>CM040989.1:4743800-4762504 GCA_022985145.1 Pangasius djambal | reverse complement strand
CGTTCAGTGTTTCGTGGTTCTACATACACAAGAATTGTGTATTTTTGGAATTAAGTAATTTAACCTCCATTTCTCAAATAGCTGCAGGCAAGTCGACCTTTGTGCGGTTGTTGGAAAGAGAGTCAGAGGAATGGGAAGTGATCCCTGAGCCCATTGGCAAGTGGTGCAATGTTCAGACTACGGAGAACGAGTATGAGGTATGAAATTCGGGTACTTTTCTTCCAGTGAGCTCATGTTGCGTATGGGATTTCTTTTTATGGAAATAAGCTACACAGAATAAGATGTCAGACAACCAGGCTAAAAACTACAGGGGCCAGATAATGAGTAAAAATGAAAAATCACAATTTTTGCTCAATATTAACTTTGTGGTCACTTAGCACATTCATTCATCCAATAGTCTTTTTTTTTTTATGCACTTTCAGTTGCTCATTTTAAGTAAACAGAAATCTGTCCTTGCATTTACATTGTAAGGCTATGTTCATTTAAATGTATGATGATTCGAATTAAAATAAGAGTTTAGTGGATATTCATTGAGTGGATATTTTAGATGCTGAATAGATTATAGATTTTAGATGCTCTAATAGATGAATATATTTAAGTAAGGAAGCTGAAATTTGTGGTTGTAATTACAAATAATTAAATTAGAAACCATACCAGTGACTAAATGTTCTAACACAACTATTTCAAAATAGTAACAAAGGCAAATGTGAGCAACCAGAATTTAAATTTTACCTTTAAGTGATTGTCTTTGCAATCATTTGATTCTATCGTTATAGATCGGTGGTACAAATGAGACAGTGACGCTGATTAGAGTATCACTGATATAGGGCTATATAGGTTCCTTATCCCATGGTCAACTACACAAGATAAAAATTGAATGTGGTGAGAAGCGTAATGTCCACACACAGTGTTTCTTGTTACATTTGTATAAGCTGTACAGATTGTGAATCTAAAATGTTCTTGACCTCTTTAGGAGCTGACCACATCCCAGAAGAGTGGAGGCAACCTGCTGCAGATGTTGTATGACAAGCCCAGCCGCTGGTCCTACACCTTCCAGACCTACGCTTGCCTGAGCCGTGTTCGTGCCCAGCTTCAGCCTGCCTCTGCCAAGCTGCAACAGGCTGAGCATCCAGTCCAGTTCTATGAGCGCTCGGTCTACAGTGACAGGTACCTAGCGAAAGAAAGGAGGGACTGGACCCCATGTACTGAATATGGTTTTTAATGTAATATGTTGATTTAAAGGAAATGGTCCTTATTTTTGCAGATACGTTTTTGCTTCGAACCTATTCGAGTCTGGAGACTTAAATGAGACTGAGTTTGCCATCTACCAAGACTTTCATAGCTGGCTTCTCTCTCAGTTTGAGTCTGACCTCGAGCTTGATGCCATAATCTATTTGCGGGCCGATCCTGAGGTATGGTGTTTTAATGTGTTGTCTAATACATTGGTGGTTGTGACTAACAATTCAAAACAGTCACCATGACAATTATAGATGGTATATGTCTACGCGTATCAAATGTCTACCTGCTCACTAACGTTACACCATTACGCCTTTTGCTAGGAAGTGAAAATTACACGCTAATGTAATTCAACAGCAAGGTCTGAACACGGGGAAATGGAGAAATCAGTAGTGTCTCGAATAAATGTAAGCTAGAAACTAGTGTAATGTGAGCAAACACACTCAAGTGGCATGGCTAAAAATTTGTCACATTGTAGTTTAAAAATCTCATGGTATTGGTATGTATAAATCATAATTCTTAATATTTGCAATTTTACAATCTCACCTTTATATTTGTAATGATTAAAAATGTGTATTTGGGTTCTTCCCGAGATTCTCACAAGTACACAAACAGAGCAAATTTTACACACACACACACACACACACACACACACACACACACACACACACAGATAGCTTATACAAACTGACACACAGCCCAGCCATGCACACAGGTTAGATTCATTTTCTTCAATGCTATGTGATCTGGGTTAATCTGGAAAAAGACACTGGATGTGCTGGGAAAAGAATCAAAGGCCTAACTTCAGTCATTTGTGTTGCAGAGGTGTATGCAGCGTCTTAAGTTCCGAGGTCGTGAGGAAGAGCAGGGAATTCCTCTGGAGTACTTGGAGAAACTTCACTATAAACATGAGTGTTGGCTCTATAACAGAACTACACAGTGAGTTCATCATTATATAATAAATTAGGAACATAATACAGACTGTGATGAGAAAAAAAAAAAGATATGAGAGAAAAATATGAAGCTAAAGGATATAAAAATATTGCAATAAAAGAATATTTTTTTGATATTTTACCTCAGTATTGTGACAATTTTGTGATGTAATTGAGGAAAATAGGAATGCAAATGTTTACTACTGTGGGAATCTTTGCTAAAGTAGTTACTCTCTAAGTAGCTAACATTAGCTAGGTAAAATAAGGTTGTTGAGTTACCTAAACATTATCCACAGTTACTGAAGGCAGTAAAGCCAACTAGTGGCCAAGTTAAATGCCTATAGTACTAGATATTGGATAGTGTCACTGAGGAAGAGACAGGAGTCGGAGCTAGAGGTAGCAGAGCTGAAGATGTTGAGGTTCTCTTTGGGAGTGACGAGGTTGGACAGGATTAGGAATGAGTGGGACAGAGGGACAGCTCATGTTGGACGTTTGGGGGAAAAAGTTAGGGAGGCCAGATCAAGATGGTTTGGAAATCTTAGGAGAATTACATTGGAGAATTACATTGTAGGAGAATGTTGAACATGGAGCTGCCAGGCAGGAGGCGAAGAGGAAGGCCAAAGAGGAGGTATATGGAGGTAATAAATGAGGATATGAAGCTTGTGGGTGCAAGTGTTGAGGATGCAGAAGATAGGGATAGGTGGAGAGTGATGATTCGCTGTGGCGACCCCTGAAGGGAAAAGCCGGAAGAAGAAGTATTGGTCCTTGATATCCAGATTCGGGTCTCTTTTTTTTTTTTCTTCCCCCAGTCTAAATGCGTGTTTTGGAATCTCAGAAATCGTATATACAGTTTATGTTAAAAAATTAATAGGCCACATGATGTGATGTAAAGATTTTGACAGCTGCAAAATAGAAACACATTTTTGATTCTGATTCAAATAATTACCGTGTTATTATATGGTGAATTCTGCTGTTCATTAACACTGCTGCTTTTTTTTTTTTTTTTCTCCCCCCAGACTTGATTTCGAGTACTTGAAGGATCTCCCTATTCTGGTGCTGGATGTTAACGATGACTTCAAGAATGACAGAATTAAGCAGCAGGCAGTGGTTGACAAGGTAAATGCAACTTGAGTTTAGCCTGACCTGCATTAACTGACGTGCGAGCATAGTAATTATATAATATGATTATTCAGACATCTAGTCTTCTTGAAGAAAAGAAAGGAGAGAGAAAAAAAACGTATTATGGTGATGATCTCATGTTCGGTAAATTCATTGTCTTGTTGTTTTCTATTTCTTTACAGGTGAAGGAATTTCTGTCTACGCTCTAATACAAAATCATGCACTCTCCAAAGCGTGTGTGTGTGTGTGTGTGTGTGTGTGTGTGTGTGTGTGTGTGTTAAGCCTTTTTTACAGGTTTTTATTATTTTTATTATTATTATTTTTAAACATTTATGTACCTCAAATCCAGATGTATTATGTATTAAATGCTTTACATTAAAATCAGCAAGCAGCGTTTACAATGAAACAACTACAGTGACAATGTGTTCAGGGCTATGGACGGGTACGTCATAATGTCATCATTTAATTCTTGTCGTCGTCATACCTTTTTAACTGTTGGAAACGTGCGTGAATGTGATTTTTAAATTGTAAATATGTATTTATATGTATTTAGTCTATGTATTATATGTTTCGCTTTATTGTGTGTGTTTTTTTTTTTTTTTCCTTCTTCATTTAACAAGTATTTTACAAAAAAAAACAAAAAAAAAACTGACCGTAATATGGCAATAAAGGGTGTTGGTCTTTTACAGTGTTTTTAGGTGTGTCTTTTCCTTCACTTTAAAGATGGATAGAGAACTTTGAGGTTTCTCAATAACAAGCTGCATGTTTTTCTTGAGTCTTATTAAATTAAAAGAAAACTGATGAAACAACTGTTTATAGCTGCTGTAATGCAGCAGTTATAACAGGAACTAACTTGTTTCATGGACGTTTTCGTCTCTTTAATAAATACAAAATAGTAATCAGTGGCAAACTGGTTTGGTCTAACAGGAATAAAACACTTCAGGGTGTGTTGTAGGAAAATAATCAACTGCGGGGTGGCAACGGCCCTCCGCTTCGTGTTGGATTTCATCCCACCACCCCGTCATTGATTATTTTCCTATAACGGCATGTCCTAGTATGTTTTATTCCTTACATACGAAGACAACACAATTTACTGTACCTTCTTTGGTGAAAATTAAAGGAAAACTTGAGCATGTTTTTTAAAAAGCAATTTCTATCAAGCAGTGTCTCTAGTGTACGGTTCATTTTAACGTTTTTCCTGTACTGAGAAAACAGGAAACCCCGATTACTTGAAAACAACTTCTTATGGAAAACATTTCTGCAAAACACTTTCACAAATTCTACAGTCAACTCTATTTGTAAATTAAGTTGTATTTCTCCAGTGTTTAAAAGTTGGATATTATTGGACATTATTATATGGACATTAGTGGAAAGCTTTGTCATGTCTGTCCCATCACAATGCTTTAACTGGTAGTTTCATGGCTGTAGTTTAACAACTGTGTTATATAGTTATTTACTGAATGTCCTTAAGCTTCTTCTTAAGTGAGTTTCAAGTTTTCTGTTATTCTCTCCATGGTAACTGCACATACATTATAGATGCATTGTATATTGCAATATACAATATATATTGTATATTGTGTATATAGATACAATGCACATTGCATATGCATTGTAGTTTACAGATAAATAGCGTACATACAAGCACATTGTCATTTGTCAGCATTTAAAATAATAGTTTTGAATTGTGTTGTGGAGCTCACTGAAAATAATTAAGTGATCTATTTATAGTAGGTTCCATCACACTGAAACACAAAGTTCCATCGAGCTCATCTTTATTTTTATTTTCAGCATTGATTAGGTTTAGGTAAATTACGACCTGAATCAATTCTTATTTGTTGATTGTGTCGGTAAATAGAATTGAGACAATAAAAATAGTTAAAAGCACAAATGTTATAGAGTTAGAACCGATGTTTAAATTATGACAACTATGTAACTATTTTTTGACATTCAGTCTAATGTGCATAACTCCTGCAGACATTTAACATGTAATAAAAGGTTTATTACAGTATGAGAGATTTTTAAAATTCTTTTTTTTTCATGCCACACATGCTATTATGGAAGATTGCAAGGAAACTTATTAAGCGGTATTCATGTAAAACTGGTCAGAATTATATTCATAATGCCCTTAAGACCTATTAATATTTTTTTCTAAGACTGTTTAATAGTAATGTGTGAAATCGATAAACACTCTTAAACATTATTTAGTACAAGGTGTCCCGAAAATATCCATGCATAGGAGAAATTTAACACTTTTTAGCAAAATGTAACTTCCAAAACATCCTGTACATGATTGCCATTTCTTCGTAAAACACACACGGAGTCGTGTCTCCCACTCATGGTGAACTCGTGTTAACACAACTGGTGTTGTGCATGGAACTGCACGTCCATCACAACCTCGTGACAGCTTCCTGATCCAACCATGAGGATGATTTCAATACGCTCTCCTTTTATCAAAGGCATTCTTAAAGGCTATGTAAAAATATATATATATATATATAATATAAACAAAGTATGAAAAAGTTTGGAAGACATTTTGGTAAAAAGGTGTTAATTTCCCCTGTGTATAGACACTTTTGGGACACTGAGTATTTAATAAACATGTAAGAGCACCTGGTTCAGGTACTAGATTCAAGATTCAGTAAAAAACACAATGGTTTAGACCATATAATGAAAATCTTGCTTTGCATGTCTCCCTAAAAAAAATAAAAAAATAAATAAATGAAATAAAATAAAATATACATTAAAAATATAATGTGTGTAATATATAAAAAATATTTTAAAAAATACCTCAAATAAAAAATAATAAACATCACTCATATTCATACACTGCAGTACAAAAACTTTTGAATTGATCCATTCAAAATGTAATGAATCTCACATATTTTTAATGGTGCTCTTCTACAGTATAGCCTATCTAAACTACATTTCCCAGAATAGCTTGAAATCCGCCTATTGCCTCACACTTCCATGCGTCGGTTGCGCCCTGATCTGTGCTGTGTTTTTGATGCACTCTTTCCTCCTCTGGGTTTGTTATTATAAAGAGGAGAAGTCTAGATCCTTGTCCTACACATCTGCTTTACTGTCAGGAGTCAGAAGTAAGCACTGGAAGCTGTGTGGACTGTAAACTAAACTTGGTTCACTCATAAGACCTGAAGCAAATGATCCTCTGCTTTTCTCACCAGCACAAAAATAGGCGTGTCTAGTGGGCGGGACTTTATGACAGACGTATCGACAACCAATCGCCGTTGGCATGTGATGTTTCCTGGCGTAAGCTGTCTCGTAAACCAACCTTTACATTGCGTGCGTTCGTTCGAGTAGCGTGTACTCTAGCCAATCGTCTTGTACAATCCCGGACTGTAAGCCAATCGCCGTGGGGTATTTTGAACAGAGGCGGGACAATACAGAAATAGACCGAAGTGGGGGTAGGTTGTTAGAAAGTTAATGGCTTGGGGGAAAGAGAATCTCTTCTCGCTTCAGGAGAGTTTGAGGGTTTTTCTGAAGTAAAACGGAATAATTTTATAACAATATAACCCCAAAGAAAGTGAGAGGACAACGTTACCTTTACAAACATACATATTCTTTAGGAAAGTATGCAGGATGCAGTAGCCGGGACGGCAATGCTGACGGACGGCTTCGAGGACGAGATTGACTCGGTGACTCCGCGCTCCCCTGCGCTCGGGATGGGGGTTGGAGCTACACCAGGAGCCGGACTCGGAGGCCTCGGGTTGGGTGTCGGTGGCAAAAAAGTACGCTTGTTCGGCGAGCCAGGCGGGCCTGCAGCAGATAGACTCGATTTCAAACTCACCGCAGCCGCAGTGCTTTCCTCGGGGCCCGGATCCGGCAGCGACGAGGATGAAGTGTCTGAGGTAAGCTATCATGTATTTAGCTAGCCAAGTATGCTAGTAGCTCTGTAATTCTAGCTCGCTAGTTAGCTTAGCTAGCTAGCGTCACTAAACTAGGGTGACGGCAGACTGGATTCTTAAGCCATCATCTTAAGCCTCAGTTGCCCGAATTAATTTTATTAAACATTACGTAAAAGTGCGGGCTGTCATTTCTCGTTATAAACAACATTTTAATGCTATTCACACGTATAACTCCGATGCTGTGTATAATTTCAGCGCTATTTCACGCAACCCACGTTGCCAGTTGCGTTTCCAAATAGCTCGGATTGTGGCAGTGCTAGCCTGCTAGCTGGCTAGTTAGCTAGCCTGTTAGCATGGTGCTGCGACTGACGAAGGCTGCGATTTGGGCCTAAAGACAGCATCGGGCAACGCCATCGCCTGCTCCTTAGCCTTCAATATTCCTGCTGTAATGCACATTGGTGAGTTTTGTCAGACAGCTGGGCGGATTAGTTGTCGTTATTTGAAATGTTAAACGCAGAGTAACTTCTAGAAACGGTGCTGTGGTACACAGTGATGCAGAAACGTCGCTAGCTAGCTGCGTAACTCTGAAATATTAGCTTTTAGGCAGACTAGCTCGGCTTATCGCTGGTTATCTGGTCAGCAACAGCCGCCTGTGTCCGTGTGTATGTGTGTGGGGTTTTCTTCTTCTTTTTTTTTTTCTTTTCCCTGAACCGGGCCACTCTAAACCGTGTCATAAAATCAAACTCGGCTTGTTTGGCTTGTAAAACAGTCCTGACGTCCAGCCAGGTTTTTTTTTTTTTTTTTTTCCGGCTACAACAAACATCTGACACCGTGTGTTGTGGAAAGAAGGCGCTCCATGTTGCAAGTCACCTCAGGATAATGTCAACACTGTGACTAGTGAGTTACCTGGAGGATTTGCTCATGTTTGCAGCAAGCCTCAGTCTGGTGTTTGAGACAAACACGTTAGTCCTTCAGGTCTGGCAGAATAGTAACTGTATGTATGTGTGGGTGTGGGTGGGTGTGTGTGTGTGTCTTCCTGCACACAAGTTTTGAGTCATACATCACACTGCCTTACAATACCTGATGGACATCCAGGATCTGTACCAAAAAAAAAAAAAAAAAGGATCTTGTGTTTCTGCAGCAATGTTTCACTCTCTCTAAGACCCCCTGTTGTCATCATGTCTCTCTACATTACAGTTAAAACAACTTGAACCTTTTTGTCTTTAGTTATCGCTCATGTAACATTTATTTCATGGAAGTAAAACATTCTGTGAGTGGTGTGTTAGTTACAGTAGTTACTGTAACATTTAACTAACCAGCTAACAATGAGAGGACGTGATCCTCTTCTGAGTGTTGAACCTTTTCTTTTTAAAACTATGCACTTGGGCTTTTTTTTTTTTTTTGGCTCAAGGATTGGGATGCTCGTGGATGCGGATGCAGACACACACACACACACACGAGTACTTGTACATATGGCTGACTTATACGTACGTGGAGTACTGTGCAAAAGTCTTAGACACACTTTTTTTTTTAGCACAAATTTTGTTATTAATGTTTATTTTGTAAACAAGGCTTCAGCATTTATGAGTCGGGACAAAAGATTTTATAGATCCAAACGTCACTTTTCCAACCAAAAAAATGAAATGTTACAGAAAAATGTTTGAATGTGAGTGACAGCGATATATTGCGTAACGGACAAACGAAAAATATCATGAAAGCTGCTGGGTTTTGGATGCAAAAAAAAAAAAGGGGGACAGAAGAAAATTATAAAAGAAGAACTGTGGCTGGTTCTCTAAGACACTCGATAAAATTTATCAGCTACATTCCTTATAAAACTGCTCAAATTGTACCTGAGAATTGTGCTGTTTGTTTTTTTTTTTTTTTTTTTTTAAAAAGCAAAGGGTCGTTACACTAAATATTGACTTTGTTTAGTTTATTACAGTTTACTGCTCTTTATAGTATTTTTTTTAAAAGGTAGAAACGTATAATTTCATTATCTTTGAAAGCGTTCAGAATTACACTACAGCGTGTCTTTGCGCAGCGCTGTGCACCTGATGATTCCCCCCCCCCCTCTCTCTCTCTGTGTAGCGGACAGGGGCGTGTCTGTTGCCTGTTATATCTGGTAATGGGTGCGAAGTCCCGTCTCTTGCGGCGCTGGAATTCAGTCTGGTATTTTGGGGAGGTGTATTGAAAAGGGAGGAATGCGCATCCAGTCGACATCACCCTCAGGTGGAACCCAGACACCTGTCCGGTTCCCCGGATCGCCCCGTTAAACACGTTTCACGCCGATTTTGTGCTTAGTTTCGCGTCCTAGTTTTTGTTAATGTTAAATGTGATGAATAGAGGTTTCTAATAAGGAGCGAGCTTGGTCACAGATCATTATCATGCTTAAAAATCACTCCGCATTTTACTGGTGTTTTATATTTGTGGTCAGAGATTTAACATGCAAAGCATTTCGACTGTTAATCACCAGCTAGTGACAGTGAGTTATCAGTTAATTGACACGCCTAATATCAAAGCAAGAAATAAGTTTGTATTCCTGAATCAGCTGGAGTTACAGGCTAAACTAACTTTAATTAGCAGTAACAGATGTAGCTAAGAATATCTCGTAAATAATGTTAATATCTGATAGCTAGGATTTACAAAGAACTGGTTCCGTGAGTTAATTAACAAAATGCTCTGTATATTCAGATTGTTTTAAGTGAGAAAGGACATGTGTCTACGTGTTCAGGCATCAGTGGAATATTCTCGTGTCTAGTAGGTTGCTGAGACTTGGACCTGTGACTGAGAATACCTGCTGCTGAAGTTGTTAACCAAGAGAAACTTCACATAGCTTATCTCAGACCACATCGTCCACTTAGTATGTTACAGGGTTTTTTTTTTTTGGTTTTTTTTTTGCTGCATAGTTAGCAGAAACATGGGTATGTAAAATTTTGTTCACAACTTGCCTGAGAAGGTAGCTAATAAAAATTGTAATGCTGATGAAAAAGTAGCTTTTTAACCTTTAAATTTGTCGCTTAATGGTTAATAGGTTAATATACAACATCGCCATATTCATCAAGAAAGTTCATCCTCTTCATTCAGCGAAATCCAGATCAAATCCAGAAAAAAGTCGATCGTTGTTCAATACACAGCATTTAAAAGTATTGAATAGATGACCTCATGTTTAGGTGAACTCAAACCCTAAACAGTAATATATGAATAAATGTGTGTAACGGAGAATCTTCCAGGCTCACGATTATGAAAATTCAGTGCTACAATCGAGGGAATTCCTAATCCGACACGGAGTGCCGGGATCAGACCGGTTTTCTCCTGAAACGCTGGATCATGGTGATAGGATTTCCAGTCCCGTTCACTGTTCGCAGTGATGATCATTTTCTTCTTAAGCATCGTAGCTTAATTAAGATCATTATTTCTGTCTTAAACACAGCATTAGCTGCAGAAGAATGTTGGCTATTGGAACGTCCATGCTACAACTGGAAATAAATATCAGGCATCAAAAAAAAACAACTAGTTTGTTGAATCTGCAGCTACAGTTTTATTGGAATACCTTTAGTTTGTTGTGTTACTAAATTAGAAAGTGTGTGTATAGTTCTTAATGTGATTTAATGAAGGGTCTGGCTTATAAAGGGGCAGCCTGAGAGCTGAAGGATGTAGCGCAAAACGTTAGATGTTAACACACACTTTGTGTGTATAAAAAATTTGTATCTGACCGCACACCTGCTTAGGAAAAAGTTTCACTGTAAGCAAATCTATGATTGAAAACTTGGATGTTTTTTCCAACCTAGATACAAGTTTGCAGTTTGTAAATATTTGCAGGGGAAAAAGGAAAATATGCCCATTTTCCACTCAAGTTTATTTTGCTAAATGAGTCTTATTTGGGTAAATATTTTCATATTTGCAGTCTAAATTTGATTCTTCGCGTGAACGTCTGTAGACAGTTCGACGTTCAGTCCTGATCAGAAGTCCCGTTTCTGTAGCTGTAAATAAATCGGCTGTAAAATGTTGCGCCATACAGCGTATTCGCTAGACACGTGGCTAGACGGGGATCTTCTAGGGTTACCTGGATGGTCAGTTCCTGTTCTAAAGGTGAGATTAGGTAACAATCTCCCTACAGAAATGTGCTTATGTCACTGGGTAGCTAAACTAGTTTGTTTGGCTTCATAACCAGTGTCTGTTATTGCTCGCTCCTCGCCTGATGTGTTCAGCTGTAAATCTCTCAAGACCGCGAACTGATAACTGTACAGTGAATAACTGTTTGTGCTTTTATGCCTTTTTTATAGTAATAAACACGAGAAAAAGCAGGTACAGAGTTGATAGATATGTCTGCACTAAGTGTTCTGTCTTCAGCAGGAAGCAGCACTGTGTGTAACAGTTGTACAGACACTTGTGTAGGGTTTTTTTTTTTTTATTTTTCACAGGTGGCTGAAGGAACTGGTGCCACACTGAACTCCTGACCTACATGAGCGCCGCTTATTCAGGAGTGCAGTACAGCGCACTTACGTTCAGTGTTTTAGATAGATGCAATCTGACTCTCAGGCTCCGTCTTCTCTCATCAGACAGCTAAATATTAATTTAGTGATGCGTCTATTGCGGCAATTTTTCAAACTGTATTTTTTTTCCTACTCCTTTTTTTTTTTTTTTTTTTTTTAATAGCGAAATGAATAACCTGCTTAGTACTGATGAGCGAACATTTTATTTAACTCTGTTTGTTCCCCCAGTTTACATAATGAAAAGCACACACTGATAGGCTTGTTCTTTATAACACTGGAAAGTTGATTTTAAATCAGGAATAACACTGTTATTCGAAAATGGTGCAGGCTGGGGTGTGATGTGGCACAACGCGCAAGCGGAGTGCCACTACATCCCCCTCCCCAATGATGCGTCATTTTCATAATACTGCACAGTCAGGAGCGTGTTATTCTGCTTATCCGCAGTGATTCGCCAACCATTACAAAGTTTACTTAATTGATGAATGATACTTTTAACACACATCAACAGTTTTTAGTTAGGTTTAATGTTGTGGAACGTCCGAGACACAAATTAGTCCATGTTCTCACTTATGGTCTAGCTGTGATAAACGTTCATTCCCTCACCAGCTTCTCTCTCTCTCTCTCTCACACACACACACACACTCAAAAAAACCCAGCTTGTCAATTTACCAAGAAACAGGAAAGTGTAAACTCCTCTGTCCTGACAACTTTCCTGTGCTGTTAAACTTCACAAAGCACCATGACTGTTACAAAGTGCTTACAACCGAGACCCCTTCCATAAATGTTAAATATCTCCTGACATAAAAGGTCACCAAATCAACATTTATATGGATTTAACCTTTTTTTTTTTTTTTTATTTAAAAACATTTCTCATTAGTCTTAGATTATGTGGAGCGTTGGTCCTACAAGTCCTTGTGTATGAGCTGTTAGTATAGAAACTATAAAGTATTAAAATGAGCGAATTAAAATATCATTCATGGTACAGCTGGGAGTACTTTCCGAGTTGTACTTTTACAGGGAAACCTTTCATCCAATCAGATTTGAGCATTCAGCTGCGCCTTGGTATAAAGTGCATTAACTAGTTACGTTGGTTACTTTGTATAGAGTAGATTAGCAGAAGAACGGGTTTTGTTTCACTCAGAAAAGAGCTTTTGTGTCAGAATTGATCAATGTCTATGACCAATAGCAGCTGATCATCAACAACATACTGATTAAGTGGTGCGGAAGAAAAGTTTCGTCCTCTCCGAAAATCAGGAGATCGAATCCCAGCGATGCCACAGCCATCCATAACCAGGAGCCAAGGGAGCAAAATTGGCCCTGCTCTCTGTGTGGAAGGGGTGGCATGCTCTGGCTTCGCTGTCAATCACATTGACACTGGCCAATCATGGGTGTCTGTAAGGTCATGTATGCGGAAGAGGGCGGACAGCGCTTTCCTCTGAGTGTGTTATGCTGCTCTTGTAACACGAGTCCTGGGGAGGAAGCACGTGTTAGCCTTCACCCTAACGACGATGGGAAAAGCCTGACGGTGAGTGGGAATTGGCCAAGACCAAAGCAGGGAGGAAATTTCTTTCTTGCTTTTGCTTCTCATGAGTTTAATGTTCAGGATGTATTCTCCGGTTACCTGTAATTTATGAAGATGGTGTAGTTCCTTCCCTTGATATTTGTCACAGATCACAGCTTGTAGTCTGTTTTGCTTTTATTGCCGTTATTAATTGTAAAATACAGTCAGACTGCTGTCTTCTGTCTGTTAGTGCGACAGCGTACATTAGGTTTACGTCAGCTAGTATCACCTGGTAATGGGATCTATTTTTTATAGATTTTTTTTTATACATGTAGGAGTAAACGCATGGTATCAGACAGACACCTGAGACTAGGATCTGTACCGCTGCATCGCTAAATTAATCACATGAATAGAGGTTTGTAACAAGCTTCCTGTGGTATGTATACATTCCCACGCTGACTGTTGTAGCCTAGGCACATTGAGCTGCTTGTGCCTGGATGATAAGGCAGAAAAAATTGAGTTGACAAGAGGAACAGATAATCCTTGGAGATCAGAATATAGAATGTGGGGGTGTGCTTTTAGTAGCTTTGTTTTATTCATCGTCGATGCTTTCTGATTGAGAGGAGCAGCAAAAGAATTTTTACAGTTCTGATTTAAGATAAAAAAATAAAAATTAAGAATCTGCTGTGTTGATTCAGGCAAGTCACAAAGTTGGCCACAGAGTATGCACTGAATCGCAGTAATGCAGGGTTTTGTGTTGTGTAAATAGTACCAGGGCAATTGTGAAATATTGAACATTAATGTGTGTAAAAGTGTATGTAGAAATAGTTCCTCATTGGTTAGTGGCCTAGCCCGGAATTTACAGGAGGGGTGGGAGGCATGGGAAAGCATGCAAATAATAATAGATGATCATGCCAGTCACAATGATTATTTTCAGAGTATTGTGGGTATCATAAGTAGATTTGCAGCACTGACCATATACATTTTTCCTTTGAGTTCAGCAGTCTCTAAGCGACCGCTGCAGCTCTGATATTTTCATGCGCGTTTGATTTTCTCGGTGATGAATCGTGTAGTGTGATTGAGTGTCTGTTCAGCTAGTAGCAAGAACGACGCTGAGAAACAGCCGATGAGACACTGCGAGGAATCAAATGTATCTCCTGGCATGTGCAGCAGATCCCTGAATCCAGTTTATCATCCATCTATTTGCATTGGAGGACGAGGACAAAATGTAAACACAATAATAAAGCTGTACAATGTCCTACTCAAATGGTTTTTAGGAACAGCAAAAATAAAATCAAACATGACATGATTTCTGGCAGCTATGTCTTTACACTTTTGGTAAGACCACGGCTTACTGCATGTTTTTTAGAAATAAAAACAAATTGATTATTGTAGCTTTAAGCGTTCTCTCTTCCGCCTCTTCCTATTTTGCTGCCAAGGAAACTTTCAGTAAATGCACGTCATATGTATTTCTTTTATTTGTTACTCCCCATTTATTTGTGTTGTGCTTCACATACTTTAAAATGTTTGCGTGTTTTGTAAACTGGCGCTAACAGACGACTTCTGATGTTAGTACATCTTATGAACCTTGAAAACCTGTTTAAAAATATTAGCTGGTGACTCACCATTTCATTCCTTCGTTCCAAATTTATACACATTACATAAACCACACTACAACCTTTAAAGCTTCAGCGTATATTGAGTCAGAGGAGAGAAAATATGCAGTAAAGCATGACGATGTTCCTGTGCTGCTGTGACTCATCCTGGGAATCCTGTAACAGTGATTCTCGGTCAGAGCTCTCCGGTTCGAACTGGCGGGAAATTTCGAATCGTTACACCGGCTCAAGTGTGTTCAACATCGTTGTGCCTGAAAGGAGTACAGCCAAAGACTCGTCCTTAAAGTTTTGGTAAGATTTGGTAAGAGTCATGACAGAACGTTTTCCCGGATAGCTCGAGATAATCAGCCTCAGAGAGACAGAGATGCGTGATCATCATAAAGCACGAAACACCCAATGTTAGCAAGTTTAAGTTGTAGCTAATTATAGTTTATGGTTGTAGTTGATTGATTAATTTTCAGATTGATCTGTTGATCTGTCAGTGTGTAATGAAACATAATGCCAAAACCATAGTGGATGTAATGGCCAGTCTAACAATGTAGAAATGCCCATTAATGCCATCTTTTTTCCTTTTCTTTTTTTCAAAAATTTTTTTAACAGTGTCTTTTAAACTAGTAAAGACTTTGCTGTGTTCGTACAACAGGCATACCCGATGATGATGATGATGATGATGATGATGAAGTGGTTTCTGTCGGTTAGAGTTCAACTAAATGTGGTTTCCGGGCTGCTGCGGTAAACCGTGTGTCCGTGTAGTCATGTTAGTTCTAGATTTAGTGTCCTGCTTTTTTTCCTATTACATAATGCCTGTGCTGTAAACTGCTGCAAAACATATCGCTCGCATAAACAGTCACATCTTAGAATATACAGAAAAGAATGGTGAAGATTAGGGAAATGGTACATTGGATATACGGGTTTGTAAGGCACGTTTACACTTACTCGTCTCAAGTCTGAATCTGAGTGAGATTTGATACTTTTGGTTTGCTTGCTATTTGGTGTGGTTTGTTTTCTCACTGTGTGTAATTAAATGACTTCAAACAGACATAAAATGTTGGCTGAGGGACGTACAGGGCTGAAAATGTATGCATAAAACACCTTCATTCATTGGTCAGAAATATGATGGAAACAAACAGGAAAAGAAACGGGAACAGCTCCTGTCAGTTGTGTGTAGAAATCATCACTTAAGGATAGAGAACACGGAGCTGTGCTCAATTCATTTTCTAGATAATGCTAGAAATTAAAACTTCTTGAGCATCCCATTAAACTGTTTATTTTCTCTTTTCCAAATCAAATTTCTCCCGCAGCCCGAAATACATGGCATGTGTCGTTCATGTGGTTCAGTTGAATTGAATTCAGGATGCATGAAAATGACGCTTTTCTGTTTGAACTGAAAGTAGCGGTCAGGCCAAACGTGTATAAGACTCACCTGGCGGAAAGGTCAATTCACTGAAGGGGAAAGGATGCGGGGTATTTATTTCTGGCTGCAGTTACTTGATTCTAAATGAACTTGTGAATTCGAAGACGAGTCTTGTGAGCCAGTAGAAACACCTAAGACGGGACTGTGATGTATTTATTCAGGGATCGATGGAGGAAGCGCTGATGATTATGTAGTGATCGCCTCGGACCTTCACTGTACATTCGGGGGGGAAACATTTTCCCCACCAGAACCAACACAGTATAGATGTGTGTAACACAACTGGATCATGTGATCAGTTAGTCTCAATGCTACCAGAAAAAAGGCCGTCTGGATCCGTGTGGCAGAACCCGAAATGTGTTAAGTGCATGCAGAAGGGTGGAACGTGTTCTGCATTTCTGTATGAGCAGCACAGTGTAGGATGCACCGTGTCACCATTCAATACTTTCTTCAGGATATAATAATAATAAAAAAAAGTTTATATTTTGTTTTCTTGTTTGGGCAGACAAGTTAGATTTGTTTAATATTTTTCGTTCACGTAACAAAAGCACCATGTACTAGCCTGTTTTTATTATTATATCCTTTATCCAGAAATCATCACTCAGGTTCCCTTTTTTCCTCATATATTTGGGTTTTATTTTTATTAGACTTTTTTAGCTGAGAAGAACTGACCCAATCTGTGGATTTGACTGGCGTGTAACATATCTAATAACCTCAGTGTGAACGAAACTAATCCCAGATTAGTGGAAGTATTCAGCGGCTGTTTCAGAGCCGAATGTTAAGTAAATGATTACGGTTTCTATTACATTGTTATTTTACTCCGTCTCAGATTAATCTCGTAATCATTTCTAACAAAAACACAAAGTTCAGTCGTTCCGCATTTCACAAAACTGGCTTTTAAATTAGTTTAATGTATTGCAATTCTTTTTTCCCTTTGGTGCAAATACCTTTTATTTTACATACAAATGTAAAAACAAATTTTTTGTTTTGCGCAAAAGGAAATTCCCAAATGTAAAATCAGTATTGTCAGGTGCTGAATCAGTATTTGTTGAATCCGTTCATGCTTTTCCTATTTTTCTTTGGTTTTAAGGTGTTAGTTGTGCAGTTCTGATGAATGATAACTGTACGATTTCACAAACGGGTTTGGCAGATATGACAAAAATATCCTTTCACGATTCTCAGGCGTATTTGTGCGATACACAATATGCATCATGATGTACAGGTTTTACAAACAGTTTCCTAGCAATGTAGTAGTGTTGCATTTTAAAAAGAAAAAAAAATGGTTTGATGATGATAATAATAATAATAATGTCTACAGACATGTATATTTATTTTTTACATAAAAAAATGAACCTTTTATTTGTTAAAAAAAAATTACAACTGAAAAGAGGGAAACAATTCTGTACATTTTACACTTAAAAGATTAAGTAAAAAAAAGTTCAATGTCATATCAGAGGTTTCCAGCGATTGTAACTGTTAATTCTGTTTTTAATTTAGAAAGAGAGCTCACGATACCCACAATATCTCAGAAAAGTGTATTGTGGCATAATTTCTCAGTATTGTAGCTCAAGTTATCTCAGTATCATGATATCTGTGCTTGCTAGCAAACTGCTAGCAAAGCTGCAGTGTGTGATGATACTGTATTCAATGTGTACATGAATAAATTTTATTTAAGAAAGAAAATGAGAAATGTAAAAAAAAAAAAAAAAAAAAGACAATAAATTGAAGATTTTGCAGTTGTAAAGATTAGCAAAAGAATTTTGCCATCATAGCAGCTGCTTCCAGTCAGTCTGTAATTCTTAAAGAAATTATAAAAATACAGCACGATGTTGATGATATCTCAGGAATCAAACCGCTGATTGATAGCATCGCATGTGGCTTTGAGGTGGCGTGGCGAGACGTACGTAAAGCGCATTGTGTACGTGTTACCTCATTATAGTGGCAAAATACCATGTGTGTTTTTTTTTTTTTTTTATAATTAGCCGTTAACAAGGTCAGGACTTCTGCAGAACTGAAGCGAGGACTGTAAATAAGCGTAAGTTATTAGCTGTAGCTAAGATCATTCAAATTTTAATAAAATTATATAACCGGCATGTGCTCTGTGATGAACAGCAGCGGAGAAGTCGCCCTGATAAACAACACGCTGTTGCATTGTCTTAATGTAGCCTGAATCTCCGTTCACGTGTTGGGAGCGAAGCCGCGGCTTTATCCGTTCAGCAGCTCCGACAAGGGAAGTTAAGCATCAGAGAAAGATGGTCTGAAGGTTATTAAGGTTCATATAGGATACAAAACGGGCGAAAAACTGAATTACGAAACATCGCACTTTATTTTTGTCGATCTTAAAGCTACAGACACAGCGTCTTCTGACAAACGTCTAAATCGCCCTTGATAACTTGATAGCTATCGGTGAATCCAGATACTATCGTCAGTCCTCCCAAAGCTACTCTTAGCAGACAGTCTGCTAAATTTTGGTTTTACTTTTCGGACAAGTGTAACATGCGAGTTGTGTTAAGGTCATCGATAATGAATTCGT
>CM040989.1:4685470-4743700 GCA_022985145.1 Pangasius djambal | reverse complement strand
TTTTTTTTTTTTTTTTTTTTTTTTTTTTTTTTTTTTGCGATGTATATACATCCCAGAAGTAGAGCGTAGAGCAGAAAAGTAAGCGGCTCCACCATCTGAGCTGTACATGCTTTTAATTATTCTGCCTTCAGATGGACTTTTTGCTGACCACACCCACCATCGCTGCCTTACTCACTATTTTTTGTGGGTCAGCTCCTCTTGGCAATCCTTGATTTCTGTGAAAATATTTTCATGGAAGACCCCTCCCGTTTAGTCCCCCCCCCCCTTTTTTCGTTCTAACCAAAGACGTGACCACTGCTTGGGTATAAACAAGAGCGGCAGCATGTCGTATTTTGTTCTTCTGCGTTGTGTTCACTAGCCTTTTGGAAGGAATTGCCTGATCTCTAGATGATACATACAGCTAACTGAGTGAGCAATCATTTTTATAGTGTGTGAGCTTTGAGAAAGGAGAAAAGAGGCCCAAAAAAAAGTTAAACCGCATGTATAAGTTCTCATGTGGCTGATGTGGCACGTGGACCGGACACACACTTCCCCATGGTGGTGTAGCGTGCTTGTGGGGAAAAGATACTGAATTATTTACACATGGATGTCATTTAACTGCACTCAGGAACTAGACGGTCTGCCTTTTTGCATTATGCACATAGCGTGAATAGACACGCTCTTTACTTGGTATTTATATGAATTACTATGAATTGTGTTATCGTAGCTGTACATGTGACAGTCCGTCACTGATGATGTCTCATGTAGTTTTCATTTCCTGTTTTTTTTTTTGTTTTCCTGCTGAAAATCCACTTGATGGTATGCTGACTAACGCTGCTTCCAAAGAATAGCGAAATCTGTGCATGCAGACGTTCCAGATGGCGTTGAATCATATCCATGCTTGGTAATCTGTATTAAATTCATATAGTAACTCTCTTTCTTTTACATTACTGTTTCTTTCTGAATACAGGTAGATGTAGATGAAAAATGTTTTGTTTGCAGCCTGATATTACAACTTTAAGTCCATGTGTGCTGCATAACATCTGTGTGTGTATGTGTGTGTGTTAGAAAGGGAATACTGAAGTGTTAAATTGGATCACATTACATTTAATGTCATTATAGGCTCCCATGCACACTGTTATCAAAGTCACTAGTAATTATGTAGATTAGCTCTGCCATGTACCCGAGCCGCTGTTCCTCCCGATCACAAGAGCCTCTGTGGGTCAGCAACACTCTTCCGCGCGCATGCACACACACACACACACACACACGCATTCGCTTGACTGCTGCAGTGCTGTGTGTAGTGTGTGTACAGTACGTTGCGCCTTGGGGGTGGAGTGGCAGGTGTGAGGAGGTCAAGGACGTGGCTAGGGAAGTGGAGGGACAACCCGCTGATCGGCTCGTCTTAGTGCTTACTGTAATTCCACTGAGGCTCAGGGCCTAAATATTGCACCTTCCATCTCCAGGCAACACGCCTACAGGGCCGGACCTCGTGGCCCACGTGGACTTTGTCACTAGAGCCCTCTTGTGTTAATTAACTGATTTTGCTGGACATGAAGCCCTAGTAGTGGGACATGCATTTTATCGTCCGGTCATTAAAATGTGGAAGTTAAAAATAGAAACCGTTTGGTGTTAGATCATTTTCCTTTGCATTGTGGTCTCTGACTGAGGATGTGTGTGTGTGTGTGTGTGTGTGTGTGTGTGTGTGATGAGGTGATTTGGCACGAACTTGGTAAACATAATAAAAAAAAAGTCGAGCATGGCTGGTGGTTGATCAGACGCATCGCTATTAACTGAGCAGCTTTGTTCTGCATTAAGGCTGTACATAAAATGATTTTCAGCTCATCAATACAAGCCAACACAAGTTAGGAACCTTTATTACCGTTGCTCATGATGAAACGAAGCAGAATTAGGGATGTTATAGTTTAAAATAGTGACAGTATGAGAACCTAGTCTCAAAATATCACTTTGCACATCCTTGCTTATAAGAAAAGGACAAAAAGTGTAATCCCCTAATTATACGTCTTTCAAAGAAAGATATTTTTGGAGATTGATTTTGTCTCAAAAATACACGGTCTACATTTATGACATTGAATATGAGAGTGGCTGTGAAGAAAGGCTGGTGCACTGAGCCAAAAAAAAAAATCTACCTAATAGAGCGGTGTGCAGAAAAATAACCGAAAACAGGTAGTTGCATTTTTTTAATTCTGGGCAGCAATGTCATGTTCTTCACGTATGATAAAGTTGCAAACATGCGAGGAGTAGCAGCAGAGGTAGCGTTGTAACCTGTTTACAGCATTTACACAAGGATTGAGCAGCTTTCAGTGCATCTGCGGGGAAACGGAGGCCCTGTTCATGCCTAGCACTAACACTCGGTGATCGGATCACAAGCGAACAGTGCTAGGTACAGGCGAGCACGGGGTCAAACGCGTCTCGAAGGTGCATCATGGTCCACTCACTCAAGCCTCATTCAGAGGTGGTCTGGGACGCATATGACCACATCACGTCTGTAGTGTGAACGCGAATGTGTCTCATCGACTAATCGACTGCATCGTCAGGCGGAACAGACGCAATCATTGCGAGGCTGTTTAGAAATCGCACTGAACCGTAGAGCGCTCCACCGCTAGGCTAATGGATAAAGCGACGCTACAACAGCAGAGAAGAAAGCAGCTGCTTTTCATAGCTTCATTCATCGTCTCATCTCCCATTCATTCATTAGCAGATCAGAACCATTAATACATTTTGAAACAGCCCATAAAAGTGCACGAGATGTGATTCGCCGGACGTTTCTGCCTGAAAATAAAGAAAGCAGAAGACAGGCGTAATGAATGTGCATGACACCCTTTCTCCAGCAGAAATGATGTATGAAATACGATCATAAGTGTTCACCGGAGACGCATTCATAATGCCAGGTGTGAACAGCTATGCGTCTCGGCTGTCCACTTGTGATCCGATCACTCGAGACGGATGTTAATACCAGATGTGAACAGATGTGGTCTAAGGTTGTTGTAGAATGATTTTTTGCAAATCCAGAGGGAGGGGATTGGGAAATGTTTGGGAAGTCGCTTCTGGATATGAAAAAGGGATGAGAATCAGTGGAACTGGATTAAGTTTAAAAAAAAAAAAAAAAAAAAAAAGAGTTAGAACTGATAAGGTAATAGGCAGAAATGCATTTTAGTCCGTGAGGTAATTGTTTGATCATATATCTACACTGTAACACCCTTTACGAGAAAGCATTCAAACTGTAGGCTTGAGTGATGTATTGGTATCAATATCATGATGTGCAGATGTTGTGGTACACTTTTCTGATGTTGTCAGGTGTTCATTAGCTAACTGGATGTTAAAATATGATCCCTTGTTTAAATAGTTCTTTTTTTTTTACCCTGCAGGTGGAGTCTTTCATCTTAGACCAGGAGGATCTGGATAACCCAGTGCTAAAGACGGCGTCAGAGCTGCTCCTATCCAGCGCAGCCGACGGAGCTGACCTCAGAACAGTCGATCCAGAGACACAAGCACGGCTGGAGGCGTTACTAGAGGCGGCAGGTACGTCCCGCTACACGCTCGCTCGCTCTCTCTCGGCCCACCATCAGCCGCCTGTTTGACAGCAGCGCTGACAGTTCTCACACGCCTGCATGCCTTTACTCACCTGTTTTCTCGGTTGTTTTCAAAGCAATTTAGTGTTGTGTTAAGCTGTCGCTTTGTATCCGTGTTCAAGACTCAAAGGCCAGAATTCATGTATAAATTACTTCGTTTATTTTCATATTCATTCACCTTGTCTTGGAAAAGATCTCGTCTCACCAGCCACGTTAGCTGATTGGGCTTTATTGAGTCGTCTCGTTAAATAGCGCACTTTGTTTACAGTGTACATATACAATAAAGCAGCTTTCCGGTAAAACACGCTGCACGTGTGTATATATTAGGACATGACCTGGGCTAAAACGAAGCCGCAGTCTGGGTGTTAGTGATGTGCAACCTCCTGTAGAAACACAGGCTAGAGGTGATGGAGATATAATTACACAGACCTACTGAAAGGTGTATTTTTAGCATGTAACGTTTGGTGCTTGTGTTTACATTCAGCTGGAAGCGTGCTGTGAATTTATTTACCTGTAGAGAATCTTTAGGTTCAGCTGTGATTAGCTAGACGTGGCTCAGCGTGTCGGGCCTGACTGCTGAAGCGGTACAGGCTAGCCCGGTCCTGTGAGCTGATAGTTAGCTCAGAGCAGCACCAGGGGAGATTAAGAGGAACAATAGATTTCAATACAGCAGCCTCGGCTCCGATCATGACTCAGCAGTGGCATTTAGTAAGCTTGCTGTACATGTGTACGCGTGTGTGCGCACGCGCGTGTGCGTACACGTAATCCTCTGTGGCCATGTAGTTGCCTGTGTAGAATTATTGCACGTGTCGTTTTTTTTTTCTTCCCCTCCCCATATAGTTTCTAGGATGTCCCGTGTTCATGTTCTATGAATGCTGCTTTGTCCTCTGTTTTCCGTGTGTGTTTGTTAATATGGCGGTCAACTCACTGTCCAACATCATTGTTAATAAGTTACACAGTATTTATGCAGGTTACACATGTATTTGTTCTTTTCACTTGGCAGACCCGCATTTGTGCCTGGATGGTGTTGCGAGTTGCCACGTTGTCATTCGTTGGTTTGGGATTTTTATCCTTTCTTATTTAAGTGGATGTTAAATAGTTTATCTTTCTGTGTAGGGTTCCTGATGAAAGCCGAAATATTTTGTAAGCAGGTTTTACCAGTGTTTCCCGTAGACACATTACGCTTGTTGCTGTCAGGGTCCACAGATTACATGCCGTCTGTTTGATTATAAACAGTCAGGGAAGAGTTATGAGATGATTTCAAGCAGCTTATGGCCGTAGTAAGTGTTTTGAGAATCCAGTTCCTCGCATAACACGTCATAAGTCACAGACTTTCGAACTTGTCCTGATGCTCATTAACGGTCTTGTAGCGTGAAAATGAAACTGAAGCAAATACAGAATGTGTGGCGTTTAAGTAGACTAAAATTTATCATGGTAAAAAGAAGAGAAGAGAATCAGAGATTATGCCGATAGCACGGCAAGCTTAGGGTGCGCATTATGCAGCCCTGGCGCGAAATGCTTGACTTTCGTATTCCTTCGGAACAGTGACATTCGCACTCAGGGATGACTTCAAGTGACAGAAGGGCCTTTCAGGGCCTGTACTGCTGAATCGGTGTCTTGTACAGTTTTAAGTCACTTCTCCTTCTCCGGTTGTCTTGTTCTAGCTTTGCTTGTCATTATGTGATCACTTACTAAAAGTTTTATTGTGACTGTATGTAAAAGAGAGTTTGTTTAATTGCAGGGAAGGCACAATAGACCCCACAACCCTGGCTGGCTGCTCTTTTATCTTAAATATTTGTACACAGTAAAGCCGTACAGTTTCATCTGTAGCTGTGTAGTGAAGTTAAAGATGTCATTAAAGTAGTATACGAATTTAACAACAGACATTTTTCGTCGTATGTAATTAAGCCCACCAGTTCCCAGTTTCATAATTATCTTGTGTACTCCACCACGCTGCATGGTTTTGAACATGACTAACCAGTGTTGGTGTCTTCCTGTGTGTGTGTGTGTGTGTGTGTGTGTGTGTGTGTGTGTGTGTGTGTGTGTGTGTGCTTGTGTGCTTGTGTGACTTGGGCGTGCACTAACTCTGGATGCCTTTGGCCTTGAATGCTGCGTGTTGCTGGCGTGTGGCTGACGCTGCAGGCATTGGTAAACTGTCCACTGCCGATGGCAAAGCCTTCGCAGATCCCGAGGTGCTGCGCCGCCTGACGTCATCAGTGAGCTGCGCGCTGGACGAAGCCGCCGCCGCCCTCACACGCATGAGGGCCGAAAACACACTCAACGCCAACCAGGCAGACAAGTAGGCATCTCCTCCAGCTTATCCACTTCATACTTTCTTTATTACTTTATTACTTCAAGTACTTCATTATTTATTTTTTTTTTTTTAATGCACAACCAAAATTGATTTTTCCCAATAACACAAAATTACAGCCAGGAAATTAGCACAGAATTGTTTTTCTCTTTGAAATCAGTGTATTTAGCATTAGGCGACTTTGTGCCAGTGCGTATTGAAAATGTAATCATTTTTAGGCTTTGTCATCTCATTTAATGTTGGAAGAGTTTTTGGAAGAGAAAATTGCAAGAAGACCTTCAGTAAATAATAATAAACAAGTACCAGTTACCCTCTTATTTGGAATTAGGGTGCATTAGGGTTGCTTTTTTAAATCGGTCACACAGACGGGCGACAAATTAAAGGAATAAACAACATAAACCACCACAAGCTGCCAGAATAGCTTCAGTGTCTCTTGACTTAGATTCTAAGTCCCTGGAGCCTTACTGGAGCTATGAATACTGTTCTTCCAAAAGACATTCCCTCAGTTGGTGGTTTGATGATGATGATGATGATGATGATGGTGCTAGTGTCTGCTGTCCAGATCTCCCATAGATATTCACCTGGGTTGAGATCTGGTGACTGTGACAGCCATAGCATATGATTTACATTGTTTATATACTGCTTCAACCATTCCTTGAGCCCTGTAGATGGGGCGGCATCATCCTGGAAGAGACCAGGTAGAAATTCTCCATCAAAGGATAAAGGTGATGAGTGAGAACAATGCTGCGTTCAACCAAAGCTTATACCGTAGGATTTCAGACCTCTGACTAGTGAAAAAACAAAGGGAACACCCCCTCAACTTGGAGTTCCTACCTCGAAAGTCATGAAGGTGTCCTCAACCCCAAGTGACGTTAAATCAGCGTGGCCTCTCAGACAGTCCACAATAAATTAAATATCACTTCACTGCTTAAAATGAGTTTATAGTAGCGTTTACTCCAGATAAATCAACGCAGACGTTGGTTAATTTTATAACCCCGACCATACGTTTTTCTGGTTTGAGAAAGCTAATACATCATAAGGCTGATTTATACTTCTGTTAACTACGCGTACACAAGATGGCCGCCGCATGTATCATGTAGTCATTTGCCCCGTCGCTTGTGCACGTCCTCAGAAATTAACACGACGCGTCCACATAGTGAAATACCAACATAAATAGTGGAGGCAGTGTAGCACCATGTAACACTGAGTCCATAACTGAATAAACAAACTACATTGTGTCTCAAATCTTGTACTTGTATACTAATCTAGCCCATTATTGAGTAGTAACACCAACCGGTTTTCCTGCTACAGTGAGTTTTTCCCAAACTCTTAACAGTACTGAAAGTACCACTCTTCTGGATTAGTAAATACTTTTAAATGAAGGTCAGAGTTTTCGATTTGAGACACAGCTCGATGATGAGACTCGCGCCCGCTGCGGAAAGTCTTAAAGAGAAACGCAGCTCGTCAGTCTGTTTAACGTTGCTGTGCATGAAATCGCTAAGCATTGCACTTCGACTGTAAAACCTGACAGACAGAGATGTTCTGGGTCTGACGTGTCGTCTAGTGGGCGTCGCTTTTAAATGGTGAAAGTGGCGTATATTTGCACCTATAAACTCATGATTACTGATGTTAGCTGGCCAGCTTGTTGCCAACAAAACACCATTTAGATGCCACCAGTTTTTCCCTTAATTTATCATTCGTCTGTATGTAGAATTTACACAAAAGTAAAATTTCAGTACCAAAGACAGACAGAAATACACTTTTTTTTTTTCCTTTACAATTTTAGGTTCACTAGAGTTGTCACAATGCCACCATGTATTTTGCTGAACTTACCCTTGTTTCTTCTAAGCCATCAAAGTATTACTTAGTCAGCTTAGTCTGTACATTAAGTAATCCTGAAGCTTAGATTATTGTATTTGTAGTTCATCTGTAGTATAGCTATATTCCTGGAGGGCCAGTCAGCGTAGCTAGCTTAGCTTTGCCTGCACAGTCGCGGTAATTGTAGCAGTCTGGTTATTTTTAGCCGTAGCCTGCCTGAGGCCTGCTCCGACGGAGACGTGAACGCAGTGAAGAAGCTGCTGGACGAGGGCCACAGCGTCAACGAGCACACAGAAGAAGGAGAGAGCCTGCTCTGTCTGGCCTGCTCCGCTGGATACTATGAGCTCGCACAGGTAGGGCTCACACACCTCCTCCCTTATGCACACACACTGCTCTTTTATGCTGCTGCTGACCAGCTACACTCGTACGCAATACTCCTGAGCGTTGCTAAGTCTGTTCTTCTCTTTAGGTGCTCACTTCAAAGTAGCTTTTATCATTCTGCACTAGCTGTTTTATTCTAATATTTGTGTGTGTGTTTACTCAGAGTTGGTTATATATTCTTGTCTTGAATAATATTTTGTTGTTGTTGTTTTTTTATTTTATTATTATTTATTATAGGTCTTGCTGGCCATGCACGCTAACGTAGAGGACCGAGGAATCAAGGGAGACATCACACCTCTCATGGCTGCTGCTAGTGGTGGTTACGTAGACATTGTCAAACTGCTCCTAGTACATGGAGCAGACGTGAACGCACAGTCGTCTTCAGGTACACTAAACTCTTTAGGTCGAACGTACCCTACTAACGGAGTCGTTTTTCTACAGTCACCTTATTTACATGCCGTCCATATTGGTTGTGACATCACAGAATAAAGCTTACGACAATGAAATGTACTAAAAAGGAAAAATTTAAGAAAAATGTCATGGTATATCTCGTCCCACTTTAAACATTACATCACAGGCAATATGGCCGACGTGAATCATTTGAACGGCCATTAATTTTACAGAATGCACCATAGAATTAATGTTAATGGCTTTTGGTTGTTTCGTAGGTAACACGGCACTGACGTACGCTTGTGCTGGTGGGTTCCTGGACGTGGTAAAAGTTCTGCTAAAGGAGGGAGCCAACATTGAAGATCACAACGAGAACGGCCACACGCCCCTGATGGAGGCAGCTAGCGCGGGGCATGTGGAGGTGGCACGTGTGCTCCTGGAGTACGGAGCAGGGATCAACACACACTCCAATGAGTTTAAGGAAAGCGCTCTCACACTAGCCTGCTATAAAGGTGTGTGTCGGAATAACCAGTGCACTCAGTTTATAGCAAATGTTATTTGCGTGTGAAAAAGTATTTTTAAGAAAGTAAACGTTTATACTGTGGAAAGGCACAGAGTGTGAGTCCTCTGGCTTTAATACAGGGCATTTGGACATGGTGCGGTTTCTCTTGGAGGCAGGAGCGGACCAGGAACACAAGACGGACGAGATGCACACGGCACTCATGGAAGCCTGCATGGTGAGAACACTGCATTCTTTATTCGTTTTATTCACACGTAAACACACATTGCCTTCACTTTGGACCGTTTTATTTTCCTCTTCTTGTTTGCGAATGCTGTATTCATTTAGGAAATCAATATGAAAAATATGTATTTGATCTGCAGTTTGGGTGTAGCAATCACAGTATGCACCATAAAAGGAAACACCCTGATGCATGAGAATTGTGTGCATGCCAAAATACTTCTTTCTGTTCACTCAATCTTCAGTATGTGGCTCACAAGGTTTTCTCCTGTGCTCTGTGCAGGACGGGCATGTAGAGGTGGCGCGGTTGCTGTTGGACAGCGGTGCGCAGGTGAACATGCCGGCGGATTCGTTCGAGTCGCCGCTGACCCTGGCAGCCTGCGGAGGGCATGTGGAGCTGGCCGCACTGCTGATTGAGAGGGGGGCCAACCTGGAGGAGGTCAACGATGAGGGATACACTCCCCTCATGGAGGCTGCACGCGAGGGTCACGAGGAAATGGTGGCTCTGCTCCTGGCACAAGGTACACAGATTCTCACCATGGCTTTGTCACTAACTGGATTTTCTGATTTGCAGGTCTGAACAAACTCTTCATGTACGTAATTTACATATTTGAAAATCTGCATTTGAATGTTTTAAGATCCCCTGTATCACCTAACCGAAGTCTTTTGGCTTCTTAGCCAAATGGCACCTATCATTAATGGTGTACTTAATTTCACACTTAAATTGCTTATCAATTTTATAATTAAGTTAATAACAAAACTATTAAATATCAAATGTTAGTTGTTAATTACCAAAGACCACAATCAGCTTTTTTTTTTTTTTTTCTTCCGTGGTTGAGCCACATTTTTATTGAACTAATTTTTGCCAAGGTTCAGTTTTTCACACATTTTTTGGCTCTGCTACAGTTTTTTTTTTTTTTTACCCCCAAGGACTCAAGTTGTTTTTACTGAAATACTTTGCTGGGCTCGCGGTCCACCAGTTGACTTCCCCTGTCCTAAGTAGCAAGCATATATAGTGAATAGGAGGCTGTTCAGGATTCAGCCTTAATCTGGTGAATGGTACAGAATTGTACATGGATCTCACATAGCCTAAACAATGCAATAAGTCTATGTAAATATCAGTGACAAGAAAGCATTACTGTGAGTAAATCATTAAAAACAAACCAGCACCATTTATTTTTATAATTGTTATTGCATTCTTATTTATTTTGTAGTATAAAATCATCAGCTCATTAATACAGGGAAGCAGTTATACTTCCCTGTAATACTAAATATTACAAATATTACAATCAGATGTAATTTGACAGCGCTGCTTCTGACCGCATGGTTTCTGTTTTGTATATGCCACTTTGTTATATGCTTTATTTTTTTTTCTTCTATATTCGTTCCATATTAGTTGCGAGCATGTTGACATAAGAGGCGCAGCTTATAACTGGTGTGCTGTGATTAGGTGCAAACATCAACGCTCAGACAGAGGAGACGCAGGAGACGGCGCTGACTCTGGCCTGCTGCGGGGGTTTCTTGGAGGTAGCTGACTTCCTCATCAAGGCTGGAGCAGACATCGAGCTCGGATGCTCCACTCCTCTCATGGAGGCTGCGCAGGAGGGACATCTAGAGCTGGTCAAGTACCTGCTGGCTGCTGGTGAGGCTGCTGTCTGAAATTGCACAAGTATATTATAAGTAGCTGCTTTTGTACACGGAGTTGTTGGTCTTAACTGTCGCTGTTCCTCTGTGTTTAGGAGCCAATGTCCATGCCACGACAGCCACGGGGGACACAGCGCTGACGTACGCCTGTGAAAACGGACACACAGATGTGGCCGATGTGCTGCTTCAGACAGGAGCTGACCTGGTGAGGGCCTTTCTTTTTTCCTTTTTTTTTTCCTACCCCCATTGTGTGATGATGTCTTTGACTTTAACTGCTTGCCTTTCTTTCTTTCTTTCTTTCTCTTTTTTTAATAGGAGCATGAGTCAGAAGGTGGAAGGACTCCACTGATGAAAGCAGCCAGAGCAGGACATCTTTGCACTGTGCAGTTCCTAATCAGTAAAGGTACAGTATTAACATATCAAGCAGAGAGAGAGAATATATTTTATGAAGAATACTTCATTATATCATAACCCATCATCCACTTGAATGGTAAGATTAGAAAAGTTAGCCGGGAACATACATACAGTGCATCTTTCATCACCCAGTACTCCTTACTAATTGGTAATATTACATTTTGATCGTGTGAAATTTTCTCAGCAAAATACACAGCCTACTGGGTTTCACGTGATTTGATTTGTACTGATTCCAATACTGAATATCTGTATGGTAGATGGTTAGGAAGAACTGTGTGCATCTGTGAGCTCAAGTATGCAGAAGAGGGTAGAGACCGCTTTACTCCATGGGCGTTACTCTGCCCTGTGTCGCAGCATGAGCGGCAGTTTTGAAAAGATGCGTTGGCCAGGTTCACGTGTCTCAGAAGAAGCATGTGTTAGCTTTCATACTGCCTGGTTGGTAGCTGATAGGACAGAGAGAGCTGGTAGGTGGGATTTGGCAAATGACCAAATTGTGGGGAAAATCCCAAAGAAAAAAAGATGGTTAGGATATTGTTAAAAAATATCCAATGATCTGGACAACACAGTTTAATGTAACGTAATTGTTTACCTAAATACTATGGCTCAATGTCAAGACTAATCAAAGCAATGTCTGATTAATCGTGCTAATTAATAATTCGTGTTATGTGCCTGTAGGTGCTAATGTGAACAGAGCCACAGCTAATAATGATCACACAGTGGTGTCTCTGGCCTGTGCTGGAGGTCACCTGGCTGTGGTGGAGCTGCTGCTGGCTCATGGTGCAGACCCTACTCACAGACTGAAGGTGCGTTCAAGCTCCATCTTCCTTTCTACTGGTTTGGGCAATATCGAAGTTTTTTTTCCTCTCTCTCTCTCTCTTCCTTTCTCACTTGCTATTTGAAGTCTGAGTGTCAGTACTGCTTGTGCCACCTGGGGGTACAATGTAAATTTAATGACGGCTCTTGGTTTAGTTTGTGAAAATTTGCTTTGGCAGTTTTAGTTATTATTTTCAATTTATTTTCAGCCTTTAACATTTTAAAATGTTCTGCAATAAAAAAAGCATATCGTTATATGCTTAAAATAGCAGCTAAAACACAATAGACAAGTAAAACAAAGCTAAAACACAATGAACAAGTGGGATTCAATAAATAAAAATCTAAACATTTATAAGAACATTTTTATTATTATTAAGAGTATGCATAGTATTACAGATTTCCAGTTGGTATATAAAATACTCTGGTATATGGTTTTTAGTATATATCCCAAGTCTGATCATGGCTCTTTAATAGCTGAAATAATTATTTGGAGAATTTTAATTTGTAGTCTGAAAAAAATATGGCGGAGTAAACTAATATTTGAATCTGTCGGATGATGATTTTTTTTCCAAGTGCTTTCTTCATTGTGTATCTGCTGTATCAGTTGCTAATTAATCTTTTATCTCGTCCTCATAGGATGGCTCAACGATGCTGATTGAAGCTGCTAAGGGTGGTCACACCAATGTGGTGTCTTACCTGCTAGACTACCCAAACAACATTTTGTCAGTCCCTGCGCCAGATCTGTCTCAACTCACACCCCCCTCCCATGACACATCTCAGGTTAGAAGTTGCAGCACTCTCAGTTTGACAAGCATGTAGCACATGTAAATGTCTGAAGAATGTGTTGGGTTGTTTTGAAGACAGAAATGTGACTATTTAACATGAGGTTTCTTTCCTGTCCATATATGCAGGCTCCTCGAGTCCCATTCCAAGCTCTGGCCATGGTGGTACCCCCTCAGGAGCCAGACAGCGTGCCCTCCACCATTGCCACACCACCACCTGTCACAAACAAAGGTTAGTCTGGTGACTACCCAGGATATTTCAGAATGGCAGTAAGGTCACATATATGACACCATGTTATATAAAAGGGATTTATATGATCTTCATCTTTCTCTGTGGTCTGCTTTTCAGGGATGTCAAAGCAAAGGTTGAGCACTCTGCAGAGTAACGCTGTGGCCACAGGAGGGCTGGACGCCGACCTCCTCCCTCCATTCCACCCGTACCAGCCCCTTGAGTGCATCGTAGAGGAGACGGAAGGCAAGCTAAACGAGCTGGGTCAGCGCATCAGTGCTATCGAAAAGGCCCAACTTCAGTCGCTAGAGCTGATCCAGGGCGAGCCGCTCACCAAAGACAAGATCGAAGAGCTGAAAAAGAGCCGTGAGGAGCAGGTCCAAAAGAAGAAGAAGATCCTGAAGGAGCTACAGAAGGTGGAGCGGCAGCTGCAGCTCAAGACGCAGCAGCAGTTGACCAAAGAGTACATGGAGGGCAAGATGAAGGAGGAGCCGGGCCAGGCGGCAGGGGTGGAGGCGCCCGGCACCCCCCTGCCACCGCAGGCCACGCAGCTGGGCTCCAGTACAGGGTGCGAGGACAGCAACGATGTCGAGGACCACCAGCCACTCCCTGCTGATGAGGACGACGAGGAGGGTGAAGACGACGATGAGGAAGAGGATGAGGAAGACGGAGACTATGCCGAGCTCCCGCAGGTGGACACCATCCTGTACCGAGAGGGAGGACAACAACCAGCGCCACCGCCTCCACCTCAGCCCCACAGCCTGCAGGGCCCCCCGCCTCCACCGCTACAGTCCAGCTTCGTCCCCATTCAGCCTATGAATGCACAGCAGTCCACAGATTTCGGCAGCGCAGAGTACCCAGGCAGCAGCAGCCCGGATCTGCAGAGGGTAATGTTGGGCCAGCAGCTGTCTGGACTCGGGCCTGGTCTCCTCACACAGGCGCCAGATGGCCTCATGGTGGCCACGCCTGCACAGACGCTCACAGACACGCTGGACGACATAATGGCAGGTAGGTTTAGAGCAGCTGGTTTCTTTATCTTTTTGGATCTTTTGGAACGATTTTAGTGGTTGTCTTTTTTTTTTTTTTTTAATTAAGTAATGACACTCATGCTGTGATTCTTGTCTGCAGCAGTGAGCAGCAGAGTGCCTATGTTGAACACTACAACCTCACCCATACCTCAGCCCACAACACAGACGCCCATGAACACTGTCTCCCCACCCTCCATGCTCCCACTCTATCCATCTGTAGACATCGATGCACATGTAAGCCCTCGGTTAACTTTTGTTACCACACACAAGTTGCTACTATGGGTTACCTGGTCAGATTTTGAATTTTTTTTTTTTTTTTTTTTTTTTTTTTTTTTTTTTTTTTTTTTTTTTGTACTTGTTTTGTGGTCTTGGCAGAATATAGAGTCAAACTGAAAGAGCAATTAATGCAAAAGTCATAGAGCTAAACTATGCGCATAATGGCCATAAATTGGACTGTACACATTACAAAGGTTTAATGGTCACTTCTTTGTTTTTCAGACGGAGAGCAATCATGACACGGCTCTGACTCTGGCCTGCGCAGGTGGCCATGAAGAGCTGGTGTCGGTGCTCATTGCGCGTGGCGCCAACATTGAGCATCGGGACAAGAAGGGTAGGGCTCCTCTCAGACTCCTCTACATGTATCTTAAAAATGCATAATTTTACCGGTTCATTCTTACTTACTTCTCTATCTACAGGGTTCACTCCTTTGATCCTGGCTGCCACAGCGGGCCACGTTGGCGTTGTTGAGATCCTCCTGGACAAAGGAGGAGACATCGAGGCTCAGTCTGAAAGGACCAAAGACACCCCTCTCTCCCTGGCGTGCTCAGGCGGCAGACAAGAGGTGTTTAAACAAATCCAAAAATCTCTAGCTTCAATAGTCCAGATTACTAGCAGTAGGTCAGAATATTAGACCTCTAGGACAACAGAAATTCCCCTACTTCCTTCAGTTGCTTTAGGTTGATTCGTTAGTCAGTAGGGAAAGTAACTTCTAGTTTCATGTCTACAGGTGGTGGAACTATTGCTTCTCCGTGGTGCTAACAAGGAGCACCGAAACGTGTCCGACTACACCCCGCTTAGCCTGGCAGCCTCAGGAGGATACGTCAATATAATCAAGATTCTCCTCAACGCTGGAGCTGAGATCAATTCCAGGTCAGACAGTCGTATCTATCTGGAGTGACCGTGTTTCTGTTTATTTGTGAGTCTCGACTTTGAAGAGCGACTGTGTGAGAGTTTGTGAGAAATAATTTTTTCCATAATATGTCCGTTTGACTTCTTTTTTTTATTTTATTTTTTTATTTTTTTTTCTTTCTTTTTTTTTTTTTAAAAAAAGGACGGGCAGCAAGCTGGGCATCTCTCCTTTAATGTTGGCAGCCATGAATGGCCATGTACCTGCTGTGAAGCTGCTGCTGGACATGGGCTCCGATATCAATGCTCAAATCGAAACCAATCGCAATACCGCGCTGACGCTGGCCTGCTTCCAGGGTCGAGCCGAGGTGGTCAGCCTGCTGCTGGACCGCAAGGCTAATGTGGAGCATCGCGCCAAGGTCAGTTACCACCAACACCTTTAATGACAGTCAGGTGTGTACCGTTTATATAAAAAAAAAACACGTTAAATTTAGATTTGTTTAAATGAATGTTTTAATACTGATATTTGATATTTTACCTGACCTTTTGTATTTTTCTAAAACTGTTTTTATTTTCGACTGCACAAGGCACTGGAAATTTTGGCACAAAAAAAAACTAGAATTAGTACCAAAGGTTCCAGTTGTATGTATGTTTTTTTTGGCTCACGATTGGTACGATTGAGGGTTGGACTTGCAGCACTGTTAATTAAGGACTGACTTATTTCTCAACATGCACAAAAGTAAATTTTTTTTTTTTTAACTGTACATGTACAATATATACAGCATAAAACCAAAACATAAAAACATCATTTTCATTGTACAGGATTCTGAGTTGACTGTTTTAAAAAAAAAAAAAAAAAAAAAAAAAAAAAAACATTTTGGTGAATGATTGTGCAATATTTTTAATCAGTAATTAGCTGAAATTAAAATAAAATGTAATTTCTGAACCATGCAGTTTTTGTTGTCTTGTTAGCATTGACAAATTTTTTTTTTCAATTTTTAAAACGATGTTAATCCAAGCACTTCTGAATTTTAACAGCGATGCCTGAGTGGTGGAATAATGATTCACCTTCTAGTTGTGTCTCAAGTTGGCTGAAAAAGAGCCAAACTACAACCCTAAATTCTACTGAATGTTGGGCCGTTGTGCTTTGGAGTAATTCTGAACCTCTCTGTCTCAGACGGGACTCACTCCTCTTATGGAAGCTGCATCTGGTGGTTATGCTGAGGTGGGCCGTGTGCTGCTGGATAAAGGTGCTGATGTCAACGCCCCTCCTGTCCCCTCTTCTCGTGACACCGCCCTCACTATCGCTGCAGACAAGGGCCACTACAAGTTCTGTGAGCTTCTCATTAACAGGTGAGTAGAAGAAATGTCAAGGTTCTTTTACAAACCTAGGATAAACGTATAGCTGTACTTTAATTAGTCCGTATTAGGCGATCATGTTGCTCTTTCTTGTATCTCTTCCTGCAGAGGGGCTCACATTGATGTGCGTAATAAGAAGGGGAACACTCCTCTGTGGCTGGCTGCAAATGGGGGACATTTTGATGTAGTGCAGCTGCTGGTGCAGGCAGGAGCTGACGTGGATGCAGCAGACAACCGCAAGATCACACCTCTCATGGCAGCATTCCGTAAAGTAGGCAGAACTCCTCAGGGATACTGATTTCACTGCAGTTAGGCGCATAAATATCAGATTTTTAAATTCTGAACAGGAGTGATTCTGACTTTTTTACTTTTAGGGGCATGTGAAAGTGGTCCAGTATTTAGTGAAGGAGGTGAATCAGTTCCCCTCTGACATTGAGTGCATGAGATACATTGCCACCATTGCAGACAAGGTATGGACTGAAATAAGTTTTTGGAGCCAACAGGTTAAGTTTATAGAATGTTAAGTTTGATTATTGTTGTGAATGTTTTAGTGACTCTTGTCTGTTGTATCCAGGAACTGCTGAAGAAGTGTCATCAGTGCATGGAAACCATCGTGAAAGCCAAAGACCAGCAGGCTGCTGAGGCGAACAAGAATGCCAGTATTTTGCTCAAGGAACTTGATCTTGAGAAGGTGTGCTTTAGATTTAGACTGTGCTTAGACTTGAAGTTCTGATGAGGAGTTTCAGAGTTTTTGGTACAACCATTTGATAGAAAACATTCGGTATGGGATGAATCAATTCCATGTTTCTCTGTGTCTGTTCGACAATAGTCTCGTGAAGAGAGTAAAAAACAAGCTCTGGCAGCAAAAAGAGAGAAGCGCAAAGAGAAACGCAAGAAGAAGAAGGAGGAACAAAAGAAAAAGCTTGAAGAAGAGGAGGCAAAAGTGAAGGATACGTTTTCTGAGACACAAGACCAGAAGGAGGACTCTGCTGAAGGTACATGGATTACTTTGATAATTTCTTTTTCTTTTTTATTCATTTTTTAAAAATATTTTAGCATGGTGTTGTCTTCACTTTTGATACATTTGCAGAGCCAGAGGTTCCCATTGAGCCCCCAAGCGCCACTACCACCACCACCATTGGCATCTCTGCCACCTCCACCACCTTCACCAATGCCTTTGGCAAGAAGCGCGCCAGCGTGGTTACTACGCCCAGCACCAACCGAAAGAATAAAAAGAACAAGACCAAGGACTCGCCCAGTGAGCCCATCATCCTACAGGACCCTCAGGTGGCGCTGGCGCAACAAAAGGCAGACAAAAACAAGATCCATGGTGAACCACGGGGCGGCGGGGCACCTGGAGGCACCAGTGACTCGGACAACCTGGACAGCACAGACTGCAACAGTGAAAGCAGCAACGGCAGTAAAAGCCAGGACCTGGCTGACCTGTCGTCTTCATCCACCTCGTTCTCTTCCTCCGCTCCTACAGGGTCCAGCCAGCCTCTACCTATGACTGAGAAGAGGCAGGGCGTATCGTACCCCACTTCTCGGGAAGAGAAGGTCACCGTGTCCATTTCCAAACCACAACAGAAGTAAGAGCTTTCACCAGTGTAGGCAGAAATCTCTACTGCTTGTTGTGCAATTTAGGTTAAACTGATTTGCTATTGGAGCAAAAAGAGTCATATATCACAGGAGCAGCAAGTCGTTAGGATGCATTTGGGGTCCTAGAACAGGCTGTGTTTGATTTTGGACTTTGTACTATAATGTATTCTCTTTCTACTGATTTAAAAGTTACTACAAGAGCACTAGCCCTTTCCCCTGAAGTATGCAAAGTATTATTCTATTGTATTTACCTTTTCATGCAGTGTTGTTTCAGTAGGCATGTATAACGTGTCTGTATTTCTTTCTCCTGCAGATCTCATGAGATTATTAGTGACTTGACACCCAGTTCCCTGCCCTCATCTTTCAAGACCATTTCACTGCCAGTCACCTCACCTAACAGCAAGATGAACCTCACCAGCCCAAAGAGGGGCCAAAAGAGAGAGGAGGGATGGAAAGAGGTCGTACGAAGGTAAGCGACAGACAAATTCTTGGGATGTTGTCCTGTTCCTGCTTCCTTATTAGGGTTCTAACACTCTAATTCGATGTGTTTTCAGGTCAAAGAAACTCTCGGTCCCAGCCTCTGTGGTGTCTCGGATCATGGGCAGAGGTGGCTGCAATATCACAGCTATTCAAGATGTGACAGGTGCACACATAGACGTTGACAAACAGAAAGACAAAAACGGCGAGAGAATGATCACTATCAGGTGGATGGCCTTCATTTCTACTTAACTTAATTTCTTAATTTTATTTAGTCACATACGTGTATCTGGCTTACTCCTGGATGTCTATTCATAGGTATTGTACATGCAATCTCTTACACACTCGCACTGTTTTTCAGAGGAGGCACAGAGTCCACACGACATGCTGTCCAACTGATCAATGCGCTTATCCAGGACCCTGCCAAAGAGCTAGAGGACCTGATCCCTCGCAACCACATTCGTCAGCCCGGCACCAACACCAAAATTGGCTCTACCTACACCACCTCCACAGGGGCTACCAGCACCACCGCGGCCAGTTCAAAAGGCCTGTCATCAGTTGTGCCCTCCTCCAGCGTGTCCTTCCAGTCCTCCTCCAACTCAACCACTCAGGCTGGCAAAATGGGCAAAAATATGGCACCTGGTGTTAGACCTCCGTTTGTCTCTCTACCACCACTGGCCTACACACACCCCCAGTTGGCCCTGCTGGCAGCGCAGACCATGCACCAGATCCGTCACCCACGGCTGCCAATGGCACAGTTTGGTGGCACCTTCTCTCCCTCGCCCAACACATGGGGCCCGTTTCCTGTGCGTCCTGTGAGCCCTGGAAGTGCTAACAGCTCCCCCAAACACAGCGGCAATGCGGCCCCGCGCCCTTCCAGCTCTGCCCCTGCCACTGCTGAGCACCCTGCCCTGGTGTCAAGTGCTAACGTTGTCCCTGGTTCTGCTGCCTCTCCCCCCAGCACTGCCCCCTCCAAAACACCTACACCCACCTCTGTAAGGAAGCAGCTCTTCTCTGCCGAGCCCAAACCTACAGTAGCGCCTGTCGTCTCCACCACTGCAAGCAGTACTCCTGCTGTGCAGGCCCCTCCTGCTCCAATCAGCTGTGCTCCCACCACTCCTACGACCCCTCCACCCATGCCTGCCCCCATCGCCCCGCTTACACAGCATACTCAAGCCCTGAAAACAGAATCCGCCCCAGCTGGTACGCCTGCTAAAGAGAAGCCGGTGGCTGATCTGGCTGTTCCTGTTTCTAGTGCCCCGTGTGAGGGTTCCAGCCCCTCGACCCCCCTGCACTTCCCTGCATCTCCCTCTGCGCAGCCTGCACTGCCTGTCCAGCCCGAGGGCAGACAGCAGCTGCCCTTGCCCTTCACCTCCAGCACAGAACCAAGTTCCTCCTCTACAGTCCAACCAGGTGTCACCCTGCCCGTCTCTCGCCCTGTACCGCCCAGCACGGTCAGCAGCACAGTCGCAAACACCAGCAGCACCTTACCTCACTACGCCACACCTGCTGCACCTGGGGTGTCGACTCGCTTACAGCCCCCAACGACGTACTACCCCATAGGACCCGGAGCCCCTATCCAGGAGCAGCAGTCTGTTTTCGTGCCCCCGGGTGCAACACAGGAGCCCCTTAAGCAGCAACAGCAGCCTACCCAGCCTAGCTTAGCCACGGCTAGCATGCCACCCCCTTCACTTCAGATGTCCTCTACTATGGGCATGATAAATGGTTCACAGGTGCACCTTCACAGTGGCAAAGCTCAGCTGCCGCCCAACTTCGGCCCTGCGGCTCTTTTCAATCACTTTTCGAGTATCTTTGACAACAACCAGGTGGGCAACAACCAGGTGTGGGGGGCCTGTCACCTTCCAACTCGCACTCCGCCAGAACAGCCCTACAGTGCCCCACCTGCATACATGGGAGGTATGGGGCAGATGGAGAGCAGCATGCCCCCTCCTGATGGCTCCAAGGCCCCAGGATATCGTTGCACCTCCCAGCGAGTCGTCTCTAGCCCCATTGGTGAGTCCTCTAAAAAGAACATGGAGTTGTCAAATTGCTTTAAAATTCAGGTTTAAATTTTTACTTTTATACTAGAGATGGAACACGTTAGCAGTAGGGCTGTAATGTGTGTCCAGTATCATATAAACCGCAGTAAATTGTGCTGCTTTCTCAAAAGCATTACTGTACAACATAATAGCTTTCTGGAACCTACATAGTGCACTGTATGTCCAACAAAACAGCATTTGAGATTGACAGAAAGTGACTCTGATAATGCCTGTTGGAAATTAACTCTATTTTTTACATTTAAATTGAACTATATAGAAACTCGGTTATATTATGTAAAGATGATCACTCTTTTCCCATCAAACAGGTAAATGTAATGAGAATTCACATAGTCTTTGAACAGTTAAATCTGTTCTGACAGCCCTTATTGTACGGTCATCCTGTTAATCTTACGATCTAATTTACAATCATATCCTAAATCTAGCTGTAAAACTTAGCTGTGCTTTGTTTTCTTGTCCTTTATTGACACTATCTTAAACTAAGCTCATGTTTTTTGTTGATCCGTGTGGTCTCTTTGTTCCTTAGGCATGCACCCCATGGACCCCTCAGGCAATTCCATCACTTCTTCCACCGCGCTCACCAGCTTTGCCACAAGCATGTCAGCCAGCCCTGTTTTCCTGCAGGGCCCGGCTCCTGTAGGAACGCCCTCTTTTAGCCGCCAGCACTTCTCCCCTCATCCTTGGAGCGCCTCCACGTCCTGTATGCTGTGGAGCTGTCCCTTTATATTGCTTTATAACAAAAATTACATGCAGGCAGATGTTTTTGACAAATGCACTTTATTGTGTGTTTCTTAGGTGAGTCTCCAGTGCCCTCTGTGTCGTCTGGAGCATCTTCCCCTTTGTGCACATCCACCGTGACACCTGCGCTGATCCAAGCCAAGCCTAGCAGTTCCAGTCAGCAGGACCGCAAAGTGCCCCCGCCCATCGGGACAGAGCGCCTGGCTCGGATCCGGCAGACCGGCTCCGTCAACCACGCCATGCTGCCCACCAGCTACACGCCGCCGGTCGGACAGGGTGGCATCTGGTCTTTTGGAGTGGGCAGTGCCTCCGGTGAGTGAACTGAGAGGAAAAGTTTGATTCCATCACCAGCTTTGAGCCAGTCTATGGTACAGATTAAATTCTGAAACCCCTATTTTCTCTCTCCATTGCTCCTCTCTACAGAAGCAATGTCAGGCTGGTCTCAGCCCATGATGGGAGGACCCGTGATGCACCAGCAGCTGCAGGAGCAGTCGGCCTTCTCCCAGCACCAGGCTATGGAGCGAGATGACACGGGCATTGTGGCTCCATCTAACACCTTTCACCAGCCCATGCCCACCAACTTCATGGATTTTCCAAAGGTTTGAGTGGCACTGAGAACACATGCGATGTGCTGTCTTTAAAAATGCTTTTAAAATTGCATTTGAGTCATTTTACCATTGTACAGAAATGGTGTAAAATGGAACACCAATAACTGGTTATAAATATAGTTTAATACTTCAAGACAAAACTGAAATATTTTAAACTATCGGTTAATAAATCTAAATATTCTCCTCTCTTGCATGCCCCACAGTCAAACCAAACCAAAAATTGGGGAAAATGGGAAAAACTTTTTTTTTTTTTTTGCATTTTTTTGCTATTTAAATTACTGAAATTAGGCTGTAATGTGCATGTCCAATCTTTTAAATAATGTAAAAATGTTACAAGCAAAAAACATGCTGTCTCCAATTTTAATGTCAATTCCAGAGCACAACAAACATCTTTCTGAACTAAAGCTATATTTTGCCGTGATATTGTTCTACTCCTGGTTTTCCGTTCTACCTCGGTGTTGACAAATTTCAGAGAGTGTAAAGTTGTGAAAACACATTAGAAGATTTTAGTGTTCATTTAAGGTGAAGGAAAATCAATCAAGGGAAAAATGAACTAAATGTAAAAGAAGAAAACATTTCAGTCCTTACCGAGCCTGAAAAGCCTCACTTGTGTAAATGACCCATGTAGCTGGTTCTAAGTGGATTTTGCTGTAATGTAATTGATGCAATGCCCGTGTTAAGACGCTTTATTTCTAATGTTCTAATGTAAAGCTGATAAAATATTAACAAGTGTTTTTGAGCTGTCCATTTTTTTCTTCTTCTTATCATGACTAGGGGTTGCCGATGTCAATGTATGGAGGAACGATGATCCCCCCTCACCCACAGATGGCTGAGGCTCCTGGAGGCCCCATGTACAATGGGCTCCACACCACTGACCCTGCCTGGAACCCCATCTTAAAAGTCGTCCCCAGCTCGGCTGAGAATTCAGACCCACAGCAGGTAACAGTACCGAGCAGCCTTACTGGCAAGTAACAAGAAGAACAAGAGCTCTGTAGCTGCAGTACATATACATTTTGATTAATGAAGGTAATAATGTGAAGATAACTAATTTACATTCCTTTGTAAAAATCACCTTTACTGATTGTCAACCTTGTTGTTTCAGGTGTGGCCTGGGACTTGGGCCCCGCACGTGGGGAATGTGCACCTAAATCATGTCAACTAAACACAAACCTAGAGACTGAGAGGCATAGGAGCAGTAACAAGACGTACACGTTAAAGAACAAGATAATTACCTAATTACCAAAACGTTAACCTAGGCGTGTCCCCTTAAAAGTTAAACAGAGTTTCATGAAATTTGAGAGACGGACACCTTTGATGTGCCTAACAAAAAAAAAAAAAAAAAAAGAGAATCCAGTGTGGGCTTTAACGTGTTTACCACTGTCTATGAACAAATCGATTGCCTGTTCAACAGGATACATTTTGAGTAGTATAGCCATTTTGACATTTAAGCCCCACGTAAAGCGTTCTTGGTCTGCAGGGCTCAATAGGACAGTGCGCTATTTATACTCGGCCAAGAACTAGATGATTACACAACGAGAGAAATCAGACCTTTTAGAGTGGTAAATACATGTATAATTGTTTACATACTGAAAAAGGGTTAAAATGAGAGTAAATTTCATGTCGTATAGTGGCTCTACTTTATGTAGCCTGTATTAATGTGAAATATTTACCTTAATATTCAATAAAAAGTTGGAAATGTATACAGGTGGTGTCATGCCTCTCATTTGCAGTGGTTATGTGGTTGTAGACCTCAGCATTATCCATGATGTTTATACTACTTGCAGAAAGGACAACTGTGTACAGGGGGTGCAGTTTCACATTTACGGTCCACCACAGTGAAAGGTCTTCTTTTTTTTTTTTTTTTTTTTTAAAAAGGCCACCAAACTGGCTCAAGGAAAAAACCCAGAAACAAATGATATTTTACTAGAAACAACAATCAAAACCATAATCATCCGTAACGGTTCCAGGTCAGAAACATCAGTTTGATATGTTACTGATTTAAATTTTTTTTTTTCTGGCCAGATCTCCAGATTATTATTTATATTTTTGTGTCCAAACTCCCAAAGGTTTTGGATCATCACATCATGTGTGATTTCTTTAAATGCTCTTTGGCTTATTTTTAGGTTGGAGCCAGCTCTGCCATTCAACAGGTTATAGGATCCTTATAGCAGTGCTTCTTTGAAGTTGTGACGTACACACACACAAACATTAAAATCCTGCGAACAGATTTATTTTTTCCGTTAGTGAGTCCTGATTAAAAAAAATAAATAAAAACCATTGAATACTGACACTAGTAAACGTGTGATTTTGGTTAATATTCCAGGGAATGGCTAACACTAATTCTTTAAAAAGCTACATTTTAATTAGCTGCATTTGGCTATAAAAATAATTGGAGAAATGTCATTTTCAGTGTTTTGGGTATAGGGAAATAATAAATGTGGGCGAGACAAAAGTGATTACCTGATACTTGGGAGTTATCGTTACTAAACCAGTGTATGTCATTTCTGAAGATTATGAATGTTTAGTTTTAATTAGCAGAAGTGCTTTAGTGTTTATTACATACTAGCTGCTCCAATCCAGATCCAATACATCAACATACACAATTACGCTCTAAATTATAAATCATAATCCTGGGATAAATTGTGATGTCCAAACAGATGCTGAAACACAGTTAATTGAGTGTTCCTGGTGCCAGTTCCTAGACACAATTGTAGGAATATATTAGTTTTGTAGCAGAGCTCTTTAATAATATCGATCTGATGATTAGCACAAACATTTTCTGAGATATGATGATATTGCGTATTACAGCGCACACTGTGCTTCCTCGCTGAAGAACATGCAGGCAGAGACCACTGATAGTACCTAGAAATGAAACGTCTGTTTATTTTATCATTATGGTCTGGCTGCAAATTCATGGATTCTGTCACTGAAAAGGATTTATTTATAAACAGGTTTTTGTTATAGTGCTGTGAGTGTCTCTTTCCCTGTTTAAGTTGGCTTCAAAGAGGAAAAATCTTTTCATTATACCTCCAGCATGAAGCCTGATGTATACTACTGATCCGAGGCATGTTTAGGTGTCTGTGATACAGAGAAGGGGTTTATGGGTAAGAGTTGTGTGCTGAGGTTCACTAACGTAAAGATCACCCTTAATTGAAGTTTAGCTTTGATTCAAAATTACAGTGTGATCAGAAGCGTTGGAGTTGACATTGCATTTTATGAAAATGGACGATGACTCTACAGCTGCTGAGGTTCGGGGCTCAAATCCCAGCACCACCGAACTTCAACATGGGGCCTTAACCATGAACCGCACTGGGACGCAGTACCACATGTGACCCTGCACTCTGACCTCATGTTCCTTCCAAGCTAGGATGTGTACTGTACCATACAGTACATAGGAGTATGTGTATAATGTCAATAAAGCTGCCGCATTCTAACCTCAAATATAGCTGCTTATCTTTGGACCACATTTGGGCTGCTTTTGGCCCAGAAGACACTTGCCATGTTTGACCTGAAATATTTTTGGGGTATACAAATGCTTCTCAAAGTGGTGTGTGTGAAACCAAACCCTGGGGGTCCATGTTTGGCCTAAAAATAATGTCAACTAGTGTGTTGTGTAATTGGAAAGGAATAAAAAGCTGTATATACTGTAATTGTACAAATTTAAGTAGCTGAATAGTTGGAGTAGGTTCAGGAGAGATCTGAGGGGTTTGTGGGATATATTTTGCAGTTAGAGGGGCCAATGGCTGCAAAAACAAGTGAAAAACTGATTTACCGAAGACTTTAGCCAAAAGACACTGAAGTACAGTGGAGACAGTTCATTAATCTGAAAGAAAAAAAAAGGATAGAAACTGCCGTCACGTGACGCTGTTTCTCAACACTAACACTAAGATATATCACCTTGCTTGTTAGTTTGTTGCACTGGCTTCGTCCCAAATCACGTGGCAAAACATTGCCTCATCATTAGGCTCCGCCCCTCAGCCCGCGGGTTCCAATAGCGCGCGCGCGGGCTGGAGTGAGCACTGTGTGTGTTTTTGAACACAGCGCACAGGTCGCGCCGCCACCGCTGCTGCTGCAGGGAACTCAGGGAACAACTCGTAAACAAGGGCTAGAGCTCCGAAAACCAACTATTCAGTCTGTCGCTTTTCAGAGTTAACTCCTAAGCCTCATTTGGTCTGCTTTCTCCGAGTAAACATCATGTCGACTAGCTGTGACGCGTCCTCGAGCTGCCCCATTCCGAGCCGAGCTTCACAGCCGCAGTGCTGGTCCTCTCTGCCCGACTCCTACAGCCAGACCCCCGGCGGCACCGTCTTCTCCACCACCCCTGGAGGCAAGTATTCAAAGTCTCAGCTGAGGTCTGTTTTTTTCATCGCGTTGTACAAAAAAAGTGCTAAATACTGAACTGCGTTGCGCTTTGCGGATTAGGACGTAGCCAGTTAAATACTTTTCATTGACAAGTCAGTGCGCGCTCCCGAGGAAGAAGTCCACGTGGGACATATTAAAATGCTTCATGTCCCAAAACAACGACCAAACACCACCAACTCTCTTACACACTTCTCATCAACACTGCCCAAAGGCTAAGACAGCAATCCAAATGTAATTTTTATGTTCTATAGAAACTCCTTATAAGGAAACAGCTTAATGTTACATTTCCTCATACTTTTTTATATATATAACATATATAAACTTTTCATAACATTTGTCTACTATCAAAAGAATGATCTCATAATCCAAACTAAGAAGCAGTTTCCTGTTGAGCTTTATCTCATTATAAACTTAGTATAAGAAATAATTTCACATGACTCAAAGATGCAATAGTCCATTTTTTTTCTTTTTCTTTCTTTCTTTTTTTTTATTTCTTACTTGTGAAAATAATCTGAACAAACATGTAGAACATGATTTAAAAAATAGTGATAGTTTAGGCCATGGCATAAGGAGAAGCATAAAAAAAGTTTCATGTCGCCATAATATTAAATAAACTCCGTGAACAGAGCAATTGTGTGCTAAGTAGCTAGCTACACACCTGGAAGCTGGAATTTATCCTCTTTTTCTTTCCATGTCGCATCCCTTTTTGTCCTGTCATAACAGTCGCAAACTCTTTTTGTCGCAATTCATATTTGTTTACGTTTCCCCTTCACCTCTACCATGTTTGTACCTGTCCTGCGAGTTTGGTGTAATTCTCTGCCGTCCTCCTATTGGTAAATTTTAGGCGAGTGTCGTAGCACTCACATTCTGAGATTTTAAGAAAAATTTTCGAACACTTCCAGAACCTTGTTGTTGCATGTCTTTGGTTGCAGCTGCACTAAATCTGTCACTGGTGAGCATGTCACATTATACAGTCAAAGACCACTGAGCTCAACTCACGACCAGGGATGATCCTTTTATGATGTGTGGTTGAGCCACCAACAGCCAAATTGGGCCGAATATCGTAGAGTGTAATGCCTGCTTTACTTAACCTATAGAAACCTAATCTTGAAAAAATTAATAATCTTACCTTTAATGCACCTTTAGTGTTCAAAAACCACAACCTAGAAACAAGAAAATTCTCCTACACTTTGTTGATTATAACTACTGTCTAATATAAACAGAATGGCCCTATAAACTATATATATAAATATAAAGATTTGTTGTGGTGGTGTTGAGTCTCAGAATTTGAAACCTCCAGAATATCCTGATGAGTATCTCAGAATGTCTCAGATTTCAGCAGTATTAGACCTAACTCTTGGCACTGTTGCAAAATGACATCCGGTCTGACTTGGTTGAGACGGTTTGTAAAGATAATGATGAATCATTAACCTCAATAATAACATTCACTCTGATCTGCACTCTATAAACAACATGTTGGTGGAAAATCTCCTAGAGGGTCCTTCAGGTCATCTCTGAACCCTTAAAATATCTCCAGGAGTCTTGTTGCAAAGGTTTTGACGCATGCATGGCTCGGGAAACAACCTTAATCCTAAGATTATGGACTTCAGACGTGACAAACTGGGTCTCTGTTTGCAATGTGGAAATGGCTTGTTTACATATTTAAAGCCACAAGTTTGTGTTTGAATTGTATGCGGTCAGATTGGAGGATCGGTTGTAGACTAGCACGGCTAAAATTTCAGCTGGGACTGAAGGACTGATCTAGCACCTTAGAGTTCTTTGGTTTGAAACTCTTAAATGTTTGATATAAAACCCCAGAACAGGGCTGTTTCATTTCTTTTCAAGTAGAACTTCTGTAGAAACCTCTAACCATTAGCCATCCAAGAAAACCCCCATTATTTCACATTTGTAAATATGAACCATAATAAGACGTTAGTCACGTTAAACAATTATTATTGCATCTAAACCACATTTAGCCAAATTAGCTAGGTTTTACTAAGTTCACCACTATCATAGTTGAGTAAAGAAGTTTTAAATCCTGATAATACTCACAAATATATTTTTGATTAATTGTGCATTTCTAAATATACCCAGAGCTAATCCAGTACTCTGCATAACTGTGTCCTTGCTGCCACTGCAATGCTCTATAATCATGTTTCCTTTCTTTCTGCAGTACTTAGTGTTCTTAGGGCAGCACAGATTAGATAAACAGAACCACTGTGTCTTCAAATCTCTACTGCACAGCACCCAGTGTGTTGCGCAACATGTTTTTCTATATCCTTCAACCCAAAAACTGTGCAGACTTTGGAAGGCATAGTGAAATGCAAATCAAGGCCCTAGCTTAAGACACCATAATTGTATTTGGCTCAATCTTATACACATTAGAAGCAATTCAGCGTGATGCATGTTGGCCTTCTTTTGATTATTTAAACACCTTTCCTTGCAGGGACCAGAATCATCTACGATAGAAAGTTTCTCCTGGAATGCCGCAACTCGCCGATCGCACGGACTCCACCGTGCTGTCTGCCTCACATTCCGGGCGTCACCATGCCGTCCACACACCCATTGGACAAGCTGTCAGAGCAGGACGAGGACCGTAAAGACCTCCACGGTGAGACTCTTATCCTCTTGCTTTCTCACTGCCAAATTCTCTTTATAAACCTAATCTCATTCAGAAAAGGTTTTTGGATTTGTCAGCATGCGTATCCTATTGTTAAACTTCACGTACATTTTAGTCACTTTTAATGGAATACTACTCCAGTGTGTATTTAACCTAATTTCTATCTACTGCATCTCTTGTATAGCTGTGATTACTGTGGAACTTTTTTTGACTATTTATTTACTCTGATTTATAATGGATGTCTAAGGGAAGTTGGTGAACTCAATTAATAAATGATAAAAAAAAAATAGTATGAAACCCAAATACAAAACTTCAACAGTAAAAGTCTTAGGATAAGACAGACACGAGGAAAAAGAGTTGCCGTTTTATCCGATTTGAAACACTTTTAAAACTTCTGCAGTGTTCATGCGCTATTAGATAGAAACTTCTGATCTTATGTGTCTACATTGCCAGCACCCAACCTCAAATTCTTCCTTCTGAAAAAGCTATTCCATTTCTGAACAAACAAATTATACAAATTTGGATCTAAAATAACTTGGAGTACCTTAAAAAGCTTCCTACAGAAATGTTTTACGTAAAAGTACTGAAAAATTATACTTAATTAAAAGGATAATTAATGTATTAAAATCCTACTCAAGTAAATGTGGAAGTGTCCAGCCAAAAAGCTACTCAGGTGAAAGTCCAAAATTTACTACTTTTTTAAATGTACTCAAGTATTAAAAAGTAATTTTCCCCACCATTTCCTCTCCAATATGGTCAACTGCAAATTCCCAATCGCCAGCTAGCAGTTGGGGAGGGTGAAGACCAACACTTGCTTCTGAGACACGTGAAGCCAGCCAACTGCATTTTTCCAAACTCTGCTCATGATGCGACACAAGGCAGCGTAACGCGGTCGGAGGAAAGCGCTATCTGTCCTCTTCCGCATACAGATGCCCACGATTGGCTAGTCTCACTGTGATTGACATGGGAGAGAGAGAATGCTCCTCCCACCCATAGAGCATGGCAAATTTTGCTCCCTTGTCTCCTGGCCATAGAAGGCTGTGGCATCGCCAGGATTTGAACTCATGATCTCCTGATGAGAGGGCCGATGCTTTTCTCTTGGGATTCAAAAGTAAATGTACTTTGAAGGTCTAAAAGAAATGTGTGGAATAGTTTTTTTTTCTTAGACATGTAGTTAAGTAAAAGTACAAGTATTCGATTTCAACACTGAAGTAAAGTAAAAAATACCTCCAAAATAATACATACGTATAGTAGCAAATTACAATTACTCAAGTATATTCCTAATTTAGACCTCCAACATAAGTGAGTTTGGACTAAATGCATTTTTTCTTCTTTCTCCTCAGTAAAGGGGAAACTGGTTAATCGTTAACATACTCTAGCAGTGAATAGACAGTTTTGTGCCTCTTAAATTGCCCTTAGAGCATCCTGATTTCTGGTAGAGGGCAGCATTTACCAAAGTTTACTTCTACTACGTATTACCCATTTCTCTTAATCTTAAGGTCACCTTTTGTGGAGACTAGGTAACTGTTTCATGAGAAAAGCAAACAAAAATACGTCTCTTGGCAAGTTGGTTCCTATAGCTTTACTGTGTACTGTACACCACGTGCAGAGCATGACTCACAGGGAGAGGTCACTGTCTCCAGGCTCTGAACTCAGTCACTCTACTTTCTCTCTCCACAGCTGATGACAGTCAGTTTGTCCTGGACATCTGAGAGTGCGATACAGCTCCTGTGGGGAAGTTGTCTGCTGCGCTCCTGAGCTGAGAAACCATGGGGTTCTTCTTTTGTTAAACACCCATGTTGTGTTGTATTGTATTGAAAAACGAAACACTCAGAGATGAAGTTGTGAAAGATTGCGGGTGATAATTTGATAACATAAGTTATCATGAGGCAAATTTCTGCTTTATTTAATTACAACTTTACATTCATCTGAAAGATAAACAGAAGTATGTAATGATGATTTACAATGAGTTGGGTTTTTTCCAATAAAGATTTTTATACTGTTTCTCCAATGGGTTGAAGTGGAGAGCTAAAACCCTGTTAGGGTGATTAGTCAGTACCTCATGTTGTTGAAACTTTCTGTATTGACTGCCGTTCTGTTGTATTTTAAATAAAACCTGGGAAAATCCACAGCACTTGTGATTTTTTATTTTTTTGGCCTCAGCTTTTATATTGCAGTTAATGATAAACTCGTGTGTGTGTGTGTGTGTGTGTGTGTGTGTGTGTGTGTGGCCTGACTTGGATAAGGTGGTTCGCTTGTTTCTCATGTGATCCCCTCAAGATGTGCTATTGCATGACTGGGACACTACTTGATTGTTTTTTCTAAAGCTTTTAATAGCTACACTGCCTTCCCCGTGAATTGCAATGTGTATTAACAGAACTCTGTATTGCACTAACAGGACAAGGGCGTTCTGTCTAAAGAAAGCTGAAGGAAATGTGCAAAACAGCAGCATCATCACATTGACTCATAACAGCATTACATGGTCATGGCCTCAGGAAGACTATGCAACTTGATGAGTCAGATGCAGGTAGAGCTAATTTTATGGAGCAGACTTGCTCATCTAATGGCCTGTATGTATGATGGCTGCTCTATTAATGGCCTCTGCATGTTATAGTGTTTTGCTGGGGCTTTTTTGACTTAATGGAGTTGAGTACATTTTGGGGTACAAACACTTTACTGGGGTGGTACCTTTATTTTCCTCTGAATGTCAGTGTAGTGTGTCTTTAAACCTTTTTTTAACCCTTCTCCTCTATATGTACCTTATTAGCAGTGTATAACATTTAACTTTTACGGACTGTTAAAACCACTTGATGGATGGATGGAGGAATCAACACCAATCAACCATACCTCAATATTTCCTGCTGTTCAATCTGCACATCTATCTATCTATTTGATTTTTCCTTCCCATCTATTCTTTTGTGATCTGCTGTCAAAGTGTCTTTTTTTATTTTATTGGTCTTTTTTTTTAAAGACCAATGTTATACCTTACATCTGCTTATACCTGGCATGCTTACAGAGTCGTCCACACACTCCCTTTTAAGGCCCTTTCACCGAGTTTTACGGAGCTACTACTGAAAAATTATGGCATGAAATGAAAATGATAGTCACGTAGCATACCCAAAAGCATGTTTTATGCCAACAGATTTAGACATTTTGACCAATACTGATATTCAGCCTGGAGCCTTTTATACAACACAGGATAAATTGGTTAGTTAGGTAACTTTGAATTTAATTTGATCCAACTCTGGATCACTCTGTACACTTGCACATCTCAACATTTGAGGTAAAATAAATTGCACTTGGTCCAGACATCTGTCAAGAATTTGCTGATGTACAAATTCCAGCCTTCATAAAAAAACAAATAGAAATGGTGTTCTAATTTAATTTTATGTATTAGGAGCAGAAACTGTGAGAGTGTCAAATCACTATTCATCAGTATTTAGAGGTCTCCTGCTTTTGTATATCAGAGGTGTAAAATTTCTGCAGAGGAAATGTTTTATCTTGCAAATGACACTTGAAATTCATTGTTCTCCAAACTGTCAAAAGTGGCAAAGCACCTTACCACAGATTCTACAAGTCTCAGGAACTGTACGGGAGAAACAACTATGGTCCTTCTAAAGATATTCCCTCAGTTGGGGTTGAGATGATGGTGATGGAGTGCACTGTCTAACATGTCACAACAAAATCTCCCAGGTGTCCAACTGGATTAAGATCTGGAAATCTCTGTGCGTATGATTTACATCATGACGATGCCCTCGTATCCTGGATCGGGGCATTGTCATCCTGGAAGAGCCCACTCCCATCAGGATAAAGTTGATCAGAAGAAGAACTTGGTATTGATTTGCAGTGGACTCAAAACCATGCTAGCAAAATGCCCCCGCAGCCTTTAATTTGTCTCCCATCTGCATGTTAGTAGTGACTGAGATGACGGTGTAGTTGTAAATTGGGTCACATATTTATTTTTTTGAGGCGAGAGTGTAATGACTTAGATATTCATTTTGGAATACTCATCTTCTTTTACTGGTTACTCATCTTCCTTTACTGGTATCTCTAATGGACAACTAATAAAGAAAACTTGAAGACCAAACATGTCTTGGCTGATTCACATTTCTGATAAGGGGAAATTATAACAGTTTATTTTTTTGGTCAGACTATTTCCTTTTTAGTTTTTTCCCTTTTAGACCCTCAGGGTAAATCCAGAGTTTGGACACTTTATCATCAAAAACAACTCAAATAAATAGAAATGTGAAAGTGTCTCGTTTACCCTGTATAGAGGTTGATGTTTTACTTGTAATGTTTTTATTTGTACTGAAGGTAGAGCACACAGGTTCAGGGGCACAGAGGCATTGATTCCTCCTAGAATACACACCAGTAAAGGAAATAACAACTTCCTCTTGGAAAGAGCTCATACTCTATTCTGCTTGGACAAACACAAAAGGATACATTTACTTATACAACGTTCTCACCATCATCGGATAATTAATTACACAATATATCACACCTTGTATTTCTCATGAACTGCTTGCTTTGTGGGCGGCTGTTTGTGCTCTTACCAGAGCAATCACAGAACTTCCCTTAGCTGCACATTAAAAATGCAGTCAGTCATCAAAGTTGTAATGCACAAACACATACACACACACACACACACACACACACACACACATTAAGGTTAGAGAATGCACCTCTCTGGACCCCACTATGAAATCCAGCCCTCATTTTTAGAACAGGTCAGTTGCTGTCACTTTTTATGCCATTTCTTTCATTTGCTGCAAGTCATATCAGATCTTAAAGAAGCAATTTGCAAATTTTAAAACCATTTCCTGCTAGCAAAAGCGATATGCAAACACAAAGAAGAAAATGACAAGCCTTCCCCTTTGAACAGTCAACTCCACACTGTTTGAAATGATATAACCCTTGTTGGTTACATTTTTGAGAAAAGTGGTCGAGATCAGAAGCTTCTAATTAGAAGTGGAAGGAGAGCTATCTCCCAGCCCAGAAAAACATAATCAGAAGCTTAAAACCAATCCACTATAAAGATTCACAGCATTCACAACTTAGTTTTTCTAAGTTATATATAAAATTACATTATTATTATGTATCTAGAAATACTTCTAAAATTAAACATTGCACCTTTAATTTGTTTTACAACATACATTCAGTCAAAATACAAAAATACTATGAGCTGGTTTGAGTATTCCAGAAACTGCTGATTTTCATGGTCAACATACTCTAGAGTTTACACAGGATGGTGCAAAAAACAAAAACAATCAGTGAGGAGCAGTTCTATGTGGAAACACCTTGTTGATGAGACAGGTCAGAGGAGAATGGCCAGACTGGTTCGAAGGCTACAGTAACTCAAATAACCACTCTTTACAACCATGGTGAGCAGAAAAGCATCTCAAAAAGCACAACACATCGAACCTTGTGGCGAATGGGCTACAACAGCAGAAGGGTTCCACTCCTTTCAGTCAAGAACAGGAATCTGTTCTGACAGTTGAAGATTGGAAAAACAATGCCTGGTCTTTTTTGGTTAGCACTTTTCTCCCAGCCCTGACCTTGAAATCAGCGAGCATGGTGCTTAACTGCTTTATATCATAAACATTATTTAGAGACACATTGCTAAAGAATTACAGGACCCTGCTTCCTAGTGTTTTTCAGCGCTGAGGTTCTGGATCATTTAGTTCAGTTTAGCTGTACTTTAATGGCATGAATGTTACAAATCACACTGTTGTTAAAGCAAATAACACAGGTCAACAAGAGAACAAATTCTGTGCAAATTCTGAACAAGTCTGTGCAATGCAGTACATTTTGTAGCAAAGTCTGCAGTGTGTCTCTCACCCAAGATTAGCTATAATTTCATTTTTGTCTCCCTGACTACAGAATAACAAGTGAAAAAAGTAGGAAGGGCACTGCATTCACTATTACAAACATTCTGTCCTTTTCTGGGAACAGACCACCTGCTACTCAGAAAGTCTGGAACACTACAAGGGCAGTGTGTGTGTGTGTGTGTGTGTGTGTGTGTTTAATGCAGGCTTCCAACTGAACAGGAATTGGATCCGTTTTTTTAAATAAATACTGACAGTCTATTTTTTTTTGCATTTCATTCCATTTCATTTATGCTTCGCATTGCATTCCTTGAGTTCTGTGTCATTTCATTTCTATTTTAATTATGACCTTATCGGTTATGTCCAGCATGTCCCATTTAATGAAGCACTGTATTTTATTTTAGGTCTACAGTTCATTCATTCATCTTCAGTAAGTGCTTTATATTGGCCATGTTTGCAGTGGATCCAGAGTATATCCCGGGAACAGTGGAATGAAGGCAGGAATACCCCCTGGGTGGCACACACACACACACACCCTTAGGGCATGTGTAGCATTTGTGGGAGGTGGAATCCTGGAGGAAACATATACAGACACAGGGAGAACGTGTGAAACTCCACATAGACAGAGTGCAGGACTGAACTGGAGACCCTGGAGGTGTGAGATGGCAACACTACCCACTGTGCCACCATGCTGCTCCTAGGTCTATTAGTTTATTCAGGACGCCAGGGTGTTATAGCAATCGTTTATATGCTACAATTGTTGCTTTTGTGTGAGTGTCTTTATCATGTTATTTTGTTGAAACAGGTAATGTACACTGAGAGTTCCATAATCAATTCCTTTGTATATGCATATACAGTGTACTTGACCAATAAAGCACAATTCTGATCTGAAAGTGTGTTTTAGGTGCAGGGTGGTGTAAACTTGCATAGACACAGCTGCACAGTTTGTTCCATGCCCCACTGATAAGTCTTGGATCAAGATCACCTGTTGCCTTTTGTTTCATTTCATCACACACTTGGCTCTCAGGCTTACATGACCCAGCAGGCTCCGGTGCAGTGACTCATGTGCGTCACGTACTGTTCTTAGATCAAGTGACCCCAGCTTGATTGCTTTGACAGTACAAGACAGATACAACAATTTGAGTACATTCCCAGGTTTATAACTACTGGTAGAAATATACAAGTCCACTGGTCAGGAAATTAATTCAGTTCATAATATAAGCAGTGCATTTGTTGAAATGCAGTTCCCCGAATCTGGTTTCCACACTACGTGTTTGTGAACGTACATACCATCAAGTGTACATTTTTTTCTGTTTACCTCAAGCAGCATACAAGTTCAGTCCGATGCACGAATGTGACAGCCCCACATACCAACACCAGCATCACGTTTCACCCTGAGACACAGTGTGAAACACACATGAACCTCAAGTGCACCCTATAACCCTGACTACCACAAGCAGTGAGACCTACTGTATACATTCACCCTAGCATTTGCACACACACACACATTCATTCATTCATTCATACCTAGGCGCAATCTATTTTCTATGTTTTTTTGAGAGGTGGGAGGAAACCTAGAACCTAGAAGAAACCCACGTGGACATGCAGAGAACATGCGAAACTCCACACAGACAGTAAGCTGAGCTCAGGATCGGACTCTGGAGTTGTGAGGTTGCAACACAACCATCTGTCCCACCATGCTGTACTCATATTACTCATATTATTTTATTCATAGTGATTTACAAGTGAGGAAGAATCCAATTCTAGCATTAAGCTGAGAGTTAAGGGCCCAGGCAGTGGCTCTCAGACAGTCCTGGGGTTTAAACTCACAAGCTTCCCTAAACATTTTTTTTTTTTTTTTTTTACTTTTAATGACTTCTTTTAAAATATAGTTATAGTTTACTTTAAAGAACTGAACCCCTAAATATCTTTAAAGGCATTTCTAGCTTTAACTTCCACCTTCATGTATCTTCGCCCAGTTTTCACACTTAGACCAAGTGTGTATACTGCCATCAGGTGGTCATACGGAGTACTGCAGAATTTTATTATTGGATAATCAGCATTAAAACATTTCCTAGGTTTACAGGTTATAACAAAACAATTTTAAAACTCTTCAAGTTTTTATTTTTCATTGACAACTCATACATTCACAAAAAAAAAGATATATAAAAAGAAATCATTATGTTCTGAAAAAAGAAATGTGGCTTAGTAAAGTCATCCATGATGTAACTGACAGTTTCACACTGAGGCAGGTGTGTGTTAGTCGCTTCAGTTCTCTCCTCCTTATTTCTTCCGTCTTGAACTCATTCATGTCTGCTCTCATGACGATGATTCTCTCCTCTCCTGCTCGATAGCTGCGAAATAAACAAAACAAAACAAAACTTTGTTTAGAAGGGAACAGAGAGGACTTTTTAGCACCGGAACTGCAAACTCACATTCGCAAAAGTCCCTCAAAGCATTGAAAAACCTTAGCCAAACGCTAATGAAGCTAACATAAGAGACAGCCAACGCTTTAGCATCATGCTAACTGCAGGGCTCAGTCTTAACCCCTTGTTTCTCTGCATATTTTGGTATCATTCAGTGATGTGTCGTTTGCGAAAGAGTCGACTCTTTGAGTCGGCTTGCATATGTGAGTAATTTCTTCTTCTTTTTTTTCATAGATTTAGGCAATGCCGCTACCTGCAGTGTAATTTAATCCTATCTTGCTTCCTCTATATCATATATTTTCCGGATTATAACAAGATGAGCCATTTATTGATCCGAAAGAGTCGACTCTTAGTGGTGAGCTGAGTCAAATAAAATATGACTCATCCTGAAAAGCAGGAATTCGCATTACTACTGTGTAAAAGTAAGACTCGTTTGAGTTAGAGGATGGAACTGAAGATAAATGTGATTTGGATGACAATATAGTTACCCAGTAAACATACCCCTTTGGGGCCCATGTGGGGCCACTGCGGGAAAAAACTGGGGCCTGTGTGGGCAGCACACCATGGGCCCCGATACCGGCGTGAAATGCCGGGCACGTGTGGACCCCACCCTTATATAACCTTGTATTTAATTTTCATATTGTTGTTATATTTTATGAAACTCTATGTATAAATGTTATAACATTGTCTTTAGTTGAGATGAGTGAGCAGAAAACTTCTAATTAAAGAGACCATCCAGAAATATATTTAGAGGAATGATTCAGCAAAAATGAAATCTACTCAATTTTCCCCTTATCCCATGACATGACATATGATATATTTAGTGTATGATGTTTTCTCTTTTATTTTGCACTGGAGGCACTAGGAAAATATTCTTGGGTGGGATGCTAGCTATAATAGCCTCACAGCCCCACGTCGTAGCTGATCAATTTGACTGATGTGTGTTTGGGTTACATGGAGATTTGTGTAAATTAGCACCATTTCTTTAATGTCTAACTTAACTTAATATAAGCTAGCATATGTCTAGACAGAGGTGAACATGTGTGGAACTTGTAGAAATGTGAGTTGCATTAATGTGAGGAAGCAGCAGCTGGCTGAATGAGCTCATTTCACGCATGTGACTTGGGCAGCAGCTGCGTATTTTCACTCCGTCCTGACGGCACACAGCTGATTAGATTAGAAATGACCCATGAGTAAAAGTAACAACAGTCCTTATCTCCACTAGTTTTGTATTTCTATTTTATCACAATGAGCCCGCCATCTTGTCTGTCAAGGTATTGCTACACCCTGTTACTTTGTCCTCGTTTATATGCGGCTAAATTGTACATTCATAGGATCTGAATGTCATTTGAAAGAAAAATCACACTAACCTTCCTTGGTTGGTAAAGGATTCTTCTCTTGGGTTTGCGTCTTCTTCAGTTTTGTTTTATCGAAGCTTGTGATTTCCATCATGCTGGGTTTGTCGGCCATGACTGTGATGACTAAACAGAATTGATGCATCTGTTACTTGTATAATATCCTTTACATACACTCACTTAATTTCATCTGATTAATCTGCCTTATCAAAGAAAACACACACAGACAACCCATTCATTAGAGATGGTGTGGTTATGATTTGACAAAGATGCATGTTTCTAATTATGTACAATGACAGAATAAAGGAATGAATGAATAAATGCCTTTATAAAGCAGTGAGTGGATCTAAATGTGAGATAGGCAGATATACTAAGCACGTGTTCAGGTCACCCAAGTGTATTGTTCAGCTGATGTCCCTTCACTACTTCACTGATTGCCCTTTGTTCTTCCTCATGTCCTTTAACCAGCTACATCTTGACCTTCCACTTCATTCCTTCTCCTCACTTCTTATTTTTAACCATTATAACTGTACTAAAAGCAGTATGATATAAAATCACACACTCGCACTCTCTCACACAGAGCATAATAGATTATGTCTTACCAGGATGAGGGTGTGTCTGATGTGAGGGCTGCAGTCCGTCTGTGAAGGTTGGTGAGACGAGCCTGCTTTTGTGTGTGGTCGGGATTGGGAGGGGGTTTCCCATTAGCCCTGGCCCTATCTGTGTCTCCATCCCATACGGATGCCATCAAATATTCATGACCCAGAAAAAGAAAGCTGAGTATGATTTGCTGATGCAGCACAGACTGGTATTATATTTTTCCTGAAATATTGCAGATGACATTGTGGCAAACAAATTTTAGACAGTGTTCAGTTCAAACCATGGGAAACAAAAACAGTAGGCCTCATGTCCACTGCTTTTATATTTTTATCTTTATCTTCATAAATCTGCCATATTTTCTGTCAAGGTATCGTTACATACTGTTAATGACCTCGTCCTCTCATATGGGACTGAATGGTGCTGTACATTTGTCTTTTATAACTGTGATGTATTTTTCGTATTTTAGAAGGATTTAGTAAAGTCATATTATTCAGACACTCAACAAGTAAAACCCACAGTGTTATAGCATGGCTGCCTTTTGCAAAGAGCACAAAGTGGAGACAAATAAACAGTAAAGAAAAATTATAATGGCAAAATGACATTTTGACACAAAAAATAAAATAAATAAAAATACATAGTATTCCCTTAATCACAAAATTGTTCAATCTGCCAAGACATGCTAAGTGCTTGGCAGAATCATCACACACACACTTCGTCAGAATGTTCGGGATGTCAAACAGACGTGCTAATCTGGTTTCTGACATTGTTATCTGACATACTGTTATCTGTAAAAATGGACAACATTGACACTGCCTAGATAAAAAAATAAAGTTAAAAACAGTAGTAGTAGTAACCATCCTAAAGTTAGAATCACTTCCTCAGCACCGACTTGGACATGAGGTGTGACCCAAAGCATCAATATAGACCTTTATGTTATTTTTAAGTGATTCGTTTGATTATAGCTATCTGAAAAATGTTAAAGTGATGGCTATAAGCTTCCCTTTCCAGTTAGCAACATTAGCTTTTTAGCTCCAGTGCAAAAACTAAAGACGTTTAACTTTAAGCACTAAACCTGTCTTGGCTCAATGATTACATTTTCCTTTGGGAAAATTGGGTACATTTCATTTTGGGGCTAAATTATTCCTTAAAATGTAGAACATTGTACATAACTCTGACATAAAGGAACAAAAAATGAAAGACTTAAGGATGACATTTTAATGTTTAGTATCAGAAGATTAACTTCTATTATTTAGCCTCTCTCCACATACTATAGATCCCGAAGAAGTCTGAATATGTTAACAGCTGAGAAATTCAATGTGTTATCCAGTAAATTGTTGCAATTCTAGGTTCTGGTCATGTGTCTGAGACAATAGAGGAAAAGGGTGTGGCATGTGTTAGCTGATCTCTAGGGCCTGAGAAGAGCAGTTGATCACTGAACACATGGCGCAATGTCTGAGGCTCTTCCATATGGGGAGGAGGTGACTGCAAGCCTATCAATATCACCCAGCTGCCCCTGCATAGGCCCATGACAGGGGGCTTTTGGGTGGGGACTGACCTCTGTGCTCTGCTTAACCGTGGTTCATCATACATCACGTTGTGGTGTCTGTGCTGGGCTTGTAGTTATTAGCTGCCTGGAAGCACAGATGGATCTCCCCCCCACAATTTCACAACAGGTTTTTCTTTCATTTTCTATATTGTTGTCAAGTGCACAGCTGAAAAAAAATACATTAAGGATGATTGCTATTGGCAATATTATATTACATATGCTGAAGTTTATATGTTCATTTTATTCCCTGTTTGTTTTCAAGCTGTTTTTTTATTAGAGCTTTTTTGTTAGGTTCTTTTGTCTTGCTAGTTTTTCTGTCAGTATCTTTTAAAAACCTTTTAACCACATATTAGCAGTGGTGGAACAAGTACAAAACACACTGACTCAAGTGCAAGTACTGCTACTGTAGTAATAATTAATTTGAGTAAAAGTAGTATTAGTTATCAAAGAAATTACTTAAATAAGAATAAAAAGGTCATCTGGTGGAAAAAGTCTACGTGCGTAATTACAAATTACTTTTTTTTTCAATTTACATGTCTATGATTGTCATAACATTACATTGACATAAACACAAATTCCATTATCAACAGTGTATATAGAAAGGAAACATCAGCTGGCTAGTTAACTTTGCCAAATGCTGTTGGGGTTTTAGTAGCTTGCTAGGCTCATTAGCTAGCTAACTAGCTCATGTTAACTCACACATGTTTCTACCTACTTAATTAACCATCAGCAAAGATGCCCCTTCCGCATTATCCTAAGTATTACCAACAGGCTGTAGCAGCACTTAAATATATTTAACATAACAGGAAACTGCTACTGAACATCGAAGTGACATCTTAAGTTTATTACAGAGCTTTCATGCTGCAAAACATGAAAAGATCTTGCTAGCTAGTCTAGGTCACTCAGCTAGCTAACGGCTTCCCTGTACATGTTTCCTCATGTTGGATTTGAGTTGTGAAATGCACTGTCTCAGACATTGCTGCTGCTGATTAAACATTTGGCAAAAGTGTAGACTTTTGGCAGGAAACTGCTTTGTTTTTCTTTATTGGGTCTCAAAACTCAATTCTTTAAAATTTTTTTTTTACATATTGTCTTTTAAACTGATTACAGTATTCTTGGGTTAAATGCATTTAATTACACTCAAAAAAGTATAGTTACAATGAATAATATACTCAAGTCCTGTAACAAGAGTATTTTCCACCCCTGCAAATGAGTACTGAACCTAATATATGATTCAGTAAATCAGTAGTAATTGCATTATTATGAAACATGAGTAAAATGAGTCTAAAACACACACTGATTAGCTTCCCTAACAGTCCACCAGATGGACTCAGTGTATAAGACACAGATGGAGTATTTGGTCCCTAACCACGCACAAGCACTACACCACTAAATAATTTGTTCTTTGCTCGCTCTATAAGTTTCTCCGTACAGTTGGACCCTGTATTTTTCATTGTCAAGCGGCGCTGTATGCTTGCCCTTGTGGAACATATTTCAAAAAGACCCAAAACTCAGTAAGCCATGTATACAACCCTTAACCTTTTGTGCCTGAAGTCAGCACAGCCTGTGCAAGCACTGCTCAGCAGTGCACATATTATTTGTCCTGCTGGAATTAGAGCTTGAACTCATGTTTCATACCCATGGGGCATGTGGGGGCTTGAAAATGGAAAATGACAGAATTAGAGTCTCCCCCAGGCTACAACATATAGCAACTAACTAGATGCAGTAACGGTTTCTAGTACAACAGAAGAGTCATGGAGCTTTTGTTCTTACAGAGTTGCTATGCATAAATAGTATATCTTATACTGCAACAATTGTATGTATATTTCCCGAATATATAAAAAAAATGCCCTCACATTTACTGGACCAAGCTCTGGAACATGCTACCTGGAAAGCTTTGACTAGGTTGCACCAACAAATATTATGTTTCAATCCTAATTAAACCAGAGTTTATATATTAATCCAGCTTTACCAAACTTCAAAACGGGTTAAGAATTAATCAGGATTGACACCTTATTTAACCCTGGTTTTAGGTTTTACAGTAAATTTTGATGAATGTTAATCCTATTGCCCCAATATTATTCTACAGAGTGTCTTAAAGTCAGGAACCAATGAGAGTAAAATGTTTTTTATTATTTTTTAAAAATTATTTTAATTTTGTATCTATTATTTACAACATATGCTCTACATGTTCACCCTTACGCTCTATGTATTTTCGCAGCTGCTGTTCAAGTTTTTGTAGCTTTTGCTCAACATATTTGGATCGACATATTTGCTCAACATATTCCCACTGGTTCCAGACTATTCTGACACACTGTATTATAATTGTTAAATAGTGTTTATAAAATGACAGAATATATTAAATGGACTGCAGATAATGAAAGATGTCCTCAATGTAAATTTTTATGATTTGTTATACCAAAAAGTGAAGAAAAGAAAGTATCAATAATGAAGTTACATTGTTGCTGTTTACTTGTTTAGACTCGTGAATGCATCACAGTGGAAATTCATATTAAATTTTCTTGAATTATGAAGATTTTAATCAGAGGTTAAGATTTTAATAAGAGCTTAAAGCTTTGGCTACTGTCTTGCATTTAGTCCAATGGCAAGTGGGCCAGACAAAAAACAAAACAAAACAAAAAAACCCAAAAACAGTTTAATAGACCAATAACATGTCAACAACTTCTGTTAAAAGAGTTCACTGATCAGCATTGATCTGAAAGGTACAAATAATCACAAACATTAATATTTTTGCAAGTGATTGCATAAGTATTCACCCCCATTGCTGTGAAACCCCTAAATTGGTTCTTTTGGAAAGAGACATGTTGCTTACAAAGAGACATGACATAACTGAGTTTATTGCACTATATTTCTCCCTAGTAGAATAAAAGAGATTAGCTCTTTATTTCCAATCCTTCAGTTCATTTAGGGTCCACAAGGTGATTTCATTTTAGAATACAGATTCTAAATGTATTTGGTGGGGCAGTTTGGAACCTTTGTCAGGTTGCATCCGGCCTGCGGGACGTGTGCTTGGCACATATGCTCGAATTTGGTACAACTCATCCTTCATCATATATATTTTAATAGATTCATTTTTGTTCTAGTCTATAACAGCAATCACATGTCCAAAATGCCTTTCAGTCCTTTCCTGAACACTGAAAAACAGTGTGTAGATGTCATAGTTGTCCCCTAGAGGGTACTGTGTAGCTTTGGTGTTGTACTGAGGTTGAGCAGTTGGAGAGATTCTTATTACTCACTAATGCATTAGTCAGACACACTTGGACACCTCTATACACTCTACACACTGTATTCACTTGACCATTTAACACTCTTCAGCATGCTCAAATTATGGCTCAGTGTAGCTTGAGTCTTGCTAACTGTGATGTGATCATGTTATACAGGGAAAAAAACAACAACTGATAATGTTCTGACACTTAAACACCTGACCTGAACATCCTGAGTGTTCTGAGTCAGTTCACTCAGAACCTTTGAGTAAATCAACAAAAGCCTGTGGGCCCTGTTTAAGAAGTCATGTCCCACATTACACATCTGTGGACAAAGTTCCCTCCTCTGTGTCCCCCTCCCATTCTCCTCTGTCTCCTTGGAGCTGAATCCCCTTGACGCGTCGCAGCTGTGTGCAGCAGAGCGAAGCGATGTTCCCTCTTGTCGGACTCCACTTCCCACGTACTTCCGCCTCTTGGACTTCGCCGTTGTCAATTCATCCGCATGGTATTAATCACTGCCGTTCAGAGGGTGGTGTGCTGCTCCTCCCAGAACCAGCCAAGCATTTAATGCCCTGAACAAGCCTCTGATTTATTCCACATCTCCCTGGAACAGGAGAATAGACAATTTATTGCTTGTTTATTGTGATCACAATACTAGATTTTGTAGTATTAATATCACAGAAGGTTGAAATATGTAAATGAGTTACAAGAAATTGCATACACTGTGCGACTCTTTACCAAAGATAGATCAGATGAATGTTTTATTGAATCAAAACATTTATAGGATCCAGATATTTTGATCAAAGTCATGCAGGCTAATCTTTAACCATGTCACATGAGCGGTTCACCAATATGTCTTCATTAATTGTCAACACACACCATTAAAAGTAAAAGATCCAGAAATGTATTTTAGAAAATTTAGGTACTTATTTGTCTTAATAAGCCCTTGCCTTCATTTGCACAAGGTGTAATTATAATTTAATTGCATTGGCTTTAATAGAATGCAGAAAACTACAGGTTCATTTAAACTACATAAACTTGGCAAAACACTATAAAACACTCAGGAGCTTGACCAGAGGTTTAGGTCACATTAGGCTGCCAAAGAACACTCAGCTTTGAAATCCAACCTTAAAGACCTGCAAAGGTTTGCACATCATCTCCCATGTTGGCATTCATCCAGTGTTTCGTCAAGTTACTTACCGTCAAGTACAAGTTGAGTCTAAGTCATGAACTACTACTCAAATTGAGCCCAAGAGCTTTAGTTGGCCATATGCCCAAATCCAGGACACAAGTATATCATTGTTCACAACAGCTCTCCCATTATATATAATTAGCTTCATACACTGCACTTGAACTAATGTTCTCCCCTAATTAGGAGATAAAGATTTTTTTTTTGCATAATACCTGTTTCTGTCAATTCACCATGGCTTTGACACTGTGGTCTTAAAAGAAAAATCCACGCTGAACAATTAATCTAATTAACGTGATCTTCAATGACATCCAAGTTTAGTTTGAAGATGAGTTTAATTATCTTTCATCAATGTTCACTTTCACTTAGTGGTTTCCTACATTACACACATCTACCTGCTGGTAGTGGTGCCAGAATTTAGCTCTTGCACCATATCTATGTAATGCAGTGGTGCTTTAGGCCTTCAGCCAGGCCAGCCCTCTCACCACCTCATCTGTACACCTTTCTCAAACAGATCAGTTTCTAAAACTTCAACTCGCATGCCAATACCGCTGTCAGCACCATCATATTAGTCAGCTTGTAAATCGCTATCTAGGTGAGCCAAGTATCTGCTGTAACTCATTGTAACTCCGTCTCGTTGTTGTGCTGCATTCTGAGTCCAACATTTGCCTCTATTTCTACACTAAATTTCTCATTACTATGACATTGAACATTGTTGGAAAATGGTATGTGAGAAAAGAAACTCTTTTTTTTTTTAGGAGGTAACAGCGAAACTTAACCATTGTCCCTCATGTTTGAGATCATTGAATCTTTTCTCCCCTTAACTGTCACTGTAACTGTAATAACAATGAATTGCTAAGAATGTCACAAATAATTCAATCTAAACATATTTAATGTGGTTTGGGGGTGGACTTTCCTTTCCTTTAAGTACGTGTACATGTAAGTATGTCAGCAAAATGCCTTGGTGACTCTGAACCCATACTGCACTCTGTTCAATTCTAGCCATTTACTATTTTTTGTTCACTTCTGCGCTGCTTCTTTCTCACTTCTAGAATTACTCTTGTGGAAATAGAAAGAGAGATATGGACGTTACAACAGCCCCGGGGCTGCCTGAAGGCACCGTCAGTAGGCCCTAATGCCCCTGGCATTAAGCCAATGTACCTGGAAATTTAGTAAGGAACCCAGCAGCTCCAGCACATTGCACTTTTGAAGTCCTAACCCATAGGATCACTACCCTCCAGCCATCTGATGTTGGTAATTCATTATGACTCACTGTTATGAACAAGTGAAATGGCTGCTTACTCATGTTTAAACTCCTTTGCCTTTTGTTTTGTACCTGTGTGAAATTGAGACTTTGTGAGCAAAATTAAAATTTATGCATAACAGCAAGAGAATCAGACTGAATGTAATAGACACAGGCATCTATGAGATCACCCTGAATCACAAGAACGCTTTGGCTGTGCGTGCATATTTTGTTCGTCAGGTAGCACACCTCAGTTTCAAGCAGCATCTGTTCCAGCATGTTCAGTAAGAGACTGTTCTGAGGATTGACTTCTATCTTTTCTATGATATTTTCTTTGTTATGCAATGGGAGACTCGCAAATGTTGCCAGATGTTTCAGAAGCTCTCAGCTTTCAGAAGAAACTCCATAAGAGGAACCAATCAAGAACCATAGACGTGCATGACCATTCTCCAACTCTAGCCATTAAACTGCTCTAGGACAACAGTGACATGTGCACCAAACCAAACTTGTGCAGACCTTTAAAAAAAAAATAAAAAATCTCAAAATGGCCAACAGAACATCCATGCTTGGAGAGCTTTCATAAAGGGGCCAGTTGTCATGGCAACCATGTACTGATGGAAATCCAGACAAAGGGATCGCAAGATGCTGGCCAGGACTGACAGAGACAGCACGTGGCTGTGAATGCGTGAGGACAAAAGCGCACAAGAAATCGAGATGGAAGTTGTGCGGATTGCGTCAAAAGCTCTTCAGCTTGTGGTGTGCGCGCGTGTGTATGTGTGTGTGTTTGTGTGTGGGGTAGTGAAAGGCACAGGTGTGAGGGCTCGGAAACACAAAGATCGAGTGAACATTGTAGACTGAACTGGGATCAGAGTGAAGTAGTGATGCTCTCTCCATCTCCCTCTTTGCGCTTACATAAAAGCAGCGTGGCTGTGGAGGCGGTTTACATAAGAGCTCCAGCGTAATGTTTCATCATGATGCCGCACACTGGCTGACAAATCGCACTCTACCCACCCTGTTCATGAACGATCCATTCTGTTGGTGTTTCTCTCTCACTCACTCTCTCGACCTCCAGAACTCACACCGGTTAATTAGTGCTTCTGTGGTCATTTTCCTGCATTAGCTTGGAGATGCGCTCATACACACAGTGAAGCTTGTTCAATATTAGCAAACCTCCTGGTGCTGTGAGACTCATTCTGAGGAAAACAGATCTCCCTTGCTTCATAAATCACTAGCAGCACTGTAGAGGCAGCCGTTAGAAACCTGCTAAACCTGAAATGGAAATGTAATTCAAATACTTCACACTTGCTTTCCAGTTCTTAATTTGCATGAGACATCAGGAAGGATTATGCCGTGCATGTTTATTGACTTTAATATATTTGTTTAGACAGAGCATTTTAAAGCTAGTGTTTGCCTGACGGAAACCCTGGGTGACACACACACACACGCATCTGTTCTAGAAATGTGCTCTTGGGGATGGTCTGTTATACTGCTTGAAACATCAAAAGGTTCACAGCCTTTCTGCCTCTCTCTGTGCAAGAGTTTGCACTAGTATCTCCAAAAAATCTGCCTGCAGAATTAAAAAAAAAAGATGTGAAAAACAGAAATCACTTTGCAAACCAAAGCATTTCTCACTCTCCTTCTTGCTTTAGCTGATTAGACATCAGTCTAAGGTGAACCATCTGACTCATCGGCTGTGTTGCATCTCATCTCTACACAGTGTGTTTGCAGCAGCATCACCCCCGAGCGCTGAGAACCGAGTGCTCGTTGCTCCTTCTCTATCAGAGAGAAAAGATGGAATGCTCTCTGCAGTCCTGAAGCCACACAAACCTGCCACTTGCTCATAAAGAAGGACACAATAAAGAGACCACCGGAGTCAAGGGTCTGTCTTTGTCAGAAGAGATAGATACGCTCAGCCACTTTATTACAAAAACACCTGTGCCCATGCTCATTCATGCAATTTTCCCATCAGCCAATCATGTGGCAGCAGTATAATGCATAAACTCATACAGATACAGGTCAAGAGCTTCAATTATTGTTCGCGTCTAATATCAGAATGGAGAAAAATGTGATCTCAGTGACTTGACATCCGGAGTATTTCAGAAACTGCTAGATTTTTCTCTAAAGTTTACACAGAATAGTGTGAAAAACAAAACAAACTTCCAGTGAGTGAGAGAGGTCAGAGAAGAATGGCCAGACTGGTGCGAGCTGACAGGAAGGTTACAGTAACTCAAATAACCACTCTTTACAACCGTGGTGAGCAGAAAAGCATCTCCGAACACAAAACACATCGAACATTGAGGCTACAGCAGCAGAAGACCACATCGGGTTCCACTCCTGTCAGCCAAGAACAGGAATCTGAGGCTACAGAGGGCACAGGTTCACCGAAACTGGATTGGAAGATTGGAAAAACTCTCCTGAACTGCCCAGTTTTGGTGTATAAGCTACCAAAAAAAAAAAATCACTAGCAGGAGCCTGAGTGTGGTCCCTGTCACTGGAGGCAGATATTTAGGAGAATGTAGCTTTTTTTTTTTTTTTTACAGTTCCAGATTAAAGCTGAGAGATGGTTTAGTGCTGACACAGACAGTGGAGTAAAGTGCTTATCTGCCATAGCAGTGACTGAGCCTCTGAGCTTCCTGTGAAGTCGTCAGGCTTTGTCATGGATTATGAATCTTTATGCAAGATTGGATGTGCCCAGTGTTCAGAAGTACACTACTGATGCGGCAATTTGCATTTCAGAAGCATCTGTTCTTTTCTTTCCAGCCCCATTTTCAGCTAGAGAACTACAGTGTACTGTTTTGAACACTAACATTAAACAGCTGTGTATATAAACCACTTAGCATTACATTTTCATGGAAAGAGACTACATACGGTGCAGTCCTTAAGTAACTGGGCAATGACAATTTGGTTCGCATCTGTTACTTTTGTATACTGGACTTGAAACGCAACAGTGATTATGGGATTAAATGATAGAATGTCAGCTTTAATTTGGGAGTATTTACATGTAGGGTGGAATTAGATAAACTGGGCCATCATGTAAAATGATAAGGTTGTCCTAGCTCTTTAAATTTTAATAGTCAGTTGCTGCACATAATTTCATACTGTTGCCATAACAGTACTTGACATTGTAGCAAATCATTTGTCTGCATTTTTGGGAACTGGTGAAGAAATATGCAGATACAGGAACAATAATAATAACAGATAAATGATCGTGTAGCTGCAAGGTTTCATGATCAGTATCTTTACAATTAAAAAGAAATGTTCCTATCTTCAAAAAATATATATATAATTTAATTAAATCTTTGGAACATTTTAGCTTAAAGTGGTCAATAAAACGAGCCACTAATGTCAATGGGCTACATAATGAATTTACTTTAAGCAGAAATTTATTAAGCAGAAACTTTTATTTAAAAAAAAAAACAATTCAAATGGTTCTGAAAGAGATGGTTATAATAAACAACTGCATACATCTTATAAAAATGCATGTCCATAGTCCATGACTGCAGTAACTGGTGCCCCTAAGGTAATTAATTTTTTTTTTTTTAAAGCAGCAACCATCTTTTACATAAAACAACTGAAACAAGAAACACAGTATAATTATGTTTGAATGTAATTATCTGATTTACATATTAATTTAGCATACAGAAATTAGATTTCATTCCGTGTAAACAAAGACACATTTGACTTTTGGTTAAAATCTTATCAGTACAATCCAGATACAGGAACCATGAAACAGCTGAGTATGAGCAGGTCACATTTTTCTATTTTGGCGTTGTGAACGAAAAGTGCAGTAAATAATGCTTTGCTTTGTTCAGAATGGTTGTTTTGTCATTGGTCCATTTTAGCCAAACAAGCGGCCCATTCTACCTGAACACAGTAGGGTTGTCTTGGAATGGGACACTCATTCATTAATCTTCAGTAAGCCCTTTATCCTGGTCAGGGTTGTGGTGGATCTGGAGGCTATCCCAGGAACACTGGGCCCAAGGTGGGAATACATCCAGGATGGACAGCCAGTCCATTTCAGGGTACCATGCACACACACACACACACACACACACACACACCAAGGAGCAGTTTAGAGTACCCAATCCACCTACCAACATTTTTTGGGAAGTGGGAGGAAACTGGAGTACCTGGTGGAACCAGAGACAGATGATACCTGTCTTACAACACACACACACACACACACACACGGGGCATTTTTTTCTATATATTGTTGGATTTCAGTGGTTGACAAATTTGCAAGTCACATTAAAAAACAACTAATTAGTATTACACATCCTTTGTAATCAATCATTACTGAAGTCTGTAACCCTTAGACATCATGGAACACTGTGTATATTTTCTTTATAAGTCTTTATCAGACCCATAATGTGTCCATTTACTGTACTTGCTTGTTTGCTTCAATGTTCTCGTCAGTAAGTGAATGGCATACTTAGTGGGGGGTGTTACTTAACTTGCCACGTCAAAAATACTTGCATTTTTTGTCCAGAAAAACTCCAGAGCTGCTTTAGCAGTGTCACTCTCCTACAGTGAAGTGATATCTACTCATCTGTGATTTAAATTTAAGATTTGTTTAAATATTTTTCAGGAAAGGAAAGAAACAAACTATATGTACTATTTTTACTTGACTACATGATTCACATGCTTTTTTTACTCTTACTTTTTTTAAAAATAAAATGTTATGTATTCAATGTAACATATTCAATTCAGTTTTATTTGTATAATGCTTTTAACAATGGACATTGTCACAAAGCAGCTTTACAGAAATAAATACAATCATGATATACATTTTAAATGTAAGAATTTATCCCTAATGAGCAAGCCAGAGGCAACGGTGGAAAGGAAAAACTCCCTGAGATGATATGAAGAAGAAACCTTGAGAAGAACCAGACTCAAAAGGGAACCCATCCTCATCTGGGTGATAACGGATAGTGCAATTATAAATAAATCCCTTCTATGACTGTGTACTACATGGACAAATAGTGCAATTGTGTAACCACAAAACTGATTACAGTTTTCACATGAAGTCTGTTTTGTTGAACCTGTCCACTGTCCACTGATTGAGACCTAAGTGCAAAGCTGATCTTGGCAACCGCAGCCCCAAAGTCACCACAGCAATCGCAGTCTCAAGCCATTCCAGTACAACTGCCCATATGAACCGTGGTCCAAAGCTATCTCCATGGTCCCCAAGCGGCACCATCCCCAGCAATCCCAATGATCTTCAGGCTGTCCATGCGGGGCCACCCCCAGCAGCAGCGAGCATGGGGTCAGGATCACTGGTATCTCCGGAGTAGCTTGTGTAGCTTGACAGAGAGAGAGGGAGAGAGAGGGAGAAAGAGGGAGAGAATGTTAGGTATGCTAGTTGTCACAGTTAAGGACAATATACTTTGTCAGTAGTTAAGGACAATGTACTTTGTGTGCACAGTGCAAGCAGGGACTCGGATTTGACTAAACACAAATGGCTTGACTAAACAAATAAATTCTTAAATACTGAGTCTGTGTCTGAGTTCCGAACACTAATTGGAAGGCTGTTCCATAACTGTGGGGCTTTGAAAAAGAAAGCCCTACCCCATGCTGTAGCCTTCATTATTTGAGGTACCAACAAATAGCCTGGCACCTTTTGGTCAAAGTAGGCATGATGGATCATAAAAGAACAAAAGTTCGCTCAGGTACTGCAGCGCGAGACATTTCAGTGCTTTATAAGTCAGTAGTAGAATTTTATAATCACTGCAAAATTTGATTGGGAGCTCTATGCAGTGTCGATAAGATAAGGTGATGTGGTCATATCTTCTGGTTCTGGTAAGGACTCTTGCTGCTGCATTCTGGACTAACTGGAGCTTGTTTATGCACCCATTGGAACATCTAGACAGGAAGGCATTAAAGTAATCCAACCTAGAGTTAACAAAACCATCAACTAATTTTTCTGCATCGTGTAGTGACATTATATTTCCTATCTTCAAATGAAAGACTGGAGTAAATAGGTCAAGGTCCTTTACTGCTTCAAGGTCCTTTACAGAGCAAAAAAACATAAGGATGCATTTAGCCCCAAAAGACTTTAAACCAATTATGTATATTGAACAGTATGTGCAAATATAAAATAATTCAATTTCAAGACCCAATCTAAATAAAACAGTTTCTTGCTGAAAGTCTTCCCTTCAGGTGCAGCAGCAGTGTCTGAGACAGTGGAGGCAGATAAGCATCCCTGGCCCAACCTATTAGCTATCTTCAGATTAAAATGCAGGAAACAGTATGATAATAATTTGCAAATCTGCAGAGATATTAGCATTTCATAGCTCTACATCCATGTATACACACACAGCCAGTAGCTAGCTGTGTATGAAAGCTCTGTATTAATCTTAAGATATCACTTCGATGTTCAGTAGCAATTTCCTGTTGTGTTATATATATCTCCGTGCTGCTACAGTTAATGGGTAACACTCAGGAAAATGTGTACTTTGCTAGATAGCTAAGTACGTAGCTAGAAATACATATAAATTAACATGAGCTAGCTGGCTAGTTAGTGAACCTGAAACCCCAACAAGCATTTCCTAAGTCAGCTAGCCAGCTGTTGTTACCTGTCTTTATTTACTGTTGATAACCTGTTTATAAAACTGTTGATGTTCACTTCAGGATAGCTCACTACTAGTAGTTTTTCACCAGATGACATTTACTTTTACTTTAATCATTTTCTTGATCACTACTATTTTTACTCAAGTGAATTACCACTACAGTGGCAGTGCTTAAAAGTTAAGATGCTTCTGTACACTTGTGGACTCATTCCTCCATCTGCAGTCACATCAATAATAAAGACAAGTAATTTTTTTTTTACTAAATGCAGAAATAAATGGCTTTCTGTCATAAAGAGAAAGCATCATTTTCCCATCAGATGATCGCAGAAATAGTTATAATGATGGATCACATCCAAGAATGATGATTATTTGTTGGGTGGCATTTACAGCTAGGTGGCTTGCTAATACCCTTGTGGGATGTGGTTGATCTCATGCTTATTGAAGCTAATTGTGTTTTAAAACAAATGTTAGCTGCAGTTCTCTCAGTCTAAAAGCAAGCTATCACCTTTTGAAATGGATTTGAAAACATTAGCAGCTATGAATAATTAGCAGGCAAGTTTGCAGGCGTTGGGAAAGGTTCTAGGTTATGAAATACCTCTACAAGCTGTATTTTTGATGCAGCTAAACTGTAAGTTTTTTTTTTTCTTGGTCCTGGGCCTGGTCTAAGGCAGCCAGTTTAATATAATGTAATTTAGGTTTCTGAGTAAATTTAACAAAAACCTGCTTAACAAAAACCTAACAAATGCAACCACATTTATACAATCAGGCTAGGATTAATCGGCGTGCACATAAAGGTGTGATGTTTGCACTGAGCAGCCAATTGCCTGAGACCTTTCTGAGGCAGATCAAGAAATCTGACATAAATGTAACCATTAATACCAGAAAAAAGCAACAAAATGTAGAAATTGCCGAATGTGTATGCAAAGTTTGGACATATTTAATATATTTATTTTACATATTGAGTGACATATTGAAATGTATTTAAAAATCACTTGCTATACATTATTCAAAATGCAATATGCATTCAATGGTGTTCAATGGTAAGTAGGCTAAGCTCTCTATTTATAATTAATCTTTACAGTATAGCAGTATAAAGAGGTCAACTTCAACTTTGCCTTAATTTTATGTGTGCTATTAAAAAATACTACTAAAATAGAGAGAGCTGATGACTTGCAGCAAATTGAAAAATAAGTGGCCTGACAGCACTGAACCACCTCAGCTGGAAAATGAGTTAGTAGAAGAGGGGTTCGCCCCGTCTAATAACAAGTGCTAGTCTAAAGCAGGGGTCAGGGGGGTGGGGTTGGGGGTTGGGGTGGATTTTTGTCTTTAGTAGCTCCAACCATGCCTCTTTGATACAAGTAGGTATAGATGAGTGTATTTGTCATTTAAAATTATGTGAGGTTCTTGTAACCAAGCATTTAAGCAGAGGAAGGCATTACAAGCAAGCACTGTACAAGAAATACACACTTCTTGTAATTAATACACTATCATATTTTTTGTTGGAGGAAAGATAATAATGTAGAAACATTGTGTGCGCAGAGGAAAAGGTAAATGCATCATTTTGCAAATGTCAAAGGATGTGTTTCATGGCGCTTGGAAACTGACAAAAGTATGTGTATATGAATTTCATATATTTGAATTATGTACATGTCTCATTAAATAACATTCTTATTTTTGGTGGTATATTTAATAAATTTAAATTTTTTCTTTGTTTTGAGGTTGCTAGGGGTAAAATTTGCCTTTAAAAACATAATTCAGAATGACGGCTTAGAGATTTTTTTTTTAAATTCAGAACTCTGAATACAAATCTCAAAAATTAAAATCCAAAGAAATACAGAATTTATTTTAAATTAGGATTCCCAGCAAAAAGTAGATGCTTCCAGAGTGATATAGCCAAAGAATGGAGTCAAAACAGGCGTTATGAAACATAAATGCATCTAAATTTTTTATGGTCTATGGAAATAGCTAAATTCCTCTTAAGCAGCAGACTGGCTGGTAGCTGCTAACGACTGGTAGCAAGCTAATGTTAAAGTAGCCTAACTAGCTAGAACAATATGTATGTAGTTACGCTGGTCATATATCACACATTGAGTGTTTAACATCACTGAAGACAACTAGTCATTTGAGTACACCATAAAACCTTTTTGTTTGTATGACTACACTGAAAGTGTCTACTTTTCACTAGGAAATCAAAACATGAAAAAACATTGGCATAAATGAAAACTGAATGAAAAAAATATGTATATAACTCACATATAATTAATCAAATACTTTTGTCAGCTTGATGCTCCATAGCGTTTGCCTCCTTCATTCCTTATCGCTAAATAATATCTTACATTGTACTGAAATATCATGTTTTGCACTTTCTTCTTTCTAGATAAGAGAAATGTAGCGGTGTTACGAGGTCCTTTTTTGCCATGGAAAAAAACTGGTGCATTAATGATATATTGTTCTGCCAGCTGAGTGGTCAGGAGCGATAGGGGTTTACCTCAAGGGCAAAAATGTTAACTTCAGGTAATTCAGTTGTGAAGCATAATGCATGCAGACATAACATGATTATGATTTTGAATGGTTATACTTGTTGTTCAGTTGTGAATAGCCTCAGGACTGGTAGCTGGAATGTGAGTGCAATCTACAGCACCAATCATTCTGGGAAATCCAATTCAATATCATACCAGCCTCTGATGAGCAAACTGTCAATTCATGATTAGTAATTACTCTAGAAATGTCTATATGTTCTTCTGAAGAAGAGCAGGTCCCTTTTTATGGCTTACCTAGCTTCATATTTGCTGAGATTCTCAGCATCAACAACCCCTTCAGAGAGAGAGAGCAATAGTGATGAGCGAAATTTGCAATGTCACCCTCTAAACGCTGGCACGATACAATATTCCCTCTGAGGAAATGGTTTTTCTTGGATATGAAAATAATTGGGGAAAACAGAGGGACTTCACAATTTAGGCAATCTCAGTTTATGCTCCTACATCTGTGAACTTTTAAGGAATCAGAATAAGAATATTTTATTTGCCAAGTACAAGCATACAGGGAATTGGTCTTGGTGCTGTATTCACACAACAATAAATACACATCAGCAGCAACTCATGGCCATCAATTTTGGTGAGGCAGGCTGACACTAATAACGACATAGCCTCAAACAAATCGATTTATGCTATATACTACTATCTAGTGAATTTTAGAATAACTAGATTAATACAGTATTAGTTCAGCATACAGCCCAGTAGATTTGTTTCAGTGGTTTTATGCATACCTTTGTTCTATGTGTTCGATACATCAGGTGTTTTTCCTGTTGCCTTGTGTGTTAGGTGCCCACAGAAGAGCCAATTTCATTAACTAGGGTTGCCAGGTGTTGGCAAAATTTCCAGACCAACCTCATGTCAAAAAACACACAAAAGACCTGAATTTATCCCAAAAAATCTGGGCATTAGAAAAGGGAGACACATTTTCTTCTTTTTCTCAGCCTATACCCTCATCCAATCCCCCTGTCTCTCTCCCAGTCATTGCAATACATCTTACAATAGAGATGGTTCTGTACATCACAGATGCATTGTCTGCACTTACACTTTGCCTTTGTTTTGCAGAAAATGCATTAGATTTAATTCTGATTATTTGCCATAAAACAAGATGTTGGCAGCAGAGTATTTTCAAACAGCCCATTCTGGGAATCCTGCCATTAACTTTCAACTCCGGTGCTCCTCGTTCACAGAAATGTTCATATAGCGAGCATGGGGCAGCAAGATTGATGCCCCAGTGGGCCTCTATTAATACTTATTGTGGTTCTCATTTTTGACCACTGGGTTCAACAATAACTTGGTGGCACTAAATGGGGTGCTAAGCGTGTAACATCTAGACTTCAGCAAATCAAAGAAACATCAGTGGTTATTACATATAATTATTAAATTGTTAAACTGTTAAATGCAAGAATCCTTGTTCAAGAGGATAACGGCTTGGGGAAAGATGCTGTTTCAATGTCAGAGTCCTTAGGGTTTTATCACTCAGTCTCCACTGAGAGGGGAACCACTGGTAGACAGAGTGGCCCAGGTGAGGTGTCACGATTCCCGGCTGGAGTGCCCATGAACTCCATTAGAGGGCACTCCACCCCGGACTCTTGCTACTGTTTCTGCACTCCATTTCCCATGTGTTCCTTGCCCCTCATGTGATCTTGTCATGTGTTACCCTTGTCTTTGTGTCATTTTCTGATTGGTTCCTTAGTTTCATGTGTCTTGTTCCTATTGGTTGGTTTAGTCATGTGTCTTGTTCCTCACTGGTTGTATTGTCATGTTACCTTGATTGTTTGGTGTATATATAGCCCTCATGTAGCCATTGTCTTTTGTTGTGTATTGCTGGTATTGATGATGATGTTGTAACCTGCAGTCTGTTCGTGTCAAGCTTGTTCATGCCAAGTCAAGGCAAGTCTTTGTTTGTAATTTTGGTTCTCACTTTGTAAATAAAAGCTGCACTTGGGTTCTTCACTATGTTCACCTCAGTGGACTGCTTTTACATGAGGGGTGTCCAATAAAAAAAATATTTTCATGACTGTCAGAAAACAAGTTTAATTTTTAAAGGATGATTGGTTCAAGAGCTGTTTATGAGGTGTGATCCTGAATTTAGCCTAAACCAGAGCAGGTTAGCTGTGTAGCATACAGTAAGTTACCCTGGTGATATAACCTTGTGAAAAACTAACCCACTCCCATAAGCCAGAAAATCCAGAGAAAGATCAAAGTAAGCTCAAAGATAGCTCAAATAGCTCATGAGTCAGGCCCCAGGAGGGATATAGCTCTACAGAGATTTGGGTTTTCCCTTTTCTAACATGCCAAAGTGAGCCTGTGAAGGCCCTAGTATTTAGCTGATTAGTCAAATCAGGTGTGTTAAATGAAGTAGAATAGTAAACTCTGCAGTGCTGTGGACATCTCTGCTCAACACATTCTTCATTCTCACACTCTGGTACAGGTTCAACCTTCTAATCCTTACAGGATTTTGTTCCAATGTAAGAGCATGTATGTTCTTTTTAGCAAAATGGCACCTAACATTTTAAGTGACCTAGTAGTGTATTCCTCTCTGGTCTTCTCGTCATAGGCTTTGACGCACATCCTGGATAGTGCTATTGACTTGTTTAAAGGCTTTCCTTTATGACTGAGCATTCTTGAATTTTAATGTTGAATGAGAAGTCTT
>CM040989.1:4562743-4680112 GCA_022985145.1 Pangasius djambal | reverse complement strand
AAAAAACATCAGTTACAAAAATGACACAAAAAGATTCATCAACTTCATATTTCTAAGGGGAGGTCTTCCCACACACTAATTATACATTTTATTTTAACAATGTACTAGCACAAAGGACATTCATTTGGGCTGATTGACAAAAATCAACGGAAGGAAGAGCGTAGGAAGATAAATAGTTCTCTTTTATCTTACAGGTAAAACATGACCAGAAATGAATGATGGCAGAAATGCTTCAGTTATCTTACATCTTCATTGCTTTTAATCGCCATTGTTCAAGCTATTATGTCCCTTTATTTCTGGATTTCGGGATGTGAGCATACTGTATCGTCAGTAGCGACTCGTGACCGATGATTTGGGTGGGGCATGATGATATTAAATAAAGACACAGCCTCAAGCAAAAATAAATCATGAGCCTATCATACTTGACTTATGCTATAGACTAGTATCTAGTGAATTTTTTTAGAGTAACGTTGTAATCGGCTGTTGAGAGTCTACAAGAGAAACTAACTACGTACACCAGTTTTCAATGAGATAACAGAAAGGTAGTCTTGTTTAAAAGCCAGCGCAGACCAATAGCCTAACAAAAAGTCTGACAGTACACTTCTCTTAGTCGATCAAACTGACACATCCGACATAACACTGTGTCCTTACTGTTTAATTTGCCTCATTTGTGAAGAAATTTAACTTGCTGATCTTTTAGTTTCTGGTTGCTGATAATTGCTCTCTAAAGACATTAACACTAACAACTTAGCTAGTTACATATGATGCAGATTAAAGTTTCTAATCAGGGAAAGGACTGAAAACTATGGACTAAAAAGATGGCAGTGTTCATTTAAATTTCTATTTCCATAAAACTTAGGTTTTAATGGATTTTTAAAAATGAATTCATCACAGTTGCATAACATCTAGAAAGGCAAGCAAATCAATAGAACATCGGCTTTTTTACCACAGCGTGGCTGAATGCTCAAATCTCATTGGTCAGAAGGTGAGCATTATTTTAGTATAATAGTACAGGTAGTTCTGGCTGTAACATGAACAATAGTTTTATATTAATGTGCTCATTCTAATACGTTGCTATTTCTAGTAACTGTTAGTAACAGTTAGTAACTGCTCATATACAGAAACTTGTACGGTGGACTCTCCATATAATCTAATATTAATAATAAACAAATTAAAAATGTGCTGTTTAACAAAGTAAACCCTATAATTGTTGATGTGGTAATGGTTTTTTTAAAAATTTTTTTTTTTTTTTTTGTTAGGAGACACTAATTTTACATTTATGGAAGAAGTGCTTTGTGAAGTTTATCAGCACAGGAAAGTCCTCAGGACAGAGGAGTTTACGCTTTCTGGTTTCCACAAATGACACAATAGGAAAGTGTTCAGAGATCACAAGTTTGAATCTCTCGTCCTCTAGGAATCCAGGACAACAAAATTGGCCCATCTGTATGGATGGTATGAGTGGCATTCTTCTCTGCCCTGTCAATCATAACAGCACTAACCAAACTTCAGCATCTATAAGCTTAAGTATGCAGAAGCGGGCATTTATCAGATGGGACTGGCTTCATGTGTTGTATAGAAGCATAATCCCTGGTATGTATATGTGGTGTAACAGGGGAGGACTAGCTATTGGGTGGAAATTATCAATTGATCAAATTGGGTTAAAAAGATCATTTTCAAAATTACTTATAATTGTTTTGAGGGCAGATGTCTTATAAACATATTTCTTTTAGGAAATGCTCCAGTAGTTAAACAGCTGGCACATGGTACGGTATTGAGCAAACAAGACATATTTGGTCCTGAATCTCTTTAAGCTCCAGACAGTAAGGTAACTGAAAATAAAAAAACCCTAAACCCAGCTAATTGGCACAATATTCAATTTTTACTACAGTTGTTCTTTCGGCTGCTCCGTTATGGGTCACCACAGCAGATCAGTGGTCCACATGTTTGAATTGGCACAGGTTTTACATCGGATGCCCTTCCCCACACAACCCTCCCATTTTATCCGGGGCTTGGGACCGGCACTGAGAGTACACTCGAACCCGGGCTGCGGCTGTGAGAGCACACGATCCTTAACCACCAGGGACACCAAGTTTTCCTACAGTACTCTAAATGATTTATTATACATTATAATGACATCATAGGCTTTAAACCGCAACGCAAATTGAGTTTGCTTATTCAGGTCTCTTATTGCCTTGACTTCCTGTTACATCTATACCAGAGACATTTGAACCAAAGGAACCGAAACAAGCTCTGACAGGCAGGAATCCATTCTGTCTCATAGCTTATGAACCCAATTACCAGAGCCATCAGAGCTTGACCCAAGGATCATATACAACATAAGTTAACATGGAGTATTTTTTCACTAATTCTGAGTGTGGGACCCAACAAATCTTTCACTCCTCCCCCATGCTCAGTCTCTCGCTCAGTCTCTCACTCACACACACACACACACACACACACACACACACACACACATACATACATACTGTATATATGTATATAAGATCTTGTACAGTGGAGTCCAAAAGTGTGAAAACACTAGTAAAAGCGCCTCGGTTTTGTAAGTGTTTTAAATATACATCACAAATGTGCTTAAATTTGAACAGTGATAGAAATAGTGCAGAATGTCTATTTTAAATTTCTAAAAATGTTTACCATCAGCTTTTTACTATCAATATTTAATATGTAATAAAGGCTGGTGGAGCCAAGGGAAGCTCTGAAAGACACACAAGCTCCCTTTAAAGTGTCACAGATGCTGATAATTTATCAACCATTTTCTTATTTATATTTATTCTTATTTAGAATTATTAACTCCCAAAAGCCATCTCTTCTGTCTCTTTATTTCAGTTCGTTCTCAACGAGGCACAGATGATGCTATCCTGAGCTGAATGTAAAACAAGGGGGACATGACGCTGTGAGTTGTTTTTGTGAAGTGTAATCAGTATATCTAATCAGATTTGTGACAAAGCGGAGGCAAACGTTGCTGCTAGACACTCTCATCCCAACTCTTTGGTTTTAGGCCTACGTGTGATTGTGTGATAGCAGTGTTTGATCAGATTAGTGATGGCGGACTCATTTTGTGAGGTGTGAGTCAACTGACAATATAATAGTGCGCATATAAGAACGTCTGATAGAGAGATGATGCATTGTACTGCTATGTAGGATACATCAGCAATATGTGTTAGTTTCATTTAATCACTTGACACAATACTTTATTGTAAATTTCACATAGTTTTTTTATAATATCAGACTCTCTGTATGTCTGTATGTATTTATTTTGTATTATACATTATAAATGGACAGATCTGGTCATAGTTAGAAGAAACACAGCGTATTTTGAGCACTGTTAAACATAATATAAAAATATTCAAATTTTAAGGAAAAATACCTAAACAGGAAAGACTGTAACCAAACAGCTTTTATAACAAATAATCATATCTAAGCAAATGAAAATATGGTCAAATGTATTTAATATTTCTTATTATGAAATTATAAATCAAATGTAATATTATTCAGCCTGTTTTTCGATGCTTTTACACATTTGAAACTTTTTATTGGTAGATAATTTTGCTAGAAAACACAACAGATTTCAATATGTAGTCATTTTTTCCCAAAAAGTAAACCATCATTTAGAAACCAGGTGGGGAAACAAATAAGTACACCCTATAATTCAGTAACATGTAGAACCATATGTAGCAACAATAACTTGAAGTAAATGTTTTCTGTAGGAGTTTATCAGTCTCTTACATCATTTTGGAGAAATTTTGGTTTTGGAGAAATTTTCTTTACGACATTGCTTCAGTTCAGTAAAATATGAGGGCATTCCTTTATGTATCGTGAGAATGCTAATAAAACAAGACTGTTTGAAGCTTCAAATTAGTAAAAATATCTAGAAGTAGGTCTAATGATCAGATATTTGGTTTATTGTAATCTGTAATCTTATAATAGAAAATACTAGATAAATTTGACTATACTATATATTCAAAATGTTTTCACTTGGTAAGATATTATTTTTCTCTGCTGATTCTGGCTTGGCAATATATAGTAAGTTCTTAACAGCTCAGGGTGGTACAGCTCTACATGCTTCCTATTAATCCTTTGACTGAAATTGCATTATTGCATAATGCTTATTTAAGGCATTTAAGGAAATGCAACACTGTCACAGTACTGTGGATAACAATGAGTCGATATTTCTAAATCATCTTGGACAGACTATATTATAATTGCATTTGCAATGTTTGCAGCATTCCTAACCTGCCTTCGTCCTGGATCTGTAATATGTGTAGTGCTTTTGCCAATTCTTGCAAGTATCAGCTCCTTTACTGAGCTGTGTTAGCAGATTCTAAGTTGTTTTTTTTTTGTTTTTGTTTTGGTTTTGACCTTATCCTCTGTGTTTTGACTCTAGATTATGATGATGGATTTGCCTTGGGTAACCTTGTCTACTTTCCCTCAAGAATTGGATTCAAATAAGAAGAAAACATCATCCAATAGCCTCTGGCTTTCAGAGTGTCAAGAACCTGCAACTGCTGGAGTTTTTACTGCATTCAGGTATCAGAAAAGTGGTCTGCTTCATCAGAAACAGTTACCAAATGCAAATACTACTACATTCCATTGAACGATCAACCAATTATAGTGTTTTCTCTAAATCAGTAGCACATACCACCTGCTCCTCTTCAGCTTAGCCCCTTTTCTCCACTGTCACACACTTTGTCCATGGCCACAACACAATTGTTTAACTCTTCCTGCTATGAACCGCTACTATTCAACTGTGAACATGGAAAATGTATCTTATTGAAGTGATTTCTCCTGTCATGTCCTCCATATGGTTTACATATTCTAGATAAATCACTCTGACAACCAAGCAGCAGTCAGAAAAGTGCCTAGGGCAAGACATGTTGACTCCTGCTGAAAATAACACTTACAATGCCTCATCATGAAAACAGTAGAGCCAGCCATATGTTAGGTGCTTACAAATGTAAGACAAATGAAGAATTAATGGCCAGCATCTATCTCTCAGCTCCTGTGAGAGAAATAAATGGGCATTTTGATGGGAAAACAGAGGCGTGATGGTAAAATCACCTGTCATGGTGGATTGCTTCTGGGTAGAGAGAAATTAGATACCCAAGACATAACATAATCTGATTATCTATGGTGTGAATCATAGGCTTTATTAGGCACGTAATGTAAAAGGAAGCCGTCTACTGTTATCTGTCAAACAGACTATGGCAGGGATAACTGAATTTTGACTGCAGTTGCATAATATTTTATATTTTAACCAGAACAAAATTGATTGCTGGGGAATGGTATCATGCCCAGTACTTGTTTGCATCACCAATGATCACTGAGAGAGAGCATGCATAAATTAAATAAATATTTCCTCAATGACATGATCTCTCAGGAATTCCATACTTCTTTTTCAGGAGTGGGATCTCCATGAAAAAATGTTCCCAAAGTCAAAGTGTTTTTGGATTTAATTTGCTTACATGCGAATGGAGTTGTAAGAAAGGTTAGAAGTGCAAACCTCGCCCCTACCCTAATTTGCTTTTTACAAACTGTTACAAATCTCTAAGAAAACAGCACAAGCCCTGCTCCATTTAAAAGAAGATGGAGTCAAACTGTATTGCAATGAAGTGATGAAATATCAGTGGAATAATGTTCTGTATTGCCCTAGAATACAATTCAGTTTGCTTTTACTAGCTGTAAAAATTATTGTTGATATTGTTTATATTATTGTTTTTTATATAATGTGTATATATAAAATAGAATTGTTAAATATTAAAACATATTGCTATGTGATTTGCTATTTTGCTATGCTTTTTTTTTTTTTTTTTTTTTTTAAGTTTACTTGCCTCAATTTTATAGAATACCTTTTTAGTAAATATTCACATACACTCCAACACTGGACAGTTGAAGATTGGAAAAAGTTTTGGCGTTGTGCATTCTGAGATGCTTTTCTGTTCTTGATGGTTGTAAAGAGTGGCTATTTGAGTTACTGTAGCCTTCTTGTCAGCTCGCACCAGAGTAGCCATTCTACTCCATCCTCTCTCATGAACAAGGCCTTTCTGCCTGCAGTTCTGTTGCTCACTGGATGTTTTTTTTTTTTTTTTGCACCATTCTGTGTAATCTATAGAAACACATCAGCAATTTCTGAAACACTCAAACCAGCCTGTCTGGCGCAAACAACCATGCCTTGCTCAAAGTCACTGAGATCACATTTTTCCCCATTCTGATGTATGATGTGAACATTAACTGAAGCTTTTGACCTGCATCTGCATGATTTTATGCATTGTGCTGCAGCCACATGATTGGCCTCACTGGAGAGTAAATCTAGGGGGTTACATCTGAGACGACAATGAAAAAAAAAATTTGCTTTTATTTAGCCAGGAAAGTCCCACTGAGATACAAGAGCTCTTCTTCCAGGGAGTCCTGGATGATCATCGATAGGCCGCATGAATCTACAGTCTCGGCTAGAAAGAAATCAGCCCCAGCTTTGTTTCTTCATACTATTCTGTATATTTTTCTTAAATCATACCATTCTGTATATTTTTCCACTGGTGGATGCTAAAATGAACCCTTATACTAATGTCTTTATCTTTGAAACACTTAGCCTTGCTAGCCCATTTATATCAGCTGTCCCCCTATATCTGTTTTTTAATACTTTAATGCTTGTCCCTTGGGCTAATTTTTTTAATGGTAGGGCTAATTCTTAGGCTTTTTTTCCCCCCACACAGGCTTGGCCACCATAGCTCTCAAGAGAGGCTAATGATTTAAAGCACCAGCGACAATAAAAACCGATATTACACATTTGTAAGTTGGTTAACTTTAGTTAAACTCATCAATAGTACTGTCACCAGTGACATAGAACCTCACACCCACTACAGTCACAGCCAGGACACATGATGGATTGCTGTCTGCCAGGCAGCTCTCTGTAAACACAGTAGACGTGCATCTAACAAATGCCAAACCATCCCTAGAGTTAAGCCTCCTAGCATTTTAGTCAACAACTCTCCTCTCTCCCTATTGGCCTAAATTTAAATCATTTGTCATTATGCACAGTTCATCCTGTTATATATTGCACCTAACTCCCATTTATGCATGGTGTTTGCCATCAGTGTGATATATATTTTCTGGTAAGATAAATGGAGGCTATTTACCATTGTATTGATCTAGTGATTTAGGGTAATGAAAATAAATTGCTCTGTTGGCAGAGGAGGATTTTCTCATAGAGTCGGTAGCTGCTGAACTTCGCAAATAGATCTCATTTGGATATGAAATTTGCAAGGTAGTCTGCTGCAACTTTGCTACACCCAACACACTGTTGTCTTTTGTATTGCCTTGTAATGACTCAGTTAATTAAGGGTGTTAAACCTGTTCTGGGGAAAAATAATAAATATGGGAAATCAAAATTTGACATCAATTTGCACAGTGATATTTACATCCTGGGAAGAATTATAGGTCTATAAAATGAATTCTTGTTACATGAGGCAGTTTTGTGAATAAACTTTATGAATTTAACTGGATTAGACCCCATACTTGTATTACACAGTTCTGGTATAATTAGCAAAATACTGAGCATGTCTTTTCCTTAAAAAATATAAAAGTTTGATGTATCCTAGCAGTACAGCTGGCTACAAAATTTTACACATGCTTTGAAAGGATCAAGCTTTGATGGTCGTAAACGTATCATCATGGCGAAATAATTGAGTCACTTTGAAAGCCCAAGAAAATCCTCACTTTCAGAAGCAAATGTTGAATAAAGGCATTTCAGTGCAGCACAGCATACAGTATGCGCCATATGAGATATTCATGAAGAGACGAAGAACAATCAAAATGCAGCATTTGGCTTGCCATCTGGATGTGAATAAGCAACGATGATACGTACAATTTAATGAGTATGATGAAGCAAGCGCAACTCATGTGAAACTACTCAGTCAGACAAAGACTATCATTGAGGTTGGTAATTTTCTAAACAGCAGCATTTTCTTAAACTTGTATATTCTTTTTGACAGGAAGAGAAATTCGGTTGATGCAATGCAAATCTTCTTACAACCTGATGTAATGTGTGAAAACAAACTGAAGTTAGTTTGCTAAAGTTTTGTAAAGTTTGCCATTCCTAATATTCATGGTTTGATTTCAGGGATTCCAGGGGATATCACTTCCCTAGTTTCTGAAAAAAAAAAAAAAATCATAAGATTCACAGTAGATTAATGCCGTTAAGTCATATAATGTGTCTATTATGAAAGGAATAAAACATTACGGGGTGTGTTGTTATAGGAAAATAATCAGCGGCAGTGTTGTCGTGTCCTGACATGAAGAAGAGCCAGTACCACCCCAAAGTTTATTATATTCCTTTAACAGTATGTCCTGAACTGTTTCATTCCTGTTATACTACAGCAATTTCCCAACAATTTTTATTATCAGTTATTATTTAAATAATGCCATGTTGTATTTTTATCAGTTTTTAGTTATGTTCAATGTTGTAGAACCGCTGTGCAACACGTTAGTTCCTGTTATTACTCAATTATATTTCGTAACAGTTATAAACATTCGCATCATTGGCATTCAAAATTGCGATCTCCCGATGATATCACGAATGCTTTCCTGTTGGTGCCACTCGAGAACCACTGCATATAATTGCACTTCTCATGGCAGAACTTAAAAAAAACAAACACCACACACATCTGCGGTAACTGAAGTAACAAAGATTGAGCCGAAGCTTGAGCCAGTCTTAGAAACTGACTATATAATAAAATCTCACTCAAGTTCCTGAAAAGAGTCATTGATTTAAAATCATGGTCGTATATTTTCACGAAGCCATTAAATATTTTTGACACACTTCACTATCACCATCATCTCAAGTGCTCATTCTTCTTTATATTTGGTAACTACGATGACAAGATAGAAATGGAAGAAATCAAATAGCATTGATGTTGGAGAGGGGAAGCTTAGGGTGCAGATGTACCATGCCTTCCCATTCCCATACTTCACATTCAAGGCTCACATAATCTCAGGACTTATTTGAGAATATCTATCTGAAGAAACTCTTTCTTCCGTGCTCTTATATTTTCAGAAAGACATTGGCAAGTAGCTTGGTTCTTTTTTTGATCCTCTTCTGAGCTTCAAAGATTATCTCCACCATTTTTATTCATATATCCTCATCAGAGATTCTTTCACCTTCATCAGTGCCTCTCAGGGATTCGACTCCGAGGATCCTTCTTTAGTAACAGTAATATGGATTTCTAGGTCTCCTACTGTGCCTCATTTCCTGTTCACTCAAGCATGATGCAGTGTGTGGTGTGTGCTCATGGATAAAAATACAAGTCACCCATACAAATGCAGTTTCAAAGTTAGAGGGAGAGGTCCCAATTGCCTTTTCAACTACAGGCTTGTGGATTATGGCCAAGTCGTTTCTAGCACACTTTTTGGGTTTTTGTGCTATGTGTTAGGCAGGAGTGACCCCACTGTGGGTCCTAGTTTGGTCTTATTGCTGCGGTTCATTAGTGTTATGACACTGACAAAAGTAATGACATACACTATATGGTCAAAAGTATGGGGACACTTGACCATCACACCCATATGTGCCCATTCGAAAACCATGGCCATTAACATGGTGTTGGTTTCACCTCCACTCTTGTGGGAAGGCTTTCCACTAGATTTTGGAATGTGGCTGTGGGGATCTGTGTGCATTCAGCCACAAGAGTAAGGATTAGAGAAGATTAGAGAAGATTAGTGAGGTCAGGGACTGATGTCATGAAGTGAGGAGGCCTGGTGCGCATTCGGCCTGTTGTACCACATCAACCTTAGCAAACCATGTCTTTATGGAGCTCGCTTTGTGCACAGGAGCATTGTCATGCTGGAACAGGTTTGGGCTCTTTAGTTCCTGTGAAGAGAAACTGTAATGCTACAGTCTACAAAGACATACTAGACAATTGTGTGCTTTCAACTTAGTGGTGAAAGTTTGGGGAAGAACCACATAGGAGTGTGATGGTCAAGTATCCACATACTTTTGGCCACATTACTACTTGTATTATAAGTAGTGTTTCCTTTGTTGGACACAAGACAGTGATATGCCGTTTGTGGTATTGGGATGTATTACTTGACGCATGAGAAAATATTACATAGATTTATCTCGCAATTGCTTTGTATAACTTTTTATCTCGGATTTTTTATCCTGAAATTGTAAGTTACTATCTCACATTTGCAACTTTTTTTTTTTTCAGTTGTGAGTTAGTGTGACTTAATGCTGCTGCTTATTAGGCTATTCCCTACTGCTAACCGAGCCACAGCAACACTGTAGACACGCTATCCTGTTCAGCCTAAGAAATTCTGCCAGAGAATACTTCAGGTAGGTTGTATTTATTGTATCGTATTGTATTGGTGTGGTTTGATTATTGGAAACAGAAGTACTAAGTCACAAATGTGTGATATTAACAAGTAATTACCAGGAAAAGTCGCAGTTGTATAAAACAACTCACATTTATGAGAAGTTATAATTGTGCAGTATTAACTCTCAATTGTAACATAAAAGTCATTATTGTGAGAGAAATCTGACAAATTTTCTCATATTTGCTGGAAACAAACTTCCATAGAATTGAATGTGGAATGTGAGTGAATATGTCATGTCAAAAGCCTGGAGAAATGTACCATCCCTGCTGCAAAGTGGAAAAAAATTACCTTCAGTTGTTCCCCAAAACACAGGTTATTCCTCAGAAAAGGTTTAGTACGACCATGGCCGCCTGATTTTATGTGAAAGTCGGGGAGCAAAAATGTGACATCTGAGGTCCAAGTGGAAATTTTTCGATTTACTAAAATTTTTCATCCATTTTAGCCACAAATGAATTAATTTCGAATTTAATAAATTTAATGAAGTAAATATTTCATAAAAATTTTTGTTAATACTTGTTCAACTATTTTGAAAAACTATACTCAAGGAATATTTTATGACCGTTCCAAATGCTTATTTGTAAGTAGTTAACAAAGCACACACAATGCAGCTGATAGCATGTTTTGTGCAGTAGTTCTGCCAGGATTAAACAATTGGTATCATGCATTTTTCCCATTCCAGCTATCTGCTGTCTGAGCTCAGGGATATCGAGGTGGCAGCCTCTGAAGTACTGTAGGTTTGGTTTTATAAGTTAAAACGTCATTCCCCCCATTGCATGCATCTTATTTTAATTATTGTCAGTGTCACTGTATTAAAGGTATTTTATGGCAGTTAATAATGGTAAGATTAATTATGGTTATTAATATGGTAAGATTGACAGCTGATGATAAATCATGCCTTGAATGATTAAAAAAAAATGCATGAACGCATTGCACTTATCAATATAACTGTCAATATGTCCTTATACCTTCAGAAGTGAATTCCGGGCTACTCCACTGTGCAGTATCAATTCTTTTGTTCATGGCAAATTACTAGTGACTTCGGATCATGCCACGCTGCTCTCTGGGTTGGGAATATTTTGTGGCTCTGGCTGCATGGTTGTGCTGGATAGCCTAGTTTCGTCATGCCTTCGGGTTGATCCATTTCCCGTAGCTGTTTCTTACTCATGAGACGCACAGAACCAAATTCCATGGCAAAGAGCAATGTGTTTTCACTGCACTCCTTTTCGAGTGGATGTTTTCTTTTAGGGGAGGTTGATAAAATTGCTTGAAACGTTTTTTAGTCAAACTCATGTGCATGCAGTTATTTATACTGAAAATAAATTTTTTAAATTTGAATTCAAAGTGGGGGAGCAAAACAACATATTTGCTCCCCTGCTAATAAAAGTAGGGTTGCAGGTGCTTCGCTTGCTCCATTGCTCGGGTGCCTAGGAGTACGACTGCGATCATTTGTGTTACATAATAAATCAGCAATATTACTGCTTAGGATTGAAACGAAAGTTCCAAAGTTCCTGATGAAATATGTTTCCTTGAGCAGGCTAGTTGCTAGCTAATTTACTGGCCAGCGCTAATACGAGTTGATAAATGAATATTTCTGGTGGAATATTAATGTGTATATAACAGTAGTGGCCTACTTATGAATATTAATGAGTAGTAGGTCATTGAAAACAGGCTGTGAGCTGGAGAGGCAGAAAAAGTCACTCAGAAACAATTTATTACATATACATATATATATATATATATATATATATATATATATATATATATATATATATATATATATATATATATATATATATATATATATATATATATATATATATATATAATCACAAATAAATGAGGATAATATGAAAGTGGCAGAAAATACTAAAGGAACAAGACTTTTAAAAGCACAGAAACCGTTCCAGGTGGCCTTGGATAACTAGCACAGTTGTTCTAAGAGTTGCCCTATGTGAGTTGTTAGAGGCAGATGCTATAGCTTGTTTTATTTTTATTTTTTTACCCATCCAGTAAAAGCTTATTGGCACCCACAGGCTATCTGTCAGCTGTAGTGCATTTCAGAAGTGTACTGGGTCCATTTAGAGGGGGAGATTGGTGGATTGGGTGAGAGGCTCAGCTGGGTGGGTCTAATCCTTCTGAGAGCAGATCCCACACGGGCAATAAAAAGAATAAAAAGAGAGCTATTTCATACAAAATATATGAGAGCTCTGAGCTACAAAATTAAGTGGACAATTTTTTTTTTTCTACTGCTTTGTCTACTGCTTTGTATACCGTATTGCAGTGGAACTCAGCACAATTGTTAGTAAGGGTTTATTATGATCACACATGTGCCTTTACATCTATTATAACCGTACCTCTGCTACATCTATCATTGACATTACATTTGACATTATCATTGCTTAGCTTTCTGTCTGCATGATGACATGTCCTGTGGTTTGTTTTTTTTTGTTTTTTTTTGACATTTTAATTGTTTGATTGATATACTGTGCCTTTCAGGTTCATAATGGGTTGCTTTGCTGATATACCTCTGGCCCATTAAAGCTTCTGCAAAGGCGAAACCTGCACCTACTGTAAACTCTGCCTCCCTATTCATAGTCATTTCTTAAACAAAAAAAGGAATTTATCAAATAATGCACTCAGTGATCTGTAATCACAGAGTAATGGCTCTGATCTAGTTAAGCGTGGCTGTCTCTGTGCCACAGAGGTGACAGTGTTCTGGGATTTGAGGCAGACTGCTGATGCTGCACCACCTCTGCAGTCTACAAATCCCCTTCTACACTCCACACCTCATTCTGCTTCTTGAAGTGAGTCATGATAAGAAACATAAGGGCGATATGCCTTATTGGCCCAACTGCAATTCGAATGCAAATGATTTCCTGGAAAGAAAGGGCTCTTAGCAAGATTTTTTTTTTTTCCGCACTTACTCCCTCTGGAGAAAATGGCTTTAAATGTTCTGACACCTGCGTGCTCGGTTGCCAGAGCGTTTTACAGAGCTCAGCTCCACTGGGGCTGGGTTCGGGTTGCTTTCCTATTCCAGTCAGGCTGATTGGGAAACATGGCACAGTGCACTTAGCCCTGAGGTAGAGCTCCTTGTGGTGTTGAACTGTGGAGAGCAGTCGCTTCTACTACAACAGCTCAGGAACTGGAGCATGACTCACCTCTTGGACTAAACTCGAGTTAAGGAAAACAAGTAGCTGGGAAGCATAAACGAATCAAATGTGCACAAAACAGGGATTTTGAAAGCAGAGAGTTGCCTAGCGTTTTGTTTACTCTGGCGCCGTTACCGTTGTACTTATCATTGTGTGTCTCGAGAGTCCACCAGTGTTTTTCATTTGTCTTTTGATTGAAAGTGCCAGGCAGATCTTCCCACACAGTGGCTTTGAGTCGTCTGCCAAATGGGTTCACTGCTTCTAGTTCTAGTAGAGAAGTCTTTTCAGTCAAGCCAAGAAGCAGGGCCACTGTTAAGCGCTGAGATCTGACAACAATATCTCTTTCTGTTGAGTGCAAATAGCACCTCGACAGTGCTCTGGTTGAAAAACACATAATGCTCTGCTCCTTATTCATAAACTATCCAGCATTATGAAAAATCAATAACATTTGCTTGCCTTCTTTGTATTAATTGCACCACAACACATAAAGCAGCGACTGATACAACATTACGTACGCACAGACGCACAGACTCACCGACATTCAACTGCAACTTCCAATTTTCCGAAAATAAAGAAGCTTGACTTATGAAATAAGAGAGATTGATATGGTGTATTGATTTATGACTCATGAAGCACAATATTGATTTACACCATCACTTTTTTTCTTGGTCTTTCAAGGCAGTTCTGTGGCTCAATGGCAAAAGGCACTACATTATAAAATATAAAGGGAACAGAAATCTCTCTGTTTATAGAAAAAAAAACATTTGCCTCCTATACCGCTTGGTTACTAACACAGGTAGCACGGGCTGCAAAAGTGGGTAACACTTAACAATACTGTTCCATAGTAACCTGCAGTTTTAGAAATAAAACCATTAATGGTTCTTCAGTTCATACCTTTTAAAGTGGTATCTTAAAGGTTATATGTTGAACTTTAGTACAGGGTGTTTCAGAAAGGAAATGCTAAGCTATGATCCCTTAATAATCAAAAGAACCCTCTTTTAGGAGTGTAGAAACTATGCAAAAGCGAATCATGAGTGAATGTAGTAGTAAGTATTTGAATTGAATTATTCCTTATCCTCCATTACTAATGAATGAACATAGGAAGGAATTATTTGTTCCCCCAGTAGTTAACGTTTATTAACACAATTTTTTATAAAATGAGCTGTATTTTAAAGTATGAACAATTGTATAACATATCTTGCAGATATTACAATAAATTCCAGATTTTTTTTTTAATCATTCCGATGACATAATAACTATTGTCCCAAGAGAAACCTTCAGTGCTACCTAAGAAGCAATCGATATTAATCACAGCTTCACTTGTTAGAACATCTGGAGAATCAGCCTGGAATTTCATTTTAATTTTCAGGCTTAAAATGGATCATAAAATCCTGAAAGCGCTGTGTGTGATTGCGTTAAAAGCAAGCTTCAATATTCAAGCAAATCATTGTGGGTTGGACAAGACAAGAGAATTGTTCATCCACATCAAGGACTGAAATGTCCTCTTTTCTCTTTATTATCTTTCCAACCCTCAGGAGTAGCATGCCTCCTAGCATCGCTCTCGTGCCGTGTGTACTAGGACAATGTCTCAGTTTAGTCCATTATTTCACAGCTTGCCCACTAATATACAAACGCCTACATGCTGTGTTAGAAAAGTCCCAGTCTGGCAGATCTTCAAACCAAACCGGGAGCTCAAACCCAACATTAAGCTTCACTGCACAAACAAAAGTGTCATGTGCAAATGATATTAAAATTGCTGGTTGTTTTGGGGAAGCTGAATTACATGCTGAGGGTTGCGCAATGCACCTGAGGGACCCGGCGCTCCAAATTGCCACCTGCGCCGCATGAGACAACAGAGAAGCAGAGACGCTTCCTCCCACAGGCCTGCCACCGATCACCAGCCGTGCCCACTGATCAGGACTGTAATGAATGGTTGCAGGAGAGTGTATAGGAAAACAGTGTCTCTGATGCCACTTTCACTGAAGGTGATCGCTGTCATTTAAGTCTGTGTAGAGCCGGCTCGGTATCTGACAATGTCAATTTGGCCCCCTGAGTTCAACTCTCATTTGCCCCCTAATTACCCCTTTGCGTGTTGCCATGGCAATGGTCAGCAGTGATTAGCAGCGACAGATTTAATTACATAGAGGATTAAAAGGCTGCGCTTGTGTTTGGCCTTTGCTCTCTCTTCACCCCCTCATTTTGCCTAGGGGGTAGGGGGTAGTGGATAATGAGGTGATGACGGCAAAGAGGGAACACTTCCTCCTGGATAGTGGAGTGCAGTAAAATGTCTCAATGAAAAGGAAAATTCGACTTTTAAGACTCTAATACAATGAGAACCATGGAAAATAGCTCTCAGTGTTTTGATTCAGAGGAAATCTCCTTGCATTTGTTGCATTATTCTGTGATTTTTACTTTAATAAGTCCCATTTTTATAGTGTCTTAAAATCCAGGCACAATTCAAAGATTGCACACTAGCAATCCCAGTGGCTCAAAGCTGTCAGTCCATTTAAATTGGCTCTCTAGCTCTGTACAGTGTATATTAATAGTTAATAAATGTCACCCTGAGCATGAGCTGGATCACTTTCCCTATGTCTCTCTGTCCTCTTTTTATGAAATGACAGTGAAGATTAATGACAGCCAAAGTTACATGACGGCCAAAGCACCGATCAAAATCTCCAGGCTTTACAGCCCGGCTTTGAGACAGCGTCCCTCAATGAAAACTGCCACACTTTGAAATATTCAGGAAGGAAAAATCGAGAAAGTGCTTATGCCCCCAATTAAGTTCTAAACTCATTTAGGAGTCTTTTTCCAAAACCTCAATGAAGCTTTTAATAGACATGCTAATAAGCTGTGTGTGCCACTGCAGCTGCCTTCCTCTAAGTGAAAGGACTGCATACTCTAGAAGTCCATACAGCTAAATTATCTTTGATATCCTTTATTTGTGACCTGTGTTACACACTTATTGATTCAGCCACAATTAACTTTAATGACTACATGCAAGGGGGTTTTAATTTGGATCAATACTGCGAGGTACATTTAGACTTAGGGGAATATGTGCTCAACATGAAAGCTGATGAATCTCCATCAGCCACAAATAATGTATAGGTACACCATATAAGACTATAGTTGTCTTTACAATTTAAATCAATAGAAGCATTAGCTTCAATAGAAGTGATGGGAATTTCAGCTTTTTTCAGCAAGTCAGTTGGTTCAGTTCAGTTCTTTTGGCTCCCAAATAGCTCATTGCCATTTTTTTCCCCCCCTCAACCTGGCCACAGTAGTCGATCTTTTCCCATTGGAGCAGAAATCATGCTGCCCTGCAGCCACAAAGATAATAATTGGATAAATATCCAACTGGATACATTTCTGCAAACAAAGGCAAAGTGTAAGTGCAGACAGTGTACCTATTATATATCGAACCATTTCTACTGTAAGATATACTGCAAAGATTGAGAGGGGGATATGGGGTGAATAATGACCATACATTAGAGTTGTGTGTGCATCACGGTAACCTTGTTTCCCATGCAAAGGCTGAGAAAAATGTGTCTCTCTTTTCTAATGCCCAATTTTTTTTGGGCTTGTTTCAGATTTTTGGTGTGGCTTTTGAGTAGTGTGCCTGGAAATGTGATTGAAACCTGGCAACCCTGTTGATATTAGCTCTTCTGTGTTCATGAGCTGCTAAACTGTACACTGGATGACTGTATGTTTTCGACGCTCGACTGCCTATTACAGGGTTACTCTAAAAATTCCCTAGATAGTAGCCTATAGCAATTCCCTAGATAGTAGCTTATAGCAATTCCCTAAAAATTCCCTAGATAGTAGCCTATAGCAATTCCCTAAAAATTCCCTAGATAGTATCCTACCACTGACTATAGATTTTGGTGGAGCAGGAGAACGTTAATAACAAAGTGTCCTCAAATCTTTATATTGAGTTCCCCAATACAATACAATACACTGCATGCATCATTATAACAAGCAGCAGTACATTCACAACCTCACATTGCCGTCATCACACACAGATGAACTGTATGTGATTAATGGCATTAGGTAATCATGAATACTGCTGACTTTTCATTTTCAAAAATGTGAAAGCATCTGCTACGGCGCTTCAGATATGTGAGTCAGCTCTCAGTGTTAAAGAATTGACTGGTTCTAAAGACTTGACTATTCTTTAGACTTGCAATGCTGAGCCTGTCTTTGACCTGTAAGAGTTGTGACTTACCCCACAGTGCATCAATTCAGCAGCTGAAAGAAAGTCTGGTAGTGGCAAGTCTGGCTGTTGCTTTATTCCCTCTACTGTACTCTATACTCTATAAGAAGATGAATTACACCAGTCATCTCTGAGCAGTCTGGGTTATAAGCTTTAGAAATACTGTCTGGGCTCGGGAGTCATGCAATTGGTTAGAAATACAGTGTCCTACAGCTATGATTTCCAGCGATATCCCAGTCATCCATAGCTCTGAGTGGCTTAGTTTCTCTCTCTGCTGGATGGCCAGATCAGTTAGGACACATATACAGAAGTGGGCAGTTTGCACGCTTCTTAAAATGTGTGTAGCTGTCCTAGGATATTGGATGATATGGCAATAAGTGCATGTCAGAGAAGAATGCAGGATGGTGGTCATCATGTGGAAGAGAAGTCTGGTTTCAGAGCTTGTACTGAGTACAGTACAAGCTCTGAAACCAGACTTCTCTCCCACATGATAAGAGACACATCAGTACACACATTTCTAGAGTGTACTGAGTCAAAAAATCTTACTCAATTAAAATTTAGTTACAGAAAATAATGACTCAATTAAACTTAAAATTAGTCACCTAAATGACGTTTAGACCTTGAGGTTAATAGCTGCTGGTAAGTCACTGGGTCGTATCTATGTTACAGAACAAGGATAAATGGACACAAAAATGATCAAAACTTGTGTATTATTATATATATTACAAAATATTGAAGGTGCATATCTTGCCTGCAAATGAACATTAACAGTATGCATGGGACTTTCTCTTGTTAACTGGGTGACAGGGTTAATGCTAGTAGTTTGAATTATCATAGCCATATTTACAACTTAATGCAACTCCCAAGTGGATTCAGGCACAAAATATTATGCTTTATACTCAGGAGCATCCAGTGATGTTTCGTCTCTATTAAATCACTATTTTACTGTCTATAAAATAATCCGTCTCTGCCGGTAGTCACCTCACCGTGAGAATCTTACTAGCAAAGAAACTAATACATTTCAAAAACTGACAAAAAAAAGAACCAGCTTACAACCAGCTATTCTAAATATTACTTGTGTAAATATAATGTAAATGTATGTATGTAATGATAATGTAATCTAATACTATCCACCTGCAAACTGTATATGATAAGTGTCAATAACAATGCATAGAATAAACTCTATAAAATAAGATTCCTGCTATATTGTGCTTTCTAGGCCAGTAATTAAAAAAAAGTTTGTGATCTATATTTAATAGCTTGTTTCCTAAACACGATTAACGCCAAATTCTCACTTTGTGTTTTTATCGATGGAACTGAATGCTCACTGATCACTGTATCACTGTATCTAATTATCTCTGGTTGCATTACAAGCACACAATTGTTTGAAGAGTTGAAAGATGAGTTCCTCTGCAAAATGCAATATATTTTTTTTAAACAAATCACTAGGCCTACATATCGCAGGAGAAATAAAGCCCTGGGCCTCAGAGCTTTATCTATCTTTATCAGCTTCCTGCCAGCCCCAACAGAGAAAAACAATTTCAAAGTTTAAAATGTTTACAGTTTTATTTATGTAGGAGTATGTAGGGTTATTAGATCTTTGAATGCTATTGAGATCACCTTTAAAGAGTAAACGTAAAAAGGGAAAGTGCATTGTAATCCTGGAGAGTGCAAAATTGAGGGAGAATACCTTTAATATCCTAACAGCACTGATACAGCTAACTATAATGTAAATTTACTACTCATTAAATGCAAGTTAAAATACAAGCTTCTGTTGCCAAGCTCAAAACACAGAAGTACGTGAAAGTATGAAAGTATATATAAAAAATGCATAATTAAATAAATACAAAAAACACAGAATAAAGAACATAAACACAGAGCGAAGATACAATAATGAAGTACATAAATGGCAAAAAATGGCAAAACTGGATATACATATAGCATGATTAGCTAGAAATGACAACCAGGTGGTACAGATAATTGAATGAATCAACAAAACCAATGAGTTAACCAAACCTACACAAGAACAAAAGCACACTGAACATAGAAAAAGAGGAACAATAGGGGCCATTCATGACAACTGGTAGCTACAGTTGTGTTGTTTGTTCTTAGTTGTTACTGATAAAATAATTAAAGGTGCAATAGCCATTTTTGTATTTCATACTTTTACAAATAACCTGGAAAATATTTTATAGACACTCACCAATGCCTCGTCACTCTGCCCCATCTCAGCCTGTTCAGTAAGCCCCCAGCACAGCAAAAAAAAGAAAAGAAAAGAAAAATAAATAAATAAATGAATAAAAATAAAAATGCTGTGCTTCAAAAACAATTGACTATTGCACTTTTAAATATGTTGTACTTAGTTCGTATTTGGATGAAGTTGTCTAGTTATGTTTGAAAAGGGTGACACAAATAGTGAACCTCCACAAAACATAAGAAAAAAGGGGAAAAGATCTGCAGTCTTCCAGTCAGGAAAATGCCGTCTTATCACTGCGTCTGTGCTCTGAAGCGGTAATTTATGTGCATTTCTGGACCCAGATATGCTGAAAAATCCCACCGTGTTGGCGGATTTTGAATTTCACACCCCCTTTTGCACCACTCCACCTACTTCAATGAAGTGGATTAATGAAAATAGAAAACAGATGAAAATAAAGCCCTGCATTTATACCTTATATGAAGGTATGGCATCAAAACCCAATACAGAATATTATAAATCTAAATACAGTAGATCTCATTCATAATTAACTTCCATCCTTATCCATTATATCTGTCCTCTTACCTTCATTTTACATAGGTCTTGATTTGATTTTTTCATTCCTGTCTTGAAAACATTGTTATCTGATGAAGTATGGTGGAAAAAAGGGGGGAAGGCAAGTAGGCACAAGATAATGAGAAAAGGGAAAAGGTAGGAACAAAGGTAGGAAAGTGGTGAGCTACAAAATATTTGCACTTGAGAGACTGTTGAGTAAAAAAAATAAAGAAACCACTTTTAAACACTGATGTTGTCCCCGATGTTCAAGAACATAGTCAATATTGAGAAGTGGTGGCTCAGTTGGCCCATAGGTTGTGAGTTCAAAATCCAGCACCATGGTTAGGTCCCTCGACCTCAACTGCTCAGGTGTAAGTCGCTTGGGATAAAATTGTCAGCCTTATATATGTTTACCTCATATATACTATACAATATCACAACTGACAGTGATACAATCCATCACATGTTCAGATAGGATGAGTGTGATGGTTAGTCTGAGATGCTTCCCCATTGAGATGCAGTATGCATGTTTTTTTTCCTGTTCAAATCAATATCCATGAAATTACATCCTGCATATTTCAGCGCCTCATTCACTGCTCAGATCTGACGTCTGCACCATTTAAGACCCCACACTGGGATTTCTTCTCATGTCAGAATCCAGCAAGCTCACCAACTAGCTTTAATTCAGCGTTTGTGTGACTGTGTGTGCGTTTGTGTGCACATGTGTGCGAGACACTGCGGCTTTGACATTGATGTCTTATCAGCCTCTGGCAGAGCCGTGGAATGGAGCGGTAATTCAAACCATAAGCAGTGCTGTTTATTTCCTCACAGACCTGAATATAATATAATGCTGCATTTCTTTCCTTTGGTTTAGCAGAGGCCTTAATGCTAGTCTGAACTACAAAGGCTTCTGGGAAGAGTTCAAAGAAGCGAAGCAGGGAAAAACATCGAGCCAGCATTAATGGGAGTAAAAAAAATGGGAATTTATGATATCAGTAAGAAGTGTAAGTGTGTATCTGTTAATGGGTGGCTGGAGGAAACTGAACAGCGCTGAACAGATTCTCTCAAGCTTTTAAGTCTAAACTACAGCTAATTATGCATCGCTAGTTAATGACCTAGTGCAGCAACAGATCTATTTGGACCTGCTACAGAAATTAGGACTTCAAGTCATTACATATTTAAAGAAAACACATTAAAGTGAGGAAATGAATTGGAATCCTAATCAATTTAAGTTTCTTTAACTGAGAGCTGAGAAGAACTTGGACAGGCCATCAGTGAAATTTGGTTTCTCAAGTGTTTTCCAAACTCGCATCTTTTTAAACTTGTGTTTTGGCAGGAGAACTGAAATCAAGTGAAGAGCTGTAGGCTGCCTGTTTCGCTACAAACCTGAAACATTCCTCATGAAACCTGTAGAGTCTTGTTTTCAAAAGCAACATGTTAGAAGAACTGAGTGTGGGGCTATAAGGAAGATTCCTGCTTTGAGAATAAATGTCAGGTCACCTTGAAAATAATAAATAACAGTAGTAACAAGCAAAAATAACAAGCCTGCTGTATCATGACAGATCCTCCACTCTGCCCCCAGCTTCCTAACAAGCCAGGATGGTAACACTACAATAAAATTCAATAAACCATGCAGGGATTGAAGCAGAAATGAATGAATAGTACTATATTCTCTAGTATTAGAATATTTAGTCAATACTATTAGCTACTATTACTATTAGCATAGTAATAATAAAGTAATAGTTTGATAGTTCGTTATGAACTAAGCAATAATTACAACAATTATATAATTATAATAAATAATTACATAATTAATGATTATATCTCTCCTGGAGAACTACTAGCTAACTAGACATTATAATGAGTTATCATGCGTTTCACTTTACACCACTGTCCCTCATAGAGAATGACACAATAACACTCCAGTCATTAAGTAACATATATAAATTACTCATTTGATAACTCAAGATATCTCAAAGTCTATAGAAGTGATACACATACACAGTGATGTATTTATGCGAGCCAACTCTTTGTGATTGGAGATTATTTAGAAGGAAAACTGACACACTTACTCCATCAGAAAACAATAATCCGAGGCAAGAAATCTATTCTACTAGACACTAATGTCTTAGCTAGGGCCTCATTTGTAGGTCAGTGTGCAAAGTGGCTCAAACTGCCACATATAACAGTTCAAAGAGAGTTCAGAAGGCACAGTGATGAATGTGGGGTGTGTTGGCCTCCTCTAAGCATGCCTTTATATTTAAGAATAAAAAACATTTATATTGTAGTTACTGAAGTGCCGGAGTAGGCTAGTAACTCAGTGGGTAGGTAAAACAGCATTTGAGTATGGATCGTGGAAGCTGACAAAAATGTTTAAATATGAATATATTTGAATTAAATATCCATCACTTTTTAATAAACATTCTTTTATTCTGTGGTGTATTAAATACGTTTAACTATTTGCCAATGTTTATCTTTATTTTGACCTTTATAGGAGTAAGGTTTGCCTCTAAAAACATACAATTTGACACTGCAGGTTAGGGTTTTGAGATTCAGAACCTTAAATTCAAATCTAAAAATACCACAGATTTTTATGTAAATTAGGACAAAGGTGAACCATCCAGGATTTCCCAGGAGAATTAGACACTAGCCATTCACAATCATCTGCCACACTTTGGTGTTAAAAAATGATGATGAGTGCAACTTAAGTTAGAACATTACCTAAATCATCACGTCACCTTTCCCTAATTTACGTAAAATTTGTTTTTTGAGATTTTAAATCATTTTGAATGACGTGTTTTTAAAGACAAATCTTACCCCTAGAAATTTCAAAACAAAGAACAAATATAGACAAAAATGTATATTAATTAAATACATCACAGAAAAAAGAATTGCAATTAATGTATATAATATTTTTTTTTTTAAATTTTCAAAATTCATGTTCAAATACTTTTGTAACCTTCATTTCAGAAGCTGAATTAATCGGTATAGCTAGAAGTTTTTCAGGAGCTATATACAGCTTGGTAATTATTGCTTAGTTCATAACAAACCACCAAACCATTACTTTATTATTACTTACTGAGGAATTACTCAGTATTCATTAGTAGATAATAGTAGTGACTTTGGTGTTAATATAGTACTATGCATTTGTTTCTGCTTAATCCCTGCATAGTTGCCCATAAGTTACATTATTATAGAGTGTTACCATTGCGATATTAGTACTGCACTTGTATGTGTAAAATCTGTCTAAAGGCTGTCTAAACCTTAATGCACACTAAGAAGTCGACCCAAATTTTCCATAATGAATGAATTGTAAAGTTAAAAAACAACTTAAAATGCACTGTGTGTGTGTTTAGCAGTGCAGTTTATCTTCACTGTGAACCCTCTTCAGTGGCTTTCATGAAGGCCATTTTTTGTATCTGATAGCAGGCATGCCTGGGCTATGAAGTTTCTTACCTCATCTTTTTTATCATCTTTCAGATATTCAGCCTTAAACACTCCAAAGAGGTTTAATCAGTGACAAACAAAGCCTTTCAACCATACATTTTAAATGGCATGAGAGACTATTTAAAGGAAAACTTTAGTCATGAAACAGTGTGTTATATTAAACTGACTGACAAGAGCTTCCCTTCATTCTCAGTGATGCATCTCAGGAGCTTTAAGAAAAATAAAGTGAATGACACTTTTGTCCTTCCCCTATTGTCAGGTAACTATTGTCAAGACTTCAAGCTTCTTTTGTATACATCCTTCCTCTGTTATTTCCAGTATTTTAAAGCGCAGGATGTTGTTTTATCGAAAGAAAAAAGATGGAAAGTGTGCACAGATTTTCAGCTGTAAGTCTCATCTTTAGAAGCTTGTTGCTATGGTTACCTTTCTCCAAGACATCTTGAGCTGACCCGTCATATTTCTTTTCAGTAACGGCTACGGCGGTTGGCCAATTTCCCTGACTTTAGATAAACATTTATGTAATTCTAGGGCAGCCAAATAGTATTATGGTTTGGAACGGTTTTATTAAAATATGATGGAACGAGCCATAGCTTTATTTTTAATTCTTGGCACTTACCTTTTAAAACATGCTTTTAATAATTTGAAGTACTTAATAATTTGTATAATCCGGTGGTTCTCCAAGTGAGGTCCAGGGACTGCCAGGGGTCCGTGAAGCATAGCCAGGGGGTCGGTGATTTTCTAATTTTGTTACAGTGATGAAAATATGAACCCACACAAGTATACATAAATGTAAGTTATTATATTTAATATTGAGTTTTAATAGTTATTAGCAAAAAATAATATTTAAATAGTTTAATAAATGAAATTTGTACTGAAGGGAATTTACTTTGCAATTTTTCTCCAACAAAAAAGTTGGAGAAACCTTGGTGTAGTCAAGTTTTTTTATTTAGATACGTGGTGTACCACCACATCCTGGTGGTAACAGCTTCGCATCGGGCCACAACACACCACCCTGGCATGAATTATTTTTGTATAACAGCACAGTGTGTCACATGTTGTTCCTTACTTATTGAGAATAAAGCACTGTCTACCTAACTGTTTGTGTGTGTGTGTGTGTGTGTGTGTGTGTGTGTGTGTTATATCAGGACTGATGTCGACCTCCTCGCTGGCGGCAATGCTAGATTTTAATATTCTCCTCCACTGCTTTCTTATGAGCTTACTGTCTGGAGCCAAGAAACATTCAATCCTCTTTTCAGGCAAAGGTTTGTTTTTTTTTAAACCAAGCTTAGATTTGCATCTCACCACTTTTCACAGTCAGGAGCAATTAACATAATTATTGCCATATTTTACATGAGAAAAACAGTTTGGAGCAGTTAGAAATCCTTCTAATTAGGACATATCCATAAAAGGCTTCAGAAAACATTTTAGTGCACACCACGCTTCTCTCAAGGTTCATGTATTATGTGCTGTGATGGCAATGTGCTCCCACTTTCCCCATAAAATCTAAAATTTGAATGATATAACTTTGTGTAACTTGATTTCTACATTTAGTAGAAAAGTTAAACGGATTCTGTGCAGGAGTAGCAAACCAGTCAAGATTTTTCCAAAGATATGTCTTGTAGGAAAACATACATAACCCATGAACCAAAGAATCTGCAGTTGTAACCACAGGAAGTCTGAGTCATCAGAAATAAACTTTTATCAGAAGTAACTTTTCTAAAACTGATATAAGCAACTACGCTGTTTGGCTGGAAATGTAAGTAGGTTTGTTGCTCATATACATGATTAGCACTGCATAGTTTGCTAATTAGCAGCTGGAATTAATGTTATATTAATGTAATGGGATGCTCATCCTCAAGTTCAACACTGCAGTCTTGTGGCTTATCCATATTCGGACGCACACTGATAGCTATAGCACTAACTACATTGTGTAGCATGAGAAGGTCACCATGTATGATGAATTGGCATGATTCTTGATAGTGTTTTTCTAAAAATGCGCAGGAGCCATGTTATGTATAGCATACGTCATTGGCTGGATCAGAGAAGAGGAGACCTTTGAGGACTTTGAAAGTCTAAATAAGTATTTTTTTTTCGGGGAAATGTAATTAATTAAGAGTACAGGTATTCAATTTCATTAATAGTATTTTCCATCCCTGCTTGTGTTAAACTAGCTAGCAGAAAAAGCACCAAACCAACATGGCTGCTGATAACAGAGGTAGAGTTTAGCTGGGTCTCAGTTAAATCACATCCTTTGTCCTACTACTTATAGACCTTTGGACAAGTCGTCCTTTTCTGTTCTCTTACTGTTTAATAAAAGCACTGTTTAGATAATGGATATGGATCTGCCCAAGTTTACCTTCCCTGCCTGTGTATTTAACTACCTTTACCATGGACTGTGACTATGGTTATAATAATAGATGTCCTACTGATTGTGACTTCCTGTTAAATCCTACTAAGATAGGAACAGCAAAGACAAAACAAACCTGAAAGAAACACAGAAAAATGCCAGTGTACCGATGAGACCTGGGGATGATACCAACCCTGGTGTACTTAAGTAATCATTTGTATTGTATATATGGAATATAACACAATGGGGTGTGCTGTTACAGGAAAATAATCCAAGCCAGAGTGCTGTGATATGGCCTGACGGGAAGCAGCTGAACAACACATTTGTACTTTTTAACCGCTTTTTATCAAGAAACCCCTCTGTCCTCTCACAATACAATGCTCTGACACTGGAGACTCCTTCCATAAATGTTACATAAAGGTCACGTTACAGAAAGCGTTACCATGTCAACAATTATGTTTTTCTTTGTGAAATAACAACACTTTGTTTTAATCATTTATGATCAGTCTGAGATTATGTGGAATATGTGGTCTGGCCATGCAAGCACTAATGAATGAGCTGTTACTATAGAAACAATAACCTATTAGAACGAGAGCATTTATGTTACAGCAGGAACTTCAGTCAGAGACGTGCTGTTACAGAAAACGAATCCACAACTTCTGATTCAGGAATTCAACAGCGCTGTGGTATATCACTGTAAAAACATTTGGCAAAAACAATTAGTCATGGGGCATCTTTTTTCAGTACCTTAAAGCCCCAGGAAAAATATAACCATGTAAAAAAAAAAATATATATGTTTTTTTTGGTAACCTGACTGCTTTTCATTATTTCCTCTTTTAATTACAGTCATTACAAACAAAGCTGGCATTGTGTAGTGTGAATCAATAATACATCAGTTTTTCTGCAAAACATCCCTCCACCTACTCAGGTCACAAAAAAGACTGATGCAGAGAAGCCAGTTCACAACTGTGTAAAAAAAAATGTGCTTTTTATGCAGGACCTTGCAGATGAATAGAAAGAAAGGGAAAGGAGAGATTTCAATAGTTTAAAATACGCAAAGACAGAGCTGATGAATATGTAATTATGACATTACACATTTAAAAGTTTTACAAGGGAAAAGTCTCTTAGAAGTCTCTTTGGCCTTTTCTTCTCTCTCTCCTTTCCTGCATGTAAACTCAGATTGGTATGTGCAGTTTGACTGAAATTGAAGAACATTTTGGTTACTTCTTTTGGAAACCTTTGTGCCTAAATCAATTTTTATGAGCCTTTGTTAAGGACTATGTGAAATTAAGACCTAACAACAGTCCTTCACTCAAGTGGAAATGGGAATCAAGATAAGAGAGTAAATGCAGGTGGAATAATTGAATGAAAACTTTGTGTTTCACCTTGAAGGCTTATGTGTCACAGAGTTTTAAAATAGCTTTGGTGTTTTTTTTTGTGAAGTGTGCACTGCGGTAATCCTGCTGAAGGAAGAAAAAATCGCTGCTGCCTTTATAGCATCACTGCTTCTCTGTTCTTTCAGTGAGAGGGATGCATTTCTTTTTCTGTGCATTTCTAGACATTGGGCTAACTAGTGAACATTAGTTAGTGTGGATTGTTTCTTTCTGTTATTTGCCACATGCATTATAGAAAAAAAATTTGACTGCTGCCTGGTGTACTGTTTGTAATGACCATGATCCCAAATGGTCAGGCGTCCATTTGGTCACATTCATTCTCTCGCCATTCTCATCAACCCGAGTGATCCCAGTGGCCAGCGGTCATTCAATATTCAATTGTGGAACCATGGCTACACATGTAACTTTCTGTTCTATTTCACCTCTCCTAATTACCAGAGACAGTGTACATCATCTTCTTGTGCCTAGACCTTCCAACAAAGTCACAAAGCGATATATGACTTAATGTTTGCAATAAATACCATTGTCATATAGCCACCTTTGGCTTTCTTCTTCTCACCTTGTGCATATGGCAGACCTCTTGGCGCTATCTGCATTACAGCTTGTGACTACAGGTAACTTGTCCTCCAAACCCGGTGACAGACTCCTATCATCTGTTCATCAATTTTTGACCAGTCCCGCCTCACATAAAAAAACAAACCTGTACATCTTTATTGTGACTGATATTAGTACTTGGCCAGGAATGACCAAAAGGAAACACTTCACTAGTTCTGAAGGTTTATCTAAGGTTTACTTTATCTTACATGCTATTTTAAGATGAAAAATAGCATGTAAGACATAGCGTGTAAGACATGATCGACAAAATTGTATGCATCTTGTATGTACCTTGTAACCTGACTGGGAATATTTTATTTATTCACTCTTTTTATTATTTCTTTCATGTTCAGTAATAAAATTTTTTTCAAATGCATATTATATTATCTTATTTTGCCTTGTTATAAAATATGTTATAAATAAGCTTTTATTCATTTTCACCCTTAGACTACCAGGTCATAGCCAGTAGCAAGTGGGTAGTTCTTAAGAAGTTGACGTGCTTTGCAGTACAACTTTTTTTTTCTCAGCTGCTTGTATATAATTTTATGCCATTCTTGTAGAAATGCCTAAAAGGAACCAAACCATGTCAAAGCAGCGACAGGGTTCTGAGGGTAATGTGTGATGAATATGTATGATGATGCTACAATGCTGGAAATATTTGAATAATCCTCTCAAACTTGGATATATGACACCAAAGCACGAGATAAGTTGCAAAAAGATGTGAGTTCTACATGTCGCTTCAAGGTATTTATGGACTAGTAAAGTGGAAGGCTTCTGCTTTTAGGTCCACCCACTGCTCACATACACACGCGCACACACACAGAAACACAGAGAGCAGGCTAAATGTCAAGTGCCTGCTGTGTAACATTTACCCAAGCTTAGGCTAGAGACACCTCTGTGGTTTTACCCAAAAGCAGATAAAAGGAGAATGATTTTCATCGTTCTGCCATAGTATCTGGTATTCTTCTTATAAAAAACTGCTCTTTGTCTATCAAGACTGTATACATTAATAAACAAAACTGTTTATACTATTTATAGTCATATATATCAAAATAACCTTACTTGAAATGCTTTACCTAAATACTAAATAAATGGAACATGTGTAATTACCTATGACAAAACTAATTACATACTTGACTAATGTATTGTGATCATAAAGATGAGGAACGCACACGAGCAAAGGCTCGTCGCGTCACTGCCAGCCTCACTGGAAACTCAGTAGTTCACAATCCTCACCAAATCACATCGCAACTGGCATTTCCCAAGATCCTCAGCTAGCCAGTGAACTACAGACTGTGTCACCTGATTAATCCCTTGACAGATCATTCCCAGTCCCCTGATTACTAATCATGTGCACCTGTTCCAATCACACTAATCCCTTTAATTAACCCAGACATTCTCATGTTCAGTGCAAAGTCTTGCTTCTGTTTTCTGTCAGAGATGAGTCTGAACATATTGTTCTTATGGACAGGATGAAATAACTGACTTTTATTACTTGTAAATATTGCCAGAGAGAGAGAGTTTAAAATGAAGAATAAGGAATACACGGGTGAGACCATCAATGGTGATCAGTGATTGGTCACAGGAAAACATGGTGATGAGTGATTGGTTGTTGGGAACATTGGTGATCAGTGATTGGTTGTTGGGAATAATGGTGATCATTGATTGGTCGTTGGGAACAATGGTGATCAGTGATTGGTCATTGGTAACCATGGTGATTAGTGATTGGTCATTGGTAACCATGGTGATTAGTGATTGGTCATTGGTAACCCTGGTGATCAGTGATTGGTTGTTGAGAACAATGGTGGTCAGTAATTGGTTGTTTATAACAATGGTTATCAGTGATCACGGGTGATCAGTGATTGGGTTTTGGGCACAATGGTGATCAGTGATTGGTCAGTGGTAACCCTGGTGATCAGTGATTGGTTGTTGGGAACAATGGTGGTCAGTGATTGGTTGTTGGGAACAATGGTGGTCAGTGATTGGTTGTTTATAACAATGGTTATCAGTGATCACGTGTGATCAGTGATTGGTCTTTGGGAATATCAGCTTGCATAAGCGTAACTTGGTCACTTGTATCAAGTGCAGGACAGTCACTGGATGAAAGTCACTAGATGTGTCACTAGGCTCTTTTTTTTTTTAAATAAAGTTGCTAAAGGGGTTTAAAAAGTCACCAAATCTGGCAACAAAGTTGCTAAGCATATCAGATAACCATACCTCTAGATGATGTTTCATTCTCTAACCTATTCACTTTTTACAATAACCCACTCTTCAACAGCTGCTGGTCATGAAAATACTACGAATGTATCATGCTGCTATCTTATGGCGTTGTAAAACCCTTGCACCATGATCATGAAAATAGGAATGCTACTATCAGTTTAAACTTGCTTATTTTCTGTCATGAATTTGAAAAAAGTACTACTGCTAATATTAATGCTACTAATAAAATATTAATATACATGTAGGAAGGAGTTTAAAGCCTTAAACAAGTCTGTCAAATGCTCTGTGATTAGTATGCTGGAATATTTCCCAACATAGTCAATTTATAGAAGAGCCTTCACACAGCTTCATACTAGCTTTATGTAATGTGTGATGTGTCATTTCAGTGGGTGTATCTGCTACTGTGCAGGGGCCAGAGGGAAGTGGGACGGATTTGAGTGATTAATCTGTCAGGCGTTAAGCGTGTCTAGGTTATACGTCTTCCCAATCAGCACGCTACGACACTGTATTAATATAGTCTGACTAAAGCGTAGCACATAACCCCGAAATGATTACCGTGAAAATGGCATTATGAAACCTCATCTGATAGAGCACAACTTTTTGTTAATTGGCCCTAATAAGCTGAGATTGCCAAGATCGATGAGATCAACCCAGTTTCCTGCAGCATAAAGCTGAAAAAGGCTTTCAGTGCATTTACTGGCCAGGGTTTTCTGTGGGAAATGGTCTGCTTATGTATAGCTAAATATGGTTTAATGAGAGAAAGGCATCTCATGGTAGAATTACTCATTCAGCTGTGTCAGGAAGTGTTGCTGAGCCTGCTTTTATCCTCTGAACAGAACACAGGGATCTTCTGCCATCTGTGAGGAACACTGTCACACCTCTAAAATAAAACGTGGGAAAGTCACTAGAATATCTCCACGATTGCTTTTACGCCAGGTTCTATTAAAATGAAAGTTTGGATGCGTTTGGCAGGCCTTGTTCTGGACAGCAGTGCTTACTTTCTCCTGTCACTTTTGCCACTTTCTTCTCCTTTGGCAGGTTTTCTGAGGGTTGGTGATGAAAATGTGTCATCTTGCAGGCAGATGTTATGCTTCCTGTTACGGTTTCTGTGTTAACATGACAGAGAGATGAGTAGGCTTTTAAAACTGTTTGCCTGAAATAATCCCAAATTCCAGGGACTTTTAAAATTACATTATATTACTGACATTACAAAGACACATTATCATGGTTTAGCCTTGTGTCATATGCCAGCATTTCATTCAGACAGTGGTTCATCCAATGGGTATTGTGGCAAAATTTTACTTCATTAAGTACAAGCAAATTACACGTAAGTAGCCACACTTAAAAGTACTCCAATAATTTTAAAAAAATTAAAAGGATACATTTTTTCTTCTTTTTCTCACACTTGCAAGTTAATAATTATTCTCATCACTGAATATATGTGCAACTCCATATAAATCTGTAACCTATGGATCACCTGTACACCTGCTCATTCATGAAATTATCTAATCAGTCAATCATATGAGAGCAGCACAGTGCATAAAGTCATGCAGATACAGGTCAAAGGCTTCAGGTAATGTTCATAAGAAACATCAGTATGGCTAAAATATGATCTCAGTGACTTGTTGGTGCCAGGTGGGCTGGTTTGAGTATTTTAGAAACTGCTGATCTCCTAGGATTTTCACGCAACATTTTCTCTAGTGGTACAGAAAACATCCGGTGAGCAGTGGTTCTGCAGGTGGAAATGCCTTGTTGATGAGAGAGGTCAGAGAAGAATGGCGGGACTGGTTCAAGCTGGCAGGAAGGCTAACTCAAATAACCACTCGCTAACTCAAATAACCACTCTTTACAACCGTGGTGAGCAGAAAAGCAGCTCAGAACACACAACATGCTGCAACTGGGCTACAGTAGCCGCAAAACATATTAGGTTCCACTCCTGTCAGCCAAGAACAGGAATCTGAGGCTCCAGTGGACACGGGCTCACCCAAACTGGACAGTTGAACATTGGAAAAAGACTAGGTGACACGTTTCCAATCTTCAACTGCCCAATAGTGAGTGTATTTCACAACACACAAGATGTCTGGAATAATCAGAATCATGTTTATAAGACAATAGGAAGAATAAAGAATAAGAAGCTTGGCAAATACTTGAACTGCTGAATCCATCCCAAAAGCTATGAATTATTATATGTGCAGTCCATTCTATGTATGTAAACAGCAATCCTAAAGATTGTACTGGAAGAACATCAATGCTAAAGTACACAAGCTGACTGCAACTGTTTGAATAATGTTTGTTAACCTATTTTTTTTTATATACACAATGTGTTTTTCTACATTGCACTTGGTGTTAAGTACGTCCTTTCTCTGGTGGGCCTGCTGAGTGGGCTTTGGTGGGCTTGTCTAACAGTACCATTCTGCAGATGTGGCATTTTTGCAGCTGTAGAAATGCTTTTGCCATCAATTTTCCCAGTGACTTTTCTTTGCATTCCATCAGGAGGATAAAATTCACACGCATCAGCTTCAAATCCTCACTGGTGTAGCAATGGGAGGAAGGGTCATTGCTTGGAGCAGAGCGAAAACTGAAGCCCATTAGCCCACAATTACATACAGTTAGCCTTCCACTGCAGGCACCATGGTCAGTTTGAGTCTCAGACTTCATCCGTTACAGCAAAACGGAGCAGATTTTTACGATGAATAAATCCTGCTTCTCTCTGTGTCTAAAAGCCTGTGCATTTCCTGCCTTGTGCTTGGTTCCTGAAAAATGATTGACATATCACAAATACCTTCAGTTCTGTTAACATAGATATCCCATGTCATCTAGGGCACTGTTTTCTCCATATGGTCTTTGAAAGGAAGTGTGGGAGTCATGTGTAGCTGCAGAAAAGCTAATCAATACCCCATGTGTTGTGAAGCCTGCTTTTGATTTAGGAACATGCGATATTGAAGCAGGCTCATTTTCACAGCATTCAACCAGTTTTAAAGAGGTTTTATCCGCCTTGATTAACTGACATTGAGTCAATGATATAAAGAAAATTACTTCTATATAAAATCTCTAGTGGAGAAGTGTATTACTTAATACCCACTTTGCATCCTCATTTCTTGCTATGATTAATGGCATAGATTCAAATGATCCTAGATGTATCATAGAACCTGTCGAATTTCTGGTGATGCTTAAACGTCATTGAGAGTTTGTGAATTTGTGAATGAAAAAGCAGATGATGCTTTTTGTTCTGAATATTTCCAGTGTAATGAAAACCCTCAAGTTCAACACTGCAGAATGGCACGATTCCTTTCTACATTGATGAATTTGAAATTTTTTTTTTTCTTGGAAATGGAATCAAGTAAGAGTACAAGTATTCAATTTCAATAATACTGAAATAAAGTGTAAATAATCCAAGATAATAAATATAGTAACTAATAATAACTAAAAACTAGTTAATAATAAGTAAAGTACAATTAATCAAGCATTTTCCACACCTGCTAACAGGAAACATGTAGTTGTAACCGTGAAGTACATCCGACAGGACTTGGGATAATAGTTCACCGTTTTAACCTAATGGTGTCACTGGTTTGGCTACTGCTACCTCTTGCAGTGTGATTCTGCTATTGGTTACAAAATGGAAAGCAAATGCTGATATTTACAAGTCTAATGAACAAAATCAAATTTAGCATATTAAAGAAGTAACAAGGTGTTTGCTTGGTTCAGTGCTTGGTAGTAATTTCTGGAATCCGCAGAGGACATTTATGTGGACGTAAAGGTCCGAATAAACAAAATGAACCAATTAAAAGAAAATGAGTCGGCACAGTTATCGTACCTTTGGGGTCACTGGATGTGAGTGGGACTCGCATAGGATGAAATTTCTTCTGTGTTTGCTTTGCTACTTTTCTGCCTACAGTGCTAGATGTAAGATAATTGAATGACAGTTTCTTTCAGTACTTTACTGTAGTTCTGGATAGACAAGTAAGCTAACAGCCTTATTGAACTAAATGTATAAAAAGCAAATGTAATTATTGCCCTGGTGGTATTTATGTAACTGTGTACAAAGTGGCGAGCTTGACACTCAGTTAAAGACAATGCTACACATAACTGATGATGCTGGCAGAGATAACTGAGTGCCACTTTCAGCTGCGGCATGTAGTGTGGTAGCCAGTCGTGTTTATCGAGGGCTGCACTCCAAATCCACACAGTTTCTTTCTCTAGGCCATAACTCTTCTTTGCAAGGATCCTTCTAATAGCCTTCCTCTGAGAGCACTTAACTGTACACACAGGTGATTACGAAATTTATAAATGCAACAATCATCATCCATCTTTTAGATGTACTGTACATCTTAACTGAATACAGGGTGTAATGCTGGTGGTTTGGTAATATTTTTATAGTAATATAGTAATATTATATAAATTAATAAAGTAAAAAATATTATAGTAATTTTTTTTGCAATGCATATTTGTATACGATAGGACTTTCAGTATCTTATCTGATAGGACAGTACAGTAACTACCTAGTAGCAGTGTATCAATACATCCTGGTCACAATTTGATTCAATTAACTGAACTGATTTCATGATTCAATTAATTTGAACAAAATTTGAATGGAGAAAAATTATGACTGAAAAGACTCCTATAGATGCATCCAAGACTCCTTGCATTGTTTGCATAAACAATGCAAACAATGTGCATTTTTGTCTGTATAAAATTAATCAAAAATTGCTTCGAACAGAGGTTTAATATGTATAACAAAATGTACTAGATATTCAATGTCATTAAAATAAATAAATTAACAAAGAAACAAAGTCTCTAACCTGGGGAAAATAATTGATTGAAGCATAATTAGCTCCGTAGCAGCAACTGAGGCGTCATTTTACATATAACGTGTGTTGGCCGTTGTGATCCAGAGCGATCAGGCTATCAGTCACTTCACTTCGTCAGTCAGCGCAGATGATTCGTTGTCTCGTTAATGACACGGGCTCTCCACGAAAGAATGCGATCATGTGACCAGCGTGTTCTCTATATATTTTAACTCTATGGGTTGTGCAAATTAGGGCCTGTGGTGTTCAAACAGTGCAATTGCATTAGATCTTCCACAACATTAAAGATGCCTCCACCGTTCCACCACAAGCTTTGATTTGAGGCAGCAGTTCTCAGGTGTGTGCGAACACTACAGGGATGGTAGTCCTATAGAACAATCTTGAGAGAATAAAAAAAAAATAAGATTCTGATTATGTTCTCTGCTTGTGCCCTGAGGCACTTGGCAATAAAGCATGCCCCTGATGTTTCAGTTTGGTGGTATGTTATAACTGGGGCGAGGGGGTGTATGTTTAGGATTGGCTGTGACAAAACTGAGAAAATTGCTCAAAATTGCATCTACTCTAATTAGGCTCAATTGACCCTTACCTAGAAAGAAGTAGCCAAACTACAGTAAATGACTGTGCTCCAAATATAAGTGCTCCAAAACTCCATCTCCAGCTTGGTTTTAGACCCTTTATTGCCACTCTGCAGAGAAAAGGTGCAGTTCAGCTTTGAAGTGTTCAGAGCTCTATGGAGCCCACTACATGTGAATAATGCATTAAGTGAATAATGCATATGCTCATGATTACCACAAAGTACCCAGCCTTGTACAATGTGACAAAGTGCTGCTGGCCTGGCTGCTTAAGTGTATAAAACTAATGGACAAACCAGGAGCAAATCACGGTGACTGACCGTGGACTCTGGTACACATAAATGATACATGCTATAAGTCACTAAAGCAACATTCACGCAAGAAAAGCACCAAAGTACCAATTAGAACCTCATCTTTTATAACACCATATCATTTAGTGCAGCTTTATTAACATTTCTATTTAATTTGTGCATCTCTCTCTCTCTCTCTCTCTCTTTCTCTCTCTCTCTTACCACAGCGCTGCTAAATTCTCAATTCTGATTGGTCAGAAGGTGGTGATTAAATGTCTGTAACAACAGTTCTGACAGTAGTTCCAGCTGTAAGACAAATCACAGGTTTTATTAATACACTTGTTCTAATACATTGTTTCTATAGTAACAACTTACACAAAGTCTTGTATGACAGATGATCTACTTACTCTAAGGCTAATAATAAATGGATAGAAAATGTATCATTATACAGTATATAACACTATACAGTAATTGTTGATGTTTATCATGAATGAACATTTATGGAAGGAGTCTCCAGTGTCAGTAAATTTAGTGGTTTGAAGGTTTTTCAGGGCAGATGACTTTGCGCTATACAGTTTCTCAGTAACATGTCAAGCTGCGTTTTTTTTGTCTTATTAATTTTAAGAGTGGGGAAAAAAAGAGAGGCTGGTGAGGGAACGACTGTTTATAGCTGATAATAAAAGTTTATATAATAGTAATAATAGATAATAGTAAGTGATAATAGGAACTTGTCTTGTGGGTATTCCACAACATTAAATGTTACTAACCACAGATAAAATGCATTATGTTTTGTTTATTAATAGATTAAGATTAATTTGCTGTGGTATAAGAGGAATAAAACACTTCAGGACTTGCTGCTTTTAGAAAATAATCAACCCCAGCATGGTAATTAACTCTGCTTCAAGTCAGCACACGTCACACCGGTCCTGGACTATTTTCTTATAACAGCACGCCCCGTCATGTTTTATTCCTTACATAACACTCAGGTGGGTGGATTATTAATAAGTATTACACTGCGTGGTGTATTTTTGTCCTTTTTTGTGCCCTTGGCTTCTTGCAAGTGGATACAGGATATGGTTTTGTTGGTTTTATAACTTATAACCTATTAATTGATTAATAACGTAAACATTTTCGACAGTTATTTAATGTGCTAGATTTTCTCTGAACGTTTATGTGCTAAAGCTGTTAGCTGTAAGGTTAGCTGTTTATGGATCGTCTTGTTAAAACTGTAAACTCTATTAAAACAATTACAGATGAAGTGAAGAGTAACAGTGAACAGTAAGTGATTTTTGTTGTATTTCCTTGTGCTTTATGTATGCGCCAAAAAAATGTGCATGCTCAGTAGAACACATACAGTGTATAAACAGCAGTCAGCTGACATAAGCTTTTCTTGTTCTTTTATTTATTCAAGCTTTATGGTGCTTTTAGTGTTGACGAGGCCTATGTGTGTGAGACATTTCTGTTTTGAACTTGACAGCGGTTGAAAAATGGCTGGAGTTTTCCTACAGGCTTTTGGCAGAGATGTGGTAGAAAACATTTTGAAACTGCTGGGAGACAGGTGAAATGAATTAAGCCAAGCAGGGGGGAAAAAATCTATGAACAAATATGAACAGTGAAAAAAAAAAAAACATTTGATGCAGACTTTTCAGAAGATTTTTTTTTCATATATCACCTAAACAAAACAACCAAACAAAAAGGTTGATAATTGTTAAATGTTAATTGCTAGTTATTTACTAATCATTATTGTGTACTTAGAACAAAAAGCACAATATGATTTATAATAATGTAGTATGAAGGCAAATAACATATGCCATACAATACAATACAATTTCTCCTTTACCATGATATTCACAGAAAAACAAAAACAGCTAACTAAATTGCTTATCTAGCCTGTACATTTTACAATCATTATGATCAGGTTCATCAGTTAAATATCAAGCCCTTCATCAGCTAGATCTGCAGATCTTCATTTCTTTATTTGCACTTTCTCGTTTGCTTTCCCTGCATCCCTTCCTTGCATCTCTGCTCCTCCATCTGATGGTGAATGTGTAGGCCAAAGGACATGTCCTTGCTTACTGCAGCATCAATCTAAAGTGACACTTATTAATGACTTGTTGCACAGCAGGCCTTAATGGATCTGCACTTACACAAGAAGGAGTAAGTTTAAACTGAACGAACAATCAGTCAAAACACTATAGCATGTGCACATTGCATGAATGTTGGCGTTTTAGCCTAGATAAAACTTCTTGCACTCACTGGCAGCTTTAATAGGAAAATTTAATCATACAACCATGTGGTAGCAGCACAATGTATAAAGTCATGCAGATATAGGTCAAGAGCTTCTGTTAATGTTCACATCAAACATCAGAATGGGGAAAATGACAACATTGTTTCTAGCATCACCTGATCTTTTTCCAGTCTTTACCAGTCCAGTTTTGTTGAGACTGTGCCCACTGTGGTATCTTCCTGGCTGACGGGATTGGCTAGTGTAGCTCATCCCCCTAAAAATCTGACATGTTGTGCAGTCTGAGATGCTTTTCTGCTTACCACGGTTGTAAAGAGTGGTTATTTGAGTTACTGTAGACTTCCTGTCAGCTCAGAAAAGGCTAGAGATTCTCGTCTAAACTCTCCCATCAACGAGACACACTGGATGTTTTTTGTTTTTCACACCATTCTGTGTAAACTCTGGAGACTGTTGTGTGTGAAAATCCCAGGAGATCAGCAGTTTCTGAAATACTCCACCAACAGGACAGTGGGATCATATTTTCGGATATATTCTGATGTTTGATGTGGACATTGACTGAAACTCTTGACCTATACCTGTATGATTTTAGGTATTGTGCTGCTGCGACATGATTGGCTGATTGGATAACTGCATGAATGTGCAGGTGTACAGGTGCTCCTACTAAAGTGGACAGTGAGTGTATATTGGCATTATGCATGGCATATGCATAATATGAACATATGAACATTTTAATCAACTTTGATGCAAGTTGTTGATTTTATACACTGCTCAAAAAAGATTAAAGGAACACTTTTTAATCAGAGTATAGCATCAAGCCAATTAAACTCCTGGGATATTGATCTGGTCAGTTAAGTAGAGGGGGTTGTTAATCAGTTTCAGCTGCTTTGGTGTTAATGAAATTAACAACAGGTGCACTAGATGGGCAACAATGAGACGACCCTCAAAACAGGAATGGTTTTACAGGTGGAGGCCACTGACATTTTTTTTCGCTACTCATCTTTTCTGACTGTTTTTCACTAGTTTTGCATTTGGCTAGGGTCAGTGTCACTACTGGTAGCATGAGGTCATACCTGGACCCTACAGAGGTTGCACAGGCAGTCCAACTTCTCTAGGATGGCACATCAATACGTGCCATTGCCAGAAGGTTTGCTGTGTCTCCCAGCACAGTCTGGAGGAGATTCCAGGAGACAGGCAGTTACTCTAGAAGAGACTGACAGGGCCGTAGAAGGTCCTTAACCCATCAGCAGGAATGGTATCTACTCCTTTGTGCAGGAGGAACAGGATGAACCCTGCCAGAGACCTACAAAATGACCTCCAGCAGGCCACTGGTGTGAATGTCTCTGACCAAACAATCAGAAACAGACTTCATGAGGGTGGCCTGAGGCTCCGACATCCTCTAGTGGGCCCTGTGCTCACTGCCCAGCACCCTAGAGCTCAATTAGCATTTGCCATTGAACACCAGAATTGGCAGGTCCGCCACTGGCACCCTGTGCTTTTCACAGATGAGAGCAGGTTCACCCTGAGCACATGTGACAGACGTGAAAGGGTCTGGAGAAGCCGTGGAGATCGTTATGCTGCCTGTAACATCGTTCAGCATGACCGGTTTGGTGGTGGGTCAGTGATGGTCCGGGGAGGCATATCCATGGAGGGACGCACAGACCCCTACAGGGTAGACAATGGCACCCTGACTGCCATTAGGTATTGGGATGAAATCCTTGGACCCACTGTCAGACCCTATGCTGGTGCAGTGGGTCCTAGATTCCTCCTGGTGCACGACAATGCCCGGCCTCATGTGGCGAGAGTATGCAGGCAGTTCCTGGAGGATGAAGGAGTTGATACAATTGAATGGCCCCAACACTCGCCTGACCTGAATCCAATAGAACACCTCTGGGACATTATGTTTCGGTCCATCTGACTACGCCAGGTTGCACCTCAGACTGTCCAGGAGCTCAGTGATGCCCTGGTCCAGATCTGGGAGGAAATACCCCAGGACATCATCCATTGTCTCATTAGGAGCATGCCCCGACGTTGGCAGGCATGCATACAAGCATGTGGGGTCCATACAAACTACTGAGTACCATTTTGAGTTGCTGCAATGAAATTTCTGCAAAATGGACTAGCCTGCTGCATCATTTTTTCACTTTGATTTTCGGGGTGTCTTTGAATTCAGCCCTCTGTAGGTTGATAATTTTAATTTCCATCAAACAATGTGGCATCCTTTCGTTCCTGACACATTACCCAGTCCATATCAGTATAGATATCCAGCATGATATTTTTCCCCATTGAGATCTGATGTGTATTCAAAGTGTTCCTTTAATTTTTTTGAGCAGTGTACTTACTAGTGCCTTGCCACATCTTACAATGAAAGTCAAAAGAATGTAAATAATATATTTTTATGCCAAATCCATATAAGTCAAAATTACTGATGCAGCTATATAATATTTAATAAAGAATTTTTTTAAATGAATTAAAATAAATTGTTAGTCTTTAAAAATCTACTAAATAAAGAATATTTTAAATAAGTTCATATAAATTGTTATTCTTAAAAGAATCTATTTTTCCATTACTCTGTTAGTGCCAAATTTTCTAGTACTCCACTGGTGCCAAATATGAGCTTGTGCCAATGAGGTTTTTATACAGACGAGACAGATGGTTGTTGACCTTCACAAGTCAAGCAATAGATATAAAAAAAAATTCATAAGCAGTTAAAAATACCATTATGCACAATCATTCCAATGACCCCAACCCTAAACCTCCAATTTGAATCCTATTGGAAACCTGTGGTCTCAACTGAAGAGCAGTCCACATGTGCAAACTTAATAATGTAAAGAAGCTTAAAATGTTCTGCGCTGATTGATTTTATTTCCCCCACAACCATTTGTGTGTCCATTTAGATCAATAGTTAGGGTCATTATAATCCATCTGTGGTTAAGTCTTAACCTCTTACCAGAGGTAACAAGGTTATGGGCTAAAAAAATCTTTAGTCCCTGGAGCACTAAATGCATCAGTGATCTACAACCATATTTTACAGTAGGTTTTTGCCAAACATGGCGGTGGTATATAGATGATAGAAAAGTTTGATTTGGGCACCATTTGACCATGATGCTTGGTTCCAATTGTAGTTCAAATGATGCTTGGTGAAGTTCAGGTGCGAAAAAAACAAGAATAAATAAAATTGTGCAGTTGTGAAACTGGGAATTCTGGATTCTTCTTGGCCTCCCTCATCAATATCCTCTTCCTAGCAAATTTCTCACTGTTCCAACTTTTTTTTGCCACTTTTTAACTGCTTAATGATGCTGCGAGAAAAAGCAAATACAAACGAACAAACGCCTCCCCCCCCAAAAAAAAAACAACCAAAAAAAACAAACAAACAAAAACAAAACAAAGAAAACAAATTTAAATTCATGGTGTACAAATGTGTGCATATATAAATAAATATTCTGTAGAAATTCCCGAACATTTAGCCACATGTTTTGAATAGTATATATATATTTTTTAATCAAAGCAAAGATAAGTAGTTGTTTGTAAAATTCGAATCACTGTGTAGTGTTTCTTTTATACAACAATTTTGGCCACCTTTTCTTGAAAGGTGCCAATAAATAGAACTGAGAAAAATCAAGCAGATAAAAGCTTTAGGAGAAGACAATCTGAACACACAGAATAGAGATGATTAGCATTCATAATATGTCATATTCACACAGTTGATCCTCATTGAGGAGTATTTTTCTCGAAATCTGTAAGCCTTCTGAACTTTCCATCATAAAATGACCTCCACTCAAACCACGGAAATACAGACACCCCTGGAGACCACAGGCTTTTATCTCCCCGACCTCCCAAAGCTTAGTGGAAAGTAAATGATTAAAATAACTCTCTAGTGTGGCCTAATCAAAATAATTGTTGTACATTCAAGCCTTATAATCCTGTGGATCATATGTCCAGTGCCTCACTCCCTCTGCAATCACACTCTTACTTCCAACCTCCTTATAGCTTGTGTGCTTTTCTCACCAACTGTCCTCCATCCTACCAAGCTTCTCATTAACTCTCATTAGTAAGATGCTTTGACAGTAATTACTGCTCTGATTCCTTTTTGTGTGGTGATGTATGAGTGTTCAGGATTTCTAAATATGAGCTTAATTTCTATTATGGTTCTAAAACACTTGTTCTGAGATGATGGTGGCCAACTGTTGCTTTACCAGTTGTTGTTAATGGCCATCTGTGAAGTAAAATTTTTGACAATAGTGGCCATAGTACGCAATGTGCTTGAGGCTTTTTGTGAAGTTATGTGAAGACCTTGAGCTCTAATTAGTTCTCTTTGAGAAGCTTCCAGCACTGGGAAACTCGAGACCAGATGATTTTTCTCTTAAATCCTCGTCATCGGCTACATTTTAGTTTTATATTTATGAGTGTGTCATTTGAGTCATTTTGTATATGCGTGTGCGTGTGTGTCTGTGAGTGCTGTTGCCTCCTCCAGGAGAGACCCAGGGCTCAGCAGACACACCAAGCTCAGGCTAAGGTGCAGAAGGAGTCCTTTTAAAGCACATTTTCTACATTTTTCTTCTGCTTATTTTTCTTTCTTCCTCTGTTTATTATTGGGTCTAATGTACAAAATCATTTAGTGCATGTAAAAATCAGCAAATGAGTAATTACCAAAGTATTTGTCATTCTCTATTTGTTGATGATGGTGATGAAAATTTATGGACAAACAATTCTGACATGTGGCAAATGCTTTGTTTATTCTGGATTAATATGCCTTTTTTCTTGCCTAAACTAAGCTGTCTTTTGGGGGTTTTTTTTGGAAGAGATGACAAAAGGCCATATTCAGAATTGGCAACATAGTAATTCAGCCACTAAAGCTCAAAAGTTACATCAATATTTACACAAGTAAAGCCGCTCATATTTCTGATTTTCTGCGCTGCCCATTCACATTATTAAAATGACCTGCATGTAGTTTTAACGCATTCCAAAGTTACTAGATTTGTCTTGACTAGAGGCGTCCAAGATGGGTTTTATCAAGAGCAACCTAGATAATTGTTAAACACAAACACTTGCCTCAACTGCAATAAATGACAATTTAAAAATAAACAAATACAAAAGAAAGAATCATAAGATATCAAAAGATATATTAGGAAAGGCGGAAAGCAATCAAATAAACATCCAATAGGAATATGGTGTATTGCCAATATTTTGCTGCATGAATAGTATATATTGCACCTTATAAAATAGCACTTGATCCAACACATCCTTTTTTTCCCCACATAATCAGCTAGAAGTACGGCAGCAGAAAGTGTGAAGGTTAGGAAGGGTCTGCTGTTGAGATTTGCAGTGAGTGACTGGACAGATCACACAAAAAAAATCAGAATGCATTTTTGAGATGTTTTATGCTTTTATTTTGATTTGTCAAATTAATAAAATAATGTGGTCAATGCGCTCACCTGTAAAGAACCCATACTGCAGTTTAAAGGAAAGCTGATCTAGCATACATGTTCATGGTTTTCAAGCAATATCTCTGATTAAGATGCTGTCTCCTCCAATAAACCTTTCTGTGGCCCTTCCTGGGATGATAAGGTTAATTAATTAAAATTGTAGTATTTATGTGCTTAATTTGCCCATTGAGTGACATTCCATAGATTTTGAGTGTATTTATAGCCCAAAGCATGAATTTCAGGTTGACATTTTGTGGTTACGACAATCTGTCAGACAGTGGCCCGGGACTAAATGCTGTTCCACACTCCAGCTGATATTGCACATGAAAACTTGACTTAATTTCAGTGAAGACACGCCTCCCCGCATGTACAACTTAGTAGTGATAAGGGCACACCAAATTATTTCTATAGCTCTAAAGTCATACTTTTGTGTTCATTGCCTAGGACAAAACCCAGGACAAAACCTGTTTCTGATCATTAGGTGTACTCCACATGTCAGTGCCCTTTGTCCTCCACCCAGTCTAGGCCTGGGACAACTTTACCAGTTGCCCCATGTAGTTGAGATGAGGAAATTTGTAATTGTTTGTATAGTGTGCAGTAAACAGCAGTGATGCATTCATGCAGATCCCAGGGAGAACTTGATTCAGTGCTCGTTTGCCCTCAGACTTTACACTCTTGCCTAGTGTATATAATAAAGATATTTTATGTGGCCTCCGGGTGGCTCATGGAGAAAAGATGCCTGACTAGAGTGTAGTTATAAGCTCTGCGACAGGGGTCTTGCCTCCAGGTATGACATTCTCAACAATTCACTTCGTCAAACATAATTGGCTCAGTCTCACTGTGGGAAGGTAGCTAGGGTATTAGGTTGGCTTCCATGAGCTTTATCACTCCCAGTAGACTGCTCTGGTCTGGCTATGAATAGAATGCCTCGGTCAATTTTGTCCTGGTCCGAGTTTCAGAGGCACACTATGCTTCTAATATTTATTGTACACTTTTCTGTCCACAAGCTTCAGAATCCTGAAAGTGGCAATCCCACTCTCCTGGATGCACATATACTTGCACTGGACTCCAGTGGGTAAATTTTCAACACTGTGGCTCAATGAGGTTTTCAGAGCAAGATCTTGTTACTGAATTGGAGAAAAATAACATGACGTCATTGGATGTTTAAAGTTTTGTTTAAGGAAGTGGTGAGTAAACGTGAACTACCACTCACTCTATTTGCTGAAGGGTTACGGGGAAAAAAGAACAGTTCAAGTTCTTGAGGGTTATTTTATTTAACAGTTGTGGAATGGGAAAGTGAGAGTTGGAAGAGATTAGCTCTTAGCTAAGGTTTGACAAAATCAAAGACAGCGGTCTGGTAGTTAAACAGAGTACTTTTCTCTTACTTGTCCATCTTTCCTGACTACTGAGGGTTTTTTTGCCTTTGTCTCCCTGCTGTAAAATGAAGGCTGTTTCAGCCTCCAGCTGTGCCTGATCCTCATTCACCCTACCTGTTCAAATGCTTGGGTTTCTGCTAAGTGTGCTGACCTTGGTGTTGTAGCGATTGCTGTCCATACTGCGGTACCCATAAAGTAAGCCTGTTACTTTTTTACTGCTTAATTACAAAATCACAACATTTACTACATGAACATGTGTGTCAGTGCTTCCTTATTCATGAACTAGCTCACTGATGACAGCTCATTTTTTTTAGATGAGAGGGCTAAAGTCTATCATTAGCTTGACAGTGAAAATATTATGATTGAGTAAAGCATTATATCACAAAAACTCCTCAGTGGCTTAATTAAAAACAATGTAGGGCAAACTATTGATTGGATACTTTGATTGGAAAATTTGTGCTTAGTCTGTCTATGTTTAGTTTCCACTCCAAAAGCATTTTGGGAAAAAGATGATAGAGAAAATAGTACAACCTGCTGTATAAACTGTATTTCATCTGTGCCTTTGCAATCAAAAGAGAGATCAAATCTAGGGGGCATGTAATCATCTGACACAACTGCATGAAACTACAGTCTGGGCTAGAAAGAAATCAGCCCCAGCCTCACTTTTCTCATGATCAGTGGTGATGTTGCACTTTGTTCCACAAAAGTCCAGACTAACACATTTTAAGACAATTCTTTAAAAGCAAATAATGTATGTGGATGCCAGAAACCTTATCTTTAGGCTATTTAAGTAACTTTGGGACAATTCAAAATTTGCAGTGCAAAGCCAGCACCGCTAACTAGTTGCTTTGAGTTCACATGGTCCGAATGAAACCAGTTTCCTTGTGGGATGTTATGATGATAATCTTACAAGAGTCTGATCCATTCAAACACACTGTAATGTCATATGCTAATAAGAGAAGCTGTTAAAGCCTAACTTATACGTGATTTTAGAACACTGTATTATAAACTGTATGTTTCATACCACATGTGAAAATGGTAACAATATGTATATTTCATTATTATTTATAATAATATCCTGTGTTAGGGATTAGTTTAGAAATGGAGGTGCTTGAAACGAATAGTCAAAAGAGTCTCAAACTTGCATTATAGTCTAGAATCTGAGTTAACTTTGTTTCCAGACAGACTTTTCATAATGTAAACGATTATCTTTATTAATACTGTCATGAGTCATGATATTAATTAACAGAATGAGTTAACAAGATGTTAATATTTAACTAACCATCATTAATGGCTGATTATATAAGACTCAGAGGCTGTTAATGTATATGCTTCATTATTTCCTGATGTACTAAAGATTAGTACATGGATTAATTCAACATTATGAAAGCATTAGTTAAGTGTTATACAACAGTTAGTTCCAGTCCACTAATTTGACTGGCAAAGTGGCGTTCCAAGAGTGCCTTTTTTTGTCCTAGAACCTCACTGGGACGTTTCACTGTGTGTATCACTCCACTCGTCTGTGTTCGCCACATCAAATTCCACTTTCTAGCTCTAAACCGTTACGACAGTAGAGTTAGCGACATCATCAGAAGGCAGGTGAAAAGATACTTTTCAGTTCGTGTAACTTTTGGCTTAAAATATGAAAGCTTGTCAGATGAAGATGAAAAGGAAGAAGGGATGCCAATTTTACCTGAAGCGCCTTTAACAGGAATGTACAAATCAATGTGAGCTAGCTAGCCATCTAGCCAACGTGCTATAAAGTGAGTGTGGCTTCTTCAGGACCTATTTCTGCTAGCGTAAAAATAAACAGAACATTTGGCCACGTTTTGTCTGAAACGTCACTGTGCCAAATCACAGCTGTGTTGATATTCAGTATAACCGCAATCTTGCTTGTGTGATATTTGATAATATATTGATTATTTGTGGACCTTATAGTAAAGTGTTACCTGTTTCAGGGGCAAACTTAGCACTAGGCAAAGGTAGGCAACCGCCGTGGGCCCCCAGAAGCCAAGGGCCCCCTAAAAATGCAAATGATTTATATTTTAAATTATTAATGCTAAATAATTCCTATATTCCTATATTTTGCCTAGGGCCCCCAAATCACTAAAACTGCCCCTGACCTGTTTATTTGAGCCCTGTCTCCAAAAAAAGGTCTGTACGTGGGCCTGTAAACAGTTGTTTTGTTGTTAACTTGTATGTGTATGCCTTTTTCTACTCACCGAATAGGAAATGATCTGCCAGCCGCTGTTCCTGCTACCTAGAGCTGTTTTTCTCTGTTTGGAATCTGCCTGCATTGTTTTTGACACTTTCGCCCTTCATACGCTATTATCATTTATGTAGTTAACATGTAATTTATTCGTAATTTATGCACCTAACGTTTCTACATTGATAGGAAAATAAATGTGTGCTTTTCTAATCAAGACTGTGTCTTGCTTTTTAAAAAAAATAAGATTTAGCTACAGCAAAATGTGAATAATTTCCCATTTCTATTGTTATCTAATTAGATGCCTGTATGCATCTAGATGCCAAGCAATTACAGAAAATTAGCAGTGAGCAGAGTTTTGATGCAGATAGTTTGGAAACAGATAGCCATTGTGTTGTAGTTGTTGTTGTTGTTGTTGTTATACTCTGAGGGCTGGAGAAAGCCGAAGTCTCCCTCGTGAAGTGTGATGATGAGTGAAACCAGAGAAATAATGTTTTCCTCTCACACAGCAGCCAGGTGTTTTTCTAATAGGAACAGATTGATGCACAATTACGCTGAGCCAATATGTAGAGGAGATTTCATCACTGACGTTCCATGCAGGCACTCGCTTCCACACGTACAATCTCGATCATGCATTCTCATGCCTATTAGGGAATGTTCATGGCATATGTGTGCACTTTTTTATTTTCAGTTTTGAGGGGGATTTTTTTTTTTTTTGTACAAAGTCTATGGCTCCTCCTTAGTTTATCAACCCCCAGAAGAAAATTGCATTTCTGGAACTGAATCTGAATATATTGAATTGTGCTAGTGATCATGCCAGATGCCCTGGGCTCAACAGACACCCTAAAGTACCAGGATCATCTGCTTATCCTGATCAAATAAGCATAAAATCATTAACAGACGAGAAAAGTGCTTGTGCATAATTTGATACACAAGAAAGCATCCTTTGCCACAAGCATCAAACTGAATCTTGATTTTTTTCGTTTCTTTTTTTTTTTCAAAAGAGTTTGATTATACTTATTTCTAAAAGAAGTTTACTTGCTTGATGAAAGCAACACGTGTGGTCCACCACCACCACCACCATCTTTAATGTTATGTTGTATAGGTCTACAAGAAAAAAAATGTTCATTTTATATACATTACATTTAAGACCCTCACAGATCATCTACGTGATTTTGGAAAGCTTCGAAAAGTTTTCACATCCTTCTAGCCATCATTGATTTCAACCCTCATAATCAACCGATGATTACAACTGCAAGGTTTTAAAATTGTTTTCATAGAGAATAAAGAACTTGATGTACCACACTGTAATTTGTCAATTCTGTTTAGTGCAACATGCAAGCTTTTGAGTTGAGAAATTACTACTCTGTAGAAATGTAGGTACTTGTCCATAGCAGCAATTGTGTATTGTTCATGAATATAATGAATAGTACACAGTTTGAGACAATGCCATGTGATATGATAGGCAGCGCTTATCACAGCTCTGAGCTTCATCTCTTCCTCGGCATTTTCCACTCATTTGCAACAGTTTCTTGCTTATTAATAAATTAAAGGACACTTATGTACTTCCTGGATATCTTTTGTGTGCTTGCAGCATGAATATTAAGTTCTCCGCTTCCCTGGTTTCCTCTTGTTTCTAGTTGTAGTACTGCCGTGTGCTTCCATTGCCTGCATGTTTCTGTGTGATAAATACAGTCTGCCCGTATTCCTGGAAAAGCTTGGAACCGCCCCTAAAAGACTCAGCAGCAGCTCAGGACCATAGATTTTGGTGGGGAAGCGCAACATTAATAATGTAAAAGAAGTTTACTTGCTTGATGAAAGCATCACTTGTGGTCCTCCACCACCACCACCACCATGTTTAATGTTATCTTATGTTGTATAGGTCTACAAGAAAAAAGTGTTGTTTTTAGATCAAATCAGATTATTCGAAGACCCTCACAGATCATCTACATGACTTTGGAAAGCTTCAGAAAAAGTTTTCACATCCTTCTAGCCATCATTGATTTCAACCCTCGTAATCAACTGATGATTACTATTGAAAGGTTTTAAAATTGGTGGTTGTTTTAATAGAGAATAAAGGACTGGATGTTGTTCTTTCAGCTGCTCCCGTTAGGGGTAGCTACAGCGGATCATTGGTCTGCACATGTGATTTGGCACAGTTTTTACACTGGATGCTGCACTGTTTTGTGCAAATCCAGTGGCTGGTGTTGGTTCCCTGGCTGAGAATTGAACCCAGGTAGCGGCAGTGAGAGCACCGAGGTCTAACCACTAGTCCTCCGGGAACCCAATAAAGGACTGGATGTACCACACTGTAATTTGTCAATTCTGTTTAGTGCAACATGCAAGCTTTTGATTTGAGAAGTTACTACTCCATAGAAATGTAGGTACTTGTCCATAGCAGCAATTGTGTATTGTTTATGAATGTAATGAATAGTACACCGTTTGAGACATAGGCATGTGATATGATAGGCAGCGCTTATCACAGCTCTGAGCTTCATCTCTTCCCTCGCATTTTCCACTCATTTTCAATCGTTTCTTGCTTATTAATAATTAATAGTCTGCCCATATTCCTGGAAACGATTGGAACCCTCCCCTCCCACCTTTGACCCCTCAACATTTCATGTTTGATTACACATTTAATTAATTTCCACAAGGAACAAATGACTGACCCTTAAAAGACATGAGCAGCAGCTCTTGACCATAGATTTAGGAGGGGCAGGGCAACATTAATAACGACATAGCTTCAATAGTAACCTCATATTAGGCAGCTGAGAGTCAACAGCATACAGTCACCCAGCATATAGTCTAGCAGCTCATTTTGAAAGGTTTAGATGTACCTTTGTTTGATACAGCAGGTGTGTAACTATTGCCATTCTGACACTGTGAAATAAACACAGTAGAGCTAATAGAATTAGCCAGGTTTGTCAGGTTTCAGCAAAATTTCCAGCCCAACTGCATCTAAAAAAAAAACACACACACACAAAAGACTTGAAAAAATTCAGGCTTTGGAAAAGTGACCATTTATAATGTCTAGACATTATCCACTTTTATCCATCTGTTATATTGCAAAGAGTATCCATCTTTGCAATATATCTTACACTAGAAAGTGTTCTGTACACAATACACAAACTATATGCACTTACACTTTGCCTTTGCTTGCAGATTTAATTCTAATTACTTGCTGTAAAACAAGATCTTGGTGCGCACAGAGTATTTAAACTAGCAAAATATGGAGTAAAAAATGCAACCATGGCAACCCTGTCATTAACTGTCCTGTGCTTTCCTCCTCCACTGAAAATGTTCATAGAGCGAGCATGAGGCAGCGTAATTCCTGCCCCAATGGGCCTCTATTAGCACTTGTTGCATGTTTGACCACTAGGGGCAATAATAAGTCTATGGTGCTAAATGCCCTATGATGCAACATCTAGAAAGGCAACCAAATCAATGGAACATCAGTTTATATATGTCATTTTACATCATTAATAATTAGTATTTCAGTGGAATTTATAATGTGTGTTGTGAATGAGACTTCATGAAGACTCCTTTTAATGTAAACCATAAAAGAGCTGGAAAAATATACAAAGAGATTTTAAATCAGGACAAAGACTGATATATATCCACAATGCGCTCTCTGTACATGTGTGTTAGCTTTCAATATGCACTAATTTTAGTTGTTGCCTTACCCACAAACTGACTCATTCACTACCACACCAACCTGGTGTTCAAGCGTCTGCATGGTTAAAAGCATCTTTGTGTAGTGCCTGTATGGCATGAGCTCAGAGAGAGAGAGAGAGAGAGAGAGATGCATGTGGGACTGATCCGTGATTCACCCCATCATGTAGCCCAGCCAAATGCACCGCTAACTCCTTCCCGCAGTGGCTTTCAGCTCCGTAGACGAGGACAGTTGTATAATGACACAGAGCAGCAGTAATGCACAGGGTGTCAAATCAAGAACAAAAGTAAGAGTCTAATGAGAGATTCTCGAATTGAGGATCATATCAAAGCTAAGAATACAAAAATGTCTTATAAAAATTGCAATTTTACTAATTCAAAACTTTGGCATAACTACATGGGAAATCATGTGTGCCTCTCATGTCCCTCAGTTATAAAAATCAAAAGTGTGTGCATGTTTCCTAGTGGAATACAAACATTTCCGAATTACTTTTTTTCCTCATGAGTGAAAAAAGCAAGCTGACAAGCAAATAGGTTTTATTCCCAAGGAATAAATTATGAGACTGCTGATTTCCTGACATCATATCTACAATTTTTTGGTTTAAAATGAAAAAGATTATTTATTTGCCATATACTGTATTTGCCACAGTGGCATAAGAATTTGTATATAGCATATAACAGATGATAGATGCCAGAAAATACAGCAAAATGGTCTTAGACCTAAATTTTTAGTCAATTTTCAGATGTTTGGATATATTTTTTTTTAATTAATATTTTTACAGCATGCAAAACAAAATGGCTAGTTACAGACATAAAGGATTGTATTGGTTCCTAACATTATAATTATCTGAATCTTATCATCTCTCATGTCTTAAAGCCAGACTTTGATTGTATTGTATTTTCTTAATACAATATTGAATACTTTTAATTACACTTTATCTAAAAAAATATATATATATTTTAAAGAAGTTCTATTAAATAGTGCCATTAAATACTATTTAAGAGAATTCTGATAAACCGTTTTGTAAATGTTGCATAATTTAGTACATTTCACATGATTTTCTTAAGTATACTGTACTAAAAATCTTTTAAATTATTACAAAATTTTATGTAAAAAAAAAAGGAGATACCACATATTTACAGTGTGGATATGTTTTATTTTGATATGAGTAAATAAAAAAAATCCGACTTTAAGATTTCATGACCTTAGTATTCTCCATTCATTCTTATCCTTAGAGAACCTAACAATGCTAAAGTCCTGGCTTGTTTTGGGCTTGTGGAGATGTGACATTGCTACAGTACAGACTCTTAGCCTGTGACAGGGTCAATATTAGCTAGTATCTCAGGAAGAGATTCTATATTTGAATGGTTGGCGTGAAGTTGCTAAGATTGATTCATCGTGTCTCAGGAGACTCACACAATCGCTCCAACGAAGACGGCTCTGAGACTACAATATGCAGAGCTTCGCTCGCTCCACAGCATGGCAAAGGCACAAGGCTTTCTGGCGGATATAATGTGTAAGCTGTCCAAATTTGCGTAAATGCTACGATTAGTTACCGAAGAGTTTCTTTTTTCGGCGGTCAGTGGGTTCAACTGTGCCGCAGAGACCCACGCCAGGCTTTGACACAAAAGAGCCTGTGGGGAAATTGGCTTACTTACATTGAAGTTGAGCTGTGCTTTTATGGAAATCACTCTTGTAGATATGACTACACAGTGCGAAAAAGAAAAGAATAAACAATGACACAAATATCCAGCCTGTTCTAGTGTGCTAGAAATATCCAGCCTCAGTGCTTCAGTTCAGTGAGAACATCCCTGCAGTATTTATATAGGAGTTAAAAAATATTCAGAATTAGAGAAAAAAAAAAAAGATTGTGTTTGTAGCTCAAAGCCCAGGTGCAGCATTAATGTGCAGGCATGTGATCATTTCTTCTCCGTGTGTGTTCATGGAGAGTCTTTATCCATCAATAGCCAATAATTACGCTATTATCTCTAATAATACCATTTAGGGAGATGTGCACTGAGCTATGTCAAAACCTTACACCTGGAAGGAACCTCCTTTTTCCAACTACCTATAAGGCAGCAGCCACACACACACACACACACACACACACACACACACACACACACACACACACACACACACACAAAAGTTTTCCATTTGAGAACCAGCTAAATGTCTCCACAAGGTAAGATTTTCCTATCCTTGTGGGGGCATTTTGTATCACTAGACTTCTGAGAACACACACACACACCTTTTGACCTTCCAGCTAATAAATCCATTGTCTCGACCTAAGCTTTTCAAATAAAAACTGCAGTTTTTGTAAAAAGTAGTTTTCCTTTTAGGGATCAACCATATACACTATAAGGTCAAAACCTACACACACACACACACAGACCTGTGTCTTACTATCCTTGTGTGGATACTACACCTTCCGTGTGTGTGTGTGTGTGTGTGTGTGTGTGTGTGTGCATTCCTATCTTTGTGGGAACCTTTGGTCTATGCCAAGTTATAAAAACATGCTTGCCCACACACACACATGCACACACATTTTACAAATGTATTGGGCCAATGGGACATCGCTTGTGCTTGAATGCAATGTGTCCACATGCTCACAGACAGTGCACAGTAAATAATTTACACTAAAACATTTTTTATAAATGAGTGTTTTTGTGTCCACTCAAAATTCCGACCCCTTCAAATTTTTATTAGCTAATAATAACTCCACGCAAAGTAAGAGAAAAAACATACTTTGTACACCTTATTTTTTCATTTTGACCTTTGAACTTCTCTCTACAATTGTCACATGCCATGATATATTTATTTATTTATTTTTATTTCTTAGTAAGACATCTTTTGCTGGAGTTACTGATTCAGGATCTTTCCTTTGCCTTAGCACATAAAAATGAAATATTCACCTTTAAGTTTGTTAAATTAGCTAGTTAATTTTTGTAATATATCTATTTTATATTAGCTGGTTACGTTTTGTTTTCATTGCTAATGTGCCTTAGCATTCATTCCAATGAGGTTATTAAATATTAGCTAATCCGCAAGCCAAATTCTAGGTTTGTCATCTTAGCATAATATTTACCTTATTACTGATTGCTTAGTGAACTAGCTAGTCACGCAGGGTCGGGCATGATGAATATACGGTCAGCTCTTTTCGTTCGTTAATGTTATTTATTTCTTATTTGAGTATGTTTAATTGTACTTTCACTCAAGTAGTTTACTCAAGAGTAAAATTCTGACATAGTACTCATCCTTTTACTTAAGTATTTTTTCCACCCCTGCAAAATATATCAGCAAAAACTCCATATAGTCCATTTTATTGTGGCATTTCACCATTTCATGCATAAATATGAATGGTGTTGCGTCCTGGGCAACAGTAATATCAATGAAAAATGAACTGATCTCATTAAGTTAGACAAAAGCGTATAAGCACCACAATGCATCTGCAATCAGGACCTCTCATGAATTGTTTAATGCATGCACTAGTTATGATGTGCTCTTTATGAGGGATGCAGTTGAGAGCCAAATTACTATTCATTGTACATGTAAGCCAACTAATGCATAATTTACTGAGTGAGCTATATAATGTTCTTGCCCATACTGTTTTTATGACACCAGCGATGCCTCAAACACACCATCGAAGGTCCTTACATCCTCTCTTCACATCCTATTCACAAGTGTTTTTCCTGTTTGTGCTTTTTATAAAACCTTTCTAACCCCTTATTTTAGTTTAGTAAGCTTTAATATTGAGTATCTGGTCAATAAAAAAAAATGATCATCATAGGTTTTGTCCACCACTTTCAATATTTGGAGCCCCAATACTTTGCTAGTTCTCTGACTACAAATTATTCATTGCATTATTTAATGCATTATTAATTAGAATACTACACCATTAGAAGGTCAGCGTGTGTCTGTGTGGAAGAGGATGTTATGTATTGGTTTGACTACACCTATTCAGAATCTCCCAGACAAAGCTCAGATTGAGAGCAGCTCAGAGAACTGAGCTTCGCACTCTAATATGCAGCCTTTCTGTTTATAAAATTTGCTGAGAAAGAGACAAAGTACGTACTAGCTGTGTAACATCGTGTCACTTTCAGTAGCTGCACAAATATTAGGATCTGCACCTGTATTTGGATTGAAAATTTAATTAGGCGTGGCCTAAAGCAGAAGTTTTTTTTTTTTTAATTTTTATTTTCTCCCCAATTTTGCTCACCTGCAAATTCCCACCTACCAGCCAGCCTTCCCCTATCATACGACAGCGACTAACCAGGGAGGGAGAAGGCTAAGGTGGGGATCCTAGGAGACACCTGAAGCTAGACAACTGAATCTTTTCGACTTGCTGCTGCTCATGATGCATCACAGGGCAGTGTAACACACTCACAGAAAAACGCTATTAACCCTCTTCCGCATACATGAACTCACAGACGCGCTGGCTAATGTCACTGTGATTGACAGGGGAGAGTATGTCATCCCTCCCACCCAGAGAGCACGGCCAATTTTGCGATCTTGACTCAAGGGATCACAATGCACACTGTAAACCTTTCTGCACAAAAAAAAAAAAACAAAACAAAAAGAAAACTAATAAAGTGAATAATGTCTTCATAAATGGCTACCTCACTATTACACATACTATTCAGTCAGATGTATTTGTTCATATTTCAGGTAAAACCTCATCCTGAACAATACAGACATTACATAACATCTGGACTGTTTTGTAAACCACAATTTAAAAAAGTGAAAGAAATCATAATCATTTATTCATTCATTCATCTAACTGCTTTATTCTAATCTGGAGTAAATCCCAGGCAGAAGTACTCCCTCACATGCTCACAGGAACAACTTTGTGTAGCCAATCCAGCTACCAGCATGTTTTTTTGGCAAGTGGGAGGAAACTGGAGAACTTGATGGATGCCCATGGGGAGAATATGCACTATACACTATTATCTCTCCTACCTCTGTCAAGTGGAATTATTAGGTAGAACCCTATTTTATTACTACTAAAACTATGAATACTTAGAAGATTGTGTTGTATATAATATCTCGAAATAGCAGAAGGTGAAAGATGTAATCTGTCCAAACTTGAGTAAATGCTGCAATTAGTTACCGAAGAGCTTCTCATCCATCGGTTCAACTGTGCTGCGGAGGCCCACGCCAGGCTTTGACACATAAGAGAACCCTTGGGGAGATTGGGTTGCTTACACTGAAGTTGAGCTGTGCTTTTATGGAAATCACTCTTGGAGATATTACACACTGCGAAAAAGAAAAGAACAAACAACAACACAAATATCCAGCCTGTTCTAGTATGCTAGAGAAGAATATAGAACTGTTAGTGCCTCAGCTCAGTGAGAATTGTCTTTCAGTGTATTTATATACAAAAAATTGAAATAAAAAGCTACTAAATTGGTTGTCCTATAGATAATACAAGTAATATATACACTACTGGTATATCATTGTAATAATTAATGACAGAAACAAGCACTAAATGGGAACTGCCAAAGATGATGCTATGTCCAGATAAACTGTGATAGTCTTTTACATTAACCTGAAACAATGAGCTACCAACAGAAGCTTGTCTAATTGAATGCCCATGTTTATATAAGATTAATTTTACGTAAGAATTTACCAAAGCTGTAAAAGTCATTTTCTGCGTAGAGTTGTACAGCTCGCAGCTGGTGCTATTTTGACATTCTTGTTCCTGCCAACAAACAAGTGCTAAACTGGTCATCATCTGTCCTCCTACATAATGTGTTCACAGTGTGTGTGTCTGTGTGTGTGCGCGTGTGTGTGCGTGTTGTAGGCCTGGAAAACAGCTCTCCATCTGCTTCCATTTTATACAATCCATCATTCACGGCAGCCGTTGTTGAATTAATTGACCGATTGTGGTCAAACTGCTGAATCTCACAGTATTAATGAGTCTTCAGTTTGAGGTGTGCAGTAAAAAAAAAGGGGTTTTCTGTTTATCACCTCCTTTAGAGGACTGACACCATTTTTTTTTTTTCAATTTCGATTGATAACAGAACTCTGCATATTGACTGATACCCAATACCGATCCTGTACAATCATCTTCTTAGTAACTGTTGGCATGTTGTGCGAAAACATCAAAGGTGTGATGGCGATTAGATCTGGTTTAGGACAAATTATGTGCTGTGTTTACTGTGATCTGTGTCATTCAGCATAGGAATTTATGGCTCACGTTACATGAATTTGATCAGAGTCAGATTCAACCTGACAGAAGTGTATCTGTAGAAAAAAAAAAAGAAGGAATGAAACCAAAGTGGGGGTGTGCTGTTATAGGAAAATAATCAATGCCAAGGTGGTGTGATGCGACCTGATGCATAGCATAGCTGTTACCACCCTGAAATAGATTATTTTCCAATAAAAGCATGTCCCGAAGTGTTTCCTTCCTCTCACCACAGCAATTAAAAAAATTACGATTTCCAGTATATTAATGAGTGATACGTCCTGCTTTTTTTTTCTTTTTCTTTTTACCTGCTTATGGTTACATTTAATGTTGTGGAATGTCCACATGACAAGTTAGTTCCTGTTATGTTCCTGTATTTAAAGTCTAATTTCAGTAGCCAAATGTTTAGTTAGCAGCAGCAATGTCTGAGACAGTGGAGACAGAAGAGCATCCCGGTTTAACAGATATCTTCAGTTTATCAGATCAGTCCAATTTATCAGATATCTTCAGTTTTAAATGCTTCAAACAGGAAACAGTGTGACGATCTGCGAATTATGCAAGCCAAAACCCTGTGTAGATATCAACAAATCTCACAGTTCAACATCCAACCTACAGGTAAGCCGTTAGCTAGCTGAGTGAGCTAGACTAGCTAGCCAGATCTTTTAAAGTTTCACATTATGAAAGCTCTGTATTAATCTTAAGATGTTTCTTCGATATTCAGTAACGATTTCCTGTTGTGTTTAATAAATAACTTCGTGCTGCTACAGCCTGTAGGTAACGCTCAGGATAATGTGTAAGATGGATAATGAATGTAGAAAGCTACTAAAATCCCTACAGCATTTGGCTAAGATGCCTTTTTATACCTTTCTGTATACTGTTGATAATGGAGGTGGTGTTCACTTCAGCACAGCTTGGCTAGATAACATTTAGCCAAGAGCTTTTAGCCAAGTCAGCATGTTTTGTACTCTTCCCACTGCTGAATGTTACCATTGGTGCTGCAGTGAGAAGGTTTGGATTAGACATGGATTCTCAGGTTCATAGATTAGAATTTAATTTTCTGCCTCTTTTGCTGTATGAAACACAAATTTCCAAAATGTTTATGGTCCATATCATTTGTTTCTTCAGTGGTTTTATTCTGATCAGATATTTTATTGACATCTGGCTGAATGTGAGGAAAATGTCAACATCACTGACTGCACCTTTAATGCTCCCTCACAGCTGTCTCTTTGATTACGCATCTATATTCCTCGCCCTGGATTTATTGTTCCCACAAGCCACAGATTTCTTGCGCATCCAGCTGTCATGGCACCATAGGTGGCATTGTATTTTGACGTACCATTTAGTACAGCAGCGTGCGGTTTGGGACGTAGCCCGAGACTCATTACTCCTCCGCACAACCTACAAAAGCACTTCATGGCGCTGCTACAGTTGCTATGACGACCGAAATAAAAGCAATTAAGGTCGGTTTAAGGAGGAAAAAAGCTGATAAGCCATAATTTCAATGTATAGTCCTTAGAGTGAAGGGGATGAAGCCAAGCACTAATGTGATCATTTATCCTTTTCCAATCTTTTCATGCAGTTTTGTAGACTATAGGGAGCAAATCCACTGACACGTGACTTAGATTTTATGTTTTGGTACTCTGTTTCACTACTGTAGAAATAAAGGACTTCTTAAGGAGGTTTCTTTTGGATTTGCTTAGAATGATGCTGACTCTCAAGTCCACTACTCAGCGGTCTTCAATCTGATGCACAAAAAGGGCTGATGTGTTTGCAGGCTTTCATTCCAGCCACACAGCTAATTCCACTCTTTAAATGCAGTTATTGGTCTTCAAATGAGTTTTAGATGTGCCTCCTATTTGGCTTGGATGAAAAGCTGTAGGCACACCAGCCTTTTGCGGAAAAGACTGAAGACCTCTGTCACTAGCCTAATGAGCTGCTGTGTTAGCGTGACGTTCCCAATAAATATTTTTAATGTGGCCTTATCAACTTCCGCTTATGACTCAGTAGTGGGTTAAAATGATTTCTTCCCATAGCACATGCCCTTGTTGTTCCTGGAACAACATTCCTTCCCCAGTCACTGCCGGCTGATGTCATTAGTGTGTGTTACATAATCCTTACGCTCCTGGGCCACCTGGAAAAAAACACACTGGTTCCGAACAGGAAGGATATGGTGTAGGTGTATCAATTCCGCAAGTGGACACAGTCTTGAAGCGTGCGGCTTCGATACTGTGTTCGCTCAATTTTTAGGAACAGAAATGCTGAGATACAAAACGCTTTATTTTTCTGAATAACAGCAGGTTTTGGAGAGAGTTCATAAAACTCGTCTAAAGTTTCACAAAAGGATTAAAACTGACAAAAGGGCAAATCATGAAGGTGAAATTATCACCTTTACAACGTGTATGGACAGTTGCCTTTAAACTACCACCTACACGGTCATACTGGCTTACTAACTAGTGTTGGATAGCATAAATCAATATAGTATATAAATCAATTTCAAGTATATCCTTGAAATCGTACACATTATGGTTTAAGAACCCTAAGGTATCTAGGCTATATAATAGTTTCTATTAACTGTTTCCATCAGGCTCTAATGGTCTTAGTGGAGACCACTCATTCTGAATCCAGCATGGATTTAGTTTGAAATGAATCACATTCATGTAACTTAATGGAATATTTATCAGGTTTAGGTAGACAACAATCAGTATCTCTTGAATTTTAAGATTATTATATGTTTGAATATGACGGACATCATGTAAAAATCACCAATAAACCATAGCATGGGTCTCCATCAGTAGTCTGAACTCCATTAGAAAACCATCAAATACAGCTGGAACTAGCCACTGGTCATTTGTTAACCCATTTGGAGCTTTTACTCTAGAAAAATCACATTCAAGTTCCACACAAAAAGTCCTCTAAAGTATCTAGGACTAGTGCATGGAGTCAGGTCTGAAACTCTGCTCATGGCACTTCATGTACACATCATGTTCATCTACACACTCTCTGTACAAGTACTGACAGGGATGTCTCCTTCCATCAGCCATATGACGTTGATTCCTCCTCACAAGTTCACCATCTAGTGAAAATGATTCTGAGATTCAGCAGCGACTCATGACCGCAGATTTTGGCGGAGCAAGACGACATTAATAATGACATAGGCTCACACAAAAATAAGTTGAGAGCTTATTGCACTTGACTTGACTTATGCTATAGGCTACTATCTAGTGAATTTTCAGAGTAATCCTATAACGGGCAGATGAGAGTTGACAACATAGTCATCCACCAGCTTGTTTTGCGTGATTAATAGACGTAGCTTTGTTCAACTGTCTTTGATAAAATAAGCGTGAAAACTGAGATGAATTTACTGGTTGCACAATTGCTCTATTTTTATTTTTCATCTATTTTTATTATCGCACTGTCCATTAGCACCCAGATGAGGATGGGTTCCCTTTTGAGTCTGGTTCCTCTCAAGGTTTCTTCCTCATATCGTCTCAGGGAGTTTTTCCTTGCCACCGTCGCCTCTGGATTGTTCATTATGGATAAATCCACATATTTACGATTTATGGCTTAATTTAATTTGAATGTATTTATTTCTGTAAAACTGCTTTGTGACAATGTCCACTGTTAAAAGCGCTATACAAATCAAACTGAATTGAATGGAACTGAATTCCTATTGCCAGCGAGCTCAACACCAAAGAGGCAACCAGGGTTGTCAGGTTTCAGCAAAATTCCCACCTAACTACATCTCAAAAACCACACAAAAGACCTGACTAGCCCCAAAGAAAGTGAAGAGAATTGAGCTCCATCTGTTCTGAAATGGTCTGGATACACCAAACTTGATTCCCTCATCAGCAGATCTTATGGCGTGTGTCGTACCATAGCCCCAACTGCAGTCACGTCTCTGCAGATTCACTCTGATTTATTATTCATTCAAGATCTCTAACCTTTTTCAGTGTGACCTGTTAACTGTGTCATTTGAGGCCTATTTGTAGGAACCAAATTCCTTTGCTATGAGACATATCATCATAACTCTCTTCTCAGTCTGATTTTATAATTACTTCCTATTAATTTTAATAATATTATTAATATCACTGTAATTAAAGAGTAATATGCTTTAAGAAGAATAATAATATTGTAAAAACATTTATTTACATAGCACCATTCATACCTTTAAAGCTCAAAGAGCTTTACAGTGTTAAGTAAAAAACAGAAAAAAACAAACAAACAAATGGTGCACCAAAAAATGGCAATAATAATAGTGCAATAAATAATAAATAAAGCAGTGATAGGCAGAAGAAAAGTCTAAAATATAAAAATATATAATAAAAAATTATGTAAACTACATTAATGAAATAATGTAAAAGTATTGTAAAATTAACATACCAGTAACAGTAAAGCAAATAATAAAAGCTAGTTAAATGTTAAAGTTAAAATCTATGTTTTTTATTTTTATATTTATTTTTTTTTATATTTATGATTTTTTTTCAGTGATAGATTGAGACTGACGAATGTTCCAGATTTTAAAATGTGCTCAAAAGGAAAAGCAGGCAAAAAACAAACAAACGCCATAAAAATGATCTAATATGATTTCTAGTATGGGTTAATATCGTTGCTGCTGCATTTTGTAGCTTGTTTGTACTGTGAACATTGGAATCCTGCATTAAAATCAACGTGATACATGCAGGTCCTATACAAATGTTGAATAAATTGTAAAGAAATTATGTGTATATATGTTTCAACTAATATCTATATTTTTTTTGTAAAATGCAAAAAAAGAGATTTTACTGTACACCTTGCTGTAACTAAGGTTGTCTAAATGTGGCAAGCTTTCCCCACACGTTTTTTGCTTAAATTTATGTCACGTTAGTGTGTGTGTGTGTGTGTGTGTGCGCGCATGTATGTGTGTGTGTGTGTGCGTGTGTGTGTGTGTATAAAACCTGCTCACAGCTGAGGTCTGACTATTTTTATACAGACCTACCCCTGTGTGTGACTAATACACACACCAGTTTATATTTATATTTGACAGTATAGCAGTGACCTAGACAATAAATTATTAAATTCCGATATGAACAAATAAAATAAACAAGAGTGCAGATTTCACTCAATATACATTGGTTTTCCTAGATGTTGTTTTTCTTTTCATGTTTTGATTGTATCACCAACGAGCAGGGGAATGGAGAAAAATTATTTATGAATTATTTATTTCAATAGTGACAGTTTGAAAAAAGAATTGTATGAAACTAAGATAGCAGCAGTAAGATTATGATAAAGGAAAATGAAACGGAAGAAAATATGGTTTCAGCTACACTATAAGCATTTATGGTAAAACTATGTCATACATCTGAAGATTAGGATATGAAATTTGCTGTGCGTGAAATATAGAATGCTGAGTCTGGATTGAAAAAAAAAAAAAGAGTATTTAACAGAAAACGTTTGTGTAAAACAGGATTAGTTACAACAATTACTTGAGTTTATGTCTGGAGGCGAATACTTTACACACTGATATTACAAAATCTACTTTTGTTTTCTTTGCACCACTTTATTTGCCTCTAAGTGGTCTTTGAAAACTTTAAAATTTGCCTCTAACTCTTATTAAAAGATGGAGATAGAAACGATAAGTAGGTCAGGGGTTGGAAAAGCACCTAAATGAAAATCTAGATAATGTGTCGAAATCTTACTTTAATTAAAAGTGGAATTATCTAACCAAAGGTGTACTCAGGTATTAAAAAGTAACCAATAAATGTTTTGTACTCATGAAATGATGTTAATGTCATGTTTTCGTGTGAAAACTAACTTTTATAACTTGTCTAAAAGTGTTAGAAGGTGATTTTTTTTAAACAGCTACAACATTTTGCCTGAAAACAACCAAATGAATGACTAATGCTACATAGTTTTTTAATGAATTAATCAGAGCTAAAAAAAAAAACCAAACAAACAAAACAACATGATTTACCATTTAGCTAGAATTTTACTTGCTACCAAGCCAGTTATGTTAGCTACTGGAATCAATGCTAGTCTAAGCTGGTGTTAGCAAAGAAAACAAGCTAGCTATTGTTAACAAATGACCTAAACTCAGCTCAACATGCTTTTTTTCAAATTAGATGGTGTTCCTGCCTTCAAGGGAGGCAAAGGAGACGCCTCATTTTGTACGAGTCTTTGCTTACTCCAGCATATTGAAATATTTTACTGAGGTAGGGCCAGGGGCGCTCATCCTCACGTTCAACACTGTGGTCCGGCGGCTTATCCATATATAGCATTAACTACATTGTGTAGCATGAAAATGATGAATTGGCACATGATGACCATGATTAGATGCTAAATGGAAATGATTTGATGCTAAACCCATTCGAATGATATATAGCGTATGGTTATTGGATGGATGTGAGAAGAAAAGACCTTCAAGATTTCTACTTTGAAGGTCTAATGTCACTTTTTTTGTAAGACTACAATTACTCAAACATTTTCCGCCCCAGAAGTCTGTAATCACACTGGTATAAACCTCTCACCTCTGTAAAGCTGAAGTGTGAGGTTTGCACATGTGGATTTTTTTTTTTTTATTAGCTCTCTTAGTCTACCCTTCACTGCTCACCACCTTTCCAAACAAACATTTGCTTCTTCCGTCACCCCCGGTAATAAATAAGACCTGACAGCTGACACAAAGAGCCAAAATTAACATGAAAGGAATGGAGTTATTTTTTGTGTCAGTCCACACAGCTTTGTGCTATAATGACTGTAATGGCCACGTTGCTTCCTGTTCCGAGACCTTCTGCCTCTCCGTCTGCCTTTCAAAGGTGAACGGCTTTAAGGTGTAATGGGAATGCAAATGTTCCCACCCAGCACTGGAGAGTTAGACATGCCTTGGTGACCTTTAGCCATCAGCTAAGCAAAAAAAAAAAAAAACTAGCCTGAGATGCGTACACTAAGTGAATATTTCCTGAACAGTACTTTTCCACAAATTCATGTGCACAGTCAACTAAATTACAGCCATTTCATAATAATTCGTCTATTCAATGTTTTATCCACCTTTCTGTACATTAATAGGTATTGACAATGACGGCATCAAACCGCAGTATGTTTAGATGCATATGAATGTAAGTATTGTGTTTCTGGAGCTATTAATTGCAGTAGAGCTGCACTGCTGTTTGCAGACAGATCAGCAAGCTCATCTTTGGTGTTTGTGCAGTCGCTTTAACATTTGCATTCATCCATTTGTAAATCCCGAGTTATGGATTAATGCAGGGGTGTAGCCAATGCTGGAGTGGTTCTTTGAGGCCGATGTAGGAGAATGACTACTGGGTTAATGGCATTACATTTATGAATGTGGTTTGCAGAGACAGGTCCTTATAGAGACAAACACACTCACAAACTGCACACAATGCAGCCAGGTCTGTATGTGTTCTATTTTAAGGGAGTAAATCAGCAGCCCCCTTGACCAGTTGTACAACCCTGATGCTTGTACACTCGGATCCAGTACCTGTGCACAAGCAAAAAAAGAGACATAAAGAATTCAATTTAAACATAACTGAATTCATAGCACTGACATATGCTCACTGGCCACTCTATTAGAAACACTGCTCAATCATGTGGCAGAAGTGTAATGCACACAATAATGCAGATACAGGTCAAGAGCTTCAGGTAATGAGGAAAAGATGTGATCTCAGATGTTCCCGTCAAGCTCTAAATGGTTTTAGTTTTCAAGAAACCACTCATTCTCCAGGCAGCTACAAATCTAAGATGAATTCGGTCTGTAATTAGTCACATTGTATTGTTGTAAAGGAATTTTTGTCAGTTCTAGCTAGATTAAAATCAGCACGGAGTTTTCTTGTTTTCTTGCAGACTTCCTGAAGTGTAACCTCATTATAGGTGGGAATATTACAGACATCAGCTAGGTCCATTAAATCACCAGTAAACCATCAGTACTCTGAACTCCATTAGAAAACCATCAAATAAATCTGGAACTAGCCACATGTTACTCTTTGGACCTTTTACACCATGATATAGGAAAAACACAAAATATCATTAATAACTAATTACAAAGTATTACAAAAATCACGATCAAGCAACAGTAACCTGGAAGTATTTCCAGGATATTTTTCAGTAGGGCGTCTGGCGAGTTATGCAACAAAACTGATTTCATTGAACTTAGATTTTAAGAGAATTTGAGTGAAGTTTTATCTGACACATTTTTCAAGCAAATGCCTCTGAAAAATATCCCTACATTGATTCCCAATGGTGAAAATCTAAGTAGCCTGACAGGCTTCTCTAAAAGGGAAAATCAAAGAGAGGCGCAGTCGCAGCTAAACCTCGATTAGTTCTTACATGATGAGTCAGACGACACAGACGTGTCTTTTACTCTAGAGGCTGATTTGAAGGTGGTAGCAGGAAACATTGAGCAGTCTGAGAACTGCAGCATGGCCTGTCAACTGCGATTCTAAATGTCACAGTTAAACCCATTGGCTCGTGACCATACACTTTGGTTGGGGCAGGATGCCATTAATGACGACATAGCCTCAAACAAATTTAAGTCGAAAGGATACTTGACACACATGGCTTATGCCATAGGCTACTATCTAGTGAATTTTTAGAGTAGCCCCATTACAGGCAGTTGAGACTCGACAGCATACAGTCCAGCAGCTCATTTTGAGTGGTGTTAGAATTACCTTTGTTAACTGCATTCGATACATCAGGTGTGTTTCCCATCACAGTATGTGAGGCGCACACAGAAGAGCTAAAGTCGTTAACCAGGGTTGCCAGGTTTCAGCAAAATTTCCAGCCCAGCAACATCTCAAAACCTACACAAAAGACCTGAAACTAGCCCAAAACAATGGACATTGGAAAATGAGACACATTTTCCCTCTTTTTCTCAGCCTTCGTGTGGGAAACAAGGTCACCGTGGTGTACATGCATTTCTGATGGACATCCGCTCCATAATCCTCCAGACAAAGTTTGCACTTTGCCTTTGTTTGTGGAAATTACGATCTCGGTGGCCACTGAGTATTTTTGAACCAGCCCAATTTGCCATGACCCTGGCAACATTGTCAGTGACTGCCCTGTCAGCTGCTCCTCCTCCTTTGAAAGAGTTCATAGAGCAAGCACAGGGCAGCATGAATCCTGCCCCAGTGGGCCTCTTTAAGTGCTTGTTGCACTTCCCATTTTTGACCAATAATAACTATATGGAGCTAAATGTGGCAGTGAGCATGCTGCACCAGGATTGCCCAACATCTTAAAAGGCGACTTGAACATCGGCTTATATCTGTGAAATAGCAACATTTATATAAATTGTTGGTCACACAAAAGAGGTAATTAGTATTTCAAAAGAATTTAATATGTATGGACTTGTGAATTATGACTTTAATAAAATTAACATTTGTTAAATGGCTGATGTCTCTACAGTATATGGTTGGACCCCCATTTGCCCTATGGACGAGTTCTCCTCCAGTTGCCAAAGGCATTGGAATGCTGATTGGGTAACAACGTTAAGCAAATCAGAGACCATGACAGAGTAATCTGATGTTTTCCACCACACCTTCCAATCACAGCTGGAACAGTTATGCAGAACTCAATTATTTAGAACATTCATGCATTATTTATTATCTGATTTATTAATTAAGTTTCATCTTACAGTGCATATGGTAAGTTTGCATGAGACATTGTTCCACACCTATGGGAGTAATGCAAAATTCCAAATAAGATTTCTTGCTTGAGATACGACACAAGGGACGTCAGATGGCCATCAAAATATAACTAGCTATCGTCACGGACATTAATTTGATGGCACCAATCATTCACAGAGCTGTTTGTCTTCCCTTAAAATGGATCATATAATCGAATCCCAATGCATTAGGAGCATGTTCATTGCTAGGTGTTGAATGTGTCTGCAGCATTTATTTGGATATGTTAATTTGAGAGAACATTAGGACCAATTACATATGATAATGGAATATAAATACCATAGCAAGAGGTGTTTATTTCAAACTTCAAACTGCACCTGAGGGACCAGCTCTTGAAAAAGCAAATCCAAAATGCATTTAATAAAAGTTACTACAAGATACTATAAGATACTTATAGTATATTGTGTGTGATTTATTTATTTTTTTTTATAACAACCAAGTGATGGTCATTTGGCTTTCTGTAAGGAAGTATTTCCTCACACCTCAATTTGAAAGAAATAAGAATTAAAACAAAATCAATAGCTTTTAACTAAAAATAGTTTTCAGCATTATTTTCTTTGTTGACACTATAAGTGGTTGAGTAAAACCAGCATATCCACCTATCTTCACCTATATTCATTGACATACTCCATGAATCCACTCTCATTTAAAAAAAAAAAAAAAGGTCAATTTCAGAATGAGTGTGAACAGATCAAATTTAACTTCAAAGTGCTAAAATATATCTCATTTCAAACGTGAAAAAATCACTACTGCGGTTATTCTGACTTTCCCCCAGCACCGCTACCAGGAAGAAAAACTGTACATCCCCATTAGACCAGAATAGTGTTGACAAAACCATTTCCACAGTTATGTACTGCCAGGAGCATTTACTTCACATAGGAATATTACACTCCTTATTTATTGTTTCACTACGAAAAAAAAAAATCAGTAGCAACTTCTTGCTTTGAGGTGCATACATAAAACTGCCAGGAAGTGTTAAAAAAGCATCACCCACTTTAATGCTATAAGCTGTAGAAAAACTTTTTACTGGGATGATGGATATAAATTATGGAAGCCCTGAACTCAAGTTGTGGAAAAGAATTTTGAAGTGCTGTGTCCTTATTTTGACTTAATAACTCATTATTTCTAGACATTGTCATTGTTTTGACTTAATATCTCATTATTTTGACAAAATAACTCATTATTTCAACTTAATAACTCATTATTTTTAGAAATTATCTCATTATTTTACCATACTGTCTCATTATTTTGACTAAATAGCACCCCACAATTGATCAGTAATACTAATTTATTGAATATTAGCTTATAATTCTTGTTTTGTACACTGTTTGCCAGATAGTAAGTAAGCCGGATGTTGCTTTCGTGAAATTCAGTTGACTCATATACTGTATGTCTAAATGATCAGTAATTCACTTAAATGCGTTCAGGTATGGTACGTGAAATTCGAACAGACAACAGCTATGGCAATTACGGACTTCTGTCCATAATTGCCATTTATGCATTTATGCATTAGGAATCAAAAATAATATGCTGATATAACGAGATAATAACATAATGATGTATTAAACTGAAAATTGAAATAATGACACATTGTCTTGAAATAGGAAAGTATTAAGAGCAAATAGCTAGCTATTATGTCAAATAGCTAGCGCTTCAGCTTTTCTTGTGGTTCAGACTGTAAATGGGTTTAGTGCTTTATGATCAATGCTTCATTTTAACTCGAAAATTATTTTTAAAAAATTGAAAAAATGATTATTTCTTACAACTAAAATATTTAGGTCTGTTGTATTTAGTTCATACTTGGGCGCAGGCGACTAGTCATGTTGAAGTAGCGTTACTTAAATAGTGAACATCCACAAATCTGTGGATCTGTAAGAAATGGCATTATTCTCATAACTGAGCTTGAAGTCAAGAAAATTTTTCTTATCTCTGAATCTGTGTCGAGGGGGTATTGAAAGGTGGTAACATGTTTGGACCGGAAGCCGCAAATTAATTTATGACCATGAAAACGGCAACAGAGAATAAAAGTGCAAATATTGGCCTGCGCCAAAACAAAATAGCAACATGTTGGTGTTAAGCAGCAAATGATGCTTCTGCTGGCATGAAAATGGAGCCCTAAATGTTCTGTTGCTAAATAAATAATTTACCGCCTTTATTTTCTCCTGAGGGACGATACATTTTTACACCAAACATTTTACACCAAAATAAATTTATACTAAAATATGAAGTTAAAATGTTATATCTGCTTTGGTCCTGTTGAGGATGAAACATCTTATTTTTGGCTCCGGTGTCCTGGATATTAAAAACTGCTGCTTAAAGGTTAGCTGAACTTCCAGCCAGTTAGGAGCTCAACATTTTATGTTTTTATATTTTTTTTTTAAACAAAGAAAGACATGCATATGTTTAATTCTTAATGTTAACCCTAGGAAATGAAATTCTTCTGAACAGGTTGTCCTGCAAACAAAACACAAGACTTCTGATATAAAATATCTTATATGTATTTTTGCCCTGGCAAGAATCCTCACAAGCAAGTGGCAACTTTCGTTTCTTTTTTTGAGCAATATTTTTGTAAAACTATCAAGAAATATTGCAATGATTTTCCTTCGCATTTGCATAATTTTCATAGAATTTGCAATAACTAAATTGGCATTAATCATCACACCATGTTACAAATAAAACATGATAATAGCAGCAGGATAATTGCTGTAATAAAGCATGCTGAAGGAAATCAAATTAGGAAGTTGGTGACACTCGTTTCGAGAGACAGGTTTAAATTAGCATATTTATGCTGGACTCACTTTTTTTTTTTTTTTTTATTACAGTAGCAGTTTACTAGAGATGGTATTTCCAAATATGTTAAGTACTTCCTATTTGTCTATTGGAATGTCCTTCACTATCTCTTAAATCAGACAGACTGTGCTGTCCACAGAGACTCCTCAGTCTGGACGTAACCAGTTTTAGCTTTGAGAATGACCTTTCCATGCTGCCCATTGCATATTTTTCCTCTCAGTTTCTCAATTTTTTTCCCCTCTCTTTTTCTTTGAATGTTTCCAGCATAGCCTTGGCACTCTTTGCAAAGAATGTATGTGCTTGGTGAAATATTCCGAGCTCCCACAGCAGCTGTTTCATGACTTTCATAAAACTCAAAAGAGAAGGCAGAGACATGGCAGAACCTCTCCATCTGGATGGAGCTGCTCTTAAAAGTATTTTCTCCTCACCCCCCTCAAATCCCCTATGAAGCTTTTTGGAATCTGAAAAGGTTATGTATAGCTTCCAAAGGAGGTGACTCAGAATCTTCAGCTGCTAATGTGGGGCAGTGCAGGAACATTCCAGGAATTTTTCTCTCATATGTTTTAAGAGTTATAAGTCTTTTTTTATTTTTTTATTTTTTTTTTATACATAACCCCACTGTTTTCCACTACCACTAGATTTAAGCATGATTGCTTTTTCAACAATTTCACCATGAATATTACAAGGCACATCCAAATAAACTGTACACGTTCTATAGCACTACACATGGTGGCTGCTCTCTGGACTTTTATCACACATAACAGAAACAGAAAGGGAATCCTGGTTTTCTTTTTTTTTTTTTTTGCATATCAAGTAAAGGCTCAAGGTCATCTTGAGGACAAACCATCAATGACACTTTCTGTGTCTATTTATTAACCCAAATATCTATATCTGTATCTGATCCAGATGTAGGTTTGGCCTTAACTGTAAAGTTTTTTTCTTCTTCTTTTTTTTAATTTTTTTTTTATTATATGCACCAGGAAACACTGGAAAAACATCCAGAGGTCAATTCTGGCTCTGACAGTTCCTCAACCTCAGCTACATCACTCGAGTTCCTTAATGGCCTCAACTACAGATGTAAGTGGAACTGTTTTTATTTTATTTAATTTTATTTTATTTATTACTCACGCTTGCACAGTTAATATTTTTGTTACTTGCCCGGTGAAAAAGATAAACAAACTTGTAGACTGATTTAAAACATGGCCTTCCTAACATAGTCTTTCTTTGTCCTGCAAGCTTCATATCTGACTGCTTTCTTGCACCCATATGAAAGTAACAAACTCCACCTTGCTGAACTTTTTTTTGTTGTGTCCTGTGGGATCCCCGTCCTGATCTGTGTCTCTGTTTTCAACCATTCTCAACCTTTCTGACAAGTTTTCTGTAATTGTATCCATTTAGAACACATTATCTATATTCATATTTGGTTACATCTCTACTGCAAAAGTATCATGTTCCAGATGAAGCTGGAGGAAAGTTTGCTACTGTATAAAACTGAAACTTTTAGCAATGACAGGTATTTCTGTGCAAGAAATACTGCATTGTCAATTAATCCAGAGACTAAGGACCTGTTATTCTGGCTTTCATCTTTTCTTATCTCCATCAGCTATTCTATGCTTCTTAACATTTATTCAGTTTTTTTTTTTTGTATTGGTCCTGATTCATAGCAAGCAATGCATACTATCATTTTCATGGAAATATTCCCTCAAACAATCTCACTTTACCACTGTTTCTGGAATGAGTAGCCTGTAGAATTTAGCAGCAGGTCAACATTGTCATATGTTCTGGCAATTTGTAATATACGTTTCATCACATTCATGATCATATTCATGATATTCTGTTTCTGAACTTCTATGCAAAGTAATAAATAGCTTGCCGTGGTATTTCTAGAATGCCATTAAACAACAGGAAAAAGGCTTACAAGCTCCAGGCGGTATGAATATGAAAGCCCTGCATGCCCCACTTCTGCTCTTAAACTGTGTAATAACAGAAGACATTTGCATATTGTGACATGATAGGCTGTTATATGTTATGATGCAATAACATGCAATAACCCATGCGGTAAAAGAAAGGCTTTTAACTTTAATGGCTGAAATGTATGTTGAGTTGGATAAAAGCATCTGGCAATTGACTAAATGTAAAATATCCATGTCAAATTATTTAGCATGCTTTATAAATTTAAGTGTGACTTTATTTTTCTCATGCCTGCCTGTGCCTCGGATTATGACTTTCCATCTTCTAAGTTGTTTATGTGCCATTAGTCTATACATCTGCTGCTTCGTTTCATTAGCTTTCTTGCTTTCTCTTTTTTCCTTCGCTTCCACTAGTTTCCTGTTCTCTTTCTTTTCTTTCTTTCGCACCCTCCACATGTTTATTCAGCCTTCACTCTGTATTTCTGTCTGCACATTTTCTTCAACCCAATTACATGTTCAGTTTAATAAACTCGAAGTTTAGAAATGCAAGTTGAATAGCTAATTATTTATTATCATGTGATGAACACTAATGATTCTAAGCAAGTCGTATGATCTGTAATTGGATAGTTTTTATGATACAGACTTGTCCTGATCTGCACTCTCTGTCTCGGTCTGTCTCTCACCCCTCTTCATCTGCCCTGCTAGCTGCTTCCTTTCTTACTTTTCTTTTATTTCTCTTCTCCTTATTATTTTGGGCATCCTGCTGTCACACTCTGTGTAAAATGAAAATGAGAGGGCTGCAGGGCTTCTGGTTTGTGTTGACTTTTTGTGTGGAACAGACACATCAAGCAATTTCTTATTCAAAATATAGAAAAGGCTGCTAGTAACAGCAGCACAAATACTAGCAAACCTAGCTAACACAACTCTGTCTGGGCTGTAGGCTAGTTTTACGATGCAAGATTGGGAATGGTTCATCGAAAAAACAGCACATTCTGGTAAGGAGATTCTGTGTTTTTTTTTTTTCTTTTCTTTTTTTTACTTCAACTGAATGAAATCTACAGGAATTTAGTGAGGTTGGGTAGCTAAACTGGAGAAACAGTTACAGTTACTGTTTTTACTGTTTTTTAATTATTAAATACTTTCAATGGAACTGTACCGACTGGTCAAGTGTGAAAATGTCACTACATGTGCATTTTTTGAAAAGAAACTGGGGCTGAAAATATGATAGGAATATCTGAGTATTGAACATGTAGCAAAAAGTATTGTGTGTCAATATTCAAAAGCAAGTCATCCAGTGTGTAGGTGTATGTAGGTACAGGGAAACATTTACAATTTCGATATTTAAGTATAGGCCCTTGTGCACTTTTCGCTGATGTTTGACATTATTTTGTGGTACCATTTTATCAAGAAATGTATTCAATTTATTCAATATAGAAAAAACTATATTCTTTAATTTATAAATGATTTAAAAACCCAACTAGCAATAATTCACTTGTCGGATATCTGATATACGTCGAGACCAGGAACCAGCTGGACATGCAAAACCTAACAACAAAAAAGAAGTCATGGGAGTTTTTACTTTCATGCAAGAAAGAACAATTGTTGAAAAATGAAGCTCACAGGACAAAGAAAAAACCACATCTGACACAGCAGGTTGCTTGTTTGGTGCTGTGCTACATGTCTACCTCGTTCATTCATTCATCTTCAGTAGCTACTTATCCTGGTCAGGGTTGTGGTGCTTTAAATTAATAATTTGGGAGCCAGTTAAAGCAAATATTGCAGATGTTTACAAATAAAAATAATAACTGTGGGAGCAATTCTGCGGGATTGGTCAGAATTTCTTTGGGAGAGAGTGAGAGTAGGATTTAAAAAAAACACTCCCGCAGACACCTTGAATATATCACTCAATCATATATTATACCTGCTAATGTATATTATAATATGCTTTTTGAGATGCCATCTTCAGGGCTAACGTATTCTGCATTGTTGGTCTGTGCCTAAAACACACACAGACAAGAAGAAAGAAGAAGGGCACAGAATGTAGTATGAAGGAGTAACCCAGGTATTAAACTGACTGATTTGCATTCCTCACTCTCATAAATACATACATTTTCCATTAATTTTCAGAAACTGCTGATCTCCAGGGATTTTCACCCTCGACAGTCTTTAATTTATTGAAAAATTGGAAAAAAAAATTTAAAAAAAAAAAAACCCTACAGTTTTTGCAAATGCAAAAATGCAGACATACATGCCTTGTTGATGAGTGAGGTCAGAGGAGAATGGACAGACTGGTTTGAGATGACAGGAAGGCTATAATAACTCAAATAACCACTCTTTACAACCATGGTGAGTAGAAAAGCATCTCAGAATGCACAAAATGCCAATGCAAGTGGATGGGCTACAACAGCAGATAAGCACATCAAGTTCCAGTCCTGTCAGCACATGAAGCCAGCTCAAGGAAACTGGACAGATTAAACACAAAATAATCACCGCAATCCGATTGCCCGGTTCAGATTACGATTCCAGATTATATTCTGATTCCCCAAATTCTGATTTCCACCCCTGGAATATGCCTGTTTTATATTTGTTTGCATGTAAACACCTTATTCAGAAAATCCACTGAAAGGAGATATACGGTCAGTTGGTCAGATGGTCAGTCAGCAAGGAATTGTGGGTGCTAACAGATGCTTAGCTGTAGGCTAGGTATTTAGGAATGGCAACTCAGGCATACTTATAACCACCATGTGTACAGGAATATTCTGATGTCTGTACGCATATAAACATCTTATTCGGAATATGGCTGTAAGCTGAATATAGACCTTAAACAGAATTTGATGTGCATGTAAATGTAGCCACTGAGATTGAATTTTTTTCCCCCCCGGTCTGATGTTTGACATGAACATTAACTGAAGCTCTTGCACTGCTGCCACATGAATCACTGGATAATTACATGAATGTACAGGGGTCCCCTGCATCACCGTACATGCATTATAGAGAAAAGCTGGCAGCCATTCGCTTTTTGTATTACTCCTTATCATAGACCTACAGCAGGTCATTTCTGCTCCAGTCGCCATCATTCCTGTCTTTCAAGATGTAAAAATTGAGTTCATTCCAGATGGCAATAGTCTGCCTTTTTTCCAACATCAGTCCATTTTTCCAACATGACCAGTTTTGTATATTTACTAACCATGTTATATGTCCTGTTGGAAGAGAAGAAATGAAAAACCTGTATTGTGCTCCGGAAGGCTGCTGACCTCAAACACTGGTCTTTCCAGGTTTTGATTAAATTATAGTTACATCAAATACTATGTAGTTTTCCTTTATGTAACAGATAATATACTGTAATGTGGTTTACAGCATGGAGCAGGTGCAAGAAAGATAATAAGGGCACTTGCAAACTATATTTCATTCATTAAAAAGTGTCCCAATTTTTTTTTTTTTTTTGCTCTTAAGTGTTATTTTGTGATCAGTGGTGGTTCTAGATCATTTCAAAGTCATTCTGTTAGAGGAGCCAGTTACATTAGACATTTTTGTCCATATGAACAGACTAACAGAGTTCTATTCAACACCGCAAACTGGATGCACATGACTCTTCTTTCTGTCTCACACTCAGCGTCTACATCACCCTCAGCCTCACTCTCTGAACTCTCCATCTGACAATTCTTTCTGCTCTCTCTCTCTCTCTCTCTTTCTCTCCTGGTTCGTTGGCTCTCTCCCCACCTGAATCATCTGGCTGTGTCTGACTTTCTGCATAATTTTGTTTGGAGGAAGTACACCATGTCCTTTTTTCTCTTCATTTTGGAGAGAACTATAAAACAAGTATCAGGCCACCGCCACCATGCATTTTCTGATCTAGCTACATAACGTTATACACAATGTTATACACAACGTTATACACAACGTTATACAATGTTATTTTTCTAGTGTCAATCATGCCTTGTTCCACTTCCCTCCAACTTAGCTATTGAGGGAAAAAAAAAACGCCTTCTGATCCACACAAGAGACTCCGTCAACCGCCTTAAGAGGTCTGGAAATGTGTCTTTTTTTGCCTTCAGTGCTGCTTTGTCACCATATGATTGTGAAATATAGTCAGGCTATATATATAAAATTATTTCATTTTTAGGGAGGCCACAAGGGGGGCCACAGTGTTAGAGACACTGCCCCCCCAAACCCTCCCCACAACCACATATGTTTGAAACCATAATCAAGAAAACCAGAAAAGTTCCACTTGGCTTGTTTCATGTCGTTTCTAACAAATGCTAAGAGCTCACGTTGAGAAAATAAAGATATTTTATTTCTGCAATTCAATTTACTTTACAATTTGATGAAGGCAGAACATGGGTAAATGTTATAAAATATGCAATATTGGAATTTTTATGAAAGGTATCAAGACATGGGTAAAAGGAAAAACTCATTTTAAGATACTGGTTCTGTAATAGTGGTGTAATGAAACTGCATTTTATTGGACTCCAGTGTGAACAGAGTGTCATTAAAACACCAGTTTAAGGCTTTGGGTTTCACAGGGAGTAAAACAAATCCTTTCATATTTCCAAACAAAAAAAAAATTTGTCAGTGTATACTAACACTATCACTTCTCAAAGCCTTCACTCTGCTTCAACATGTTTTACTCAGTCGGGAGACAACAGAGAGTGAAAAAAGACATGTGACATATTAAATGTGATGACAGCTTAACTGTTTTAATCTCTAGTGTTTTGAGAGTTTAATAATGCACTATTATCATTAACTTATGTATTCAAGCACTCATACTCATGAAACTGTTAATGCTAATCAACAGCCGGAGGGACATGCTCTTCTCAAAGTCATCCATAAAGCTTTTGGAAAAAATACTGTTCTCTTTTCCTAAGATGAAACTCTGGTAAAGTCCTACATTTCTGCGCTTTCATAATGCAATCTATGCAAAGAATAGCCTGGAGACGTCATAGACAATCAACACCTCCATTTTAACCTCCTGCTATGCTATGATTTGTAATTAGCTACACATTAGCATTAACCACTGTTGTTTCTGATAGTCCTTTATTACCAGAGTTCCTACTAACGTTTTCAGGGAGTTTCTTCCTGCCACTGTAACATTTGGCTTGGTGATTAGCAGCTAGATTTCTGCGAAGCTGCTTTGTGGAAATGACTTCTTAAAAGCCATAAATAAATCAAACTTGTTTGTGAGTGTTTTGACTCAAATTATGAGTTTTACACTACAAATACAAGTTATGAGTCCCTCGGTCTATTCTCTGAGTCTAATACTACATCCCAATGCACTGTTGAGTCTTAGCTGAGTCACTCCATGTGGAAGCATGACCTGTGCAGAAATAAAAGTTGGTATTCACTCTTTCGAAGTGTGTATATAACTATCTGAGTAACTTGTACTGCTGGAACAAAGTAATATTTTCGTTTCAGATGGGTGGCTATAGAGTGGTCATGCACATTTTAGGGTGTGTTTAAAGAATACATAGTTTCTGGATTTGACAATAACTGATTTTTTTTAGCGTTGCTGTCTCTACAGTTCCAGGCTCAGAAGTTCAACTTTCTGCTATACTTAAGTTGTGAGTTGAGATCGTTGATCGCATAATCAGTGGATAATATGTCATGCTCACCCGCAGGTGACTTAATGCCATGATGACCAAAGACATGACCAATGACCTGAGATGTCAGAATCTTTTTAATTAAAGTCTCAGAGTGTGAGTGCTGCTACAAAGCTGATCGTAAAGCTCCCAGTAGGAGGACAGCATAAGATTACGTAAAACTCACACGACTGCTAGAAATATGATGCCAAAACATAAAAGATGCTAATAGACAGAAAAAAAACCATCCTTATTACCTCAAGCTCAGTTTGAAGAAGTTTCCGTTTATGTGACCCTGTTTTCTGCGTGAGCCCCGATTGATGACGCAAGCAGAATGTTGTTTTTCTTTATCCTCGTTTTCATCACTGTTTTGTCTTTTTCTTTAATTTTCTTTAATTGCAGTTTTATTGTTAGAGGATCCTGATACTGAATTTGACACTGAGAATCCACGTTGTCACACATTCTGTTCCAGAATTCAGCCAAGATTTTATTGGGATCATCTTGTAGGTTGTGACAAATAATAATATTAAAAGACCGCTGAAATCACACAGTTTACAACTGGCTTTGCTGTAATGCAGTTATATATAGCAGCTATAATGCAGTTACTGACTGAATGAATGAAAAAAATGAATGAATAACGTTTTCCTGCATGCAATCTGAGTTACTCTCAGGTCAGTACATGAGAATTTGGAGGGTGACCTGAGTTGCAAGTCGGAGACTCGAGAACCAATCTTTGTTATAAATGAGTTGAAATTGAAATAATATGTTGCATAATGTCACTGCTGATTCTGAAAATGTCACCCACTGGCAACTCTCTGATCTGTTTGTAACATATGCAGATTGTTTTAGGGATTTTTTTTTTTGATCTAGAAAATAAAGCTCACTCTGTATTTTAGTGTAAATGTGTTAGTGCTGAGCTTTTGTAGAGTGTATTTTATTTATATATTGATTTACTGTCCCTGTTTTGGCGCACCTTGCAAAAGTGTTATATTAGTTACACAGTTATATTAGATGAGCGAGTAATATTGTGGTATTATTGTTATATGCAACTCATAACACTCAGAATTGGTCAAATCTCTTGTGGTTTCTTTCGCTTGGGTTAGTGATTTAGTTGGAACAGTTATTGCTAGAAAGTTGCTATATCTCAATCAAAATGTACAAGTGGGAATTCTGCCATACAGTGTAGCAAAACTATTTATTTAGAATAACTATTTCAGATATCAGAATAACTGATATGTGGAATAACTGGGAGCCAAGAGTTAGGATGTGATTGCAGAGTCTCTTTACTGAGGCTTATCTCTGAAACATTCAGAGGTGAGGTCAAAGACATCCAGGGATGTTTATCAAAGGTAACTCCAGACTCATAAATCTAAAATGACAGGCAGAGATTTTAAAATCAGAAGACAGCAAAACATGACTGGGAACAAGAAGTGAAAAACAAAGAGACTAGGAAACTAAGGTTATGAACAGGGAAGAGGAAATAGAAATGTAGGAAAACTCTTGGAAACCATAGCTCAGACATGCTGGAGAAACAAGTGCAAGACTTCAGAAAGAGCACATACAAGCTGGGGGCTATATAAACACGGATTAAGGGGCAAATCCAGGCTGACTAATGAGACCAAACAAATGAGAGTGTTTTCGAACAGTGACCAAGGGGTGTTGTTGAGCACAGAGAAGGAAGAAAACAGGAAACACAAACTCAACAGAAAGCAAGCTACTGAAGTGATACAAACTGGATCAGTCGTGGGGGAGAAGTCTTGTAAGAAAAAAAATTGTACTCTGCAAAGTTTTCGGAATAAAAATGTCGAAGAGAACAGAATGTAAAATCATCACAAGTCATGTTTACATTCATTCGTTCATCTTTATCCTAGTCAGGTCCGTGGTGGATCCAGAGTCTATCCCGGGTACACTCGGCGTGAGGTGCGCATACACCCTGTATAGGAAACAAGTCCATCAAAGGTTCTATGCACTCACACATTCACACACACTTTTACAACTAGGGGCAAAGTACACTATATGGTCAAAAGTTTGTGGGCACTTGACCATCACACCCATATGTGCTTGTTGAACATCTCATTGCAGATTTATTCCCCCTTTGCTGTTATTAATAACCTCAACTCTTCTGGGAAGGCTTTCCACTAGATTTTGGAGTGTGGCTGTGGGGATTTGTCCTTTCAGCCACAAGAGCATTAGTGAGGTCGGGCACTGACGTTGGGTGAGGAGGCCTGGGGCGCAGTCACTGTTCCAGTCTCTAGTTCTATCACTCCAACCATGGCAAACCATGTCTTCATGGAGCGTGCTTTGTGTACAGGGGCAGTGTCATGCTGGAACATGTTTGGGCCTCTTAGTTCTAGTGATTGGAAACTGTAATGCTACAGCTTATACAATTGTGTGCTTCCAACTTTGTGGCAACAGTTTGGGGAGGACCACATATGGGTGTGATGGTCAGGTGTCCACATACGTTTGGCCATATAGTGTTTCTTAGCCAATCCACCTACCAGCATGTCTTCGGGAGATGGGAGGAAACCAGAGAATCCGGAGGGGACCCATGTGGATAGGGAGAACAGTATGCGAAACTCCACATAGACAGTAACTTGAGCTCAGGATGGAACTGGAGACAATGGAGCTCCCCACTGCACCACTCATTCTACATATTAAATATATTTGTTATAATGTTATATGTTATAGTGCTTTATATATATAGCGTGGATGATACATTTTGCTATTCTGAAAAAGGTTTATTCGAAGGACCCTTCTTCCTCATCAATATTGGTAATGTCATTGAAAAACACAGGAAGGCTGTGTGACAGGGTAAGACATTGAAAGGTCCCCGATGCGTTAAAATACTTTAACATTCAAGCCATCAGTCTGGACTTTAACCCCAATAGACTAGAATTCTGTTCTGGAATACAGAACAAAATAGGAGAAAAATCGCATGCCTTCGAAACAATTCTTTGGGGTCTTAATCTATATTTGTAAGATTTGTCAACTTTTTTTTTTTAAATTTAAAACCCAGCTATAAACCCTGCTTAGAAGATCTCTCTAGTAGGTATCTGGTGTGTTCCAACCATGAGTAATGAAATAAACCTCTTGGGCTTGTCATTTTAAGAACCAACCAATGACCTGAGCAATGTGGCCAATGAGAGACCAATTACAGCATGCTCGTGCTCACCAACGGAAATTAATTGGGTCTCAGCACACTTTCAACTCTCAAAACCCACATATTTCCCATGTGGTGCATGGAAGGTGCATATCTTGTCTAGAATGGTGGTTCTGCATAATTGAATGATGGTTTTGCCATCAACAGAGGAATTACGTTTTTTTTTTTTTTTTGAAAAATACCCATTTCATTAAAAGTCTTGAAAACTGCATAAAGAGAGCTTTAAAGTCACCCCTCGTGAATTGGCGAGTTTTCCAAAGAGTTTTGAAAAGTATTTGCAAATAATTACAGCAGAGACAATGCCACTACAGCAGGTTCCAGTTAATGACTGCATCTATTAACGTGAAGTTTATGAAACATATTCCCAGCACATTCATTGCCCTACATGGCATGAATGTGCTGGGTCGCCACTCTGTTTCCTAATCACAAGTCGTGGGTTTATGAAGTTACATTTCCAAGCCTGGAGGGATGGAGTTCAGAACGGATTGGAGATATCCCTTCTCCAGAACACCTACTACACCCGGTAATTAACTGGTGAGTTGAGTCATGTGTCTGCTATACTCTGGAGGAATAGTGGAAGAAGGAATAGAGGACTATAGGGCCACAAGTTGGATGTATAGCATTTAAAGGGCATTGCTTAAAACATTTGCATTTTCAGGAGATAACAGGAAACCTGCAGATAAAGTATTTGCACAGGGTGTAGAAATTTATGGAAAATACTTGAGACCTGGAATTGATGACCTTGCTTTAAAACACCAGTCAAACAGTGTGTCTTTGGAGCATTTATAACAGAAAACTTTCAGTGGCACAGCACAGGGTAGCAGCTGCATATCTGAAATAAGCCACGCCGTGTGCCTCAAAACTCCAACCTCAAATCCCTCCCCTGGGAGGTCTGTTTTTCCTGTGCAATTCATGCAGACTTGATGAATCACATCTAGCCGGTGTTGATTAAAATTATAGATTTGTAGATATTGTCGACAAATCTTATATCTCAACAAATCAACTGTTATGCAAAATACAATGGTGCACTACACATAATGCTGCATTGGACTTTTTCTTGGATCTTGATACAGGGAAGTCCTTGTTTTTGAGATTTGCATGTCTGAGTCAGAGATCGGAAATTCCAAGGTGAGGTCAGGGTTGCAGTGGATCCGGAGCCTATCCTGGGAACTTTGGCCACGAGGTGTGAACATACCCTGGATGGGATGTCAATCTATTATAGGGCACCATTCACATACTCATTTGCACTGAGGTGCAATTTAGAGTAGCCAATCCAGGAAGGAAACTAGAGAACCTGGAGGAAACTCATGTGGAAATGAAGATAACGCGCAAAAACTCCAGACAGACGGTAACCCGTGCTCAGGATTGAACGCCCGAGCATGCAGTTGGAAGGTGGCATTATTAGGCTGCCCTAATAATAGTAATAATAATAATAATTAGTAGTGGTGGTCCCACATTGGATTTGTGTGAGCATGCCCGCAGAAAACCCACACTGGGCCATTTTGGGATATGCATGGGTTATAGCCCTGTCCCACACTGTCCACGACTTGCCCGTGAAGGGCCAATGTGGGCATGTTTGCTGGGACTACCAAGAATAATAGTAAATATAATGATAATAATGACAATAATAACGACAATAGCAGCAACACCACCTGCAATACTACTACTAGTTACTACTACTACTACTACTAATAACAACAACAACAACAATAATAATAATAATAACATTCATATATTTGTTGTTGTTTGCGTTTTATTTATAATATCAGTGTTTCTTTATTGAACTAAATCTAATTTATTTAAAATGCATTCATCATCAGAGCAGCGAGCATGAGTTGTGCTGTGTGGTTTGCAGAGCCGCGGAGAATAAAGCCGGGAGGGGAATTGTCCGCCAGAGCGCACTCATCCTGTTGGGTGAAAAACGCAAGCGCGCGCGTTCGTGTCGAGGTCTCTGCTGACGTGTTTAAATCTCCGTAGCCGCGCGTAGCGCTGCCATTCTCGCGCATAACGCTGCACATCGAGCCAGTGCGCGCGCTGTTGTGCGGTGCGGTGCGGTGCGGTGTTGTTGTGCGGTGCTGCTGTGCGGTGCCGGGCGCGCGCTTGCGTTGTAGCGTGCATTCGACGCGCGTATGGCCGCGCTGTAAAGTGAAGCGGCGGATGCTCAGTGGGATCTATATTCGGAATTCGGCTCATTTTCGCAAATGCAAAAGAAAACATGGAGCCAAGCCTGGCCTTACTGCTCACCAGCTTGCTCGGCTGGTGCTCGTGCTCGAGTTTCCCAAGTAACATTAATATAGGTGAGTGGAGTCGCGCGCGTCTTTATAGCGCACCTACACTTGTTTTTAATCGTCAGTGGCAGTGAAGTTTTTTTATGCTACAGGAGCGTATGAAATATTGTTAAAGCGTTTATTTATTTATTTTCTGTCTTGGCAGGCGGTTTGTTCCCGACCGACTCGCATGAATATGAGGTGTTCCGATTCGCGCTATCTCAGCAGCACGAGCTCCCCAAACTGGTGCCACAAGTGGACATGGTGGACGTGGGCAGCAGTTTCGCCATGACATACGCATGTAAGTTGCATCTCCGTCTCTGCATCTAACATTTTCGTGAATAGACACAAAGCGCATGAGTGACACATTGTCTCGAGCACCTGTTCGCTCGCGCCGAGCCGTGCACGCGCCTTCCAACTCCTCGCCTTAATAAGGAGAAATGAAGCGTGTCCGCCATGCTCTCTCTGTAATGCAGAGTGACTTCTGGATAGACGAGCATGCAACGAGGACAGATGAGCGTAGACAGCCTTTAGGGAAGAGTGAGGAATAAAAAAGTCACGGAATCTGTTGCAGCACTCAAAGTTGTGCAGTGAGGATTTAAGAGTGCCAGCTCTTCAGTTAAACTACGGACTTGTATCCATAAATACATTTTCTGTTGGTTTTCCAGAGTGGATATTTTAATTGTAGCTGTATCAGATAATATATTTCTTTCCCATAACATATTTCTTTCCTGGATATCAGAACAATGCAGCAGGATTTGAAGGATGGTTAGATCCTGGTTGCACAATCCCATCTTTCCATTTTCACTACAGTACTAATAAGCTCTTTGTGACTGGGCATGCTCTTTGCAAGCATCTGTTGCTAAGTTATGCAAAACATCACAGACAATCTGTGTTGTGTGTTCATGTGCATGTCCGACAGCATCCTCACACAAAATTACGACATAAAATCCATAAAATGCATGAGGTCGAGACTTAAAAGACAGAAAATACAGATCCAGCATTTTGTTCTCAACACACGTCCTCAGTATCACATCAGTGCAACCCTAAATGTGGCTTAAAGAAATGGAGTTCCTACTTAATTGGAAGCACTGCAGTAGAAATCTTTATGCATGATGTTTCTATGAGAACAAAGCAACATGATATTCCACCCTCAGAAGAGACAAAGCTTTCTCTTGCGTCATTAGAAGATTACTGTGTGATTTACTTTAACATCAAAAGTGACTGTGTTCGCAGGCGAAGGCGAGAGGTGCGTTCAGCATGTGGTGCGTTTCTAAATCCCGCTGATATTACTAGCTCCTGACAGCTCGGATGATGAGAAAATCCTCACCTCAACTCACTTGCTAGCAAGCGCGACTTCTTCTTGTTTGAAGTCTGAGGTTAACTCAGGGAACTGGCATTATTTATGTCAGCTCTAGACAGAGTGCCTGAACAGTACACGATCCTCATCGTCACACTGCAGAAAGTCCTGAGGGGGATTTGGATGTGATATATAATATTTTATGACGAATTGGTATTTGGTATTTGGTATATGGTGCGTTTAGGATGAAACATCAATCCCAGATATAGCCACTTCTGCCAAACATTGGCAGTTCAATTGCTTCTAGAAAGCTCCTCATGCTTTTTCATTGCGCATTGATGATGCCCTGAGAAGCTATTGGAAATTGGCCATCTGGACTGTGGAAATGTCTGTGATTGATCCTGAAGATGACTGCATTAAGTGTGAATGCGGAGCACTTTGGGAGAGTGTGCACTTCAAAGTGGGCTCCTGCGTCTACATGAGTGGATAGTGAAAGCAATTATACAGGGCTAATTAACGACACGACCAGAGGGTCTTCTCATCAGGGTGTGTTTGCGCTACCTGCTTTGAGTCTCTTCCCCTGATTGCGTGCATCTATCTGGCCCAAGTCATCATACCGAACATGATGAAAGAGTCTGCTCTGAACACCATCAAAATGAATTCTTTGCCTCCATAATAAGATCCCAAATAAGATGTCAATCTTGCTTACTTCATTTGGTATGGTCTGAAAATTGGTATGAAAGCATCATGGGGGAACTCTTGAGTGTTTTGAAGGCCTGATTAGAAGGCTGGCTGATGTAATTCCATGAACTCATCAACCATGTCCACAAACATTTGTCTGTTTGTTGTGGTGAGAAGTACAAGCACAAGGCTTTGATTAATAGGATGTCAAAGTTGCCGTTTTTAGTGTGTTTGCAGAGATGAATATTCTTCCTTGCTCTTTGTGCTTACATGCTTTGAAGCTACTCTTCCTGTCCAAAAACGACAGTTTACAAATAGAGTACCGAAAGGAAAGTGCTATTAAATAGTTATTTTGCCTTATTAGGAATTCACTGCAAGTCCCAAACAGTTTAAAAATGTCAATTCATATTCTGAAAATGTCAGCCAAGCAGTACAGAGTGTATTACGGTAATATGCATGATGTGCTCGTCACTTGCTGTCCTTCCTGAACTCCCGATCCCCAGCAGATAATTAAACGGACATGCAGATGCAAATGAAGGGTATTAGTCCCAATGCCCTGTAGTAGAGATACTCATTATCATAATCTGTCATTGAAGGTGATTAAAAGAAAAGAAGCACCAATCATAGATAGCTGATGATCTGCCCAGCACATTATTTGTTACACAGTTGTTTATATTAAGGCAGCAGCTGAGCAGACTGCATAGTTTATAGCAGGGGTGTAACTGAACATGAAAACATTATTTCGAATGAACAGACAGTGTGTTTTTAATGGATAGCAAATACGAATACGAGGCAGAAGAGCGCTATTCTTTATAAAGTTTGCCAGAAAGGTTCAAGAGGCATCTGGTTGATACTAGTGGTGTGCATCCATGACTGGGATCCCTTGGGCCACAAAAAAGTTTGTGTAGTGCGGTGGTTTATGATGCATTTATAGCATCCTTAGTAACTGCCTGGTCAGGGTCGCAGTTGTTTAAATTCGGCTACTACCAACTAAATTGATTGGAAAGTATCACAGGGAAGTATGAACAAAAATAATATCTGAATTGTGAACTTGAGTGCTGTAGCTGAGGTTGAGGAGCTGTCAGAACAATATTTGAAACAGTTCTTCTGTGTTGATAGTTTCTAATACTTCTGCAAGTGTGTAAACATTTGGGGGGCCCAAAGCGACAACGTACACTCCCACACCAATCATTTTTTCATATGCAAGAATGAACAGAATGAATGCTTCTTTATCTTGGATGAGTCAACAGGCTACTGTTGTCATAGCTAGTAGTAATGAGCTAACAACTTGAAGTGTGCTAGCTTAACACTTCTTACTCTAGATACTAGCTGGCTAGCTAGTTAGCCACTAATATTTTCCATTTCAATTACAAGTGGTAGCAAGAAAACGGACAACCTGACTAAATCCAATTTCTTACCAGTGTTTTGGCTCAGTTTCTCCTCTGATGCTTTTCCTTTTTCCATCTTTTCACCCCAGATAGATAAGAACGATTCATGATTCACACTTCTTTATCTTCTGACATTTGTTACCTAATTTAGTTGGGTAAATTGCAGTTTCTATTCCTTTCACACCACAAGGTACTCTCCTGCGACTGCCTGATACATAAACCAAACCATTTTAACCAAATGATAGCAAAGTGTGCTTTTTTGTATCTGTTTTAAAAATCACCTGGTAACCATAAGTAACCACTTATACCATTGATACCATTGAACCACTTATACAAATGATCCTACACTATATGGCCAAAAGGTTGTGGACCCTTGATCATCACACCCTTATGTGCTCGGTGAACATCCCATTCCAGCCTTAGTCCCACTTTGCAGTTCTAATAATTTCCACTCTTCTGGGAAGGCTTTCAACTAGAAAACCTTTGGAACCTGGCTGTGGGGATTTGCCCATTCAGCCACAAGAGTGTTAGTGAAGTCAGGCACTGATGTTGGGCGAGGAGGTCTGGGGTGCAGTCAGCGTTCCAGTTCATCCCAAAGATGTTCAGTGGGGTTAAGGTCAGGGCTGTATGAAGGACACTTGAGTTCTCCCACTCCAACTTTTGCAAACCATGTCTTCATGGTGTGAGTACAGGGGCTTTGTCATGCTGGAACAGGTTTGGGGCTCTTAGTTCCAGTGAAGGGAAACTGTAATGCTACAGCATACAAAGACATTCCATACAATTGTGTGGCAACGGTTTGGGGAAGAACCACATATGAGGGTGTTGGTCAGATATCCACAAACCTTTGGCTATATAATGTAGGTTCAGATATAAGTCTCCCAAAGAATGAAGTCCACACACATTTAGCTCAGTCATTTACTTTAAAGGGAACAGTTATGCAAGAATGTTTTAAAGGCTGCAGAACACCACGTTATGATAAACAGTTGCGGATTCCCCCGAAAACACAACAAATCGAGATACAGATATGAATATATACTGTATATATTTGGAGGAGTAGACAGATATACTGTAGATACAGTTAGTGACTTTGCACTAAACCCCTAGTTTATAAGCAGGGCCAGTTTTATTCTTTATTCATTTTTCTTTATTTCTTTCATGACAACAAGCCTTGGGAGAGTGTTAAACATCAACTGGATTTATTTTATTGTGCACGTTTCTCTCAGCTGGCGTTGTCATGATCAAAAAATGACTCGTACAGCATCTGAAGGCCAACAGGGTGTTTGTACATGAAGGAGGCCACTTCTGCTACCTATTCACAGTGCAGTGCAAGTTTGCTCAAACGGCAGCTTTAAAGGCCTATCTAAGCGGCTGCGTCTCGGAGGAGCTGCGCTAATCGCTCGGCACAGCCTGCGTCTGCCACACTCGTTTAATCTATTATTCATCGTCTCATAACCAAAATGATTATTTTTCCGAAGTTTATCCTCCGAATGTGCCTGAGTAGCAGTGCCCCCGAAAGTTAAAAATCCGTTTATGCACAAAGGCGACGTTGTGCTAGAATAGGACATTACTCTCTGGAGAAGTGATTAAAAATGCCACTTCAAGAAACATTTTCAGATGATGGCGCAAGAAAGACAGAGTTGGAACATGTAAAGAAAACATCAGTACAAGGACAAAACGGTATTTTCTAGTGCGTATTTCCCCCGAGGCATTTCTTTACCTTGTAGAAGGAATGACAGAGATTAGATTGTTTACAAGCATTCGATGATATTCATATGTACCATACTAAAGGAGCGCCTTGCATAATAAGGGTGTATCAGTGTGATTATTGTCACATACCACAGTGTACTCGCAGTAACAAAACTCCTGAGGACCAACCGGAATTGGAAAAATGGAAAATATAACGAACGATTGGCAAGTTATTGGATTGGAAGTTATTAATTAGAGCTGTACATGCTGTAATACCACTGTATGTAATGTCATAGTGAATATTTCTTGGAAAAAGTGTAAAAAGTGTAAAGGAACTGAATGCATTTTTTTTTTCCAACACCAAAATTGTTTTTCTGTTATGTGTGTGAATGGTACAGCTCCAGGCTAATGACATGAATGATAGACTTGTATGGGTTCAACTGATTTCATTGCAGTCTGCATAATCTTTGGATTTATAAGCAACAAGCTGAGTGTATAAGCTTGCTTTATACAATTGTTACAAAATGAACATTAGTGTATGTCCAGTTTACAGTCCAGTTCATGTCCATATGTTGCACACAATAATAAACTGTCAACAACACTAGGGAAATATAGATACTGTTGATCAACTATTGCGTATCGGGATAGTAGAAAATGTTGTCTTTACACTTTTATTACTGACATAAATAAATAGGAATACAAAATAATCGGTACAATCGGTATTTTAAAGGAAAAGTATACTGTTAACTGTAGAATTCTCGAATCAGAAAATGTTGATTTTGTTTTCATTTTCATTTGTTTTCATTTTCTGTAACACTACAGCTCTGACAATAGTTCTGGCTGTAACATAAATTATATGATTTATTAATACGCACCTTCTAATACGTATTAGATTATTATATTGCCAAATTCTGATTAATATCGGAATATTGATGTGCATGTAAATGTAGCCAAAGGGTGTGAATCAAAACCAGAATATCATGAATAGAGAGAAAGCCTTGGCACGTCGTATAAGAATACACTGAGCGATACTTCCCGTTTGGTAAATGTCTAGAGTTTGGGTTTATAGCATGTGTGGGTGATTGAATGGTTAATTAAATGATTAGTAGTTGAGTCAGTGGGAACGTGACAATGAGTATGTGTGCTGGGAATCATGTTTGGCCCGAAGCAATCTGAGAACTTGAGTCTGTAGCTGATTCCGTCGTTGACCGTGCCACCTTTCCCCTTTAGTCAGTTGCCTTTTCCACTGGGTGAATTTTATTATGTTGAGTCTGACTGCTGATGTAGCTGAGAAAGCAGAAAAGCATAGTTTTCCAGCATTTCCTGTATCGTTGTAGAAAGGGGTTAGCAAAAATCATAAATGCTGCATCTAAACCACAGATATTAGCATCCCCCAACACACACACACACACACACACACACACACCTGCCATCAGGAGGATGTGTGCCTATTTCCATTAATGTTATTTATGCTAATTTTCATTTAAGCTAAGATACATTGGGCATCTTAACAATACAACAGTATTGCAATAAAAGCCAAACTGATGGCTTGGCTTTAATTGTGTCTCAGCCTCTGAGTGGAAATAGTTATTAATAATTCAGATGCCATAACAATTATTGTGATAAATGTGAGCTTTCTTGCCTTCAGCACCTGGTAGTTAAAACAGAGCGGCTGACGGTGTGGCAACGCTGTCGTTTTATTTCTTTTCTGAAATGAATAACATCACTCTATTAACATCACTTTAATTCTAACTGATAGACTTCCACTGCTTACTGTAATTCAAGTTTTATCTTACGATAGATAGGGCTGCAGCTGTCCATTATTTTCTCAGTTGTTTCCCCCATATATCTGAAGAGTCTGTAAGGTTAAGAAAAGCCCAAGACTTAATTCATATTAATCAATTAATTAAAGGCAATTAGCAGCATAATACAAATCATATGAAAGGCTTTTCTGTGGGACTTCACATCAACCTATTAAATCTAAATAACGAGCTTAAAACGTACAGATGATTATAAAAATCATCATTTCTAATGAGTTTTTAATTTGCACATTTTTTTCTTTGTTAATTCCATGCTTATGTGACTACCCTGCATGTTAATTGTAGTTTTGTGGTATGAATGATAAATGATAAACTGACTGGCAGAACATGGGGATAAATGATAAATGAGGCACGTGTGTGTACCACAGTATGCGATAAGCTCTGCGCTCTCTGTAAACAACACCACCGGGTTTCCTACTGCTCCAGAAAGCGAGCAGTGCTAGCTAGGGTAATGATATGTGTGTGTGTGTGGGTGTGTATATATATATATATATATATAGTCAGGTCCGGAATTATTTGGACAGTAACAGTGTTTTTGTGATTTTGCCTTTATACACCACCACAATGGATTTGAAATATTTTGCAATTAACGTTAATGGTGATAATTAGAAACACATTCAAACACTTTGAGCAGCAGTTGACATGGAAAATGTCTGTGTGTGTACATTTGACAACCGACTTGTTAAAGGTCTATATACTGTTACTGTTTACTGCGCATTATTGCCGAATCACTTAAAATTCCATCATCTGAGTTTTTATGATTGCCAGCGCCAGCAAGCAGTTCCCGACTGCACATATTATGATGATATTATTATGCTCTCTTTAACCCTGAAATGGTGGGAAATGCTTGTTTTCCCGTCTTTTCTGTATAATATTTGAAACAATTCAAATCTCATAAATAATTACAAATGATATTATAAATAATTAATTGCATAGACTACACTGAACATTACCATTTCCTCAAACTTCAGATATTTTCATCCGATACTGTGGACTGTTTGGATTTTGTTCTGTGTTGTCTGTTGGATAAAATATGAACATTTGAGCACTGTATTCAAATGATTTTAATGATCAGATATGTGGAAGTTATCATATACAGTAGTTGTAGTCCTATAACATGAAACATGAAGATGTTGGATTGTGAGCGAATACACACAGTGGTGTAAGGCTTTATGAGAGGCCGATCTTACGAATGTTCTTACGAATATCAGCCTTTTTATCACCCTGACAGGCAGCCAGGCCAAATGTCTACAGCATGTCAATCAGCCAGGCTCCAAAGAGACTCATTGAGTCAGCTTTCATCAAACCAAGACTCAGAACAAAAAGACCTTTGTGTGTCCTCTGTGTGGGTACATGGCTCTTCTGAGGGATATTGAGGAGATGCTACCTGTGCGACAAAACAGACCTACCAAATGAGAAAATTTGTCCTTAAGTAAGCGTGTAAGGTGAAGCCAGCTTCCTGTCCTCAGCTCAAGTTTACATATCTCCAGTCTTGGATCAGCTGCACAGCCGTTGGCAAGGACTTCCAGCCCCTCCAGGTTTTGAAATAAACCCCCTGTCAGGCAGCGAGGGCTGTCTTCGGTTTGTACAGTATAGTCTGGCTCGAGGAGTGTCATTGTTGATTGTGTAGGACAGGGATTTCATGAGCCTGATGTGCTTGGTCACTAGGAAACTGACCTCAGGGGATGATAAAAGCAGCTGGGGAATTGCCTTGAATTTTTATTCCATGATGTGCATCTCTGAGGGGCTGAATGACCTCTGTCTTTCACTAATAGCATGGGATGAATGAGATGCTTTAGCTTGCAGCAAGCTGGTTTAGAGTACACAATAATGCTGTGTGGGAATTGGATGTAATTACAGAAACGGGATTTATTATAAATGAATTTTGTAAATATGCTAGTTACTTAGCTGTGATAAATTTGCATCCAATGAGTCAAAGGCAGTCTTGCCCCTATGTTCACAGTAGCATGCGATAAGCAATGAAGCGACAGCTTGACAAGCAAAAATTAAATTGAGATTTTCTCAGTTCTATACAAATTAGGTATGGCATCGTAAATCCAAACGTCCAAAACCCAAAAAAGATTCCTCACACCAATTCTATGGTGCGTATCTTCCTACGTTTCTTCAGCTCCCCACTCACAGCTTTAGTTTCTACCTGCAGTTAGTTCCTGTTTACGGTTTGACTCACAGAAAAACGTATCCTGTCATATATGACCTCTCATTAACTGTATTTAGAGACATTACGGAGAAAAATATTGGATTGGATTGGATCATTTGGAAGAAGTAGCAGAGAGTTGGTGGGTGTATGTAGATAGTACAGTTAGCTTGCTTTGCTAATCTGCCAAGGAAACTAGTATGAAGCCTAGCACGTAAATCAAACAAACAAACAATTTTAACGCTGTTTAGTAAATTATTTAATATGTGTTCAACCATTTAGCTTTGGAAGCTTGCTGGTGTGAACATAGACGTTTACATTTTCATGTATGGCATTTGGCAGATGCGCTTATCCAGAGCGACTTACAAAAGTGCTGTGAAGAAAATGAACTAACAAATGAACTAACATAGGGTTAGTTCAGCTTGCTGCTAGCACAGTACTGTATTATCATTCATTCATTCATTCATTTTCAGTAAGCGCTTTATCCTGGTCACGGTTGTGGTAAATCCGTAGCCTATCCCAGGAAAATACTCTAGATGGGATGACATTATGCAATTTGAATATTGACTTAAGATGTGAAATTACTTTTAAAGATAGCGGAATAATATTTTTAAACCTGAATAATCTTTAAAAATCTGAAAAATCTTTAATTGCGATTTGGAATAGTGCATTGCATTGTAGATCATACGAGTTTTTTTTATTTTTGTGCTTCTCTGTTACATTATTCAAGCCAGCTGGAGCAGAGATGCTCAGCTCTAGTCCCTTTTCCTTCAAAGGCAACTCTCAAGGCATAGATAGTTTCAACAACAGTTATACAAAGCAGAAGGAAAGATGTGCCAACATTTTCATTGAGATTGTAATTCACCTTGCAGGCAGCAATGGGCTCCAATAATTACAAGCTGCTCCTTTATTTATATAGTTTATCAGTGTTTTGCTGATTTTGATTCTGCTCTTATGAGTATGTCAGAGTGCAGGCTGTATCAGCAAAAACAGAAGATTCTGTATACTCTATCAGAACAAGACTAATTTTATCCCTGCTTGGGGCACACAATTTCTAATTTACACCTAAGCCATTCCTGGTGTTTAATAGATAGACATCCTGTTTAATATATTTATAAGTCCTGAATGATTTATTGCCAAAGTATTGCATTTACTGTACATGTATTGTGTCGGCATTAACTGACAGACCATAGTGATTGGACAGACCATCAAATCCTGATAAGTGATGTCATGTCACTCCTGTATCACTTTTGTGACAACTCCGATACAAAATCTGACTGCACAGACAAAAGAATGGATCTCTGGTTGAAATCCTATTCACTGAAGCTGATGGCAGGTAAAATGCAGATACCAAATTGGAAATAAATAACTGTGAGAACACTACTTTATTTAGATTTATTAAGCATAAACGTTGCTTAAACACCACTAACTTTTAAACATAAAATTTAAAAAGCTAAACCCCTAAACTTTGTACTTAAGATTTTTTAATCTTACACATGCTTTTCTACATTATAAATATTAATAGGGTCCAGATAGACTGCTACACTATAGTAAAAAAAGCTAGTACACGTCTCTGTTTATACAGACTTTTTATGTTAATAAGCACATTTTGCATGAGCATTTCCAAACAGGATCTAACATTTCTTCTACTTTTTAAAAACGCAGAAAGTCAGTAGGCTAATGCTGCTATTTCATTAAATGTTTTTTTATACAGACACAAGCTTTTACTGAGTAACAGGTTATGGGACAGGTCACACATATTTATTTTTGTTCTATTTTGCATAAAAGCATTAAAGACTTCATAGAATCATAGAAATGAATAAATTTGGCATTTAAGTTAGTTCAGTGGGGGTAACATTGTACATTTGTGAACCTTTATATTAGGCCAAGATTTCATCCTCATTAAATGCTACTGCAAACGATATTAAGTAGATAAAAAACAAATTAGTTTTTCTTATAATTCTTATCAGATACTATGCAGACAGCCATCTTTCTCCATTCATTACTGATGACACAAATGATGACACTGTGTCTGTAATCAGAAATGTCTGCATCTTCATTGGTCGAAGACATCATGCTAAAATGTTAAGTAAGGAATAAAACACAAGAGGGTGTGCGTATGTAGGAAAATAATTCACACCAAAAAGTTTGGGAACCATTGGTCTATGGTCTGTTTGAATTCCAACAATGCATCAGCCATGTAGAGTCCATGTACACACATTTGACCTTGCTCTCAGGGTGGGAAAGATGACCCCCTCTCTCATGTCAGTTAGAGCGAGTCAATCATGAGCTCTCTTCACTTATGTTCTGTTCAATTCAATTTTATTAGTATAGCACATTTAACAATAGATATTGTCAAGGTCCTGGGATGAGCACAAGACAGAGTTTGCGATTACAGCAGCAGTTCTTAGGTACAGAGCTACAGTATGCTGGCCATATTATGCACTGAAGAAAGCATAAGATGTGGGCATAACTCTATACAGAATAGGAGAGCTGGTGTTCTACGGTGATAGTGCATAAGTAGCAGTATGAAAAGATACAATGGCCGACTTGATGTGTCTCTCAGGAAACAGGTTTCCCAAGGTTGGTAGTTGTCATGTGGTAGGTGAGATTTAGCAGGTGGGAATTAGCTATGGCTATCTGTTAAAAAAAAAAAAAAAAAAAAAATCATAAAAAAGGAAGAGAAAGCAGATACAGAGCAGAGGTTGGCAGAGCAAACCCATGCAGCCCTGTCCTAAAATCTCCACAAGGGAGCCCAGAGATCAGAAAGGCTTGCTCGCCTCTGGAGCAGTCTGTCGCAAACATCTCAGCATCGGTGAGAATGCCTGAGGCTGAAAAGCAAGCTGTTTCTTTCCTCTCTCACTCCACTGCATTCTGGACCCCATATGCGCACAACCCTGCCAAAGTCGCACCTCGCAAACCTTTCCAAGCACCACTGCCTTAGAGTTTCTAACTCGTTTTTTTTTTTTAAATTTTATCTAGAAGTGGGAAGCTAAAAAATATATGCTCCATCCGCAGTATATGCACTTGGAAATGTACTGTTATCTCTTCAAATGATAGAAGTAATGGCTTTGTGCAGCCATGCAATAGTGTTTTATCTCTAGCAAAGAGATATCAATCTCAAAGTAATGACAGGACATTTGTTAATCCGTGCAATCAGTTAAGGAAAATGTTGCTGATTTATTGGGGAATGATATATGAACAGGGCCGAGTTTAGTGGGTGGAGAGTGAAAAAGTAGAGGTTTGCTGCTTGCAGAGCCAATCCCAGAGGAGGTTGGGTTGTACTGGTGATATTTGAAAGTATGCTTGCCTGGAGGTAAGAATACAAACTTTGTATGTGTGAAGGTGGTGAAGGCAAGAATGATGGACAGTGTGATGCCTACCTACTTGAGAAATTAAAACAAATACTAAGGTGAGGTCAGTTTTCCTTATCTCGGTTATGCCACTACAGATACAGTATGATCAAGTATTTGGTGGATTGTGTGGTTGGTGGGTTTGGAGTATAGAGCACTTCAACACAGCCTTCCTGCACATCACATTCATCACAGGGCTTTAAATGGTCAAGGGTAAAGCATCACTTTGTGAGAACAAACTTCATTTTTGTTTCAGATATTTCACTATCTTTAAATGGCATATAACAGCCTTATGGGGTGCTTTTACCGGTTTAACAACGATATCAATAATTCAGCCTATGGAGCCGGAAGCGGATTATTTTCATATAACAGTACGGTCTGGAGTGTGTTATTTCACTTACACCACAGCAATTTGCCAATGATTGCAAGTTTTACTTTATTAATGAATGACACAAAACACATTTTAATGGATTGTAGATACAGAAACTCACCGTCCACTTTATTAGGAACACCTGTACATTTGCACGTTCATGCAGTTACCTAATTACTAAGCACAATGCAAAAAAAAAAAAAAATCATGCAGATACAGGTCAAGAGCTTCAGGTAATGTTCAAATCAAACATCAGAATGAAGAAAAAATGTGATATTTTGATTGTGGCATGGATATTGATACCAGATGGGCTGGTTTGAGTGTTTCAGAAACTACTGATCTCCTGGGAATTTCACACACAACAGTCTCTAGAGTTTACACAGAATGGTATGAAAAACAAAAAACCTTGAGTGAGCGACAGTTCAGTGGGTGGAAACATCTTGTTGATGAGAGAGGTCAGAGGAAAATGGCCAGATTGGTTCAAGCTGCCAGGAAGGATACAGTAACTCAAATAATCACTCTTTACAACCGTGGTGAGCAGAAAAGCATCTCATCATGCACAAAACATCAGCAGACGACCACATTGGGCTCCACTTCTTGTTCTGTCAGCCAAGAACAAGAATCTATCTGAGGCTACAGTGGGCACAGACTCACTCAAACAGGAGAGTTGATGAGTAGAAAAAAAGTCACGTGGTCTTTTTCGAGTCTTCGACTGTCCAGTTTTGGTGAGCCTGTGCCCGTGATAGCCTCATGGGCTAAGTGATGACGTCTTTTATAAATTAAATAAATGTCTCCTAACAAAAAACATCACCACATCAACGATTATTCATTTTTCTTTGTAAATAGCAACACGTGTTCTTAATCCATTTATTATTGGTCTTAGATTATGTGGAGTGTCCAATATACAAGGCCATGTGTATGAGCTGTTACTATAGAAACAATAATATATTAGAATGAGTGCATTAATATAACCCTTACAGGCAGAACTACTGCCAGAACCGTGATGATGTTGAAAATTAATCTGCACCTTCTGATTCAAGATTATATAATACATAATAATTTTATAATTACTATATATAATTATATTTTAATTGCTATTTTGGGTTAGCAGGCTCTGAATTCTAGTGTGTCAGTGCATTGATTTTGAACCTTTGGGTGAAACTGTTCCAGGAGCCATTATGATTCATTAGAGCACTGGGCCTGGGATCGGCTGGGTTCTCTTTGAAATATTTCAGATTTTTCACAAAGGGCCTTGTGTTAAATTAAATTAAATTTAATCTTAATTTTCCCAGAAAAGGATGAAATGAAGACTTGCTGTCTCGTGTGTTAGATTTGAGAGTGTGCATATTCATTAGAGAAAGACAGCATGATGAAACAAAATCAATATATAAACACCATGAAGGATTTGGCAGGTGTCAGTGTTTGGACAATTTGGATAACCATGGCACTGGAACTGAAAACAGACACTACAGTGGGTAATTCCAATGTTCCGTTGCAAAGCATGGCGTTTAGTATGTATGTTTGAATGAACCTAAATATAAGATTGTTTAAAATATGAAATATTTGGGGTGGTTGAACTCCAGAGCACCCACAGAGCTGTCACATATACCTGTGCCCATCCTAACCTTCTTTTTTTCCACAGTTTGTTCGCAGTTCTCTAAAGGAGTCTACGCCATCATCGGTCTATATGACAAGAAGACCATGAATATGTTGATGTCATTCTGTGGGGCTCTGCATGTCTGCTTCGTCACGCCCAGTTTCCCAATCGATACCAACAATCAGTTTGTAATCCAGCTCAGGCCCCAGCTCCAGGATGCCCTGATCGGCCTTGTGGAACACTACAAGTGGACCAAATTTGTCTACATGTATAGCTCAGATTCAGGTAGGTAATTTCCTCCAAGAAGTCAAAAGCTAATCTATTGAGTAGTAGTATAGCTTTGGGCTCCGTTATTGTGCAGGAACAACTGTAGCTTTGTGCTATAACACTGGCGTATTGTTAATTTAGTTGGATGTTCTCACCCAGTTGTTGTTTTCACGGCTAGGAATGAATCCATGTGTACTGATGTTGGTGGAGCATCACAACAGGGCATTGCACTAACATTACTGCATACTGAGATCCACTCTTAGATAAAGATGCAAGGCCAACATACTACTTAAAACTCCTAATTTATGTCTTCCAAGCAGGGGTTGTGGATGTACACTATTACTGTGACCCATTTTCAATACACATGCAAAGAAATGCTGTAGAGCAAAAGTAATTAAATTAAATGTTTCTACGTACATTAAAAAATGCTATAAAGAGTAGTAAACAGTAATGAATGAATAAATTTGGTGTGACGCCCCTTTGCTTTAAAAAAAGAAACAGTAGTCTCAGTTACATTTTATGCAGTTTTATAAGCAAATATACTGCTAAGCTTTACTGAGCGTCTTGCAGAACCAGCCACAGTTCTTCTGGAGGTTTTGACTCGCACTTGCTGCTTATTTTTCATGCAAAACCCAGCAGCCTTCATGTTTTTTTTATCTGAAAAGTGGTCTCTTAATATCATAATATCGTGCTTTCTTTACTGACATACAAACATTTTTCTGTACCATTTAATTTTCTGCTGGAAAACTAATGTTTGGAAATCTAAAACATTTTTGTATTGACTCGATAATGTAGAAGTCATTAAATACAAAGTTTTTACTCAAAAAAAAATAGGGTGCCTAAGACTTTTGCACAGTATTGTACACCACCAAAATACTAAGCAAATGCAACTTACTTTATCTGTAATAAATATATACAAGCTACTAAAGTTGGATATAAACTGTATTTCATTGTCAGCAAATTATGTCAATTGTGTCTGTATTGCTCGAAAAAAAACAGTGAGGTGGCTGGTAAGGAGGTGCAGACAGGTAAAGAAAGCAGACTTTGTTAATCTGAACGTATATAAGACTAGATGAAGCCACGTCTATAGCCACCTGCACAATACTACATTTGTTTTCTTTTGCTTGAATGGACTGTTAACACTTTGATATCACTTTGCTTGAAGTGTCGAAGTGTACGCAATGCTGTTTTTTTAAATCTCTCTTCCACCTGCTCCAGAAGGAATTCCTCCTATGTTTATTTTTGCTGTTCTTTAAAGCTAAATAAAATGTAGCTTTAAACAATCCTTGCACTGTAGCATAGCGAATTCCATCATGACCAGCAATGTGTGAAAGAGTTTTTTCGGAGCCGCAGGTTGCACATCAGTGTCCAGTCGCATACAGCTCACTGAGAGAAAGATCAGCAATGAATGCCAGCTCAAAGAAGCTGACTCATTTTTGGATTTACTGAGGCTGGAATTGAACATGGCAGAAAAACTTTCCAGACCCTTCTACAGACATCGCATCCTCCGTCCATCAGTAAGCTATAAGGAGTTTTCGCACGGTGCTCTCAGTTTCAGAATTAACAATCTGACCAGGACTAGCCAAGATCTAGTTAAAGCCGGTCTTAAGGGAGTTGAGGCCAAGTCAAGATCAAGTTCAGATGAAAGAGAAACAGAGGCAAGATTGAGACTGAAAACCTTCAAATCCTTTTCAAGGCCAAGCTTTTACTTTAACTAGTTGGCTTCATTTTGTGCACTGTGCCAATGATTAGGCTTTGTTTTCTAGAAGAAGGAATTACTTCTTGTCAAATTTTATGCATGTGCAAAGAAAATACAACATGAACATTATTTATAACTCCCAGCTGAGACCAAGACCGTACTTAGCGAGACCAATGGCCAAGACTGAGACGAGTCCAAATCAATATAGAAAGCGTCTTGTGACTGCACTGGAGTCTGAGACCTGACTCGAGTCCTACAGCCGTAGCAATGTCCTGAAGCAATTTTCGCTTAGAAATGACAACTAGTCTGCTTTTTTTTTAATTACTGTTCGGCTAGTAAAAATAAATAGCCCCTACTATACACACATTTTTTTAAATGGAATGGGAGCGATTGACTCGATTGGATATTGCAGCATCACACCTAGTCAAACATCTTGAAAACATTCGCAAAAAGGTTGTGGAAAATACCAATGATATATCTGCCACATTCACATGCAAATGATCTTTTACCTTATTTATGCAGTTGCGTTAATGCAACCAAAATATGACTGTATATATGTATAGCATATCAGCTCTGAAGACAAGAGCAACCCCATGCCTGGTTGAGAAAGCAGAACAAAGCCTAAGGTGACTAGTGTTTCTGTGCTGCTTTTATGTTTCCCTTTGTGCCACATCTGGTATGATAAAGGATGGGGTGTTTTTTAATTTTTTTTTTTTTTTCTTTTTTGAATAACGAAGGCTCTTAGCTGCAGCAGAGGATGTACTGATTTGTAATGAGGAGCTTTTTTGGAACCTGCAGTGACAACAGTGTAATGTAGAAAGTGAGGAGGAACATGATGCTGTTTGTAGCTGTTCAGCCTGGCACAGAGAGTCAGTGTTATACTGTAGTGTAATATTTCCACTGTCTCTGGTGCAGTGACTTCAGTTAGGGCTCCCTGGTTACACTGAGATTCCACGGTAGAGGGGCTGCTAATTTGCTTTAGCCAAATGGCTCATGCGCCTTGCTACACTTGAGCTACCTTAATTAATCTGTACATGATGAATTTACTATAATAAGCTGCAGAACTAAATCTAAAAGAGTGACGAAACTATGATAAGGCAGTTGGTTCTCTGCACTGAATGAACTGAAAGGTTTATGATGCAAGGTTCTTTAGAGGAATACTGAATGGGTTTGGAGTAAATGTGTTAGATGCATAGGCGTAACTTACACTGCGTGTTGCTAATATATAGTTATATACGGTATATTCTAACATACAGTGAGGCTTTATACTGAGTGTTGTAGCTGCCATTATAATGGACAGTTTAATTAGCAGGTTCATGCTGTTTGGTTTCTTTATTTTTCCATCGAACAGGTTCAGTGAAAACAGTATGTAAATGATGTAAAACGAATTTTAAGATTTCTGAAGCATCATTCCATGCTTGCCTTTAATTCTTAAAAGCGGATGTAGACTTAAACATGGATTAAAATGGAAGCATATCTTTTCTGTCAGACATGTTTGATACAGGCACCTAAGAAACATTTTTGGTGCAAATTGGACTGTTTTGTCATTGATCATTTTTTAACACTCCCTTCCCAAGCACTTCTCAGAACTGAGTTCCTCCGGTGGGTAGCTGTAGGGCCAATGACAAGCTGAAGCACAGATTTCAGATAGAAAATAGACTTCAGCTGTAAACACAAGTGTGTGGAATTTGGAGATTTGTGGGAAAATATTACAACAATTTATTGTTCTTTAAATGAATACTGTTCTTTACAGAAATCCTGTATGTCATGCCTGTACACCAGTAGACATGGAATATAGTTGAAGGAATTAGCACCATGTACTTCTGTTTTCTCAGCTAGCTTTGTTTTAAGTCAGCTGATCACACTTATGACTAAACACAATGCTCATTCACACATTGTCAGATTTATGGCTGAGCGCAGTGACTGTCTCACATTATATAATCAGTTATTCTCCAAAGCCTGCACATTTCTAGAAAACATAAGTGCTGAGCACCTTCATATACAATTTCAATGCTGAAACCATGTTAAATGGTTTAAATTAAATGATCTACTTCAAACTGGGTTTATTAGAAATGTGAACTCACATGAAAAATGGGAAAAATGAATTTGGGAAATATATGACTGTGATGGCATTGTTTGAGTATTTCAGAAACTGCTGATCTCCTGGGATTTTTTAAAATGCACAACAGTCCCTAGAGTTTACACAGAATGGGGCGAAAATCCAAAAACAACATGCAGTGAGTGGCGTTATACATTCAAGAAACGCCTCTTTGATGCGAGGAGTCAGGAAGAATATAGCTAGACTGGTTCAAGCTGACAGGAAGGCTACGGAAACTCAAATAATCACTCTTTACAACCATGGTGGGCAGAAAAGCATCTCAGATTGCACAACTCTTCAAATCTTGAGGCGGATAGGCTCCCTCGTATTGTATACCTCATACAGTCTGAAGACAGGTACATTGATTTGTGACTCCTTATCTCACCAGGAAGGTACGAAATAAAATTTTCTTTTGAGATTTCTCCATTCTGTTCCTGCTGCAATGAATGAATGGTGAACTCCTTACAACAAACAACAATACAAAATAAAGAAGAATGAATAGCATACATTTCCTGCATTTGCATATGAAAGCACTAATACCATCGGTTAATTATTAACGGTTGTGTGTGTCTAATTTTCACCATCACTTAACTGATCATGGTTCGAGAGAGCTCTGTGACACCTCTGGAACACCCCCCCGCCGCTTCCCATTGCTCTCCTGTTGCCTAGATACTGCAGTGCTCCGGTGCATGGCTATTTTCAAACTTTTAAGTGAGTCCTCTGTTTACACGTGTGTGTGTGTGTGTGTGTGTGTGTGTGTGTGTGTGTGTGTGTGTGTGCACGTGTGAGTGTGTGTGCATGTGTGTGTGTGTGTTTTAAAATGAAGCAATTCCATTTGACCTTTTTTTTTTTCCAACTCTCACAAGTAGACAGGTAGAGTGAAATGTCAGTACTTACGTAAATGTATGTGTCAATAATGGAATGGAAAAGTGAATATTGCATGCAGACTGAATGTAATTAAACAAGCTGCCGATGTCCACTTGCCAAGTCTGTTTATTGAGTGCATTTGCAATAAATCGGATGGCCATAAAGATTCAGACGACACACTCCGGCCAAATCAGCTTTAAACACAGAGCCGGCTTTGTTTTCAGGAATGAAAATAGCACCTGAATCTGCTTCAGTGAGATTTGTATTTGGCACGATATTTGGTGAATGTATGAGAAGTAGGTGAGTTTGAGTGACAGGAAGAGGAGAAGACACTGGCCCAGACCTCTTCTTCTCGACCAGTTCTTTAGCTCATCTCCTTCTGTTTCCTTTCTTATCGGCGCTGCTGCAGTAACGTGACGCGACACTAATGCGAGACAGATAGAATGTGGGTATCGTCTTTTTCGCATGCTTTCTCTCTTTCTCTCTCTCTCTCTCTCTCTCTCTCTCTCTCTCTCTCTCTCTCTCCCGCCTTATCTGCAGTTTAGTGCTGCTCAGTGGGTGATAAAGCCGGTCTGCTCTCCGGTGTGAAACAATTTCACAGCTGCTGAGATCTGCCCAAATGTGCCGGCGTGCACAGACGACTGGAGAGGAGAAAGCACAGGCATGGCCAAAACTGAGGAGGCATTTCGAAACACAATCTGACACAGTCTTTTAATGAACGACGTTGAGCACTGTTACTGTTAGAACTGTTTCAGAAGAACAGTTACCAGTTGGACATTTGTTGCATAGCTAAAGTCTTTTAGTTAATTGGGAAATTGAATGTCTTATAGGGCTGAACGATAAGGGCAAAAATGAGAATTATGACTAAATTTGAAATCACTGAAAATTGAAATCACGTTTAATTACTGAGGCAATTTTTGTCATTTAATGATTTTAAATAGTCTTTTCTTTTGCATTGTATATTATAAGCTGCTATTAATTTAAATGTACAAATTATTGAATCGAAATAAGATTGCGCCTTAGTCACATTCATTGAGTGGATGTAAATGCTAAATATAACCACAGCTACACAGTTAATCAATAAATAAATCGCCCAATAAATATCTTTCCTAGCATGGAAGCATGGCTATCAAATGTTCAGCCAAAAGTCTCTGATCATCTAATGATAAACATATCTAAGTTTTGCCCATTCATCCTACACTGCAAATAATGACATCTTAGCAATTGAAAATACACTATATGGCCAAAAGTTTGTGGATCATCACACCCATATGTGGTTCTTCCCCAAACTGTTGCCACAAAAATGGAAGCAGACAATTGTATAGAACGTCTTTGTATGCGGTAGCATTACAGTTTCCCTTCACTGGAACTAAGAGGCCCAAACCTGTTCCAGCATGACCATGCACAAAGTGAGGTCCATGAAGACATGGTTTGCCAAAGTTGGAGTGAAAGAACTCGAGTGAACACCTTTGAGATGAACTCCTCCTCGCCCAACATCAGTGCCTGACTTCATTAATGGCTGAATGAACACAAACTGAATGACCACAGCCACACTCCAAAATCTAGTGGAAAGCCTTCCCAGAAGAGTGGAGGTTATTGTAACAGCAAAGGGAGAATAAATCTGGAATGGGATGTTCAAAAAACACATGGGGTGTGATGGCCAGGTGTCCACAAACTTTTGGCCATATAGTGTTTCTTAAATATAGTCAAATATATCTTGTATTTCATTGCATAAAATAACAATGACTCAAATATAAGATTATTAAATTTAATTCTAGACATTTGTAAAAAAAAAAAAACTAATTTCAAACTTGAAATAGTCAAGTTCTACTGGCAGATAATTTTGCTCATTTTAAGCATTTCTAGACAGTAGCAAACTTATCTACCAATACGAATATTTAAATGAAATATTCATATTCGCTTGAAATGGGTAAAAATGACTAGAGATATGTTGAATAAGCTTACAGTTGTACAGAAGTACTCAACACATTTGACTATATTCAAGATATTTTCTTATTTGCTAAGATGTAATTTATTGCACTGTAATATGAAATTGTCTACCATTTTCTCAAAGAACTTTGAAAGCAGAGAGTGTGCCGTGTATGGTCAGACAGCTACCAAAAAAATGAAATAGGAATTTAATGAACCAGAGCCAATAAAAATAATATCTAACATCAGTTAATTAGCTATCTAAATGTATCAGTGTTACAGTTGATTATCTTTTTTCTTTATCTATTTGTGAAAGAACATGGAAAACAGAACAGAAAATGTCATCACGAAATGTAAAGCTATTTGTGTCCTGGAGAGCAGAATATAAACACCGTTATTTCTAATGGTCACTGGTGTATGCTAAACATGAAAACTATTCTAGTTCATATTCTATTTGAATAGTTTTAATTTTAATCATCTAAGTTGACTTAAATCGGAATATATATCTATATATTATATAAATATCTGGGTGCACAATATGGATTGCCGTGTGCTGCCTCATTGTTTTGAACAGACATTCCAACTTTGTTGAAATATGCTTCCATTTTTTGATAGAAAATGATACACATTGCTATACCATAGCACTGGTGAATGTTCAAATCTGAATGGTCAGAAGCTCTGACAAGAAGTTGGGAGGTTTTTATCAATGCGCTTGTTTTATTATTATTTTTTTCTATAGTAACTCATTCACAGGGACACTACAGTGGATGCTCCATATAAACTGATTATAAACGTGTGTCACTGTTGACATGGTGAAGTTTTCTATGACGAGACATATATTTAGCATCTTTGATAAGGAGGCTCCAGTTTCAGTAAAAAACGTAACTTTGAGTTTCCTGACATGGGAAAATCTTTAGGATGAAGGGTATTGTGGTTTCTCCGGAAGATCACAAGCTGCATTTTTTGTCTTCGGAGGCTTGTGAGGAAATGACTGTTTATAGCTGTTATAATGGTAACGATAACAGGAACTAACCATTTCACCAACGTTCCACAACATTAAACATAACTACAAATGAATAAAAAGTATGCCGTTCTTTAATTAATAAAACAGATAATTGTAGTCAAATCGCTGTCATATAAGAATACACTTCAGGACATACTCTTATTAGAAAATAATCAACTTTCCGTCAGAACGCATCACACTACTGTGCCGTTTATTATTTTCCTACAGCAACATGCCCCTTTGTGTTTTATTCCTTACATGAAATGGAGTAGGTCAAGAATAATAGCCAGCTTTAGTCCTTCAGTGTTAATGTATCAAAAAAATAAAGGGTTAAACTATATTAGTTAACAAAATTTCATATAAGGCTTCAGGTCAGTTTCATGTTTGTTGAGTACGGTCTTCAAATCATGCAGTTCCTCTCACTGAGCATGTAAAAGACTCAGCCTCGATTTGCAAGCAGCAGAAGACGACAGCTGTAATTATCTACTACTAGTGCCACTATTCATTTCCACAACAGGAAACGCCGTCTAAGCTCCATGATAAATGCAGAATTATCTCATCGCATAAATTTGCTTATCAATTGATTCTCTTAGTCTCTCCAGTAGTCCGTATATGTCATGTTTATGAATTACACTCAGAGACAGTTGATCACGGGTGCCAGACGGGGTAGATTTATGTCTAACGCTGAACTTGCATACCATCATATTTCAGCAGACGCGAGGTCAGCGATCAGGGAGCCGTGTCTGATTGGCTGGCTCATTTGTATTCCTCATCTTTGGGCTTCTCAGATGGCAGCTCTTACAAATATTGCTCTGTGGATACAGCCTGTGCTGTTATTGATCAGCTGTCGGCTTTGCAGGTGCTCTGCAATCTGCCTCAGGTAGATTTTATACTGCTGTTTTTTTTATAAGTTGATATCCTGCATTTATCATTTTGACCAGTTTGTTAAAATGCACTGGACAAGATCAAGAATCACTGGGTTTGTAAGCGTGACAGTTTTTTAAAAAATTTTTTTTTATTAAAATGCAGAATCATTGATGCTGTTACCAAAGAATCAGTCAAAAAAACATATCCAATTTAGTTAGAATGAGCAGCTACAAACTACCTAAAGCTTGAAGGAATCAAATTTTGATAATGGATGTGTTCGAACATGAGGAGAATGCACGAAGCCGTAACTGCTGCCATGTTCAGCAGAGAAAGGGCATGATGAGTAGGGAAGGGAATGTTAAATGTTCTTAGTTCAAACTAGCTAAACATGGTGCTATTGGAAACAAGAGGCTATTCTCTATTTATATTTCAATCAAACCCTATATTGCAGTTTGGTCGTTGAGGACATTATAAATAATTCAGTTGAGACAAAGACTATTCACTGTTGAGGTAGAGGTTATCTATCACTAGAAAACAAAATATCTCACTCAGAGGTGTTAGCAAACAGCTGGCTTGTAAAGCTAGTCAAACTTCATAATTTGCAATATGGTTTAAGATTAGATCCACATAAATGACTAACAATAGTCTCTGGTAATGTCCGTGCAAAGCAGTTATGGTTGAGGATGCTAGCTCTCGTGTGTTTCTACCCACCTCACATCTTAATCTAGCCCACCTGTTAGCAAACTTTCCAGATACTCTACCTGCCGTGTAAAGCTAGTCAAACTTCATAATTTGCAATAAAGTTGGATTTTTAAAAAAATATTTTTTTAGTCCATATTTTTTTTTGCTGTTGTCTATACTAAGCAGTTATGGTTGAAGATGCTAGCTCTGGTGCTTAGCAGGTCTATGTTTTCCAGCTACATAAACTGCTGTCATGGGTTGTTTTTAACGCCTATATTGTTAATCAATGTAAATCAAAGTTTGGGGGTTTTGCATGCAGTATGATGCTTATATCAATATATTAAAACATTAGTGCTCACACGAAATTTCTAACAAATCTAAAAATTTAACAGATGTATAAGCAAAAATGAGAACTACTACCCATCACTGCTTGTTCATGGCAGTTACATAATAGTGTAAAATGTAGCTATTAACAGTCAGCTAGTTTGTATGGCTGGGGTTGTTATCATGCTCGCTAACATTTGCGAGATTTGTTGGTTATCCTTAGCTAATGTTTTCCCCATGTTCCTTAGCGAAAGAGCCACTAATTTCCCATCTATAATTACAATTTGTGTTTGATTTGAAGCAGACATCTTTTTTCTTTTGGGAATCTTTATTGTGTTTTTACTTTTGAAAAAAGTATGCTTAAATGAATGCGAGAGTTTTCTATGTTACCTATGTTCTATGTTGCATGAAACATTTAGAATTTGTACTACCACTGACAATATATATGTAATATGAGATTGTTTTAGGAGCTTGGTGGAAGAAAAATGTTTATAAAAATGTATTGTATGTTACTTGTAAACAAATCAGCCATGATGTTAGACAGTTTTGGACACATTTTGGAATTGGGCTAATTTTTGAGTAGGTTTTATTGACCATTGGGCTACTTTTGTCACACAGACCTGGCAACATTGGCTCTAAATTTCAGAGTTCATCATCTCTGTTTCCTTCAGACCCTGACTCACAGGGCTACTTTAATAAACCTGATTAGACCTGTGTGTCTGCTACACAGCAGACATGCTGTCATGGTTGGGAAATAACGTCTGTCCAAGGACCAGTCAATTCATTCTCTTATTTCCCCCCATATGGAGCAAGCCATCAGCTACCTAACCTGAACAGATCAAGAACAAATAGTTCATTTAGCGGGTGGATGATAAACATAGCTGATTTAAAGCAGGATTCGTTTTTCTGTAGCACCTGTGCCACAGTGTGAGACAGAATCTGCAGAGCTCTGAAGTCCCAATCAAAATCACAGCGTGAAGTCTAACATCAAGTATTTCTCAAGGAAACTAGCACAACAAGGTCAAGCTGCTTCTATGTCGTTTGCCAAACACTAAGATTCGTTTTGTAATTACCAGTCAATTTCAGGCTCTGGTAAAATTTAGAACTTGTCAGGTCAAGATGCTAGAACATCAGATTACAAGTTAAGAGACTGACTGTGAAAATAGTTTGAGGAATTCAGGAGAGGATATTTAGTGTGACTTTGCCTCGCCCTGCTGGAAGAACTAAATGTTCTCAACAATTTGGATTTTTCCCCATTTTTGCCAACATCTTTTTGAACTGCTGCTCATGCTGTGCCGCAGTGCAGCGTAACACACTTGGAGGAATGCGTTATCTGCCCTCTTTCACATACATGAGCTCAAATAGCTACACGTCCACAAATAGCTAGTTTCTCTGTGATTGACAGGTGAGAGAGTGCCACCCCTCCCACCCAGCCAAATGACCCCCAACTGTCAATAAAAGGCACCAAAAGCATTTGAAGTTCGATACTGGCTGATATCGGTTCTTATTCAGAGTTGATATTGAATTGTATATTCATGATCGCTAGAGAGAAGCAGCTCAGACCCCCTAAAGCAGGGGTTCTCAAACTTTTTGCATCCAGGGACTCTTTCCAGAGTAAAATAATTTCCAAGGACCCCCTCTTATCATGGCACAGATTTAATTTTAAGAACAATAGGGCAAATGTGTACCATCATTTTAATCTAATCAAGCCATTAGAGCTTTTTTATTCCTGAACTTTCCACTCATCCAGATGTAGACTTGAAATGTTGTGTATCATATTAACATATTAAAATTGCGGTTAACATTATTTATACTTGTTTTTTTAGTTGGTAAGTTTTAGATTAACTTGTTCCATCCCAAGTGGCCAGTCAATTATGCTTACAGCTATAACAAAATGATAACCATAACAACCTTGATACTATCCAATAGTAATCTCCAACATCATGTGATTTAAAAACTGACCTTAGGGCCCCCTGGATATACATCACAGACCCCTGTTGGTCCCTGGACCCCACTTTGAGAACCATGGCCCTGAAGCACAGAAAATAAAATAATTTAATTAAATTCAGAAAACCATTAAGTCACAACTTTAGACTATTAAAACTAGAATACAAATTTGTGCTAAGGTGAAGTAAGAAATATAAGAAATATGTAATTTGGTGGTGTACACAATTTCCATGGCATAAGATCTTGTGATATATAAGAAAGCAGAACAGATTTGTCACCTAATCTAGACTTGGCAATAAAGCGTAAAGGTCATATGAAGGTTAATCTTACAAACTTTTACTGTGTAAGACTAAGTTATGGGCATAAATGTTTAAATGGTTCTTCCTTCCCTTTTTTTTTTTCCCTGTAGGACTGACTGTGCTACAGAAGATCCTGGACACAGCTGCAGAAAAGAGCTGGCAGGTGACATCCATCAACTTTGATACTCTTACAGAGGCAGCCTTCCTTAACTCCATCCAGGACCTGGATAGCAAAAAAGAGCACAAGATCATTCTGGACTGTGAACTGGAGAGACTTAACTCCATTCTTAACCTGGTGAATTATTTATTGTCTTCTTATTGATGATGTGGCTCAGTGAATTGAATTACTGTAGTTGTGAAGGCTTTGCCAATGTTCAGTGGTTGGATGTAATATTTTAATGGTCTTGGGAGTTCTATTTGGAAGTTGAATTTTTTATGTGTTAATTATTTGAGGCATAAAACTATCTCGCTCATTCATGTAATTATCCAATCAGCCAATCATGTGGCAGCAGCGCAATGCATAAAATCATGCAAATACAGGTCAAGAGCTTCAGATCAGTCACATAAAACATCAGAATGGAGAAAAATGTGATCTCAGTGACTTTGACTGTGGCATGATTGTTGTTGCCAGATGGGCTGGTTTGAGTATTATATTAATAATAATAATAATAATAATAATAATACACACATCCAGTGGGTGGCAGTTCTGCAGGTGGAACCACTCTTTTAATGACAGAGAGGTCAGAGGAGAATGGCCAAACTGGTTCAAGCTGACAGGAAGTCTACAGAAACTCACATAACCACTCTTTATAACCGTGGTGAGCAGAAAAGCTTCTCAGAATGCACAACTTTAGTTCCTACATGCAATTAGTTCCCATTTTACTAGTACAGGTAGTACAGTACAGTACTTGCTCTGGTAATGTACTGGACAGTGATTGACCATAAGAGACAAAATCCCTGTGACATGAATGACTTGTCAGTATGAATATAGGATTAAAAGGATAAATTCTCCTGTTGCCTATTTTTTTCTCAAACAGTTGATTTATAAAGCCCAATCAAATCACCAATGCTATGGGCCACATAATGCCTACAGTGAACTTTGTAAGAGTAAATTTAAAGCTGGTGATATTACTGTGAAGGGATTTGTCAAACTTGGTTGCCAGATTCCTAGCCGGTTCTTAAACTTTGCTGGCAGAACACAGTCAGTTGAAAATCCCCAGAGACTTAGGAGTATGAAACCATAAAGCAGTCAAACTGTGATCTTTTCACATGTCATTTTTTGGCAGCCATCTTGATGCTTGCAGACCAGAGCCTTCATTCGGTTAAGGCTTAGAGATGCCGGAGGCTTACTATAGCTCACAGGTGTGTGAAGTCCTGGAGCGCATGTAGTCATTAAGGCCCATAATTGGGGTTCCCATGGTGACAGATGTCAAATCACACAATCTCGCACCCACCCAGGGAGGGATGGAAGACGTGCAATTAACTGCTAAAAAAATGGGACTAATTAGTTTCCGTCTGGGGAGCCTGCAGAGATTTAGACTATAAACAACAGAATGTTGGTATATGCGTATGAATATGTGTAATGGACTGTTTTATGTCTTGCTTTTCAGATTGCAGCGCAGAGAAAGAATCTGAAGAATTATCACTTTATCCTGGCAAACCTGGTAAGTGAGACATGTTATCTAACATAGCCAGTGTCTGCTGTGGAGTGTAACATCCTTATCTTCAGCACATCGGCAAATCGATTGCAGCACATCACCACCATTTTCTTATATGCATTCCCCATCTTTTTTTTTTTTGTCTGGTCAGAGCGCATGTTCTTTTAAATGCAGAACACAATGCAGACAGATTGCTGACTGCCTGCTGAGTTAGAGACTTATCATCCCTACTTCTTCATGGAAAGCATCAATGTCAGATGTCTTTTTATCTGCAGCTGTGGGAGTATTGGTGTGAGTGTGAGGGTGTAGGAGTGGTGGTAGATTGTGATTTGTTTTAAAGCTTGTAGCATCTGATTTTCTTTTCCTCTGGTGCAGTTTTACTTTATGCAACCTTTCTTCAAATCTGAATAGTGCTAGATAAGCTATCGCATTCAAATAGACATTGTGTTCACTCACTTTGTTCACACATCTGATGAAACACCATGTTACATAGTGAGATGGGGGATGCAGGTTTCACAGCAGGCCGTGTTTCTATATCATTAGCCAAATGGTCTTTACAGAAATGCAAATCACATTGAAGAACTTTAAATCTTGTTTTTTGTTCCCTTCTGCCTGCTATAAAATATTTTAATGCAGTATTTTTGACACAACAAGCTCTGAATAGTGTACTAGTGATTTATTATACATTCAGAAGCACCACAAAACATGACTTTCATATATTTGCATGAATAGTTATTGATTTCTAATTCCATACCTTTGGATGTGTTCCACAAGTTAAACTATTCCTATGAATATGAGGCTCAGCTCTCCTGTGTCTGTCTCCCATTTTTCCACTTTGAACACTTTTTCACAAATTCTCGTCAGTTTCACAGGGCTGAACAGTGTCATGAAAATTCTCTTCTCCTCCAAAATCCCACTTTCTCCTTCTGGGAAAATTGATACAGTTGGGATCTACAGAGCCACTGAAGTGGCCTGGTGGTTATTTTTTATAAGGCCAACAAATTAATATATCGAGGCGGCTAGTTACTATTTGGAGGCCATGTAACAAGTGCCTCATGGCCACGATATACCAAAGTCATGACCATGAATTGTCATGAATGAATAGTCTATTCATTTTGAAAATTCACTTAAGGTGACATGCACGGGCTAACGGTATATTATCCATGTGAAATCCATGTTAAAAAAAAAATCAGATGTTGGTAATATCTGCCTTAAATGGCTTACTTTTAGTGCATGTACTTGTAACATGTAACTTAATAACATGTACTTTCACTGCGAATAGGATTCATTTAGATGTGTACTATTAATGTCCACATGACATACCTGAAAACATGAAGCAGTTAGGTCTGTGGGTTTGTCACATTCAATCCTTACACAGAAATAAGGGCAGCATTGAGCGTACACTATAGATGAGAATTTGGTGACATGGAGTCTATGTATGAAAGTCTTCAAGTATGTAGAAGGAAGTCACTGGTATTCATGTATGTGTATATATATATATAACAGATTTTTTTTAAGTTAGCTAGCTAAATGGAGCTAACCTGACAGGATTTATATTCATAGATGTCTATAATCTTTACTCCTAACACAAGCAAGCAAGGTAACATGACCTAACTTGACAGGATTTTTCACTCTTGATAGATGTCAGTAATCTTAAACTGCTAAAAAAAAAACTGCTAACGCTAGCCAAATAAATAACATATACTAACCTGACAGAATTTCTGAAGGGATTTTTAAGTTTCATAAACATCATAAATAAATAAATAAATAAATAAATAAAATATAATAAAATATAATATAATATAATATAATATAATATAATATAATATAATATATTTTGTAAATATCATAAATATCATAATAATCATAACTGCTGATGTTATATAGATGAATCACATTAGTTAACCTGACAGGATATTAAATAAAAATGTTGGTTAAAAAATGTATTAAATAAATCTATTCACCCAGAGAAGTGGCCCTACCATTGACATACAGTAGATCTTGATCCTACCAGATTTCAGGAGATGGCAAATTAAAATCTGCATAGGTCACACATTTGAATTAGAGCAGGAAAAGTGTTAGCGCTGTTCAATAGCCCTAACAGGGAATTTGGACAAACAGTCGTGCAGCCGCGACAAGCTGTGAATTCACAAGAAGCATCGTGAAATTCATAATTGGGCTCTGTGAGAGGAGCAAAGAAACTGTATTTCCACACAAAGCACATAATTGCACTCAGCAATAATGGAAAAAAGATATCAGTCTATAAATAATGATGGTAAGAAGGGCTGCAAGAATGCAACACTTTGTGAGTGAGAGAGACCCATGGGGTACATCTGACTCTGAGCCAGTCACCTAAAGAATCCCACACACAGACACACACACACTGAGCTGTTATCACATGAAGGCTAAAACATAATCGACACACTTAATCAGTATGGAAATAACCGTATTGTTATTAAAAAAAAATTCTGATCTCTGAAGTGAACTATGCACCTGCATAGCATTATGCCACTCAGTACTGCAGAGACATATTGATTAACTATTATATTTTATAACATCTATTTTCTCTGGGACTGATTCTACCTCAAGCTCATTCCTTTCAACCTTAAGGAAGATGGATAGTAGTGCATAAAAAATCCATTATGGAAGCTCAGAGTTAGGAGCTATATGTATTTGTGTTTGCCTGAACCACTGCAGACTCAGGGGTATTTTCTCTGAAGAAATTTATCTCTAAAGATTAACGTACCTTATAATTAAGTCCTAAGCAGGATTAGTCTACATCTGCTTCACTAATAGAATAGATTTAATTCTGTCTAAACCTGCTCTTCCTATTATTCAGTTTTTTAAATATGCCGTGGGCTTAATGTTAAAACTTTAAATTCTTACACGTCCTTATTGGACTTTAAAAACCAGATTTTTGATCAGTATTTTAAATAAGCACTTCTTAGTCTTTAGTCCACTTAGGCCCCCTTAGAGGATGGTAAGTGTCACTGTGTGCCCAAGACCCCTCAGGACCTTTTTGTACTCTCCACTATCATTCACATTGGAGGAATTCAGAAGAATTAATGTACTATTAATATATGTATGATGTAGTAAACCTTGGCAAAGAAATAAAGCAATAGGGTCGGCTGCAAATCAGAACCACAGAAGAAAACCCAGAACTGCAGAAAGGATTTTTTTTTCTAGGCTTTCCCCTATCATTATTTTCACTTGACAGACTGGGACCTTGTTTTGCCAGAAATTTGTCCATTTTGCTGTATTTTTCTGCAGCTATCACTGGCCTGCGTGAGACATGGCACTGTTCTGATAACTTTCCCTCTTCACATCGCAGTTCCAATGGTGACAAAATCATGTGGTCTTTTTTTATTTATTTATTTTTCCAGGCCTGCCTCTTTCCCTGTCCTGTTGGTTTGTTACCTGATTGTGTTTACCTGTTCTGTGTTAGTCTTTAGTTTCTCTGTGTATACCCTGTTTTGTCATGCATTATTTTTGTCCAGGCCTTGTTATACAAAAGTGTTTCCTAGTTCTGTGAATTCCTGTTTTTGACTTTAGTTCCTGTTCCATGCCCTAAGTAATGTTGCCTGCCGATGACTGAACTCTGGTTATGATTTTTATATTCACACCAATAAACCTAAAAGTTTACACACTTGTGTTCTGCCTCTCATGGCATGCTACATTACATTACAGCTAACTTATTAAGTTGGTGCAGAATGGATGTAAATTGTTTGCATATAATTTATTTTTATTAAAGTTTATAATGTCTATAAAAATGTTTATAAAAATGTTTTTTTATATATTTGGCTGAAGCAGAAAATCATACATTACTAAGTAGAGGTTCAACTAAAGAGAGCAGAGATACAACTTCCCTGCAGCTCACAGTCTGAGAGCAACTGCTTTAGATGTATTCCAAATATGCCGTATGCATGCCTGTTTTTTGCAGTTGAAAGTCGGATTGCTGTGATTTCTCATGCTAAGGCTTTGACCATTTTGTTCCTAGGGCTTTCTGGACCTGAATTTGACGGAGTTCAGGAAAGGTGGTGCCAACATCACAGGCTTCCAGCTAATGAACTACACAGACCCAATGGTTAGCAGGACCATCGATGACTGGCTGGAGTTTGACAGCAAAGACCTGAAGAGCCCTAAGAGGAGACTCAAGGTGAAGAACAGTATTATCAGTGACAAGCACTTTGCAGCAAGCACTTACAGATATTGATTAGGAACATACAGAGCTGAGTTTGTAAACACTGTATGTGTGACCTCACTGATATTTATCATAGAATTCCCAGTGACTAGTTTAACTTCTGTATAACTTTCTTTCATTAATGAACCTATAGCACATTTGGAATTGACCATTTTTGCTAGCATCAGTCACTTTGGTTTATATGAATTTGAAAGTGCCCCTGTACTTATTCTTGCTCATGACTGATTTTGTTTATATAGCTTGTTATTTTGGGGGGAGGGGGGGGGGGGGTTACTATTAGTTTTTACTAGTTTTGGTTACTATTAAATATATTGGTGGGAATATGACAATGAAACCAAAAGCTCAATATTCTTGAGTCAAATCTTACTGGTGTTTACCAAATTTGAGCTAGTTTACTAGGCAGCTAGCTATGTGCTAATATTACCTACAGTAAAATATATAGTACAGAGACAGCAAGAAAACACTAGTTGATATCCAAATGTGGTGATGTTGTGATACATCAGGAAATCCTTTTTAGACTCATAGTAAGTTTAGTTTTCAAAGTTCAAAGTCTTATTTCTCTAATTTGACATTTTTCCCCAGTATGCCAAAGATAAGAAATAGCCATAACCAAGGTGGCCATGGGAAGGATGGGGGGATAGTACATTAAAAATATTACACAACTGTTTACTTAAACTATGCATTTTCCCTGCTCCAAAACAACTGTTTTAACTTAAAGATCGTGTTTAATCAGGTATATCTCAACTGCGCAGTATAGGATTTCATTTTAAGAAGCTCTAGCTTGTCCTGTTGTTGTTGGAACACTCACTGGTGTCTCTCTGCATCCACACAGTACACAGGAGCGCTCACCTATGATGGTGTGAGCGTCATGGCCACTGCTTTCCAAAACCTTAGGAGGCAGCGTATTGACATTTCCCGGCGGGGGAACGCTGGCGAATGTCTGGCCAACCCCCCAGCACCGTGGGGCCAAGGCATTGACATCCAGAGAGCCCTCCAACAGGTTTTACACACACACACACACACACACACACACACACACACACACACACACACACACACACACACACACACACACACACACACACACACCTCATTGATTTAATCACCACCCAATTTAATCAGTTCTTGGACATTGAGATGAAATGTGAGTCGGAACTCATGAGGCATACAAAATAGTGGCTTAAGTTGAAATTAGAGAAGTATGGAAAAATTCATGCAATTATAACAGTACAATATTACAGATTGCAGTCCTTCACATTCTCGAAGAGAACATTAAATTAATGGTAACACCACAGCAGTAGTATTAGTGTTATATTTAAATAAATAGATTTTTGTTAAGAGGGTTGCTTTAAGCCTTCAGTATTAAACAATCCAGAAATACTGCTTTCTTTGATTTTTCTATGTACATTCGTTCTTTGTTTTTCAAAATCCTGCAGCGTATTTGAAACAGTTTCACTAGAAATAACATTTTTAACCTATATTTTTGTAATTGCCTTCCCATCCTTTTTATACAGTCAAAGGCAAAGGTTTGCATACATTTAAGACAAAAAAAAAAGTTATTTATACCAATATAATTAATGTACTATGTTTCACAGTAACAAAATAGTTCATGTTACAATATTAATAGTAAAAACTATATTGTTCAAAGGTTCAAAACATTCATTTCTGAATTTAATATTAATATATAAGGAATAAAACAGTGCATGGCCATTATACCACAGTGCCAATGATTTGCCAATGATTGTAATTTTAATTATTTATCTGTTAATGAACATCATACTTTATACCCATTTATAATTACATTTGATGTTGTGAAACGCCCGTGAGACAAGCTCATGTTATCACTTACCTTATACTCTAGCAGCTATAAAGCACGTTAATATAAACCTGTGATTTGAATTTCAGCCAGCACTACTGTCAGAGCCGTGTTGTTATAGAAAATGAATCAACACCTTCTGACCAAACATATTTAAGAGTTCACCAGTGCTGTGGTATAATTTCTAAAAAACTTCTTTTGCCTGTATAACTGCCTTCAGCTGCTTTTTTTTTGTATCAGACTAGAGTCTCAGGTGTAATATTCAGTCCCTTTGTAGCCCACAAACTGTACAATCTTCCTGAACATGTCATGCACTGCCTTCATAACAGAAAGTCATAGAAAAACCTATTTTTCTGTTGATCCGACTTTATGTTTTGGATTGTTGTCTTGTTTCAGGATACACCCACATTTCATTTTTAACATCTCAGAATGGTACATTTTTCTGGGGCTTACAAACTTTTACACTCAGGTGTAAAATATGTTATTCTCTAGGTGCAGTTTGAAGGTCTAACAGGCCACGTCCAGTTCAACGAGAAAGGACATCGAACAAACTTTACAGTCAGTGTAATGGAGCTTGTTCCGAGTGGACCCAAGAAGGTAAATGACTGGTTTCCAAACACCTACACAATGATTTTTCTTTTTTCGCTTGTCAGTAATAGTTGCACACTACACAAAATATATATATATATATATATATATATATATATATATATATATAT
>CM040989.1:4538546-4562643 GCA_022985145.1 Pangasius djambal | reverse complement strand
GAGCCTCCACCTTATCTCAGGAACACAGCAAGAGTGAAGTGTTAGTCGCTGGAGGGGTGAAAAGGGTGTGCATGCATTTCCAAGTGCTTTCCCTTCTTCTTAAGCGTCTAATATGAATATTTATTATCCTAAAAATAGCGGCACCAAAGTTCCTGCACTATTCCTTTCTTCTGTCTGCAGGTGGGCTACTGGAACGAAAATGAGAAGTATGTGAGCACGGCGACGTACGCCCACACACTCAACGAGACGTTCGGCATGCACAATAGGACATACATAGTCACCACCATTCTCGTAAGTGGCTCTTGTCAGATTCATTACTTCTGATTTAGACCGAATGTACATTTGAGGGCTTAATATAGACAGAATCTAACTCTTTCTGTCAAATAACAGGTCATGTTCCTTGCTATTAACATGTCTCAGGCCTCCTGCATCTTATTTTCTGTGGCAGGTCTAGATTTTATTTCACTGTATGACAGTGAGGTCTGTCCTGTTACCTTTTATTTACTTTCCTTTGATGCCTGTATCAGAGCCTTTCATTGTGGCTGCGTCTCATCAGTGAAGCAAATCTCCCGGTATTTCTGGACTTACTGCGCTGATTTCACTGTTTGAAGGGGTGCAGCTCTCCTCTGAGGGACTTATTAGTTGACAATGTTTGTTAGTAGCAGAGATTGCCTGTCTGGAGCTTGCCTGTGTATATGAAAGAGAGGCAGAAGGACTCTTTCTTTATTGATATCTCTGCCAATAGCATTGCAGTCTGCAGGTTGGAATCATGGTAGAAGACAGCATTTGCTTGGTTTCCCTCAAGTCCTAGACTTGGCATTACAGAGAATGGCTTTGCTTAAGGCTTTTTTTTTTCTTTTTTTTTCCACCAGTCTACTGCCAGTGAACGTTGGGAAATGTTCATATTAAAAGCATTTAAAAAAACAACAACTAATAAACGGTTTACTGTGGATAATATAAGTAGACACGATGCAGTAAATATACACTTGCTGACCACTTTATTAGGAATACCTATACACCTGCCTAGTCATGTAATTACCTAATCAGCCAATCATGTGGCAGAAGCACAATGCATAAAATCATGCAGATACGGGTACAAGGGCAGTCGTGGCCTAATGTAACCCGAAAGTGAACCTGAAGGTCGTGGGTTCGATTCTCGGGTCCGGCAGGGATTGTAGGTGGGGGGAGTGAATGACCAGCGCTCTCTGCCACCCTCAGTACCACGACTGAGGTGAGACCCTTGAGCAAGGCACCGATCCCCCAACTGCTCCCTGGGCGCCGCAGCTAAAATGGCTGCCCACTGCTCCGTGCGTGTGTTCACTACTGTGTGGGTGCACTTGGATGGGTTAAATGCAGAGCACAAATTCTGAGTATGGGTCACCACACTTGGCCACAAGTCACTTCACTTCACTTCACTTCAGTTAATGTTCACATCAAGCATCAAAATGGGGGGAAATGTGATCTCAGAGATTTTGCGCATGGCATGCTTACTGGTGTCAGGTTTGAGTATTTCAGAAACTGCTGATCTCCTGGGATTTTCATTCACAAACATCTCTAGAGTTTACACAGAATGGTGCCTGAGAATCAGTTTACAATTAAATCTCATGTTGTGTTTGTCTGTTCACTGGTTACTTTCATGAGTCGGGTTACATTTAATGTATAGCACAAATTCAATATTCAGTGTACGGCACATTTGAAGGCAACGAAATCTGGTTACTATGAGCTTGGGTAAATTTAAAATCTTTTCTACAAATACAATTCCTGATGAAAATGTTTGAACATAATTTACATTAGATTAAGCTCAGTCACATAAAAGCCTAATAAATAATTTACTGTGGACCTGAATATTTAATTTGCTCAGAAATAAGTTTCATCACCATATTTTTGCTAGTACATTTAAAACTAATGCATTAAAAGTAAACTAATATACTTATTTCCAATTATACTTGGATATACTTGTGTATCAAAAGGGAATATAATTGTCACTTAGTGTACTTCACGTCCTGTAATAAGCGTGTAGTACACTTGAATGAAACTTTTTTTTTTTTAAATAAGAGTACCTGAATCCTTTCGAGTGGAGCAGCTGCCCATTAGCAAAAGAATACAAGTTCAAATCTGTACAATACCACAACCATCCATGGCTTCGAGTCCATACAAAAATAACTGGCCCTGGTCTGCTTCAACTTTTTGACTGTTGAGTGTCTGAGACCACATGATAAGTGCACCCAGACAGAATTGGCGAGCATGCTGTTTCGCAGTGGAGGAAAGGAAGAACCCTGCTGTCTTTTTTTTTTTTTCAAAATAAGCTGACCGTATTTTCTAAGGGCAGTCCACAGCTGTTACTCACAAACCCCCAGCAGTCGGGCTCATCCCTCTAGTGGAATAGCAGAGAGCTTTAACTGGATGAGTGACTCAAGGGCCAACAGTTTTGCACCACACACAGGCTAGCAGCAGGATGATAGAGCAGTATCCCCCCCTACTTGTTTTACAACCAGCCTTGCATGGCCCTTATAACGAGCGGAAATCCATCCGTGGCCCGCCGAGGATGCTATTCTGCTCATTAGGAGCACAGTTTGCTGGCCTTATTCGGTGTTTGGGGACATTACACATCCTCGTTTGCAACAGACCATCGTACTCGATTTTACACAGTGAGCATTTTGACAAATCTATTTCTCCTTAAAGTGGGTTCATTACATGTTAAGGATGTTGCCTTGTTAGAAAACATGTAGTCAAATTGGTATGGGTCATGAACATCTATATTCACTGCATCCTCCACCCTCAGGAATCTCCGTACGTGATGCTGAAGAAAAATCACGAGCAGCTGGTAGGGAACGATAAGTACGAGGGGTACTGCGTGGAGTTGGCCGCCGAGATCGCCAAGCATGTGGGCTACTCCTACAAGCTGGAACTCGTACCAGACGGCAAGTATGGAGCCCGAGACCCTGATACCAAAATGTGGAACGGGATGGTTGGAGAGCTGGTGTATGGGGTAGGTTGAAAACTAAAAGTTCTTGGATTTTGGTGAGTTCTTAGGTTAAGGAGCACTACTTTATTTAAACATTTATATACATTTATGGGAATATAAGCTAAAAATATTCACACCCTATTTCACTAATGTCCCTAATAAAGAGAACTCTTTTTCATGTGCAAACTGATAAAATTGCATTTTATCAGAGATTCCCATGTTGTGGGTGATTTCCAAAAAAAATTAAAATAATTATGAGAGAATGTCTCATGCATATAAACATTAGAAGCAGTATTTACATTAAATGTTAAATGTTCTTGATTAAAGACTAAAGAAAAAAACTGGAACTTCACACATCCACATAATTGTGCATCAAGTATAATGCTGATTATAGGATTATAGAAGACAAGACACAACCAAAAATATGACAGGAACGGCAAATAAACGTGTGTAGACGTGTGAGTTGTTTGTTCATGAGCTAAAAATATGAATGAAAACCCTTTCGTATGCTCTTTGAATGCTATTGGTGTCGGAGGTGGGAACATTTATTGTGGAAAAAAAACTTTATTGCAATAGTATTAAGCCCCAATTTTAATAAAATAAGGGCTTCATTTTGTCTTTAAATAGAGGACACAAGCTTATTCAAATTTAATACTCGCCCTTGGGTCGTATTAATTTGCACACACAATCGCCATTCCAGGCTGCACTAAATTACACTGTGGGTGCTGTATTAGTCTGTTTGCATAGACACTGCTTGTATATTGTACATGTAAATTATAATGCCCCCACCCGCATATGTATTATGGCAAACATGCTAAATGAAAACGATTTGCTAATTTGTTAACAGAAGCTATAGAAGTCTCTGTTGACCAAGTTAGTAAACCAGCTTGCTCTTGGAGTCATTTGGTAGCTTATAACGATAGCCAGTTAAATCAAACCTGAGTAAACTCTTTAGAACTAAAATAGTCATGCAAGAACAATCCAGATTGTTCTTTGTGTAAATCAGGGAAGCATACCGTCTTAATATGACAATTAGAATTTGTAAAATCTACAGTGGACATTGAGATTCTGCAGTGTTTTCCATGTGTCCTTCTACGTTCGTTAATGGCTAAGCACGTCTGTTCTACACTGTCCATTCAAACGTTCCCCTTCATGTTTCCTGGAGGGAGAATTTCTTCATTCCATCTCTCTCTTGCATTGACACAAATCCCTCGTGAAAGGGATAACAGTGCGCCAGCAAAGTGGGCCACAACGAGCCTAGGAACAGACCGTGTAATGTCCGAGCTTTAAAACCAACATCTTGACAAAGATTCGTGTTTCTCTAACTGCTCATCATGTAGTATCACTCTGCATTCCAGTCATCTGTACTTAGTCATATGAGCTCCCCAGCAATACCATCCCTTTGTAAATGACTGGCTGATTGGCAGAAACAAGAATGGGAATGATTTGAGGGCCTTAAAACAGACAGGCTTTGCAGATGTTTCATGACCAGAGCCATCGTCTGCCCCCATCTTGAGGAGGACAAAAAGCAGTCTCTGAGAGAAGATTTCATTTATATCTCTCTAATGACTTCGAGTGAGGCTGAATCCCAATCATGTACAGCACTGTATGGATTTTTCTTCAAGTGATCTAGATATTATTTGGTGTTATTATTCAGCCTAGACAGTAGTACTATAAGAGGAACTTGTTTCACTCTGAGAGAACAGGCACTCGTAGCACACACACATGAATCATTCTTAAGGCAATGCAACATTCAGTCGTTTATATGAAGGGAAGACTATAAACTTAAATAATGTATATAACACCGTTCTCACGAACTAAGATTATTTGACGATTTGGAATTCTGACATGTTCAAATGTTATTGACTGGTGTGTGTGTGTGTGCGTGCTGTTTTGAGCAGCCAGAATGAATTTTAGTTATGAGATTGCAGTAATGTCTTCTCAGCTTTTTAAAAGCAAACCGTTTGTCAGGTTGCTTGCTGATATGGAGTATATGCGATTTTGCGTTTGCCGTACAGAAAGCTGACGTAGCCGTGGCTCCTCTCACCATCACCCTGGTCCGAGAGGAGGTCATCGACTTCTCCAAGCCCTTCATGAGCTTGGGCATCTCTATCATGATCAAGAAGCCCACCAAATCTAAGCCAGGTGTCTTCTCCTTCCTGGACCCGCTGGCATACGAGATCTGGATGTGTATAGTGTTTGCATACATTGGCGTCAGTGTGGTCCTGTTCCTGGTGAGCCGCTTCAGCCCGTACGAGTGGCACAGCGATGACTCAGAGGACGGCGGTGAGCAGCAGAGCCAGAACCGGACGCCGTCTCCTGAAGCTGGACAATCGCAGTCGCAGGGTCAGCATGGCCAGAGCCCAAGCCAGCAAGACAAGCAGGAGAAACCACCTGAGCACACCAACGAGTTTGGCATCTTTAACAGTCTGTGGTTCTCTCTCGGTGCCTTCATGCAGCAAGGGTGCGATATTTCACCCAGGTAAGTTCTTTCAATTTGTATGACTAAGATGGGAATGATAGTTATAAAAGCAATGAAGGCAGTCAAACTCAATAAGAAATGAAAAATTGCACAGTTACGGAAGATAAAACACAATAACGTCAAGGTAATAATTTAAAAGTCGCAAACCATCAGTAAATCCAACTCAATTTAAACAAAAAGGGAAACATCAATAAAACAAATGAAACTGAAACAGAAAAGCCAGATAGCAGGGGAAATCGGGACACTGGAGCAGTTAAGAGAGAAAGTAATGAAAGATTTATGAATCATCAGCAGAGACGATATTCCAAATTTGGAGCGTGAGAAGCACCCGGGGACGAGAGAGCTTTGAGGATTTTTTTGGATATTTTGAAAATTTCTGGTTACATATATATAAAAAAAAAACTCTTTTTCTGGGTTAAACTTTAGATTCCACCAAACCCTTAAACAAGTCTGAGAATCTAGAATATACTGTGGGCAAAACACTGAGCAGGCAGAAGAGTTGGACAAGAAAATACATGTTGTTAAAAAGTGTTCATCTGATGCTGGTTAGCACACACACACCCAGAATGCAATGTTAGTTACATTTCTCTGTTAAAAATCGCAGATTCTGTTTGGATGGGATATGATTTCTGAACATACAGTATATCTCTGAAGTAATCTTTCCAGATATACAGTACTGTGCAAAAGTCTTAGACACCCTATTTTTTTTTTAGTACAAACCTTGTTATAGATTTTTATTTAATGACGTCTACATTATCGAGTCAGTACAAAAACGTTTTAGATTTCCAAACATTAGTTTTCCAGCACGAAATTAAATGGTACAGAAAAATGTTTGTATGTCAGTAAAGAAAGGAGCATATATTACAAAAGAGACCACTTTTCAGACAAAAAACATAATGAAGGCTGCTGGGTTTTGCTGTAAAAATAAGAAGCGAGTGTGACAGTCAAAGTCTCCAGAAGAACTGTGGCTGCTTCTGCAATGTGCTCAGTTAAACCTACAGCTCATTTCCTTATACAACTGCACTAATTGTATCTGAGACTACTATTCCTTTTTTTAAAGCAAAGTGTCATCACACCAAATATTGACTTTGTTTCATTTATTACTGTTTACTACTCCTTTTTTCATGTAGAAATACTTAATTTCATTATTTTTGAAGGCATCTTTGCTCTACAGCATTTCTTTGCATTTGCCTCAAACGTCTGCACAGTACTGTACATCTGTACATGAGTACTTCGGATTTAAACCACAGAGCTGGAGGTGGCTTTACATTGTACACATGATCAATTTCATGCATACTACACACACCTAATTTTAATACAAAGCGATTGTTTTGACCTTTATGATAAGTTGCGCTTGAACATTAGTAGGTCACATGACCATATATATTTTTTTGTAAATCACACAGCAGTGGTAGAGATTACTCAGCGTAGGATCGAGATTTTCATCAAAAAAATTCTGACATGACAGAATCCGTATAGGTCTAAAATCGCAGGGATACTCTTGTAATAATTACATTTCCACATACCATCATGTGAAACAGATCCAATCTGAATAGGATTTAAGCTGTAGTGTGTTTTGTGTTTTATTTTATGACATGAATCCATGTCAAGGTCTGTGGTGAGGTGGCAGTTCTGACCCAATTCTGTATAGCAGTGCATGTCGTGCTGCAGCTATGTATTCCCTGACCTTTCATTTCCCACTCTCCTGATCTGAAGCTGTCTCGTCCCTTCGGCTGAACTGACACTTGTCGTGCTATTTTCTCTTGCCGTTAGTCATTATGGAGAGCATTAGCGTGTTGTATGTCTGCTGCATTGCTCGATTGTCTGTTCTCTCCCCTCATTATACCGTGATGGTCTCCGAGCCTCTGGAAGTTCCAGGCTCCTCAACTGTCGTTTGACATTTAGATACGACATATATATATCCTTGGCTTGAGGGGAGAGCTGGCACGACTCAAATTAGATTTTGCTCTCAGTCAGGGACTTGGGCTTCCGTCGTTCTCCTCGCTGTGTGAGCTCAACAGCTGCAGATGATGTTTTCACTGTCCATCTCTGACTGGCTAATTAAGGTTGGACTTGGCGCCAACCAGAAGGTCCTTATGAAAATCTTCACAGAAGCCACTGATTCACTCTTATCGGGCAATTACACAGAGGAGCACATGGAGGAGGATGGATTGTGCTCTGGCCCCCGGTGACCCACAGAGACGGGTGTTACATCAGGTAAATCTGACGGAATGAGAGAATATAGAGCGGGGTGACATGAATCATTTTCTCCCTACTTCAGGGTTTTTTTTTATGGAAATCTCAGCACAAACTCTCTGCGGTGGTCTGAGAGGATGATTTGCAAAGCTGTTGCAGCTGCTTATGAATATACTAAATCAGGCTCTCTACATATTCTGCAAGTCTGTTGTGTTGTTTTTACAGTTCAAGCAGTATAATGTTGTATGTATGGAGTCATCAACACTCTAGGGCCCTGATTTACTAAGATCCCAAACAAAGAGCGCTAATTTGCATGTCTAATCAGATAAATTATGTGTGCTGAGGGCGATTTTACAAAGATATTTGCATAAATTACATCATGTGAAAAGAGGGGGAGGAAAAGGGTGGGGAAATTTAGTAGTGAAAAGAAAAAAGCTCTGAAGAAGTCAGAAGTCGTTTTCAGCAAGCGTGAAACTTATCAAAACTGAAAGTTATAGCGCAGATTAAATGCTTGATATTGGTCATAAACCAATACGAAAGCAAAATAAGGGACTGTAGACATGTTCATAAAGTAATGGGCTACTTGCACATACATTTTATAACCAAACATATAACATTATAACGAAGACAGCACTTCTGCTTCCAGCTCGTGCGCTGTAATGACGCTGATGTTATTTTAGAACCCGGTGTCTGCAGAAACTCCTGAAAATGAACCTCAACGATATTCATCATATTATGTAAGAACACTGGTAAAGCTCCTGGAGAAAGGCATCAGACTGTATGCTTCATCACACATAAATAAACTATTACGAAAGGAAGAAAATACCTTTTAATAGTGGCGAACACCCAACTAACGTTAGCCCGACACTATGACTTCATTGTTGGACTGAAAGAAAACAAATGTTAGACGTTGCTGTCTCGCTGTGTCCTGCATTTAGGAGGATATCCATTAAAAGAATTAATACCAGGCCAAAATGTGGTACGTGCAATAGTGCTCTAGATATGTGTTACGTGCAAAACCGCAATAGAGTGTTAACGCAGCTGTTAGCATGAAAATTGAAATCTTTGAAACCTTATTTGTTTGAACGCCAGTTGAATTGCTTTGTGAGTCAATGTAGGGAAGTGTCACCCAAAGTGAAATCAGACGTCATGAAAGACGAAAGACGTTTAAACCACAACCCAGTCAACTGAAATAAATGTTTGGAAACATTTGATTGCACATACTGATATGCAAGTCATTCAGAGTGAGTTTTCCCTTTAAAGATGGCCAAATCTATGGCATATCTGTGATCTTGTGGCAGATGGTTCCAGTTTTGGGCAGTATAGAAGCTAAATGCTGCCTCACCATGCCTCCTGTTAGGTTTGTGTTCTTCAAGTAGATCCAGATGGATTATGATCTTAAGCAATTGAGTGTTTTATAGACAAGTATAAACACAGGCTCGTACAATATAGATTTGTTTTCCTGCTTCCAATTTACAGTTAGAAAAAAATGTAAGAAACAATTTAATCATCCAGAACCGATAGCCTAAAAAAGACAGGAAAACAAGCATTTCCACCACTTCAGGTTTAAGGAGAGTAGGAATGGGCGTAATCATAGTTACCAGCTGTGCAGTCGGGAACTGCTTGTTGGCAGCGGCGATCACGAAAACTCAGCTGGATGATGGGTTTTCAACCATTCTGCAGTAATGTATAGTAAACAGTAAAACAAAACACATGACAGTACATTTTGCGATATAATCCTTTTACAAATTATTTGTCTTATGTCCACATGGCCACCATTTTCACTGTTGACCTGCTGCTCAAAGTGTTGAACACGTCTGAGTGCTGACTGGCACAGGAGAGCAAAGCAACAAAACAAAACTAGCTTGTAGGCGGTGTCAGTTAACTGAATAGGAGAGTTCAAAGCCCCTGTGTAAATCGTTCCAAGATAATATGTCGATTGGCCCATCTTCCGTTTTGTTAGGGAGAAGAAGACTGCTCTTTTGGTGTGTTTTTGAGCAATAACTCATACTAGCGTACGCTGATGTTAAATTGTGCAGCGTCTACACAAAATGCACAAATCAGAGTAAACATCACTGGATATCGTGGGAGTGTAAAATCATGTAGAGATGATTAAATTGTTATTGCACAAGCCTCTAGCAACACTTTCAAATTGATCCTGTAACTAACTTGTATCATGATAATATGGCAAACCACAATAAGATAAATTAATATTGTAATATGGAAAGTATTGTGATTTGAAAATATCCAATATCTACACATCAATATTTTCTCTCCTGTATGAAACTCTGCAAATCTGTACCATCCATTTGAAGTACAAAAGTGTTTGTCCTTGATAAATGTCAGGCCTGCCACTCAAAGTGTTCACCGCTCACAAGGTAATTCATGTCAGCTCATGCACACATGGGCTTTATAATCTCAAAGAAAGACCCTTTCCCTCTGGCTGTGTTACTTCAGTTAGCCTGTCTGATTTCCAGAGCAGCTGTTTAATCTGATAAGGCACATGAATGGATTTCTTCTCCTAGCAATGATCAAGGTGTAACGGTAAAAGAAAAAAAAAAAAAACAGGCTCTTTGCTCCTCCTACTTGTCCTTTTCCGAGACAGACCGCAAATGGCGCAGCGACGAAGGCAATCAGGGCCATTTTGTCTCGAAGCTGCTTTAATGCGAGGTTGTGAGAAGGTGGCGGAGTTGATTAGCTGGCGCGTGCTAAGGCTTTGGCAGAGATCTGCTGTAGCACAGCCGAGCGGAGCGGACTGGCACAGTTCTGCTAGTACGACACTGCTGCAGATGGAGATGTATTATATCAGTGACTTCTTCGAGATTGTTCCACATCCCTTTTCTGTTGTCGTTCATGCTTCAGGATTTTCGGTGGCTTATCTGCTACATGCTGACATTGTCACATGCGCTGTCGTCTTCACCAGCGCACCACAGAACGCATTGCGGGGCAGCAGGTGTCTCTGCACACAGGCGTGTGGAAATAGGGTTTACATGGCCGGAGCCTCTGTTGGCCTGCGTTCATTTCAGTAGCCTCTCCAGATATGTGTTCTTGCTTGCAGATCACACGGGCTGATATTAGGTTATGCAAATGGACCAAGCCCGATGTTAATGGTTTCAGCAATAAACAAAACGGTTCATACAGATTTAAATGTCAGAGTTGCACACTGACACACAAGGAACCATTGTGCCAGAGAAGGTCTCGATTTATATGATTTATTGATTCCGACTAAAGACAATACCGTGTGATTTATGGTAATGTGCGCATACATTACATTATTAATCTAGATTGTTCTGACATTTTCACACGGTGAAGCATTACGTGGGCATTATCATAACAGTGCAGTGTGCAATAATGTGTGCAGCAGCACCATCAGAATGAATTGCATCACTCAAATACAATTTTTTTTTTTATAATATTAACCTACTCAAAGGCAAAGCATACCCCATGTTCTACTTTCAGTTGCCTAAGCCTGATATAAGTTTGTGTAAATATGCCTGTGCTAAACCTTGTGGTTAACTGACCCATTTTAAAATTACGTTCCTTTGTTGATTTTTTAATTAAATATAAAAACAAAGAAATTAGGTGTTATAAAAATTTGTTAACAATTATCAAAAGGCTCTTACTGGAGTCATTTGTTTTCTGTAGTAACAATCTAAAGGGATCTAAATCTATATCCATCTGTAAAGCTGTGTTGTGTTTTGTGACAGTTGCTCCTTTTTTTTATTGAATTGAATTGAATTGAATTTCCCTAGTGGCTGAATCTCATATGAAGATCTGTTCAGCTTATAGTGCACTACATAGGGTCTTAATTGCCATTATATACCCTATGTAGTGAGCATGTTTAGTGAATTAGGTAGGCATTTGGTATTTGCTTTTTGGCAACTGTATTGGAGGGGCTTAAATAAAAAATTCTTGTGTAAAGATGACTTGAAGGTCACTTAATAAATGTAAATCCTAGCTCAAACGTTCTTTTCTATAATAACGCAACACAATTTTCTATATGTATTATATAATTTATGCCATATGAATACATAGTGTAGAGCTGCTGCTAATGTTCATTCTGTAAATCCTGTGCCATTATCAGAGATATAATGTACTCTATTTACAGTAAAAAAGTACAGAGTTAAAGTACAAGCCATTAGCTAGCTGAGTGAGTTAGACTAGCTAGCCAGATTGTTTGATGTTTTACAGTATGAAAGCTTTGTATTAAATTTAACATGTCACTGCCTTGTTCGTTAGTGATTGCATGTTGGGTTAAATATAGTATCTACAGCCTGTAGGTAACACTCAGGATAATGTTTGAAGGGCATCTTTGCTCGCTAGCTAAAAACATGTAAGAATTAACAAGAGCTAGCTAGCTGTCTAACAAACATGCAGGCCAGCTAACGTTACCTTTCGAACGATACTGTTGAAAATGGAGGTGGTGTTCACTTCACTATAGCGCACTTGGTTAGTTAACATAATTGCTCAATAATGCATTTCTCACATGTCTTAGCAACAAGCTAGCCAGTGGACAACAGCAAGTAGCTTTAGCAACAACATAGTTAGTTAGCGCGACAACTGTAGTTGTGACAACTGTAAAAAAAAAAAATAAAAAAAAAAGTAATTTGTAAAGTAATTACTAGTTTCTCACCAGATGACTTATGAAGCTGCAGCCACCGAAAACAATCCCTCAGCTTACAATTTCAACTTGCTCACTTGGGATAGTCTTTTCAACTACCAGTTCCTTTCCTCTTTACGGAGTGACATCAAATCAACATGGCTGCTCACACTGCATACAGTGTAAAATCCCCCTTCTCTACTTTAAATCAATATTTATATAATATACAGACATGGTACTTGGTTAAATTCGTAACATTGACCATAATAATCGCTGTTTTGAGAAGGTAACCATCAACATTAGAGTCGTTGCTCTAACTGACTATGTTATTGTTTACAATACTAGCTATTGTCTAGCTATAAAATACTACTGTATATATAAAAAACTTAAATGTACAGTTGCTGGAAGGACAGTTGCTTCAGCAGGACAAGTGGATTTAGCGTGATGTAAATACTCCTTTAAGATACAGCATGGTCTTTAAGATTGAACTATGTTACCTTTATTTTACCGAATAAAAGATACATAGCTAAATGTTGAAGGTCCCGTCTCAGAACTGTCAAAGAGCCACTACTCATCTTTTGAGCAAGGACTGTAACCCTTAACCTCTAAGCTGCATGCTTTTTGTCTTGCAAGGCGTTTCGAATAAAAGTGTCCACCAAAATGAATAAATGTAATGGCGCTGGAAGAAAAGAGGTTCCTCTCAGCCTTGAGCCTTCAGATCATGTCACTTCAAGGATAGTTCTGTGTAAAATAGAAAAGCCATTACCTGAATATGAATTGGTCCTTAAAGATGTGCCTAGAAAGATAGGAATATCGGACAGGCTTGACCTTGTGGGGAATTTTAGCAGACAGACAAACAAATAAATAAATAAAGTGTTTCCTGTTGGTAACTAAGGTAAGGTTAAAATTAGATTTAGGTGTAGGCATACTGTGTGTGTGTGTCTGTGTCTGTGTGTGTGTGGTTTGTAATCCTTAGGAACTGTTACACACAGTGCATGTTTGTGTGTGTGTGTTTTATATCCGTGTTACGCCCTACCACACAGACACACTGTTGATTCGGTTCTGCCTCTCATATGCTTACGTATTCAAAAATATTCACACCCTGTTTACACACCACCATTCACACATACACATTAGCTTCACACATACACACACACAAACACAGAGCAGCCCAGGGCCTTTCTCGTTGCAGAGGTGACCCTGCCACCACCAGCGTGTGGGCATGTTCAGCGCTGTTAAACACGGCCGGCTCTCCAGAGAGGACAGCTTGTCACAGCACTTGATGTTTTTGCTTTCACGATGTCCATAATGGTAAAGACACCAGTGAGAGTCTGAAGTACATGAGATGAATATGAGCTGAAAGGGTGAAGTACTGTGTCTCCATGGAGTTTGTATATCTTATTAAAAACTTAAAAGCTTTTGGGTTTGGAGTATCAAAGTGACCCATATTCTGAGGATTAGTTACTCCATTAATTAATTGCTGTGATTCATTAGAGGGTTTAAGCGGTGAGATATGCTGGGTTTAACTGAGCTGTGGGAGCACTGCCACGTTGTAATGTATGTGTCAGATACTGAATATCAGGTAGTGAAGACCCTGTCAAAATTATTTTTCTAGATTACCACTATTAGCTACATGCAAAAGAGAGAACGATGTTGGCCTTAACATATAAGAGATTTCTGATTTTTATGCGTCCGCTACTGACGTTTTTGGTTTGTCCATCCATCCGTCCTTTTAAGATTCTCATTAGCGTGATATCGCAAGAACGAGTGCTGGAATGTTTGTACGTTTGATAAGGGATCATCATTGTAACCGGTAGATGAAGTGATCAGATTTTGGAATTGATCCAAATAGGATCAAGGTCACAGCAAGGTCAAATTGTCTGAAATAGTTTAGCTTCAGTAGCTTCCTTCATATACTCCTTCCTAAGTATATTTGAAGAGTATTTCTGGCACACAAATTAGTACTACAAATATCACAGTGTTGGTACCATATTGTGAACATATTTACTTGGATTGGGGTTGACACAGAGACACGATGCCATTTTTGCCAAATCAAACCTCTATACGTAGCCCACACAACATTCTCTAATATGGATTTTTCACAACACGGCCCATTGGACAAATACTACGATAAAGCTAGTTGAAATGAAACCCTTAAATAAAATAGAATGGTAGGTCCTTATGTTTTAGAAGTTTCAGAGTGTCATCAGGATTTCTTTTGTTTTAAATTTGTTTCGAAGTCCTCAAAAAAATCCACCTCAGTAAAATCAACCTTTTGAAGGTTTTTGTAAACCTAAATATTTATTCCCAGCTTTTAATTTTTTACACCCCAGGTTAGCCGGTTCATAAGTCCGACCATGTATGTGGATCAGGCACCTTTGCAGCTTTTTTAAACAAAATAAATCTAAAGTACTACTAATAAATTTGTTTTAATGAGTGATCATTCTTTATGTGCTTGCGGGGATCATCATGGATATGGCAACAAAAGGCAGCTGAAGTAAAAGTAAGCAAAAGTGATGGTGCAGAACAAGATGCTAAAAGTAAGGGATGCGTCATCGCAGTTTCTGAAACTTTTTGGTCCATCACTCAGAAAAATTCAGCCCTGTACCTTTCATGTGCCTTCTTGGATTTTAAGGACTCTGAACAGACACAGACGAGCAGAGCAAATCGTGGAGAGGAGAAGAGACTGTAAGATACATGACTGCTTTGTGGAGTAGTTACGCAAGCTAAGAAAGTCTTTTTTTTTTAATATTGGTATTCACATTGTTCTATTTGTGTTATGCTGTTTAACGTGTGTTATATAGGCTGCTTTTTTTAAGACCCCGTGTCTGGAGCAAAATGTTTGTTGTGAGGTTGGCCACATCTTGTGAAGCTTAACATCTCAGAAATCACTGATATCTTATAGCTGCAATCCCTTGTTGCACCACAGTCGACATACCTACGCTATTAGCCCTATATGACGGCATTCAGCAGTATTAAATTAAGTGTTTGGAGCACTTTTGTGTCTATATGTTCCAGGACCTTTTCCCTCCCTGTCCATTTGCTGGATCACCTCTCACTTGGTGTTTTACAAATTAAGCACTGAGTGGGAATTAAAGGTATGCGACGTCAGGTAACCCGGCCATCAATATTAGCAACATGCCTACATCAGCTCCCCACTTTACTTCAAGGGCAGAAATTAAAAAGTGACTTCTTTCTCGCTCAGTCAGCCTGTTTTTCCCATGAGCGACCATGAGCAAAACTGCACATTTTACATTTACACTTACACTCTTATCCAGAGCGGAGAGGGTTTCCAAAAGCTTATTTGACTGTGCTTAACATAATCAGTCTCAAATAGCATTGTTTTGCACAGCAACTGCACTGTAATGATGTTCATAGAAGGTCAACAAAGTCATCATTACAATTCCTCGAAAATGAACTACACCAGCATGTAGTCATCTACCTCATATTTATTTTTCTAATAAAAGGGGCAAAATGAACAGAAATGAGCAGAGATGTTGGACTACAATAATATCTTTTCATTTCAGTTTTAATCAGTCATCCTAGATATGTTGCTAGTTCTGTAAAATGTTGGCTTCTGGTTGGTTAGCCAGTGGTTTAGTTTAGTATGATAGTAGGTAGTTAATTGCAAGTAAAATAAAGCTCATTTTACATTTGAATCAGTACAGCACCACTTGTGCACAGTTGTAATGCTACGCTATTTTATGTAGCTTTTTAAAGTAGCTTGAAGTCGCAGAGCAGCAGTCAAGCTCAGACCGAAATCATACCTTATTTTGCTGTTTTCTATACATGCCATTGCAAGCACTTTGTCTTCTTAGCTGCTTTTCTAGCACTAGCGCTGTCAGCCAACTCTTTATGTTGCCAGGGAGACACCAATGTTGATGCTTAAGTGACAGATTTTTTTTAAAAAAATTTTTAATTTAACAATTGTTTAACATTTGAAACCATTTTAAGGCTTTAGCATGTTCAGTGTTTAGGATTCTTTCCCTGACCTCCTAAATATTGTCTATTTGAGATCTCTAAATGGTACCATTTATTTGTTTGTTTGGTTATTTAGTTACTTGGTTAGTTAGCTAGTTATTTTGCTTGCTTATTTATTTGTTTGTTTGTTTGTTTGTTTGTTTGTTTGTTTTGCTTGCTTGGATGCTTGTTTTTATTTATTCATTCGTTCATTTATTTATTTATCTATTTATTTATTGTCTTGCTTGCTTTCTTAGTTTTGTTTTATTTATTCGCTTGTTTGTTTGTTTGTTTGTTTATTATTTGTTCGTTTATTTATTCATTTCTTTATTGTTAGCAGACATGCCATCATATTTCCTAACAGTTTATAATGCCAAAGAAGTTAGTCCACTGCAACCTACTTCCGAGAGATCCATAAGATTGCAGAGTTGCTATAATTTGTGGAAACCTGCTGTTCGACAACACAACCCCTTTTTGTTCCCGTCAGCAGGGTGATGCTGCATGACTGACAGATTGGTTTCTTTGGATGGAGACACAAGTGCACTTGTGCTCTCTCAGTAGCTGAGCTGAAAAAAGACACAGACTGAGAAGGAAGGCAAGGAGAGAGAGAGAGAGAGAGAGAGAGAGAGAGAGAGAGAGATGTGAGGAGTGGATGGAGGCTGTTAGCTGTCAGGAGCAGAGTGGAGAAGAAGGCTATGGTTCATTGTTTTTTTGCCTCCTTTTGGCTGGCATTATCTGTGTTGCTCGGGCATGCTCCCTCTCTCCCCTGCTCTCCTTCTCTCTTTCTCTCTCCCCCTCTCTCATGTCTGACCTCATTTTGCTCCTTCACTGCATTGTGTTGGAGGGGTTGAAGGCCTGAAGCGAGGAGTGATAAAGGGAAATCTTTCCAGAATAATGATTGCCATAAGACTTTGGTATTAGGTCTGTGGGTGAGGATTTTCTCTTTAGCAAATTTCAGCTTTGTGTGTGTGTGTGTGTGTGTGTGTGTGTGTGTGTGTGTGTCCAAGCAAATCCTAAATAGGATCCTTCTTATCTGTGCTACTTAGCATGAAACAATGTACTCATCTATTTTTACCCTCGTGTGTTGTCTTTTTGTCCCTCAAAATCTCTCTCTCTGTCTCTCTCTCTCTCTGTCTCTCTCTCTCTCTCTCTCTCTCTCTCATTAAGAGACCTGAGTCTCCTTTTAAACACAGAAAAAAGGGCCTCATGTGTTTTGACACCATTTCTTCTGGTTCCCTGAACATTTCAGCATCTATTGTTCAACTTGCTCAGGTGTTTTATGATTTACACCTTTAGATGAAGTGTAAGAAGTGTGTGGACTCTAATGCATATGACAGTGAATAAATAACTGCAGTATGACTGAGGAGACGTCTCAGATATAGCCAGAGGGTACGACTGATTTCCTTTTCATACATTTAAACAGGTTTCAGCTATAGTACAGGTTTATCACTGTGGCAGTATTCTCTTATTATAACAGTAAGCTGGTTTGCACAGTCCTAATTTATGTATTTCTATACCTGGTCCTCGATCCTTGTTTTTGTCGTACTATAGTTTGTTGTTCTCATGGTTTTAGATCACTGTCTGGTCGTATAGTTGGAGGCGTCTGGTGGTTCTTCACCCTCATCATCATCTCCTCCTACACGGCCAACCTGGCTGCCTTCCTGACTGTGGAGAGGATGGTGTCACCCATAGAGAGCGCAGAAGACCTGGCCAAGCAGACAGAGATCGCCTACGGCACCTTGGATGGAGGATCGACCAAAGAGTTCTTCATGGTGAGAATTCTATCAAATTTATTTAACACTTATTCTCACACTTAAGCTCACTCTACAATATCACAGTGTTACATTTTTACATTATTCAGAATGAACAGATAATGTGTTCTAAACGAATAACAATACAGTTAAAATATGGGGCGCACTATTTTTTTTTTAGAACGTAGCGCATGTGGCTGAGACTAGACTGGGTTCCTGTGGGATGGAACAAAAAAGCATTCTTTTCTTTTTGTTCGTTTTTTTGTTTTGTTAGTATTTTCTATTTCAGTGGCCAGATATGAAGCTTACAGGACAAACAAACACTATGTTCATTAGCACGAACATACGGCGTTCATTCATTCATCCTTAGTAGCTGCCTGGTCAGGGTCTCAGTAATTTAAATTCGATGACTATGTTGGTTATATTTTTGGGAAACAGGACCAACTAAATTAGTTAGAAAATATTACAGGTATATACAAACAAACAAACAAAGAAACAAACAAACAAAAAATAATGTTGAGGAACTGCTGGCATTTCTACCTCTGAATTTTTCCAGTGTTTCCTTCCAGTTTAAGCCACGCCCACTCCATGTTTAAATCCGAATATAGATACAGATCTGGAAAGCAGCATTATATTACACCTCTATTACATTACAAAGATTTTTTAAAGTTTTTTTTCTCTGACATATGAAACGTTTAATAATCATTTTTGCCCTCAGAGATCAAAGATAGCCGTGTTTGAGAAGATGTGGTCCTACATGAAGTTTGCAGATCCCTCAGTGTTTGTAAAGACCACTGATGATGGAGTGGCAAGAGTGCGGAAGTCTAAAGGGAAATACGCTTATCTTCTGGAGTCCACCATGAACGAATACATCGAACAGCGCAAACCCTGTGATACCATGAAGGTGGGCGGAAACCTGGACTCCAAGGGGTATGGGGTTGCAACTCCTAAAGGTTCTGACTTAAGGTAAAAATGACCTACTTACTAACCAGTATTAAAGTGATGTTTGATTTTTTTGTATAATGTCATATCATCTTGAAAACTGGAGAGATTACCCTGGAAAACATGCAGTTTGGTTATTTCCAAATGACACAAAATGACCGTTACACTTGGATTCTCATGTAATGATAACTCTGAAAGCTGCTTTCAGCTATGATTTCCTGAGTAGCCTCTCTACACTTTGATAATTTGGAATATTTGTGACTGTCCTCATCTCTGGTCCTGTGAAAAACCACTATTCATGATACCTATTTCTATCCCTTGTGTGTTACATTTTCATATGTTCACATGCCACACTGACGCTCTTCTGTTTGTTGATTCCTTCAGGATTCACCCCATGACGTCACTCCATCCCATTTCATCGCTACTACATCAATATGCTGAACTGTCACTGACGTTCAGCTGGACATCATTTTCACAGACATCATGCAAATTGATAACACAGCTAACACATTAACGTTAGCGTAGATTTTATCTGAAAGGGGGCAGAAATTTTTTTAATTCGTCACAAGGCTTCATTTGTTGACCATTACTGTCATTCATGTCTCCTCACCAAGTCTTTTTCTTTGTAGTATGTTGTTTTCCATCAGATACTGTACTTTCTGGACAATAAGTGTCTGCACTGTAAATCAGCACCGCTTTAAAGACGAAATAATGTATCAGGCGATTTTATTTTACACACTGGGACGTCAGAGTCCTGTAGGTGTAATCTAGCTTAGTTAGTGTTACTCTAGTTCATCACTCTTGTTTCCAGAGCTGAAGCCTTTGCTACGCTCCTTATCTAGAGGTATACATCAGGACTGGAATCCCGTTGGACGGAAAAAAAAAAGCATCAGGAGTGGGGCGGTTTTTGCTTTCTCGCCATCGGGACTGGGTGGTCAGATAGACAGCTTCCAGGACGAAGAAGGGCCATGTAGATTACCATGGGAGCGTATTTATTTCATTCATTCATTCATCTTCAATAACTGCTGCAGAAACGTGGGTTTGGTCGGAATTTCTTTGAGAAGATTCATATTTCTAAACAAAGGGCCTCATTTATCATTTAGTAAAGTTGTATGTAAATGTTTTTACATACGACTAAAAATTAATTCCCTTCAGATTTACAAAAAGTTCAGTAATGTTTAAATGCCAAATTCCCATGAAGTACCAAGTACATTCACGGGCACAGCCGATTCACATTTAGTGACGCTCACAAAACTCCATAAAAGGCAAAGAGAGCTCACAAAAAAAAAACAAATAATAGCTAAACTGCAAAAGAATACCTGGTGTGAGCTAAATCTTCAATAATGCAGCTCAGTCACTGCGGCAAGTCGGCTACTATAGACACACGTTAACTCTACAGACTTTTATGGGGTGCCATGACTTTTGTCCCAATTGAATGACTAGTCTTATTTGTGTTAATTTATGGATTTGTTTTGGATTCTTTCTTTCAAGTCATTAATATGAAACGATCAAGATTCACAAAACTGTTAAATTAAAATAAATAACAAATCACCAAAATAAAGTTTCACATTAGTGAGTTCTTACCGTATACGAAAATTTACACAAACACAGGAGCTCTCATAGGATACAAACACTTTTCCGAACTAACTGGATTTTCAGCAATACCTCATTTCTCATGGAAATGCTTCTTCATATTTTGTTTGATGAATGAGGCCCAAAATCCTCACATTACAACGTTTAGTGCTGAATTTTTGTCATTCACTCGTTGGCTAGTGTGACTTTTGTTGGTCCAGCCAGTCCTGTTACGATTTTTGAGGATCACATGTTATGGTAGTGCCATGCTAAAAGTGCGCTATATCATAGCCTTCCTGTTAGCCAGGCCTACAGTAAAAACATTAATAAATAGGCACATGCTACAGGGCAAAAGACACGTCTTATAGTCTGGAAAATGCAGTACTTTTTTTCCTCTCCTATCTGCCTGTTACTCTTTCTGCCAAAGCAGTGAATTTCAGAAGCTAATGCTCATGAATGTAGTCTGGCTTTCTGTTAGTCACCCATAAGCCGACCTCTTTTGAACTCCCCTGTCACACAGAGGGAGGGCTCAGAAAGAGAGGTTTTACTGAGAAAGACACTGTTGCCTGGGAGCAGAGCAGACCCACGGTCTGTTCGCTTTCCTTCCCAGCGGCACTCTCTGCCACGCAGTGGAAGGGCTTCCCTGTAACAGCGCCGGAGCAGGAGCACATGAAGACTGGGTAAGGGTGGAGCTGGCGCATTAAGAATGCTCTGGCACAATTCACAGAGCATGCAGGGTTTCATAAAGAATGGATAAGTTCTCCTTTGACCTGTTGTAACGTGATAGCAATTTGACAACAAAAATCAAACTGACAATCTAACCAGCTTAAATCCAGAGCATTGCTAATGCCTCCTCTTCCCTTCCTAAGAATCCATGTCTTGCTTGGTAAAATCTGGTCACACTACATTTTTTTTCCCTGAACATCACACAGCACAAGACAACAAAAAGGTCTTGTAGAAACAGGCACACAATCAGATCAATTTGACTTTTATTTTATTTTAGTTTTTTTATTTTTAAGATTGACTCACGTTTCATTTCCTACAACCTCTGCCTCGCTGTCCCATTCTCACCACTGATGCTGACCCCAGTTATTTTATTATCATTTCAAGAAACCGAGTAAACCTGGCAGTGTTAAAACTGAACGAGCAGGGACTGTTGGACAAATTGAAAAACAAATGGTGGTACGACAAGGGCGAGTGCGGCAGCGGGGGAGGTGATTCCAAGGTCAGCCCCAGTATGAGCTATCCAGCGGGTAACCACCACGGTGGAGGGGTAACCGGCAACCACGCACACCAAACACTCTGGCTACACCCGTAGACCTGTACTCATGCAGTATGGGGCTGTACGCTAGAACCAATCTGGATCTGACAATGCATTAGCTTTCAAAAAGTATATTTCTGACTGAATATTTCGATATAGGAAAAAAGATGTCCTTATCCGAGTGTTTCCACCTTTTGCCGGTTACCCAAAGTGATATAGTAATACACATCTTGCACTAGGGAGAAAGGCAGCAAAGCTAGATGGAGTATTAATGCATATCACTTTGGCACTGACACATTACTCAGACTTGTGATTAAGCTATTTTTTTCCTCTTTTTTTTCAATCTAGCTGTAGACATGTAGAACACTAGTACATATTTTATAGGTGTGTGTTTACTTAAATGCTGAATAACATAAGATAACATGGGTAATGTTATTTATGTTATTTCCCTGGTTGAAGAATCCCCGTAAACCTAGCGGTGTTGAAGCTCAATGAGCAGGCCGTCTTAGACAAACTGAAAAACAAATGGTGGTACGATAAAGGCGAGTGTGGAAGCAAGGACTCCGGAAGAAAGGTTAGTTCCCACACTGGTGCTTTGCCTCACTTTAGTGAACAAGCCTCAGAGCTAAATCAAAAAGCTCTCTCATCCCCACCCCTAGTACACAGCAACTGCCTGCGCTTTGTCTCCAATCTGCCCTTTACCTAAACACAACCAGCACACACACATACACACACAAGGGTTAAGGCTGTGTCATCGTTTACGGTAATGACATTTTGAAATACAGTAGGTAGATGCGTGGTAGATAAACACATCAATAAATGTAGCTATTTGCAGATTTTCACACCATGGAATGTTTAAGTCTTATGTACTGTGCTGTCAAATGACCCAGTGGCCTTCATTTGTATTCACATAATGTGCCAGGAAAGAAGCCCAAGCACAGAAAAGGGGATTTCTGCATTAATACACTGGTTATACAGAGGTGCCAATATTTACGGTTTAGCTGTAGCATGTCCGATTTTTGACTTCTTGCAGTGGTAACACAGGAGATTACTAAAAAATACGCTTTTCTGCTTTTTCAAATCAGCAATTAGACTAAACGTGAATAAAGCTCTCCTGGCAGAAAAACAGTTCACTAAAGGGGAAAGGACGTGGGATGTTAAAAACGTTCATTTGCTTCTGAAAGCGCATTTGCTTCTTTTCGCTTCCTGGCGCCTTAATCAAGGTCAGATTTGACCTGTGAAATCACGAGCCACGGTCTTGTGAGCCAATAGAAAAGTGTGCAAGACTGTGGTCTGTATGGTGGAGCCAGTCATTATTAAGTAGCAATCGCATTAGACTTAGACTTAGTCATGCTGTATATTTCTTACATCTGAGGAAAAATAATTGCCATGTTTTGTGGGTTTTTGTGGTAAAATTCTTTTTTTCTCTTCACTTGCTAGGATTTTCTTGTTAGCATTGTTGGCACCTCTGATACTGATAATAACGGATGAATAAAAAATCATACAGTTATAATGGATTTGTAGAAGCATAAGAGCTCTGGGTCCAATGTTAAGTCACTGTACACAAGGGTTAAATATTCTACTTATAGGCAAATTTGCCGTTTAGATTATGTCTATTCATTAAAACCAGACTCTTCTACAATTTCAGATATTAGTAAAGTGTCACTGTACCGTTGATGTCCATTGACTACCAAGTTATAACTCATAAGCTCTATTTATTTAATCAGAGATGCCTATGCTTATTCCTAGAGATCTATCAACCTGCAGAGTTTTGTTCCAACATACAACTCTATTATTTCAGTGCTTCAGAAGACCTTTATTAGATCAGAGCCTCATTCTTTGTTTGTCAATTAATTAATCTCAATAAATTATTGATAATTATTGATAGTTGCGTAATATTGTAATTCCAACCAGGTTACTTTGGCCTCTTTGACCACACCTGCAAAGTCGATTAGAATAAATGGTCATAATTGTGCACTTCTGTGTTGAATGGAAAAGTCATATACATTCACTGGCCACTTTATTAGGAAAATACTTGGACAGATTGTAAAAAGATGTTTTTCCAATCTTCAGATGTCCAGTTTGAGTGAATCTGTGCCTGCTGTAGCCTCTGAGTCCTGTACTTGGCTGATAGACGTGGAACCTGACATGGTGTTCTGCTATTGTAGCAGAACCTACCTCAAGGTTCAACCTTGTGATGCTTTTCTGCTCACCACGGTTGTAAAGATTCAAGATTCAAGATTCAAAGAACTTTATTAATCCCAGGGGGAAATTGCTTTGCCATGTTACAGTTGCTCTCAAGAAAGAAAGAAAGAAAGAAAGAAGAAAATAAAATAAAATAAATATATACCTATACAGTATATATATA
>CM040989.1:4514016-4538446 GCA_022985145.1 Pangasius djambal | reverse complement strand
CAGTGTCACAAATAGTGAGATATCAAATCCAAGTCATGAAAGTGCATACTTTATGCTATTCGTGTTTTCAATTTGCTATTTCAGTTCCTCAAATTAGTATATTTGTGCCCATGTTTTGGTTAACTTGTCTTTTCTGAAGAAAACGTGCATGGTTTAATGGATAAACTTCGTTTAAGTAGGTGTAGTGCAGTCTCAGTTAAAGATAGACCCAGAAAGAAAAACTTCTGAACTACATGTGCAATATAGAGTCTTCTTACAATAATACCCTGGGAGGTGATGTCTTAATTAGGTCTTCATAACACATTCCCATACCAAAGTACATTTTAATTAAAAATCTCTATTCATAGCAAAGACTTATGGAGATTCTACCTACTTAAACTGAGCTCCAATCTGCTTATTCAGTTTTATCCTTAAAATCACATGTACTTCTTACATGAGAGCACAAATTAACCAAAAATACGGCCATTATTGGCTAATTTGAGAATTCCAAATAGGAAATTGAGAACAAGTGAATTGTGCACATGCATTACAATTTCTCAACCTCAACATGGTGTCTCAGAATCAGAATCATTTTATTCGCCATATACTTTTACATATGTTAGGAATTTTTCTTGTTGTTTGGTCACACACATCACAGACAACACAACACTCATTTACCATCCTGATATCCAAATATTGCACCTTAAGTTCAAGTTCAAGTTCAAGTGGAGTTTACTGTCATTTCGGCCATGTACAAGTACATAGTGAAACGAAACGACGTTTCTCCAGGACCAAGGTGCTACACAAGACAAACACAGAACAACACAGAACTACAGGGACTACATAAATTGTACATAAAGTGCACAAGTGCAAACATGCAGACAGCACAAGACAGAACAAGACAGTACAATGACTACAACGCCGACCAGTACGCAGTTCTGTTTAAAAGTGACCTAGTGACAATAGTGCAAATATTACAAGAATAAGTAGCTCAAATAGTGTAAACATAAGAGTAGCAGCCTATGTACAGTAATAAGTATTTGTAGCAGCATAAACATGTGCAAAAAAACTTGCAGAGAGGAAGCTGGTAGAAGAAGCTGGTAGAAGAAGAAGAAGAATAAGAAGAATACATGTTTAAAATAATAATAATAATAATAATAATAATAATAATAATAATTTTAGCCACATTAAATTATATTTTAATAATAAAAATAGCACAATGCTTCTAGTGGTGCTTTTACACATCTGTTTTTTCAAGTCAGAATCAGGGAAATTGGTACTGGTTTGTTTGTTTGCTGTTTGGTTTGGTTTGACACATAATTAAATGAAGCAAAAACCAAAAAAAAAAAATTGGCTGAGGTGCCTCTCTGTGTAGGGCTGAAAACATACGCATAAGACTTTTTCTTTCATTTGTCAGAGATGTGGAGATGGAACCAGTAGCCTTAAAAAAAACCAGGAAAACGAGTATTTCTACCATTTCAGGTTTAAGCAGAGTACAGGAGAGAGTAATAATATTGCCAGCTGTGCAACTGAAACAGTTTGCCTGCAGCTGCGAAACTTAGCTGAATGGTACATTTTGTGTCACATCCAGGGTTTATGTTCTCTTTTTGTTTGTCGATCCAAATGACCATAAAGCACAATGAAAGCACCCTAACAGTGTGATCTGATCTTGCTTACAATGAGTAATCCTGCTTCCGAGCAGGTTTGAACTTCTGGACTTCTTGTTCTGGCATATCTGGCAACAGCTTCAAGGAACAGAAAAATCCAGGATCATGTCAAACCATCAACAGTTCAATCTGGCAAACTCAGTAATCCGTGTACAAAGAAACAGGGCCAGGGCGCGTTAGATTCAGGCTCGAACTAAACTCTGCAGGGTGCTGGAGCTCCAGGGGCAGGTTTGGGCAGCCATGCTTAAATTATTCAATGGGTTCTAATGTCAAAGCCTGTGAAGCTTAATAGGTGCACTGATATTAATCATGGTACTGTAGTCTATTCATGTCTGATCATCATTTAGGATCAGATCCATCCACATATGAGTAAATGACAGTTTGGAGAGTAATGCGTCGCTGTGAAATCCCTGTCACTTGATTGCTTTTCCCCAGAGAGATCGGTAATGCTATCTATCCTTGCCTATGTTTTATAGTGCCTTGCGTAAGTATTCACCTTCGTAAACTTTTCCACATTTTGTCCACTCGACTTGACTTAATTGGAATTGTATACCATGAGTCTACACAAAATAGTCCATAATATCAAAGTGGGACGAAAAATCTATATAGTTTCAAGAATATTTACAAGTAAAAGTGTAAAAGTTGTGATTGCACATTATTCACCCCTGTTGCTATGAAACCTCTAAAATTAGTTGTGGTTCAAAAACTTGCCATTAGAAGTCACTTAATTAGTTACAAGTGTAGTGTGTGTATGCAGTTAAAGTGTCATGTGATCTCTGTATATACACCAGTTCCCAGAGGGCCACAGATTTTTTTTTTTTTTTGGAGAACATACCAGCAGATGGCTTTATGAAGACCAAGGAGCTATACTATATGGTTAAAAATATGTGGGGACACAACCATCACAGTCATATGTTCTTTTTTTGTCCCCTCCTTTGGTACTATAATTGATCCAATATATAGGTGTGATGGTCAGGTGTCCACAAACCTTTGGCCATATAGTGTATTCTGGAAAAGATCTGGGAAAGTATCAATCATGGTTTGTTTATTAAAAAAAAAAAAAAAATCCCAAGCTTTGAAAATCCTATACATCATTAAATCCATTTTTTTTAAAAATGAAAGAATATGGCACAGGTGGCCGTGCACCAAAGGTCAGTGATCGGGTGAGAAGGGCATTAGTCTGAGAAGCAGCCACTTCAGTATTATGGGCTATTTCGTGTAGATTCATGATATATAATCCCAGTTGCATCCATTTCAGTTCCTTACAAAATGTCAGAAAGTTCAAGGGGGGTGAATACTTATGCCAGCCACTGTAAAAGAAATGTGCATGCTGTTGGATGAGACCGCAGTATGGTCCGAAAAACTCATGCATGCCAATGATTTCTGCTGCCCCAATGTAATGTCATGGCCACCATCATGGGGACAGAGAAGTGCTCACAGGCCATAACTTACGTATGAGACATTATACAGTATGCTGTAAGTCCCAATTCCCAAGTCCTATAGAACGATTCCTCTCACCTACTGTATGCACTTCAAACGTAGAGGCTGCTTAAATTGCAAAATGGAGAGATGTTTTAATTGTTTCTGTGATAGACTTTTTTTCATCTAAGTATGCAGAAAGAATAAATAGATCAAACTGTCATGTTCTAGAGAGTGATATGTGTTATTCCATCTTGTGACTTGTGCATGAGTCTGTATGCATGCTTTAGAAAGTGTTTACTAGATCATTTTATTGCTGCTAGTCATTTATTAAAATCTGTAAATATTAAATTATATGGATTTAAAGACAATATGTATTATATTGTAGTATGTTACTACTGTATATACTATATTGTGTCTCAAAACAATAGATTTCCTGTTATGTGTTTATACATTATTTGCTAGACTCAGTAAGAGAAGTGTACTTTGGTGAATGCATGTGTGTATCTGTGTGTGTGTCTGTGTGCATGTGTGTGTGTGTCAGTGAGTGTGTTGTATATGTATTAGTTTCTGATTGTATTCTCTGTGCTGTTCAGGATAAGACCAGCGCCCTGAGCCTCAGTAATGTGGCAGGGGTTTTCTATATCCTGATTGGAGGACTGGGGCTGGCCATGCTGGTGGCCTTGGTCGAGTTCTGTTACAAGTCCAGAATCCAGTCTCGGAGAATGAAGGTGTGTAAAGAATAGTGTTACACATGCCCTTTATTTTAGCGCTAATGTTTTGCTCTTCTCTTAAGAATGGACCGCTCACTGCCTCTTACTTTAGATTAGATGTTATAGCAGTGCAATTGCTAACTTTATTTTCAAATAAACTGTGTACTGAGCACTTTAATAGGAACACCTGTACACCTGCTCATTCATGCTAATCACGTGGCAGCAGAGCAGTGTCTAAAGTTACGCAATCACAGTGAGCACAGGCTCATCGCAACTGGACACGATTGGGGGGAAAAAAAGAGGAGAATTAAAGAAAAGGAGAACAGGAGATGTTTTTCCAGTCTTCACCTGTCCCTTTTCAGTGAGTCAGTGCCCACTGTCTCATATTTCTATTCTTGCCTGACAAGACTGGAACCCGATGTGGGCTGTTGTAGCCCAGCCACCTGAAGGTTCAAAGTGTCGTGCATTCTGACATGCTTTTCTGCTCACCATGATTGTAAAGAGTGGTTATTTAAGTTATCGTAGCCTTCCCGTCAGCTTGGACCAGTCTGTCCATGCTCCTCTGTACTTTCTGAACTGACACTCACTGGACATTTTTCATTTTCTGCACCATTCTGAGTAAATTCTAGACTGTTGTACGTGAAGATCCCAGGAGATCAGCAGTTTCTGAAATACTCAGACTAGTCCGTCTGGCACCAACAGCCATGCCGTGGTCAAAATCTCTGAGATCACTTTTTAAATTTTTTTCCAATCTGATGTTTAATGTGAAGACTTACTAAAGCTCTTGACCTGTATCTGCATGACTTTATGCATTGCGCTGCTTCCACATGACTAGCTGATTAAATAACTGCATCAGGCATAGAGGTTATATCTAATAAAGTGGGCAGTGAGTGTGTGTGTGTGTGTGTGTGTGTGTGTGTGTGTGTGTATATATATATATATATATATATATATACACACACACACACACACACATATATATATAGTAGAAAAGCTGATATTTATGGAAATCCCTTTGTTGGCTTGGAGATCCTTCTAATGGCAGTTGTGTGTGCACAGCTAGATGTGTTATTATAACATGGTGGTAATGTGACAGAGACTATAATCACCTTTTTCATATTTACAAAGAGAACACATTTTAATATTAATATTTACCTTGTTAATGTCAGGCTAAAATGATCTTTGTGTCGTGATGCTTCTTTTTTCTTTTTTCTTTTTTTTTCTTTTTCTTTTTTCTTTTAGGAAACTTGAACATAATCTCTGGAATATGAATGAAAGAGAAATTGAGAAAGTTAGACTAGACTTCTTTACACTTTAGTACCTAGCTATATTGCTTATAAGCTAAAGGCTATTGCATTGCCAAAAACAGTAGCAAATGTTGCTAGCAAACTCGCTTACATTACACTATCTGTTATAATTTGTAAAACAGTAGCCAAGGTTGATAGAAAGCTAGCTAATATTATGTTACATATTATTGGATGTTAATTAGAACTATAAATACCAGATTTGCTAGTAAATATAAGACTATTATGATGTGTAAACAAGTAGCTAGCAAGCATTAGCCCTCAAAATCCCTGATTGTTGTGATAGAGAGGGATGAAGCTACAGAGTAGGGATTAGCAATGACTAAAGTGGATCCAAACAGTATAAATCTATTTTTGCCGGAATGCAAATATCTTTTGTCTTTTTGTTTTTGTCTAGGTAAAATAGCCTCTTTTAATCATTTTATTCCAATTTATTTTCACTAGGACACAGAATATAAACTCTGATATTGAACTGCAGCCAAAGTAATTCTCAAGTCACAGGCAATTCCTCCGTTTTTTTTTTTGTTTTTTTTTTTTGAATGCCAGATATTCTTGTGAGAACGTTCAGAATAAGGATCCCCTCCAACATCCATATCTTGGATGAAGTTCATCAGTGTGAAATACACACCGTGATTATAAGAGCATGACCACCCTCCTTCTCAAGACAGGGTGTTAGTAGGAAAGAGGTAACAGTGGGCGAGTGTGATATAGACAGCCTCCTGCTGTGATTTTTTTTTCCCAATCATGGTCCACACTTCCATCAAATACTTCTCAGCCATTGGCAAAAAAAAAAAAAAAAAAGACAGTGACAAATTTAGATTCAATTACCAGTGGAACCATGTGGTGAATCATAAATGTATTTTCGGCCATAAAAATGCCATTTTTTTGTGTATGTAGTAGTGTCCATTTATGAAAATAGTTTCTTATTCTCTAATATTCAACAACAGCCATTAGTGGCGTGCTCAACAAATCATTTTAATGATATGTTTTAATTTGGAGAATTTAATTATACTGCTCTATCATTAACTAGCATGTTGTCAGAGACCATTATCATACCCTATGTCCTCTCAGAGTCTGTGAGACACAAAGTGCTGCGTATACTTTAGAGGAAAACAATCAAAGCGGACTATTTGAAGTTGACTTTTGTGATAAAAGCACAACTCTTATTCTTTTATTCCTCTTATACTATAGCAATTATACTATTACATCAGCACTAGCAATTTTTTTTATTTATTAAAGAATGTCACAACATACTTTTTATTCGTTTATAGTTACATCTAAGGGTGCAGAACATCTGTGAAACAAGTTCTTGTTATCACGTACATTACAGCATTTACAAACAGTCATTTTCCCCACCGGTGCTTTTTTTTTTTTTTTTTTTTTTGCATGTAATCACATTACCGTGAATCCGCAATTCTCAAGATTTTCACATGGTGGAAAACACAGTTACAGCTTTAGTTACACAGCACTGAAGACTTCTTCCATGAATGCTAAATATCTCATCACAGAAAACTTCACCATATCAACACATTGTTTAATCTGTTAAAGTGGACCGTACACCATAGAAGTCCCTGAGTAAGTTGTTACCATAGAAACGATAACCTATTAGAACAAGCGCATTAATAAAAGCCTGTGATTTGCCTCACAGCCGGAATTATTGTCGGAGCTGTGCTGTTACCAAAAATTAATCGACACCTTGCGATCAATCAGAATTGAGACTTCAACAGTGCTGTGGTATAAGTGCAGAATATCGCAGTCAGAAATCGCTGCTCCTAGAAGGCCAATTGGACTGCATCAGCTGGGGAAACATTATCCTCTCTGATGCAGTGAAGTGTGCTGGATTTGAATTTGAAGCCCGACAGCCACATCATTAGCTCCTGTCTGAAGCCTACAGGGTTTCATTATGTGAAACTAATGTGGGAGTGAGTAGTTTCCTAGCTAGCGTCATTTCTTTTATTGTTCTAATTATTTTCCACCTGCTGAATTATTGTGCAAGGCTGCCATATTGACAGACATATACAACCCAAGTGAGGCATAAATTTCCACCAGAGCTTGTGGATGTACAGTTTCGAGTGACAGTTGACCCTGGCTTAGACCTTTTTTTCTCCAATAGATATGACGCATTCACTTTAATCAAAAGATAAATCTGGATTTGGTGTAAGAATCGTGCTTGTGGTCTGTCTCTTGTAGCAAATCATCGACGCAGCAATGTTGGGCTCCAGCCTGAGCCGCATGGGCAGCGGAGGGGAGAACGGCCGTGTGGTGGCTCATGATTTTCCCAAAGCAGCACAGACTCTGCCCTGCATGGGCCAAGCAGCGGGCATGGGCATCAACACCAGCGGCATGTAGACGGGCCTGCCACACTGAGGGACAGAGCAAAAAATGGGGAAGACGCATAAAAATAGAAGTGAACTTCAGCCAAAAGGACTTACTCATTACACACTCTGGACTCATTCACAGAGAACAGAAGGGGCAGAAATCCTTTTTCTAATAGACGTTTGATGAGTTTTTTTGCTTATCTGGTGCAATAAGGAGACTGAATGGGAGTTTTTGTATGAAGCATCGTTTTTCGGGACTATAAAGCTGAGGCTCGAAAAATAGTGACACTTGCACTATGACTATGACTATGTATTTTGTTTGGTCTTGTTTGATTCGTCAGTGTCTTGATGACGACGAACCTGTTATTTTGTTTCTTGTTTACCTGCTTGTGTACATTTCCTCCCCCAAACCAAGTCCCCATGCTGTCTTTCCATCGCTGATGAAGTATGATGCATTTGTTTGTCTCATTACACTCATTAAAGTCACCACCCAAACCTCCTCCGAAGCGCCCCAGTAAGTTACCTCCTGAAGAAAACAGGAGCTGATCGCTCGCACTTGTCATATCCTGCGCTCTGTCTCCTTCTGCCCTAGCGTACATGATGAATCACCTGCTCGCAGTCTCTGAGCTGTGATTAGATCTCAGAGAAAGAGCAATCTAGAGAGTGTGTGAAAGCGTGGGAGAGCCAGAGCCAGAGCCCCAGTTAAGACAAAAGACAAAGCAGAAAAAAAAAATATATATATATATATATACACAAACAGAGCCTTTGAGTTTTCATCCCACACCGTCTTCCACGTGTTGTTTACATTTCTTCATGCGTGAGCAAAGGTTTATGCGTGTGTCTGTCCCAGAGTGCGCTGTAAGCTGTTGGAATGATGGGGCATACGGAGCATATGCTGGAGACTTGCTGAAAACGATGAAGGAAACAGGATAAGTTGTACACTGTTGATGCAATACCTTGAAAACACATTAGAAAATACTGCCTTTAGCAACACCAGTAATCATGATTGATGTGGAGAAAGTGAGAAAGTAGCTCCATTACACTTCTTATAATTTTATGCTCAAAAATGTTACAAATAAAACTGGACACAAAGGCTAATAGTAGTGTCCCTAGTCTTGTATTTTTCAAACCTCAAACCAAATGCATGACAATGCCAAATTTTATTTAAGAGCTATCATTTTCAGTAATCTTTCTCTGAAGACTTGGCCATGTTGGCCATGGTTCTAAGTGTTTGAGAATTTTGATCTGAATAAAATCCTGCTATTTCCATTTCCTTGGTGTTCTAAACAGGCCAAACCGATGTAGTCAGAGAACCGTGCCGCAACGTGCTGTCTGTACTAACACAAGGAGACCAGAATGACATTGTAAAGCACAAGAGTACATTTTGCACAGCAGCAACGTCACATCACCTTTTCAGCTAAGCATATTTGTCAGGGCTTGTGCATCAGCAACCTTCTGTATGTTTCCTCAATAAACTCTACGGCACACAGTGGAGGTGGAGTGCTTACGATACCTATAGAATACATCGTTTTTTATACCGGCATTGATTTTTAAAAAAAAAAGAAAAATAGAAAGAAATACGCATATAAGTATACACATTTCCACTAACAAGAAAAAATAATATGATGTCGTACATTTGTGGTGGTTTGATAGATTGTTTTAATTTATTTTTGCTCCTGTATTTATGGTGCAATTTTTTTTCCCCTGTATATTGTTTCTTTTTTTGTTATGTTTCGTTTTGAAGCTGTAGTTTTCTTTTTAAATCCTTTCAGGGCTGTCTTGTAACTTTTTACACACGTCAATGTTACAAAATACCTTTCAGAAACCACGCAGGTGAGTCTGAATTCTGAAACTGTTCAAGAGAAAATATGTTGACAAGTGTTGCTCAGAAATAAACTTTTCTAAGCACCATGTGGGTTTGTGGATCATAGGTCCTTCTCCCCCCACTCTCTCTCTCTCTCTCTCTCTCTCTCTCTCTCTCTCTCTCTCAATCTCATATTTTCACAAGTGAGGTGAATCGAATTTAAAGTGGTAATTCTTTCACAATTGCTTCTTCAAATCCTCATTTCAGATTGGATTGTGCTTGGGTGCTCAGGGTTATGCGCTTCACTCAGGCTCATTTACTCCCTATTGTGGCGTTCTGTTTTACCTCCTCCTCTCCAACAGCTCAGTCAAACAGCAGAACAGATGAATTCATCCCCACCACCTAGATGCATTCATATAAAATAACTATTTACGGGACCTTTGCGCAGCGGAGTTCTTTCGGATGCCTCTCGCAATGCGCTATCGATCTCAACAAATGCCACATTTGTTCTCTCTCTTTCATTTCCCCCACAGACCTGGCCTTTCCAGACAAGCCGCTCAGCAAAAGTAGCCCATTTTTTCCCCCTCAGAGTCAATCACCAGAAAGTGCCCGTGGCTTTCATGTGTTTCAGTGTTCAATAACGCAGCGCTGACTGCTGGGACTAAAGCCATGCCTGTGGATGTGCATTTACCACACAGTACATGAATATACTTGGAAATATTGCTGTTTTGACACACCTACAATATTGCTCTGCCTGAAGCTAACGAGTGAATACATCTTTTTTTTGCTCCCGCCATCGCACTGGTGTGGGGTTCACTAAGGTGTGGAATTTGATTGTGAAGATGATATTTCATCAGTCAAACTACACACAGGCTTCCATTAGACTCGAGAGAAATGTGTCAGACCAGCTGTGAAAAAAAAACCCCACATCTGGCACTCTTTTCATTGGTCTTCATGGTCTGGAAAAAATAAAACTCAACAGGACATGCTGTTCCAGGAAAATAATTGACACAGTGTTGTGAACGTGAAGCAGAGGGTCCTTACCACATCGAAGCTGATTATTTTCCAATAACAGAAAGTATTTTACTTCTCTTAAACCACAACGATTTATAGTTGTATGCAAAAGTTTGGGCACCCCTGGCAGAATTACATATATTATTGATTTTTGAAGTTAACAAAAATCAGTGCAGTCCCAAGCCTGGATAAAATTGGGGAGGGTTGCATCAGGAAGGGTATCTGGCATAAAAACTGTGCCAAATCAAATATGTGGACCAATGATCCACTGTGGCAACCCCTAACAGGAGCAGCCAAAAGAACAAGAAGTAATTTTTAATAAAAATTAGCAAAAATGTAGCAAAGGTTTGGATACCCTTCCAGTTGTAAAGTCTCAGAATTTAAATTGTTATATTGTTATGCCTTAATTATCATATTAGGACTTGTTAGGCAGGGCAAGAATTGCCAGTAGGAATACAGAGTGTAATAAATTCTCTGACTCTTCAAACCTTGTGCTAACACCAACTATGGGCTCCTCTAAGCAGTTGACTGAGGAGCTGAAAATGAAGTTAATTGATGCCTATAAAGCAGAGGAAGGCTATAAAATGATATCAAAGCACTTCTAGCTCACTATTTCCACCTGGAAGACCAAGAAAACTTGTGGATAGAACTGTCCGGAAGCTGGCTGAAAGGCAAATGACACTAAGGACATTGCAAGAAGGTTTAGCTGGTGGTGCACTGGTCTACTCTGCAGCATTGTTTACGCAAACATGATCTGTATGGAAGAGTCATCAGAAGGGAACCTTATTTTACCTGCAAGTAAAAAGTGAAGGTCTGATGTATGTATGTAAAACAATATCTAGATAGGCCAGAGGCATTTTGGAAACAACTACTATGGACTGATGAATTAAAAATGGAACCAAAGGTATGTTGAGAGAAAAAAGGAGCAGCATTTGATGAAAAGAACACCTTGCCAACTGTTAAACACGGGGGTGGATCTATTATGCTTGGGGGTTGTGTGACAGCCAGTGGCACAGGAGACATTGCATGGATAAATAGAAGAACAGTTTCCTGTAAATATCAACAAATTCTGGAAGCTTTTGTTAAGAGACTGAAGCTGAAAAGAGACTGGTTTCTACAACAGGACAATGATTCATAACACCGAAAAAAACCCCTCTATGAACTACTTCAAGAAATGCAAGCTGAAGCTTTTAGAATGGCCCTCACAGCCCACTGACTTGAACAACGTTGAAAATACGTATGTAGATCTTAAACATGCTGTGCATGCAAGACAGCCCAAGAATATCTCAGAACTTGAAGCATTCTGCATGGAAGAGTGGGTTAAAAATTCTGGCTGGCTACAAAGCTGTCATATCAACCAAAGGGGGTGTTATTAAGTAATGACTTAGTAGGGTGTCCAAACATTTGCACATGCCACAAATACTGTTTTATTTTTATTTTCGTTTTTTTAAGTTCAGCAAACTTAAAAATATATTTTGGAGCAGAGGATGTTTTTACGTTTTTCACTTCGAAAATCTACAAAATATGTAATTAGGCTAGGGGTGCCCAAACTTTTTGTTATGTGTTAAACAATTAAAAAAAAGGAAGAACCTGGAGGAAACCCGTTGGGAAAACATGCCATAATGCATCCCTGTTTTATTTGTTTATTAAATGATATACGTTAGACAACAAGCGAGCACTATGTGACAAAAACACCTCACTGGATTCGGTTTAGGAGCTTCCTACTAAAGTCTACATGTCCTTTATCTCAGTGTCAGACTCACCATCTGGCAGCAGCATGTACTTTCAGTTCACAAGAGCCTTCCTTCATATCATCCAGGGTCAAGTTGAAACAGTCATAACGTGTGGCGTAATTGGGAGCTATAATCCACAGAGACGTGCTGTGCAGGGGTTACAGCGATAAAGTAATTAAGCTCCATACTTTCATTACACACCCAGTAGTTTCATTAAAAACTTTGCAAACTGCTTGCGTCGTGCCACAAAGAGGAGTGAGGACAATGAATTGTGTAGTGTATATCTCTTTACAGGATCAAAGGGGACAAAAGCACTGCTAAGAGAAATATTCAGCATGTTATTGGGTTATAAAGAATAGACATAACATTTTTTTTAGAGAAGCCAAGACAGAATGTATGATCACACAGAAACTACAAAAGCTTTAGTAAAAAAAAACTACCATGGTCCATTGCTGCATTTCTCTGCAATCAGCTGACCCATGGTCTCCATAGTTACTGTAAAAGGAGCTCTGGAAATAAAACCGCTCGACCATTGTGAAGTGCTTTGTGAGCCCTGCTAGACTGTTTTTTCGCCCTGTTGCATACACAATGGGCTGTGTTTCACAACATCTGGCCTTTCTGAATCATTTGCAAAGCGAACAAAAGTTAAAACATTTCAGACGTACCACCGATAAGTGAATATAAATGTCATTAGCCGAGTCCGTCTTTCCAACTGGATAAATGGTGCAGCAGGATGTTGGATTAAGTTTATCAGCAAGCAAGAGGAAATGCTTCATGTGAAGCCTGAGGAGATATTGAACCCGGCAAATGGTTGCCCCCCTCATGCTGGGGCTGATGAAAACACTTACAGAGCAGCATGTTCCTCCATATGCCCGTCATCTCATCTTCACTGAGCGTTCAGCATCACAGAACACCACTCGGTGATTTATATTCACCATGGGTCCCGAAACGATGTGAAACGTACTTGATGTTTTGTTCGAAGTCATCTCCGCTGCCGTTTTAATGCTTTATTGCGGCACTGTGAGTGAAGAGCAGAGCAATTAGAACAATGCTGTGAAAGTTTCTCCAGTATTCGACGGTTCTGCTTTGTTTTTTTTTTTGAGCCAAATAAAATATCTGCATGACATCTTTTAGTACGATTGTCAACTTGACAAAAATGGGGAAACTGTTAGAATGGTAAAAACCTGATATTATACTAGAGATGCATCAATCCCATCTTTTTCTATTATAAATATGTTACTGATATGAGAGGTACGAGTATCGACCAATTCTGGCATTGCATACTGAAACTAAGTCTTTACAGCTGGATTGTTGTGCATTTTGTGATGCTTTTCTGCTCACCACGGTTGTAAAGAGTGGTTATTTGAGTTACTGTAGTCTTCAAGCCAGCTCGAACCAGTCTGGCCATTCTTCTCTCTCTCTTTTTTTTTTTTTAGAAATTCAAAATGCAAACAGACATGATCACAGAAATCCATATAAAATTCTCTGCTGAATTCTCTCTGGAGGCATTTTTTCCAGTCCAACATATGGGGGATTAATTAACAAACAAACAAAAAAAAAAGATTCAGACAGAGTACAGTCAAATCTCCTGTTCCTTTCTGTGGGCAGATCAGTGAACGGCTGTGTGTGCAAAGCTTATTTCTTTTCTACCCTTACAGAGACATGAGCCAATTGCAACATCATCATCTTTCTGCTCCTTTCCTTCTGTCACCATTGAGTCACAGCACAATATTGTGAAGGCTTCTCCTGACATTTTTTACTCGTACTGTGTGCCGCAGAATGCCATGCTTCCAGCAGCTCGGATGCTCGATGTGAAGCTCTCTTTGCTCTCTTTACAGCCACTGAGCTCAAAAGAGATGCTGCTCTTTAGCTGCCCTCCCAGTTTGCCAGCAACTTCACTGTTCCGAAAGCAGAACGCCCGTCCTCCCATTTGCGCTTTTTTTTCCTTTTCAGTTCTCCCAAAACGGTTGCCATGCCAACCCCAGCCAATACACTGCTTTGCCTTCAACTTTGGAGTGCTGCAGTGGCGCATCTCGAGCTTCCTGTTAGCTAAAACAGGGCAGCTGTACTGCAGTCCATTCATGCTGGTAGGGAAACAGCTGCGCTTTTAAGGCATCTGTTTACCCACGATCAGTCAGTCACTGCAGTCAGACTGTTGGATTTTAATCCCCATGTTAGTGTTTTCACCACAGACTCAGTTGATGAAGGACTTGATAATAACCTAATGAGCTTATACAACCTAGCACAGGTGCTAATGATCACGGTATGTGTGCAGTTCATTGGGTTTTAAATTCTATTTTTAATCCATTTATACTTAGTTAATGGAACATGTGAGACAAGTTAGTTCTTGTTATCGTGAGACAAGTTAGTTCTTGTTATCACTTACCTTATAGCAGCTATGAAATCGTTTGCTTACCAGCACTCTTTTTCTCTTTTTTGAAGTTAAATGAGACAAAAAATACAGCTAAATACATCTAATATCGAGGAACATCCATGAGACAAGTTAGTTCCTGTTATCCCTTACAGTCGTTCCATCACCAGCCTCTTTTTTCCTCTCTCTTGAAGATAATTAAATATAAAAAGGCAATGAGAAACAAGAAAAAGAAAAGCATGAAGACTCTCCCATGGCAGAAAACCTTCTGATTGTTACAAAGCCCTGACACTGGAGATTCCCTCCATGTTAAGTGTTAAATATACGTCTCTTACAGTAAGCTTGACCACTTCAATGATGATACATTTACCTGTGTTAAATAACAACACATATTTTTATCCATTTATTATTAGTCTTAGATTATGTGTAGCGCCACCATACAGTCTGTGTGAATTAGCTGTTACTATATAAACAATAATTAAAAGAGATGCTGTTAAAGAAAATGAAACACCTTCTCACCAATCAGATTTGAGAATTCTGTAGTTCTGGGGTCTAAGCAAATTTAGTCCGTAATGAACGCTACCCAGGCATACCAGCTATTGGGAGTACAGAATTCAAACCTAAAAGCGGTGATAATTAAACCAGTCCTCATCTGGGTGTCATCCAAGTCATTGAAGACAATGATGAAGATTGATTAGCGCAGCCATTTGGGCTGACTTTGAAAACTTGGGCCAATTATGACAGTGTTTGGATGCTTACCGCTTCTTGATCATTAGATCAAGTGGAAAGCGACTGAGGAATAATGCCACTACACAGGCTGCCCTTGTGGCAGGGTGTAGATTGTTTTTTTTAGTGTGTGTGTGTGTGTGTGTGTGTGTGTGTGTGTGTGTGTGGGAGGTGATGAGCATGAGCGCGACTTGGCTCTGAATGATCACTGTAATTAGTGCAGCACACACTCCGAACAAAAGGCATCTCTGAAATAGTGCATGAGCAAACATATGAACGCAACACATTTCTGACTCTGCGGTTGAATGCAACACTTTTCTCTTTCTAGCAATTGGAGGAGGCAGTTTGAGTTCGAGGCCTCCACATTGTTGTCGAGGACATATTTGACAGAGAACTGGCAGAACAACAAACTGAAGTGCCACGACACCAACAAACTGTCAGCGAGAACATCGATTTTTCAGACCTTCCATAAACTTTTAACCATGTCAGGCTTTAAAACCGTTCAAAAGCAAACCTTCAGGTCGCCTAGAGGTGGTATTTCCAATTAATCTATGTAAGCTAATCTTAATACTTAGCTGGAGCTGGTCACGTGAGGTTTAGAGGGAACAAATCACTACTGCTTTGGTTTAAATTGGAGAGACAGCTCTTATTATTTTCTAAGAAACAGTGGATGATCAGAGAAAACAAAGTTTGTCTTAATATGTTTTCAGAGCACAGACCTACCAGTTGACGAGTATTAATTTTTATATAGTGGTATGTGCTGCCATCTTTAGGATATTTATGGAAATGTATTTACTCTACTGACTTAGCATTGTCTTGCATTTTTAATTTACACAATTTTACAGAGAGGGGCACAGTGGCTTAGTATGTTTACCTCACACCTCCAGGGATGGGGGTTCAAATCTCAGCTCCACCCTGTGTGCATGGAGTTTACATGTTCTCCCTGTGCCTTGGGGGTTTCCTCCCCTGAGACCAAAGTCATGTGTTGTAGGCGGATTGGCATTTCCAAATTGTCCATAGTGTGTGTATGATTGTGCCCTGCGTTGGGTTGGCACCCAAACCTCCCTGGGATACGCTTCAGGCTCCCGCACGACCCTGTGTAGGATAAGCAGTACAGAGGATGGATGGATTTTTACACATACAGTTTTGTATCAAAAGAGGTTAATCTGTTGTAGTGATATAATCCAATACCACATGACTACAGAATATATATATATTTTTAAATATGTATTATTAAGTTTAATACTTTGATGGTCTTATATCACAATATTCACAATGCTTCGAGTACTCACTGAGCACTTTTTTACACCTTTAAATACATTTTTTAAAAATCTTAAACCATATAATTCTAATTTATTTTACTTTCTTAACTTTCCTTAGATTTATTTAATGTTTTTGTTTACCGTTTTAAAAGTACTATATATATATATATATATATATATATATATATATATATATATATATATATATATATAAATCTGAAAATTGAAAATCGGAAGCAAACCTACCATTTTTTCCCCCCTGTGGTGTCTTGTTATTGCTTGTGAGTCACTTACAGTGTATATAAAAAGTCTACACACCCCGGTTACTCGTAGGTTTTTGTGATGTTTTTAGGGGGAAAAAGAAAAAGACTGTAATACAGAGTCTATTGACTTAGCCCATCTTGATTTGGCAGTTTTATTCCACTCTTCCTTGGGGTGCCCCATTTTCTCCACTTGTTGATAATGGCCTCCACGGTGTTCTATGATAGATCTAATTCTTCTGTAAAATTCGTTGTCGATACCTTTCGCCAATGAGACCTTGTACATGCTTTGCAAGCTCTTTGAGGACCACGGCTTCAGCAGTCAGATGAAACCAAGAAGATGTCAAGAAAATCCTACTGAAACAACTGATTTTTATTTGGGGTTAATCAGAATTACTTGATGACAGGTGTATGATAATTACTTTTGGAACATGACTTTGAATGTGATTGCTTAATTCTGTGCACAGTCTCATGCCCTGTTATGAATGGGTGTGCACACTTGTGCAAGCAGGTTATTGTAACCAGGTTATCCTAAGTGTGCACACTTGTGCAAGCAGGTTATTGTAACCAGGTTATCCTAAGTGTGCACACTTGTGCAAGCAGGTTATTGTAACCAGGTTATCCTAAGTGTGCACACTTGTGCAAGCAGGTTATTGTAACCAGGTTATCCTAAGTGTGCACACTTGTGCAAGCAGGTTATTGTAACCAGGTTATCCTAAGTGCGCACACTTGTGCAACCAGGTTATTGTGCTTGCATTTTCTGTTTGTTTTTCACTTGAATTTTGTTTGATTTATCTTGGTTTCTTTTTTCTTTTTTTTCTTTCATTCACAAAAGCCTGTAATGTTAACGGGTGTGTTAGACTTTCACAGAAGGAAGTTAAAACATTTTCTTAATTTATCATTATAGTGTACATTACCTACTGTTACATAATATTTAATATCGTCATCAGGTATATATAGTACCTTTTAAAGCAAGCACTCCTTCAGCAGGAATCTGTGGTCTGGAGGGCAACACCACGGGACTGTGGATCTTTGGGAAACATGATACTCCCTCTCCAGGGTAGTGTGTGCTCGTGCACTAGGTTACTGGTCTCCAGGCTTGGCTTGTGCTGCCTCCATCTCTGCACACAGATCTGCAGTGATAAGCAGCCGGTAATTAGTCTGTACCACCTCTGTGAAAGACTGAAACACAGACACCTGACACCTGGTTTCGTTGACATTGCCAAAGCCTAGGCTTCTTCCTAGAAGGCTAGAAAACCTGTTTGTCTAATAATGGGCCTGAATGTAGTTCAATCTGTCTACATACCGAGTTACGCTTTATGTACTGCCACACATACAGGTCACAGCATCTAACACTACATACTCGTATGAATTTCATTTGGATGTTGTTCAATTGAAAACTAGTGGTGTATGGAACCACAGAGAAAGTGGATGGAAGTGAAGCATGACCTGCTGAGAGTCATTCTGTCTATAGCTATTATAGCTTTTAATTAAAGTGCAAACTAACAGGATGTGTCTTCTGAGGCTTTTTAAATTTTCTGTTAGAGATGTCTAACTATTACCCTTAAAGAAATACTCCTGCATTTTTTTCCTTCAATTTAATAGCTATAGACTAGATTACAGTAGAGGTCTAACAGCAGTCAGTAAGAAACACTTATTTTTTGTCGAACTCTAATATATTCCTCAGTAAAAGGTATTTATTAAGAGCAAAATCTATTGTCCTTTTGGAGACAAACATGTATTTATATTTATTAACAGAGTTCAACAAATGCCCTAAAACCTCTTTTATACATTAGTTTTGAGTAAACAGGTATCTTTTTTTTTTTGCCATTACAGGGAAATGTGTCAAAGTTCAAATATAAAGTTCAAAGTGGTAATGTTCAACAGATGCAAAGGATTAAGTTTAGGTTAAAAAAAAAATGTTGGACTATTCCTTTAACTAAACAGACTATTCTATTACACATACTGTATAAAGTAATAATAGCTGACATTCTCCTCTCTTGATCTGACAAACAGGGAGAAAGTTTGTTTTTATCTGTCCAAAGACGTTCAGGGTTCTGCTCCTTCAGACAGGGTTTTGTTCTCTCTCACGTTATGACCCATGGCTTAAAAACATGACAGACTTTGATTTGAAAGCTTGTCTAGTCTTGATTGAGCCAGCAGCTATACTTGTTCCCCATGTGCACGTTTTCTACTTTTATTTTTCAGCTGCTGGTTCTCATATGAAAGTCTTTAAGGTATTTAGAAGCAGGGAGAAGATGTTCCCTAAATGCTATTTCTGAGTAATTTAGACTTGCTAATACAAGACATAGCAACTTTATTATTAAAAGGGGATAATAACAACATATGGCAGGCGCCCTTATTTAGTGCAACTTCCAAAAGTGAAAGGACATTTATCTCATTTTATACAACTGAGAAGTTGAAGGATAAAGGCTTTGCTCAAGGGCCCAGCAGTGGCAGATTGGCAGTGCTGGGGTTTGGACTCATGACCTTCTGATCAGTAGTCCAATGGATTAACCACTGAGCTACCACCCATCCCTAACCAACATGTAGCTGATATATGTGTCACACCCAGAACTTAACTGATACAATTCTGTTTGCTAATTTTGATCTGTTTAATAAACTGCTTATGATTGTATCCTATTGCTTTTGTCTCAGAAGACGTCACCGCTTCAGCAATCTAATGCAACACAGAGAAGATGAATGACTCAGAACTCTGTAAAGCAGTCACAGAGGAAGGTAAACTGCTGGGAGATAATCAGCAAGAATTGCTTTGTCTCTGATCAACTATAGGCTTCTCCAGCAGTGCACTGTAGTTATTCCACCTGCTCTGATGGCTCAGCAACAACTTCCCTCTCCCTACTCCTGCCACCAGCCCTCATGTTGAGATGACAATTCACTGCCATGATCACTCTCTCTTATTCCCAGCTCTCCTAGACTCTGGTGCAGTGAGAAATTTCATATTGATAGAAATTGTAAATCAACTCATTACAGTATAAGAACATATCCTTTTCATCATCGACTCCCCACATATAAAATAGTCTTTGAGAATCCCTGGCTGCAATGGCATAGCCCACTATCAACTGGGAACACAAGATATAATCTCTTGGCCCTCACAGTGCAAAAAGATCTACCTGCACCTCCAACAAATTGTCCCAGATCAGTAGAAAGTACCGACTCACATCTTTGGATTGGCTACAAATTCTTCAGTTAGACCTAAGAACTACCTAATCAGAGTAAAAGGAGGGCAATATATAGAAAACTATCTCCACCACTAGGGGGTGCTATGAATACCTGGTAATGCCAGGCTTAGTCAACAACGCACAGGTGTTCCAGTCTTTCATCAGTGATGTTTTCCACGACATACTAGAGAAACAGGCAATCATATACAGTATACTGACAATAATCAGACTTAGACACCTGCAGCCCTACAGGCCATTGGCAAACTAAAAGAAAGATTTGCCTCAGCACCTTTGCTAAACGACCCATACCCTTCCGTTCCATTATGGAGTAGAAGGAATGGGATGTAATGGGAGTAGGAGCTGTCCTGTCACAGTACTAAAGTAATCCACCAAAACCTTTCCCTTGTGCTTATTTTTCACACAAAATGTCTGCTACAGAGAGAAATTATGATGTGGGAATCAAGGGAAACAAGGGAAACAAGCTCCTGGCAATCATACTGGTGCTGGAAGAGTGGAAACATTGGCTCGATGGTGCCCCACATCTACTTGTTCTGTCTGCCAAAAGAGATTTAATCCATGAAAAGGCACATGGGCCATCTTTTGTTGATTTAATTTTACCATTTCCTATTGCCCAGGTTCTAACAATGGGAAAGCTAATGTTTTGTCTTGGATTAATAAAAGACTGTCAGGATTGTCTGGACTTTGGGACAGACTGTTGGTATAATATACCATTGTGGCTTCAGGACATCTAAGAATTACATGCACTTCACAAATCTTAGAACATTAGTGGTCGCCTAGTTCAAGATATTACCCAATATATACGCTACATAGCCAAAAGTATGTGGACACCTGACCTTGACACCCATGTGTGGGTCTTCCCCAAACTGTTGCCACAAAGTTGAAATCACACAATTATCTAGAATGTATTTGTATGCTGTAAATTTAAGATTTCCCTTCATAGTAATTAAGGGGCCCAAACCTGTTCCAGCATGACAATGCTGCTGTGCACAAAGCGAGATCCATGAACACATGGTTTGCCAAGATTGGATTTGATTATGGTTGAATAGGCAGAAATTCCCACAGCCCCATTCCAAAATCTAGTGGAAAGCCTTCCCAGAAGAGTGCAGGCTGTTATAGCAGCAAATTGGGGACCAACTTTGGAAAAGGATGTTCAAGAAGCACATATGAGTGTGATGCTCAGGTGTCCACATACTTTTAGCCATATAGTGTACGTTCATGCAGCACCAGGGCCAACATGAAATGTATCCCTCAGGCACGGAAGCTGGTTCCACCGCCTGTACTTCAACACCTGTGATCCCATCTATCCATACAGTGCTTCCTTCCAATGATTTTTATCACTGTTATAGCTTTTGGATAGTCACCCACTGCCTTTTAGGTTGCTGAGATGCTGTTTGAGCTGCTGTGTAGTCACTATGGCACCTGGAGGACATAGTCACCCACTATACCCCTCAGTTTACCTCCTGAGTATGGCGTGTCTTCATGGAGAAGCTGGAGGTAACAGTAAGCCTGAATTCAAGTTATCAGCCACAAGCTGTGACAATATGGCAGTCCACTGACATGGTCAACTTGGCAAAATTCACATAGCTTAGGTAAACCACTATAACGCAATGCAGCTGAATTTTGATTTACATTTAACTCAACCCAATACCAGTTGGTAGAGGATTTGTCTGTGTACTGGAAATAGACAAAAACTGACAAATCAATATTATGTTTGGCGCACAGGTTTGGTGCAGTGGATCAGTCCTCCTAAAGCCGGCAATTAGAAGTAAGAGAAAGTAAAAAGGTTTAATGTTAATGTTAAGGTGTGCTTTCAATGTGATTGTGATGAATTTATTTACTTTTAAAAATAAGCACTTTTCTTGTTTTTTCTTGTTTACAGAACGTTTGCTATGTAAAGAAGTTATAGTATTTATGACTTCTGAAATGAATAAATTGTTCATGATATTTGGTTTCATATTTTCATATTTTATTTAATGGTAAAATATGAGTGATCTGAGAATAAAAATTGTTTCTTTGGAAAATCCTGGGCAGCACAGTGAGTAGCATTTCGGCCCGCTGGTTTCCTCTCGGTTCTCCGTTTTCCTCCCGCTGTCCAAAAAACATGCAGGTAGGCAAACTGGCTATGTTAGATTGCTCCTAGGTGTGAAGGACTGTATAAATGTGTGTATGAATGGACTGGTGCTGCATCTGGAATGAATTCTCCCACCTTGTGCCCAGAATTCTTTGGATCCATCAACAACCCAGCTCAAGATAAAGCAGTTACTGAAGATGAATGAAAAAATGAATGAATTTCTTTTGAATATCCTGATTAATGACTTATTAAAGAGTCAAGTTTATGATTTAGGGAAAAGTTCAGGGAATAATTTGTGTTTCAGGGAAATGTTTTTCCTCTTTAAGGGCTGAAAATGAAAGGTAACCATTTTCAGTGGCTAATTAAGTGGTCAGTTTTCACATCTTAGAGGGAAATGCTTGCGATTTTACACCTTAAATGTTTTAGCCCATGTACAAAACCTGAGTTTTCCTAAAATGAAAGATGTTTAAGGATTAACGTGTAAAACTGAGGAGCTGTGTGTCATACTGCACTCTACATCATGCTAACTTTCCGTTGCGTCAGGCTCTGGGTTAACGGAGCATGACGCCATGACTTATGCATAGTTTCGGCGCCGCACCCAGGCGTGTCGTCTTTCTCGTCTTCGGTCTAAATAGTTAAAAGCTTTAGGAAAGCCGAGAAAAGCCCTAGTTTCATCTGTTTATTGCCTCAAGTCAAGACATGTCACTAAACCGAGCGGTTACTGCGCGGCTCTGTGATGTCCAAGCATCATAACAAACTAGTTTCCGGTAGCATAATGCTAATATACTATACTGTATGGTAAACAGGTGCTAGTTATGACTGGACGGGGATGTTTAAAATGTGTTTAAAACTCATTGTAAACATTAAAATTATAAAGGGGTTCAAATAAATAAAGAGTTAAACAAACTATATATCATTTTATTTTGAATTCAGTTGTTCAGTTAGAGGGAATTCATTGCGTTGTTTGGTTTCTGCCTTTGGAAGGAAGGTTCATCTTGCAGGTGAGCTCGGGCGGTGCCGGTGTGTGTACACACACACACACACACACACGCTTACACTTGTTACGCTCGACATTGACTCCTCTGAAGCTCTGTACGGATATGATGTCGCCCTGCGGACCTTAAACAGGATAAAAAAGAAACACACTGAAGTGAACATTAATTAGGCCCAGGCTCATGGGTGATAAATGGGAACCTCGTCAAACGGATTAACTCATTTGCTGTGTGCTGATTAAGTGTTGATTACTTTCTAGCGTCGGGGAAGCAGACAGCATGCTGGTGATTCGCCTCACTTCCGATTCAGACGGGAATGGTAAGAGAATTGAATATTACATATCATTTTCATAACATTTTATCATATTATAGCCTACTGGAACAAGCCTGGTGTGTGAATGTGTTTGTGTTTATGTTTGCGTGCGCGCGCACTCTGAGGAAAAGATTAGTTTTGGAGGGTATTTATTTATTTACTTACTTACTTACTTATTTTTGAGCGTGAAGTACTGAAATGTTTACCACATACACCCTTAGCGTTTGACTTTGTGGGAACATTTGGCAGGTCCCCACGAGGGACCTTTGCTTTTTCTAATCATTTATTTAAAAATCTTGAGGTAAAAATTTGAATTTGGCTACTGAGGTAAATGTTATGGTTAGATTCAGGTGTAGCCTTAATTAGCAACATTAATAATTATGTCAGTGGTCCTCACAGTGATAGTAAGACAAAAGTGTGTGTGTGTGTGTGTGTGTGTGTGTGTGTGTGTGTGTGTGGTGTGTTATCCCATGTTGACAGAAAAAAGACCCACTTAACATGACCTGTAGGTCAGCAACCTTAGACTCTTAACACACTGGCCATTCTTTAGCAATCAGTAAATAGTTTGTTGAAAATACACACATTTTTTTTCGTGTTTTGTGTCAAAAGCCACGTTTTTTTTTTTAATTAATCTAGAAAAATATTATTCACAGTTACATTTCTGCCCTGTTGTTCTTTTTAAATGTCAGTTAAAGGCCATATGGCTCTTTTTTTTTTTTTTTTTTTTTTTTTTTTTTTTTTTTTTTTTTTTTTTTTTTTTTTTTTTTTTTTTTTTTTTTTTTTTTTTTTTTTTTTTTTTTTTTTTTTTTTTTTTTTTTTTTTTTTTTTTTTTTTGGCATATTTCAACTTATGGATAAAATATTCTGGACTATAACAGGTGTTTTCATAATCAAACCAATTGTGTTCAACATTCCTAACCGCAATATACACTATGCATTGAAACCATATTGTCTTTAAACATAAGCACAATTTCTGAGTTGTTATTTTCAGTCAACCCCTGAAAGCAAATTTGTTCACAGTACACTCAGAGTCAGACCCTAAAACCTGTTGCACAAGATTTCAGATAAAGAAGCCAGATCATTACCGAGGAAGTGCAAACTTTGTCATGGTTGACAGAGAGTATATTTACACTGTCTTCACATTTCTCAGTCAATTCCACTACTAATGGCAAAAGAGTATATGAAAAATGACTGTATAATATAAACAACAATCCAAATAATTCAAAACTTCCTCTCAAACATTTAGAGAAACTACTTGCCTTTCTTCTAAAATGTCATTCTC
>CM040989.1:4468711-4497592 GCA_022985145.1 Pangasius djambal | reverse complement strand
TCACAGACTCCTTCACACCTAGGGGCAATTTAGAGTAGCCAATACACTTACTGATATGTTTTTTGGAGGTGGGAGGAAACTGTCATGGACACTAAGAGAACATGCTTCAAACCTAGCTTCCAGATTTTAACAATTCCCCTTTCAACTTTTGGGGACAGACTGCTAACAAAAAACAACCCATGTAAACAAACTACTCTGGTTCACCAAGATGGCTGCTCTTATAATACAGTGAGGTTTTATTCATGTATATAGAGGTCACAAGGTCCTAAATGTCTTGGCATTATTTAATAACTGCATGTGGTTTGAGGAAAATATTTACTGAAAAAGATTTTTTTTTTCCATTACGTGTGAAGAATTCTAGACTCGTAGTACAAAACTACAGAAACAAACATCTGACACTGAACATATTTTGGCTGATGTGATACTCGGGGTGGGGGGATGTAATTATTATTTTTTTTAACTAAACCCTTATACTTTCATAACATTGGAGTGATATCAGAGGTGTGTTCTCTGAGAGGTGACTTGTGATGCAGCTTCTGCTGAGGATCAGCCTTGATGAGGCAGAACACTTGGATTTGTAGTATATATTTAATTTTAGATGCAATATTTTTTCAGGATTTTTAGGGCTTCTTTAATGGTGTTACATTTACTGTAACATTGCATATATGGAAGTCTTTTAATGCTGGTGTTTATGCAACTTTTTCTGTTCATGGATTAGATGGTTTAGACAGACGTTCACAAAACTTAGCAGCAGCGTGCACTTTTGGCGGCTTGTCCACAAAGCACATTTGTCAAAGCAATTTGATGCAAATCTGCCCATTCAGTTGCTGCTCCTCTTCACTTGCATGTAAGGAAATCTTCCTGGAAGCAAAGTGCATGGTTCAGGTCAAAACCATTTCAAATGCTTATTTGAAACTGTTGAAACTGAAGCCTTGGAGCGTGAATATATCAAGGTAGTATATTACTATACTAGTATTTTGGGTATCATTTCCTAAAACTGCTGAATATTTTATGGCACTGTTGTATTGCTCGGGATTGCCTTTGAAACTTGTACAAAACATTTTGTGGTTTAGGCAGGCGCAATGCAGTGCAAGGTGTGTCGGATTTTAAAATGTGAAATATGTTTCAGAAACTGTGAAAACTGTAAAGAAGCTGAAGACACGATGCATCAGCTGTTGAATGTGGCTGAGGCTGATGACTGTCAATGACCCATGCAAATGTTTGTCTATTAAACAATATGCAAACAATGACCAACGTTTTTCTATTAAACAATATTTTGTTAACAGCTGCCTCCAACGTTTCCACAGTACAGCACAGGACACAAGGCAGGAAGTCTCTACTCTCAGGTACGGATATAGTAGTGTCTACACGAGAAAGATATGGACAAAGAATAAAAGTAATGCCCTGAACAAATATGTATCATAACCTAATCTCTAACCAACCATGGCTAAAAAGGGCCTCCTGCTACACTCGCTGTACAATAAGATGCGTGTTTTTTCCCCTCTAGTAGGTTCTGTGACTTTAGCAACGAATCAGTACATCAGCCTAATGTCGCCTATGTTTATAATAGACAAATACAGCCCTTAAGTTAAACTCAAACCTGAAGTTAAATAAGCGGATTCCATAATAATGATGATGAAATAAAAGCACTTCTCAGTAGCTTGCAGTTTTGGAGATGAAATGTTGTTGTTATACACACCACATGCCACTAGGCTGCACTATACCTATCCTATCAGTAAACATGCGTGCAGAAGTTAAAACAGAAATGATATTAGTGATGTTATTTTAATTATAACTACCTACATAAATAGAGGTATGACCCATACTTTATAGCGTAATAGTATGACTAATTGGTGCAGTATTTATCCTTCTCCTAATTATCCTTATTCCTGGGAAAAGGTAGCGATTGTCTGCTGCACTGACGTCATTGCTAGCACTGTAACAATGGTGTTTTTAATTGGAGAAAAAAATGTAAACAATCTCAAACATAAATAATAAAAGTAAGGTTAGCTTCTTAAAAAAAAAGAGTGAGAGCTTCAGTTCTCCCTTACCATTTTCCAGGAATGTTCAGTGTGATTTTAAACAACGCATTGCAGTGGTTTCGTGGTTAGCACTGTTGCCTTACACCTCGCGGGTTGGGGTTCGATTCCCGCCTCTGCCCTGTGTGTTCCTCCGGGTACTCCGGTTTCCTCCCCCATCCAAAGACAAGTGTTGTAGGCTGATTGGCATCTCCAAATTGTCCATGGTGTGCGACTGTGGCTTGCAATGGGTTGGCACCACGTCCTGGGTGTCGCGTGTCCTGAGTCCCCTGGGATTGGCTCCAGGCTACCCTGTGAAGAAGTGGTAGAGAGGATGGATGGATTGACCAACATTTTACACAAGGGTTCTTTTGTCTCTCATGTTAAAAAAAAAAAAAAAAATGGAGTATATATCAGTCTTTATTGACCATCGAATCTATAGAAACATGCTGAGGTAAGTTTGGTAAATTTGCGAGCTATTTGTTTTCATTGCTAAAGCCGCTTTCAGCAGGGTTATTAAACAGCAGACCCAATTGTTAGTGAAGTACATAATGAAGTAATTTTTAAAATTAAATATACACTTGAATACTTGAGTATGAATAAATATTTATACTCTTTGTCTTTCAATTGGCTCCATTCTTCATACCTTTAAGGTTGTGAAATGCCTGATGACCCTGTTCAAAAAAACTAATTAAAACTACAACAGTGATGCTTATGGTCCACTTATGGACTGCAATATTCCTGTTTTCAGATGAAATTATACATATTAAATGTACAAAGTGCTAGAAGGATGAAACTGCGATCCCCAATGCCACCAGTAGGTGTCAGACTCTTCATACAAATTCTGCATGTAAGCGCCTGCTGTTCTATTACTTTATGTCTATTTGTAATAAAAGCCCACAGAAGATAAAAGCCATATGCTAATTGTGCTTCTTTGGCTGAACAATAGTAATAGAGAACAGCAAGGCATGTTTGGGGATTTTAGAGAGTTGATGAAGTAGAAAGTGAATGGATAGGCGTTGCAGCCTTCAACCTTTTCGATTTTGCAGCATTATTCATAATCAATTCAAAATCAATTCACCGTTAAGGTAATTTCTTTCATCCCTTACAAGTGATGCTTCTTTGCTTTAGAGGAACACATTGTCCTTTAATTGCTTTTTGTTTTTTTCTGTTCAAGTTCTGTCAGAGTGCTTTGAATCGCAAAGGTTAAGTCATGAAATATTCATTGCTGAACTTCAGTGCAGAATGATGCTTTTGTTTTTTTTTCTACTTCTCAAACACGAAGCAAGAAAATTAAATCATTTGCAAATACTATGCATCATTTTGAATACTATTACTAATCTGAATACTATATTTTCACCGAGGATAATATTTGCACATGCAAATATTAGTAGTGATTAATCTTTTCTCATCTTTAACATGTCAGGCAGCATAGACAGGTTTTTCCATGTTGGTTAAAGATAGCTGTGAGCTGATCGGGTTTTAGCCTGGCTTGTAGTAAACCAGTCAGCTCAGTGGTCTGCTCATGTAATGATTAGATTTCTAAAGAGCTCTCAGCCTCCTAATTAACAGCCATGGCATTTGTGATAAATGTCAAGTGTTTGTTTCAATCACATGCCTCTTTGTCCAGTCACTAAAACCCAACATGAGAGAAGAAGAAGAAGAAGAAGGAGTGGAAGAATAGATTACAGGAAAGCATGAACAACCAAAAAAAAAAGTGAATGGTGGTGGAGTCAAGAGCTTAAATTAGAGGGATGAGAAAGTGAAGGCGCTATCCTGCTGTTATTGGAGAGGAAGACGGTACAGGTGGTTACTATGAAGCTAATGTAGTCATGTTGTAGAATAATGAATTTCTGTCCTACCCAGCATGCAATATCCTGGTAGGAGGCACGTAATGGACTTCCCGCCAAGGTCTGAAGTGCAAAATGCATTAGGTGTGACATCGGTCTTTAATGAATAGGCCTCTCACTTTTCTTTCTCGCCCCTCTTGAATTATTGCTTACCACAGGGGGTGCAGGGGTGCATACAGCCTTGTAAATCCTCCAAACTTTAAAATGAAGAGTAGTGTACCTTAATTTGCCTGAAAAATGAATAATCATTAAAATCTTTCATTGATCACATTAAATAGTATGTACAATCCGGATACAAATGATTTCCCAGGAATTTCCCAGGCGAGTCCACGCTTGGGGTGTCAGTGAGCCTTTGTAACTCTGAAAATGCAACCCTGTTACCCAAATTTAGATTGAAATGAATTTTAAGTACTTCATTAGAATGGCTTTAGTGTCCTCATATCGATAGCATAGATGCTAGTTAACCACATTTTGTGGATTTGATAAATCTATGCTGAAAAACTTGTTACTCATTTAAGAGCAATTGCAAAAAGATGTTTCCTTTTTTTTTTTTTGATGAGAGAACGTTTCTTCTTCCCATGATCTTAAGGAAATTCACACTTTCTTAAAGGGGAATGTGTTCAGGATAACAGGGTTGAGTGAATGTTGTGCAGCTAATATGTACATTTTACATAACCTGTAATGGAAGACTCATGGGGAAAAAAGATGTTCCAAGCACAAGTTTAATTGATTCACAGTCCTGAATGATCGTTTTAATGATTATATTTAAAGGTAAAGTGTGGTTATAGTGGGCTGGGACATGCAAAAAAATGTGGTTTTATGAATATTCTGAAAGTTATGAAAGTTATTTATTTGAAACATGCACACAGATTGTTGTGACGCATACTTTACCTGTGTTCAAAATGTTTTTCAGCTTTATAGAAATTTGTTACTGTAATATCAGTGGGACACAAACAGCACCCCAGTTGTTGAATCACCCTCCTACACGTTATAGTAAAGTTTAACTTAATCTCAGTGATCTAAATGATGCTGTTGTAAGTCACAGCTGGTACACCATGCTGGAGGTTGGAGTCCCACCACAACACCTCACCTGCCTACAGGGTCTTTCCCCAATGCTCTGCCATTGGCTACAGTTGGGTTTTTGCCAATGTTCTTTTGGCAGTTCTTGGACTAATTTTTGGCGCAATGCTGGCTTGCTGCTGAGTGTTTGGCCATGCCTCCTGTGGCGGTGAATCTGCTGATCGCAGGCCTTTTTGGGGTGTATGATTTCCACTAGGATTACATGCTGGTTAAATCCCTGGCGTGGCACTGTAGAACTGCATGATGCCTCTGATGCATTTATCCATCCTACGGAGGTTTCATAACTTTCTACTTTTTCATTTTGGCCTGTAGTTAAAAAATTGTTAAATAAAAGTGCTGTGAATTTTGCTGTCTTGTCTCCCTATGCCATATGATGTGTAGTTATGCACTGATCACTGTAAAGTCTCATATAATATAATATAATATAATATAAAGATTGGAACTTTACTTTATCCTGTTTTGGTGAGTCCCATGTGCCCATAGTAACCTCAGATTCTTGTTCTTGGCGAACAGGAATGGAACCTGATGTGATCCTCTCCTGTTGTAAGCCCATGCCTTAAAGTTCGAAGTGATGTGCGTTCTGAGCTGCTTTTCTGCTCACCATGGTTGTAAAGAGTGGTTATTTGAGTTACAGTAGCCTTCCTGTCAGCTTGAGCCAGTCTGGCCATTCTCTTCTGACGTCTCTCATCATCAAGGTGTGTCTCCCTGTAGATCTGCTGCTCACTAGCCGCTTTTTGTTTTTCGCACCATTCTGTGGAGACTGTTGTGTGAAAATCTGAAATATTCAAACCAGCCCACCAAGCACCAACAACCAACAACCATGCCATGGTGAAAGCCACTGAGATCACATTTTTTCCCCATTCTGATGTTTGATGTGAACATGAACTGAAGCTCCTGACCTATATCTGCAAGATTTTATGCATTGCCATGCTGCAACATGATTGGCTGATTGGATTGCATGAATGTACAGGTGTTTGTAATAAAGTGGTCGGCGAGTGTATTTTTTGCTATGAAATGGACATACAGTGGCATGAATTCATGTTCCTTTATGAATTCCCTGGCTTTCATCCATCTAAGCAGAAAAGAGAACCGCTCTTGTGAAGACTTTTCTGTATCTTTATCTAATCCTCTATTTAATATTACTTAATCTGTGTTGTCACTCAGGCTATTGCTGGTAGCTGCATGTTTGCATGTTCATTGAGGAAATCACTTCTCTCTCATAAATCAACAGTCTATAATTAAGCATCTTGGCTGGTAAGTATTTGGACATTCAGAAACTGTTAGAACTCAGCCATGTGCTGGTCCCCAAAGATTTTTTTTTTTTCCCTGTGAATGATGAATGATGTGAAAGCCTGGAAGGCTGTGTGTTTCCATTGACTGCTTGTCTTGTTAACCAGGCCTTGTTGCTTCAAAGCTGAAATCTGTAAGCTCAACAAAAAGGGTCTAATTAGAGATAAGGGAAAACAACACTGCTGCTATCATAAATTACCCCCGCTGCTCTCTAGCGTAGCACGCATACCATCTTTCTGCACCCTCTTTCTCCGTTCTCTCTCCACAATGCTTTCTTAGGCTCTTAACGCAGGAAGACTGAGCGGTAAATTAAATTAATGTTAGCCTTTTCTCAATCATTCATCATTTCCAATAAAATGATTAGAGCTGTTGTAAGTACATCGTTAAAACCGAAAGCATAAAAGGCCCATTAAAAAGTCATTAAGGGCAGCTTAGCATGAAGGTCTACCCTGTTGGGCTTTTAGCCAGCCAAGATGTAGGAGCTCTATTTTATGGACATCATTTGAAATGTGGACCTGTAATTACAAGCTGAATAAATAGGATGGCAAAACAGACTGAAAACAAAAGGACGGTAGTGAATTGGCAGGAAATGGCTTAAAGAGTTGGAGGTGTTAGGTTCAGTGGAGCAGAATTGTGTTTGAGCAGGGCAGACATAGCAAAAAGACCCTTGTATGTACAGATATTTAGCTTAAAAATAGATTCTCCATATGCTCATGTTCAAAATGGTTTATCAGAATTGTTTTGAGAAAGCTCTACTTTGGAGGCAGGCAATAAATCATCAGTTCAAACTGCCAAAATTTTGAAGTTTACTCTTGGCATTCATCCCCTAGCTACTGACAATCCTTCAGGTGTTCGTAGCTAGCCTGGTTAGAAGGCAAACTTTGTGCTCTTTCATAAGTCGTTTAATTTTGATTCACTATAAAACGTAAATAAGTTCTTTTTATGTGGTGTATGTTTGGTTTATATTAGTGGGACTACACTAGAAATCTGCTCAGAAAGCTAACTAGCTCCATAATATATAAACCATAAACTCTTTTATTCACTAATCTTATTAGCTAGCTAGCTAGCTTGCTAGTTGGGGTTAGCTTGAAACCTTCTTGATAACTTGCATGTTTGCTGCTTTATAGTAGCGATGATAAACAAGAAGACTGCCCAGAAATCTAAATATTTCCATAATATATAAACCATAAATTCTATTCATCGCAAATATTTTTAGCTCACTTTGTAGCTAGCAGCCTAGTTGGTGTTAGTTTGAAACGTTCTTGATAACTAGCATGTTTGCTTGCTTTTTACGGTAATTATTTTAAACCAGAAAACTGCCCAGAATACTAGCTAGCTCAATAATGTATATAAACCATAATTAAAAAAAAAAAAATTCTGTTAGCTTGTTAGCTAGATTGGTAACTAGCTTGAAACTTTCTTGATAAATAGCATGAATGTTTGCTTTATATTTGTTATACAAGAAAACTGCACAGAAAGCTAGCTAGCTCTATAATGTATATAAACTACGAACCTTTTTTATTTCTACACATACTTAGTTTGTTAGCTAGCTTGGTAGCTAGCTGGCTAGTTCTTGATAACTAGCATGTTTTTTGTTGCTTTTTATTACTTCTGGATGTGCTGTTATTGGAAAAGAATCAACTTTGTGTCAAATCACACCACCCCGTCATTGATGAATTTCCTATTACAGTGTGCCTTGTAATGGTTTAATTGTTACTTTTTACTACACTCCTAAATATTTTATGTAGCACGCTCTTTTACTGGGGAAAATACTCTTGTTTTTTGGGATACTACTTAGAAATGTCCTCCAGAGGGACAAATTCTAGTTGTAACTATTTTTTTTCTTGGAGTGTACTTGTTCTTTCAGTATTTTTTGTTTTCTTTTTTTTTTTTTTTCTTTTTTTGGGCAAGCCGGTGAAGAGCAGTGAGGTGTTTTTGTTTGGTTCCTGTTTCCAGAAAGAGCCCACTGTAGAACAGTGCACTGTAATGGTAATTCTGTGAGGAGGCAGGGTCTTAATGAGAAGCAGGGTTGTTAAAGACATAAGCACCTTGATGAGTTATTTCATCTCTTATTTAGCATGAACCCAGCTCTGTGATTGCCTTTTTAATTAGACTGCAGATGGTGGAGTTGTTATATTATCAGGGGCCTCGTGGGAAGCTTATTTAATGCAAGCTTGTGCAGCTTTCCTTTCAAAATGCTTGGCTCTGCTAGCTGTTACACTGTATTATATCCAAATCTCTATCTGAGCATATTTTTCCCCCAGCAAAAAGAATTTTTAGGTTTGTGAGTGTTAATAACAATGTCTAAATTTCACAGGGATACATGAGAATTTATGAGAGCTCAGAAATGTGCCTATAGTACCGATAAGGACTGTTAAATTCAGCATTATGATAAGTCTGTGGCCATTTCCCTTTTAATCTAAGGCCAGTTTCATCCTATCTTCATTCTAGATTACTGTTTTAGCCTTTATCAAACAATAGGGGGTGCTGTGGTCATCTTATTACAGAAGGAGAGAAGACTCAGGAGCAGTTCTTGTGCTCCTTCAAAAAAAAAAAAAAAAACTTTCTCGAATCTCCACTTTCGTAGGAATGACATCGTGCCGACGACATGAGTCAGTGCGCTTCCTAATTGGAAAAAAGGCTTAAAACGGGTAACAGGTTCATTATGTGATTCCATCTTAAGACCTTTAATAAACAATTAAGGGTGCAATAGAGTGGTTAATTTGATAAGGCGATGATAAACAATTTCATTTCTTTGGCTTGCCATTCATCAGGATCTCGTGGGAGGCTGATATAAAGCAAGGCGCTTGTTTTCCACTGATCCCCAAGAGGTCAGACATCAATCAAAGTCCCAGCTACTCAGAGCCAGTGTTTAATTACTATACAGTAAGATTACCTGCAAGCACCGCTGGAACTTCATTGTGCCTGTGGTTTAAAATAAAAGGGATTTGTATTAATTTCAGGCTCAGTTGCACACCACAAATGGAACAGTTATTGGTTACACTTCATTGCCAGTAGTCAGGTATACCTGTTCTGTTGTTGTGTTGGAGGCCTTCATTACCTCCTTTGATGTTTCAATCTGTTTTGAGTGAATTTGGGAATTGGAAAAGTAACTTCTTCCAAATTAGAGCTGCCACAATGCCTTCACGCTTACAACAATTCCCTGTTAAGAGCTATTCCTGAACAGCTTTCTAATTACTGAATAAACTGTCTGAATAAAAGAAAGGCATATGCACATGCGGTAAATAAGAGCACTTCAAGCACATTTAGATATCTTCGTATATACTTCTTGACGTGTACTACAGAACTTAGAGCCCGTCTCATCAGATATCTATGTAAGAAAAGGTGAAAAAAAGATTCTTAGATGCATTTCGATTCTCTTTTTGGATGATTCTGCATTGATGGACTGATCCCAATAATCAGATTAAAAATAAATCAGTTCAAATCAATGTGAAGCAAAGCTGAAATAATATATTATTTAATATAGTATAGTAATTTATTTATTATACCACAACTCAAGACCAGTTAGGCATAGACTAGCAAGTAGAGGTGTAAAGATCACATGATTTGGATTAGTACTTTGATTCAAAATGCAATGATTGTAATAAATCGAGGCAACAATCATAAATCAATTATTATTGAACAAGGACAGACAACTGATGTGTAAAAAGTAATTCATATTTGTAAACTAATGTATAAATAGGCTAGCAAGGTGATTTGTGTGTAACTGTGATACATACTGTAAAATAGTCCTTCTCTATGTCAAACATCATTCACTAATTTACAACAAGCCTGCCCCAGATTCTGAACAAAGTTGGTCAAATCAAATCTTATCGAGCTGTACTGTAGCAGATTCAGTGGTATAGGCAAATGAATCTTTCCTTTAAGAATCGCAATCATATTGTATTGTGTGGAAGCTCAAACCTGCGCCTCCACCAAGTGTGACTATATTGTGGATTTTATTAATTCAACACACACACACACACACACCCAAATGGACAGGAGTCATGCAGTGTGCAAGCTCTGTCTTAGAGATAAAGAGTATTTCGGATACCAAGATAAAGTGTTTCGGAAATACAACAAACATACGAAATCATCGCGTTTCAAGATGGTCAAGAGTTGGAGCTAAAATGGTCTTCTGCTGTTCCTGTTCAACAGAGAACCTTCACGAAGGGCCATTGCGACCAAAGACAGAAATTTATCATTAAAATCTCAGTGTATGTGCTGCCACAACTCTTGTCTTAAAGCCTCCAGTAAGAGGGGAGCTTTGGATGATGGTAAACTCATGGGACAGCTACAAATGCGCTAGTGGTGATGCCGAAATGTGAACGAAACATGCTAATGTTCAGAAAAAACCTTATTACCAACTATGAAGCTCGTTTTGAAAAAGTTTCTGTTTATGAGACCCTGTTTACCACACGATGCCAGATCTCACTGTCTAATGACTTAAGCATAAAGTAGGCATTTTCTTTTATCATCTAGATTACCTTAAATTTATAATCTGAAATGTTGCTGCACTGTCTGTTATAGAATCCATCCAAGATTTTATTACGATCATCTCATACAGTGCGACAAATAATAATATTAAACGACGGCTGAAATTTCAGTTTCAGCTTACATTGTTGTAGAAAACCTGGGCTTTGGCTCAGTACTGCACATACTGGAGCCAATTTTACTTTATGCTTTAAAAGTAAAAAGTGGTCACAGCTATAGTGTAGAATCGAGATGCATCAAGAATCATTTCATGATCGTGTTGAACCGTGGTGGGGGGTGTCTCTCAAGGGGGTCTCAAGAGTCCCTAATGCAGCATCAAGTGCTCTCACAGTCCTTGATGGCGCATGTAGGTTTGCTGTTAATATAAGATGAAAGAAGATATGATGGGAGCTACGTGATGCTGTAGTGGTTTCCTTCAGCATTCTGGGCACAGCAGAGCATCCACATGCTGCTTACTATAATGGCTCCCTGGAACTACTCTCCACAAAACAAACGAAGCATCTCGTGACCTGTGCCACGGCCATAATATCATTTCCGGTGGGTACATGTTTTCCACCCCCCAAGTGCTGCTGTAAGGTAGTTAAATAAAACATCGCTGAAAATATTAATGTTTCATCACAGCTCTGTCCCTGCAGCATCGCCTCGGCTCTGTCTGACTCTGCGGAGCTTTCAAATTTATAGAGGGCCAAGATAGCCCAGGATGCAGCGTAATGGAGGGAGCCTGGATTTAACATGTCGAGATTTATTAATGATCGCTGTCTGCAGGGCAAAGCTGAGGTCGCCTTAAAGAGGGAACACGTTGTCACCAGACCATTGTGTGCTCAAATATTAAGGACACTGTTGCAGAGGAGTATTGTGTCATGAGCAGAATTAGTATTGATTTAACCTTTTGGAAATTTTGATTTTTATCATTTAATTTTTCATTCACTGTCTGTCACATTCTCTTATCCAGAGCGATTTACGAAACGGTTGACAGGAAGACAAGACAAGAGATTAGTGCTAGTTTGTACAAGTGCTAGTGGTCTAGTCAAGCTTGTATCCTGGGAATACTGAACATGAGGTTGGAATACCAGAATGGAATGCCAAGGCACCATGACCACATATTCTCACACCAAGGGGCAATAAAGCATAGCCAGTCCTCCTACCGGCAAGCTTTTCTGAGGCGGGACGAAATCAGAGAACCCGAATGAAACCCACCAAGGGGACACACACAAAAAAAAATTTTTTCAGATGGCGTCCTGTTTACGCCTGCAGATTTGAACTTTACATGTAGCCATAATGGAAAATCCATTTCTGTTATCTATTTATGATGGCTCCAAGACAACAGATTAATTTTTTGCCAACTTCATTTTCGTCTGTGCAGCCTTTGCCAGTCTTAAGGCATGACTGCCACCTCATAATCCATCATTTGCCTGAAGAACACCTTACCCATCATGCATCTCACCATCACACTGGGACAGACCTATATGCCCACATATCACTCTGGCTCCATGTTCACTGTTATTAATAGTGCCCCATACACAACAATCAATAATCTTAATATCACTTTTATTGCCTAGTGGTGTGTGACAAAACATGTGCTGGGGGTCTGAGGCAATAATTTTCGAAGTGGTTGCAGATTGATTTTGCGATCACATATGGTTATTCAGTGGTTGCGGGGGTGGCAGCAGAGACGCGTGACACCGAGCTCTGTCTCTTGTGATCCTCCATTTCAGTGTGTTGATTAAGTGTACTGTCACTGAGTGGTAGATCTCAGCTCGATCACCCCGCGGGGGAGGCTCCGAGCTCAGCAACGTGTTGTGCTCTAGATGCTCTGGAGCTTCACATCTGACTTCATATTTGTGAGACTGGGGTCACTGGCTTTTAATGAGTCTTTTGACATGTGGTGGAAGTAAGCAGGAAATGATCATATGAGATAATTTAAGAGTTGAAGTGAAAAGCAGTAATAAAGGACAGGGCACATTCAGATCTCAAGAATATAAAGAGCAAAAAAAAAAAACATCTTGAAAAGAAATGTGTTTGCTATTATATTCATTCATCTTCAGTAACTGCTTTATCCTGGTCAGGGATGGATCCAGAGCCAATCCCAGGAATACTAGCGCAAGGTGAGAGAATTCACCCCAGATCGGACGCCAATCCATTACAGGGCACCATGCACACAGCTTCACACCTCGGGGAAAACATCTGCCTTCTGGGCAGTGTGAGGAAACCAGAGAACCCAGAGGAAACCCAAACAAAATGTCACACAGACAGTCAGTATAAAATCCTGGAACCCTGGAGGCATAAAATCCTTTATGAAAACTGACATAAACCATATATTGCATATTTATGAATGCTTATTCCAGTTAGTGTCACCTGACATAAAGGCTTTAATTTTCGATTGACATAACGCCTGATTCAAGTGACACTGATTTTTGCTGACACAAGGTTTCAGTTAAGTTCCAGGGTCCTCGGTTCAATGCTGAGCTTGGGTTATATGACGGTGAGCCAAATGAAAACCTTTTCTTTTTTTTTTTTGCATTGTTTATTGCAAATAGGTGTCACAAAAGTGTATCATTTTTCTACATAATCTCCATTTCGTTCAATGCAGTTTTTTTCCCCCCAAATTTAAGTCGCTCTTTTAAGGTTTTCTTTTAATTCACCATTGTACATGTGTCACATTGTCTCCCTATGTCTGTGTGGGTTTCCTCTGGGTTCTAAGGTTTCCTCCCACCTCCCAAAAACATGCCGGTAAGTGGATTGGCTATGCTAAATCACCCCCTGTGAATGTGTGAATGAGTGTGTGATTGGTGCCCTGCAATGGACTCGCATCCCATTCAGGGTGTATTCCCACCTCACTCCCAGTGGTTCCAGAATGGGTTCTGGATCCACCACAATCCTGACCAGGATAAAACGCTTACTGAAGTGTCAGAAACACAAAAATTGAACAACAGCTAGCATTCCCCGAATAAAATTCTGATTTAAATGTTTATTGTGTCAAATTAATATCATTAATTGTATGACCAGAGGTAGACTAAATTACAAAGTCAGATGTCATGTAATGTCATAACACAGCCCTATGTCAAGCTGAAACCTATTGGATTTAAGACCCTGATAAATGTTTATGTAGATTTTAGAGATGTAATGAAATGGCATTGTTTGTATCTATATCTGTTTAGTGCTACAAATATTTGTATCTGTATTTGGATTTAAACCTGAACTGGGCATTGCCTAACCTGGAAGTTTTTTTTTTAAATATAGATTTTTTTTTTTTATCCTACTTGCACACCTATTTTTGTTTGACTTGCCTGTGACATTTTCAAACACATTTTTGGTTCTTTTCCCAAAATATAAACAAACTATTAGCCAAGTTAAATCAATGCAACCCTGACCAGGCAGATACTAAAGATGAATGATTGAACATCATAAATATAGTACTGTAAATACACTGTTCATGTTCATTTTAATGATGTGGTCTTTCTTTGGCCAACGAGCTTCATATCTGACAGCTCGCTGCAAGAAAGAAGAAATCTCCAGATTGACTTTTTTATGCAACCAATGGGTTCCCAGTCCTAGTCTCAACCAGACGCTATGTGAGTTTTTCTGGCAAGCTTTCCTATTCGTATTACATCACTAATATGTTTATATCCGCTGTCACAAAGGGTCTATGGAGGGGTCATGTAGCCCTATGAACGCAACCATTATGTAAAATACTACATAAACTTTGTATTAAAGCATTACCTTTAGGGCCACTAAATAGATATGGAGAAAGTCCAAATATTATTTATTAAATACAGTGTGTAAGGATTGGTGAGATTCTGAATATTTGTTGCTTTTGCAAGATTACTTTAGCATGCATAGCCTTTCCCTTCTAGGACCAGCACTGCAATAAAAGCACTGCGGAATGATTATTTATCCCTCTGACACCTCGACCAGCCCAAACATGTGTCTTTCATCTTAACAATATCCTGCCTGAAAATGTTTGATGACTCACAGTCCTCTGGTCTGTTTTTATATCCGGCAGGGCAGAGATTCTGCAGCAAGTAGATGGCAAGAAGGTCCTTTTTTTACCAAAATTGAATTCTGTCCCGGATCAAAGGTCAGCTTTTCCTCTTCTCACCCTTGTCTGGGCGAGATTGCTCTGCGAGTTGGCACATACAGTTCGCGGCTGTGTATTGCAGCTGATGCGAGCGGCAGCAAGATTGAAGGTCATACACACAAACATGGACAACAGAACTGTTTCCCCAACTTGAAATCTTGCTCAATTTTTCAGTTATCATAAGACTCATACCCCCGTCCACCTGTCAACGTGTATGTATGTGTTTTTTTAAAGAAAGAAGTTCCATCAAAGCACAATCTTCTGCACCAGATTAAGGTCCATGGAGCGAATCTACATTCAGATCCAGGTGACAGACAGCTTAGAAATGACAACGGGAAAGACTGGAATGCTAAAAAAAGATGACCCCATCTCATAAATCTGCAGATGTTTTACTATCGGGGCTTGACTGAGTAATCGATACAGTTGTATAAATGACAGCCAACTTGTCTGTGGATGTAATTAATGACCTCAGAGAAGTTCGCCTGTAATAGAAGCGTGGCTGTGCTTGAGATTTAATAAATGCCAGGCAGGTCTGAGATCAGCAGCTGATTGGAAATAAATGAAAGGGTTGCGTTAAGGAAAGTCAGAGGCTGAATTAGTCTATGCCTCTTAATGAAGGCTTTGATAAAATGGAGAGGCGGTGGTTGTAGCAGAACCGGACCTTAGCAACCATTGAGTCAGTAATTGGTGGTGTGAAGCTAACAAAAATGTGATAAAGGAAGGTAGTGAACACAGGTGTTTGACCATGGGCAATTCACCAGACGGATTTAGTTACCTAAAACTAGACTGGCCTATTAGAGGAGTTAAAGAAGTAAGGTGCATTGTAATTGAACATCCTTGACTTACAGTTTAATATATCCACTAAAGAAATGCAACTTGGTAGAAAACCTTTAGCCCAGGCGTCAGAGAGCTTTTCAGCTTGCAGAGCCAAATAAAAAAAAGTTTGGGTTAAAAAATGTGATTTGTCAGGATATGAATGAGAAAAAAGCCACATCTGTGTTTGTTCACAAACAGTTTATACCTGGTTGCAAAAAACAAGAGGTAAGTTAGCCAAAGTTGTGACCCCTTTGCTTGATTATAGTTTATGAAATTGTTTTATACCATTGTCAAATGTCAATTACGAATTTTCAGTTCTGATTATTGATAAATTTTCTCAAACAGCAGGTGGGACAATAGTTTGGCTGCAGTGCAAATCACAGGTTTATATTAAAGAGTTGATGCAAATCCCTTTGTATTTTACAAGGGATTTTACAAGTATTTTTTACAAGCATGTATTTCAGATTTAGATGGATGAACTTTGGTAAACAGAAATTCTCAGGTCAAATTTAAGTCTCAGGTTTGACTTCAAACATTCCAAACCAAAAAACTTTTTTTTTTTTTTAAGCTATTCCTTCTATCATATAAGCTATCATATTTGCTTTGTGCTTTGGCTCACTGTCCTGTTGAAACATATATGAATACTTTCTGAAGGCACTGTATATAGATACTTAAAAAGCCTAAAGCAAACTCCCTTTGATTTTCCTTAGAGAAGAAACATAACAAAGTCACCCACTAGTGAAAGGTTATTCGTTTAGAAAGAAACAAGGGCATTATTAATTCAGTAATGAACACTACAGTATTTAGACCTCTAGGCTGCTCTTATTGCTGACCTGGCCTTAAATCAAATTTAGAAAGTCTCTTGTATTGACACTGAGGCACATGGACTCAAAGAGTCATGGCAAAGAGACTGACTGGAATTCCTGCATGATATAAAATTAACTTCTCTCTCAGCTCTGTTGCTGGCTCTAAAGGCATTAACCTTACAAAAGGCTTTTTTAACACAGTATGTCAAACTGTCAAGTGATAGCTATATTGATAGCAAATATGAAATGATCCAGTGTTAAATTCATGCAGATAAGATCATTTGCTGTTCTTTTGTCAGTTATTGTTGTTTCTATTTTTTTTTGTTATTTAGTTTCTAAATTCATTATGAGCATGAGAGTGCGACATGGACACTTTAAGTGGCCCAGATTCAAGGCCATGGTGAATTTGCCTACCAAATATGGCTCATGTCTGCATTTGCAACAAATTATGATTACGGCCTTGAATAACCAGGCAGTGTGCCACTCGATTCGGGGAAAGTGCTCTGAAGCATGTGTAATTAATTAACAGGTATGAAGACGTTTGCCTTTAAGTATAGCAGCCTTTTTAAACTGGGATAGAATACTGAGCGGTGTGAAAGCAGACAGCCTCATTAAAAGTGATCCATGCGGGCACCTCCACTTCTTTGTGGGCAGTGGACGCCGACATGTGCATCACGTCTTGCTTTCTCAGACACAGCTCCCGCCTTAGATTGCTGTCCAGGAGGAATTTTAATTTGTCCACATTTGCCATGCGGTGGAAAGTGTGCGATGATATTTATACCTAAGGCCATGTGTGCCATGTGTGAGTGTGTGTAGTTATCCTTCATCTTTAAAAAGACTTTTTCTTCGCTGCATCCTATACCTTCGGGTCTGTCGGACTTGCGTGATTACAGTGCTTTTGAACCAGGCTGAAAGATGATGAAGGCCAGTTTTCTAACAGAGGGAGCTGTGGAAGAGAGTGTAGCCTCACAGAAATCCAACAACTCACATGTCCTTTTATAGTTACTCTGCAGAAAATGAGGTAAACGAGGAAAGAGATTAGAAGAGAAAGAGAAGCAACTGAGTCTTTTCCCAGGTCTCTCGGACTAAGAAGAGGCCAGGCTCCCTAATGGATCCCTGTCAGTCTCTGTCTTTTCAGAATCTCCAGCCATGCACAGTGAGAAGCAGTTCCCGTGGCTAAATAAAGAGCTTTTCCATTTTTCATGTCCTGAGCCTGGCTGGTCTCGTTCTAAATCCTGTTTCACAAAGTACTAAACTGTCCCCAAACAGGCAGCATGCCTTATAGCAGACTTATTCAGACTATTTCCCCCAAGAGGCCCACTTCTCAGTATTTTGAGAACTTGCACCCAACAAAAACCAACTTGTCAGCAGGCTACTTAAACTACTGCAGCGTATACGTATAAAACCAGGCCAAGTCGTCCAATTTGCCCAGTGGTTTTATTGCCTGTTATTAACTGGCTTATAAAAAACACAAGAAAAAAGGGTCTTGTAATACAGCAGACCAGATTCGCACAAAGAAGTATCATGCCTAGTCCTGCATTATTGATCTGCTCCTCAAACTGTTTGAATGCATCTGAGTGCTGACTGGTGCAAGAGAATAAAACAAACAAAAAGATATATGGCCAACATTTTCAGCCTTGGTCAAAAAGTGCCATTTTTCACCATTTTCAGTAAAAACATTCTCCTTTTACCTTGACAGAAAGCAAGGCCACTGCATCAATGCATCTTTGAAGCACCGCGAGCATGGGCTGAAACATGACTAGTTTAAAGAGCATTAGTTAATAACACTGTGCACAAATGCTGATTGGCTCATCTGCCATTTTTTTTTTTAATGAAAAAAGACAGATCTGTTTTGCACATTTTTTAAAGTACATTCCAGCCATTTTAAATGCTCCTACCGAAAATGTATAACAGTTGGCAGGTCTGATGCAATCCTTTAAATATTTGTTTTGGGTCATTTCAGTCTCACCCGTACCCCCCTGCAATCCCTTCCCCATAGTGTGAATACCTCTTTCTTATAGTGTTATATTTATTAGCATATGGGGCTGCTGGCTTATTCATATACTTATAAACATGTAGGTTTGTGTATAGACTGTGCTTATTTAGTCTTTTGTCATTGAATAGAAATGCAGAGACTGCCTCTAAACACAAGCACTTGCCTTTAAACCTGAAACAAAATCTGGGGATAGAAAATGCAAACTAAAGAAGCAGAACACAACTTTTCCATGGTATTATATACACTAAGTACTTATACTTGCTCCATATGTCATACTTAACTTATCAGTCATCCTTAGTACAGTTGTAAGAAACAGTGTTGAATCAGCTTGCACATTCCTTTTTAAAAGTAGGTGAAATGAAATACCAAAATATATATATATATATATATATATATATATATATATATATATATATATACACACACACATACATAGCGGTAAAGCAAGTTCAGTATGGATATAGTGAATTAAAGCGAGTGTTTAATCATGGCTAGAAGAAATCCTGGCCTGTCAGAAAGCAGGCGAGCAGGCACTGAGAAGGGGCCAGAAAAGGCTTTTGAAGAGTTGATCAAAGCGGAGAGGCTTTGATGGTGCTGTGTGACTGCACTGACGAGGCAGTAGAGGACCGCGCTGAAGGACTTCGGTTCCACCCATAATGAAAATCAAGGGCTCTTGCACAGCTTGGACCCTCAGCCATGTCCACAAGTGCTTTAGAGCCATGTCCACTCGAATCAGGGGCCTCAGCTAGATACCCAGTATTGTGTATTTTAAACATCTTGTTATGAAACCATTTCAAATCAATAGCGTTGTCGGTAATAAAGTAGAGCCAGCACTGAATTAAATTACCGTTTATCTGACAAGTGCCTAAAACAATACAACATCAACCTACTGTTTCACGTTAAAGCACACATTTTTCCTATTTATTGATGAGAATACTGGATCAGTGTGAGGTTTCATAAGTACATTGTCATAGCTGGTTACTTTGAGTTCTTTGGGCTGTACTCTGAAGAGAACTGTTTGAATTGTTCAGAAGAAGGTTAAGCACTTTACAGTATTCCCAGTAGTCCAAAGTCTGACTGAATCAGGAGGAATGCTCATGATTGACAAACATAATGCAACGTGTTCTTATCTTGCAAAAAAAAAAAAAAGTAAAGAAAATTCTGTCAGGTCTTTCGCGTATGGTGAGAATAGTAGCACCCAGGAATTTAAGGCACAAAAAGAAGAGGGATCATATTACCCCAGTTTTAGCTTCCCTTCATTGGCTTCCAGTTAATTTTAGAATTCAGGATAAGGTTTGATTGTTTTTAAAGCCCTGAATAGACTAGCCCCACGGGCCCCACAATAAACATCCACCACTACAGCTGCTGCTGACCTTCCTCACTCGTTTATCATGCTTTTTGTAGTTGCTGTGGCAAGGCCCTGGAATGGTCTACCTCAGTAGATGCCAGACCTGTTTCTTCTGTGTCCCTCAAAATATACTTTTAATCGATAGACTTTGGGAATGATTGACTGCATACTCTATGTATACAGTTGAAGATTGTAAAAACATCACTTGGTCTTTTTCCATCCTTCAACTATCCAGTTTGGTTGAGCTTCTGCCCACTGTAGCCTCAGATTCCTGTTCTTGGCTCAGTCTTTCGAGTTTACACAGATTGGTGTGAAAAACAAAAAACATCCTGGGTCTGCAGGCTGAAACGCCTTGTTGATGAGAGAGATCAGAGGAGAATGACCAGACTGGTTTGAGCTTCCAGGAAGTCTATAGTAACTCAAATAAGCACTCCGAACGCACAATACGTCAAACCTTGAGGTGGCCAAGAACAGGAATCTGAGGCACCGTTCTTTGTAAATCTAGAGACTGCTGTGTGTGAAAATCCCAGGAGTTCAGCAGTTTCTGAAATACTCAAACCAGCCCATCTGGTACCAACATCTATGCCACAAACAGAGTAACTGAGATCACACTTTTTCTTCATTCTGATGTTGGATGTGAAAATTACCCAAAGCTTTTGACCTGTATCTGCATGATTGTTTGCATTGCCACATGATTGCCACATGATTGGCTGATTAGATAACTGCATGAATGTGCAAGTGTACAGGTGTTCCTAATAAAGTAGACAGTGAGTGTATTTGTGTTTATATGTATGCCTCCAAGTCTGTTCAACAAACATTGTTTTAAATGTGTTTTACACTTACAGTATACACTCTGATGACATACCACTCCTACTGGTCAGTAGTAAATGCAGCACCTCCATGTCATCTCATTGGGGCAAGGTTGGACACGATGCATCAAGCAGAGTGCACAAGGCCGTGAGGTGGGCTGATGCTGTCTGCTCTCTGACTTTTTTTAGTGTTTAACATTCCCCCCACGCTTTGTCCACATCCTGAGCGAGGACACTCATTCCCGCCCCTGCCGAGATGAAGGTGAATGCTCACCTGCCCCCATGCCACCCCGCAGCCTGCTTCCCTCTTTCATTGTTTGTCCTTCCTCGTCTCTCGCCTCAGCCAAGCGTTGACCTTCCCAGTGGCTCGTCATCACTCCTTCACTCCGGCTTTGTGTTTCATTTTCTATGGAGTCCGTGATGAGATATCGGAGCACACCGAGAAGCGATCTCGAGGTGTACCCAGGGATGGCTTTGGCCAGACGTGGAAGCTCAAACCCCCCTGGGCGGGCTTCATCGTTTAAATATTCAATGGGAGCATGTGGCTCGGTGGCCACCCAGCAGGCACTAAGGTGTCAGGAACATGCCTGGAAATGCAGCCTGGCGATGAGTGCAGAGAAGCAGTGGAGATTCCCAGAGCAATTTTCAAGGTCACACAGGAGCACTATCTGTCTGCTCTCTCTTAATTTTAACATTTAGTACTCTTAATTGCTTGTTTGCACTTAACAGTTGGCATCAGTTCTTTAATTATCATCAATATTACTTGTATTGAACCACAGAGGTTATTTCTAAGTACGAATACTGAATGTGGTAATCCAACATGTCCCTATGCTTTATTTCCACTTGCAGGACCTGAAAATTGTTAGCTCTGTTTGCAGGAGAAGAATATGACGAATATGAGCTAAGAGCAGTGTGTGGATGTTCTTTCCAGCTATTTCTTTAGCCTTGAACAGCTGAAGTAATGAAATAATAGCTTTTTATACACAGCCTTTTCTCTATTGTTCATTGCACAGACTGATTGTTTAAAAGTTTTTTTTCATTCTCTACTAAATGATACATCCTGCCATTCACTATAGAGAACCTTTATAACTCCATATCTGACTCTCCAAACAAAAATCCAAAGTGTGTTTCAGAAGAAACAATTTTCTGGCTGTTTTAGGGAGTGTAAAATGTCCATGACTGTCTAGACAGTGTTGGTGAAGTCCTTGGGTCATTCTCCAATCAGGAAACGAGGCACCTCCTAATTGAAAGACCTTTTTTTTTTTTTTTTTTTTTTTTACACCGGCGTATGACATGCTGTCAGAGAGTGACAGTGACCTTGGCTGTTTTTTTTTTATTCATGATACTAAGAAAATCCATGACCAAAGGCACAGCATCCCACACTGCAGAGGAGTTTTCACCAGACACATTTTGAGACAGCAGTGCATTTGATAAGATGACGCTAGTTCTGCAGAACTCCTCCGGGTCCTGCAGGTCCACTCGTCATGTCCAGGTTCAGACATGAGCCCTTAGGTAAGAGATTCTTCCAGAAATGATGTGGCCTCATTGTGGCCTCGGGGGGCTTAGTGATGACTGCCTTGCAGACCATCTCATGGAGTTCTCTACGCAGCTGCAAAAGAATTAAAAGCCTTGTCTTTTTATACAGTCAGGCAATCGGGCCATGAACAGATTGTAATTTAGGTGGCATTCAGACATGGTATTAACATTTGTTTCAGGTTATCCAATCAGAAGAGGACAGCTGAGACGGATGGCCATTAACACCTGGTGTCTCGAAATCATCTCCACTCAGCACTTGTGATTGCATTTCATGTCGGTGAGCATGTAAACACAGTGTAAACACATGTTTCAGTGTCTACATTCTAACTAAAACAGTCAAGCGGCAGTTTTTTTCCCCCAAGTGCCTGGTGGTTATTGTAAAACCCCTCATATATACACACATTCTCCAGTTTCTTCCATGATGAGCTTGAGCTGACTGTTTGAATGTGTCTGCGCTAACTGTTGCAGGAGAGCAGACAGCATTTTGGTTTTTAATCACTTCCTAATTATCATTAGCATTTCGATTTGACACTTCGTTGTAGGCCTATTTCATCTTTTTTTTTCACTCGAAAGTTTCAGCCAAGACAAAAATACATTGATATATTTTTCATATTAATAAACATTCTCCGTAGTCAGAAAGCAAGGCGCCACATCTTTCAAGCAGAATAAATGAGTCAGGACATGATTACTAATGTCAGTGGAAGGAGGCGGGGCTTCCAGGGTGTCAGTTAATATCAGATAGTTCAAAACACCTACGCAGCCGTTTCAGAATCATGTTGATTTCCTCATGTGCAAAGACTCTTTTGGCGTATTTTTGAGTGGTAGTACTTAGTAATCACCATAATCGACGTAATATGGCCACATGCATCACAGATCACCTCCCTGAATGGTCTGAGTGATCAGATCACAAGATACATTTCTGGGCCTTAAGAGTAGCTTATGGCCTATCCACTTAGATATTTACTATTCAGTTTCACTATGTACTGTTTATTGTACTTGTATTTACTGTTCTGCCTTATTTAATAGCACGTCACTTTTACTCTGCCATTGTACTCTGCCACTGTTCATTTACCTTAATACATTACAGCGTCATCTCAACCATTCATGTCCAAATATGTGTTTGTTCATGTCTAATAAATGTTTGTACTGTCAGTGTCTAAATCACAAGCATTTCAATGCCCAGTGTACCCAGTGTAACTGTGCAAATGACTCTTGACTTGACTTGACTCTTGATGTGTAGTCTCTAATTCCTATTCTGGTACTTCATTTTGCAATTTATTGGCTTTCATTTGTGTGTTTAACTGTTTTCCTTCAGCACTGCCTGAAATTCATTATCTTATTTCCTGGTCTCATATTAGCAGACAAGTTTCGTCCATTGACTTTCAGGCATGCCACCCATTTGTCTCTGTGGGATGCGAGCACCTCTTTGCAATTATCCAGAGATAAATAGCCAGTGTTGACTTGATAGGGCAGGCTGATGTTTCCATTAATATTTCAAGCATTAATGGAGATAGACACTACAGTCCATTTGCTTGGACATTTAGTTTTCATTGGCTTCAGGTTTGTTAATGGGTCAGGCCTCAACCTAATTAGTTGTGGTTTCTCAAGGAAGAAAAAAAACAACCCATGAGCTGAATTGTTCTTTTTTTTTTTTAGTTAACCTTCCTGTCAGACATAGAACACTGGCAGGTGGTTGGGAACCAGGCAATGCTTGCATTTAGCAGCAATTTATACCACGCCAGGATTCTTACAGCTTGTTAAAAGCTCTGCTTGTTACCAGTCCCAGAATAGTTTAATATATATATTTTTTTTACTTATTTAAATGACATCCTGTCCTCCTACAAAACCGGATGTGTATAGTGAGCCAAGAAAATATAGCAATCCCTCAAATTTGTGTTAAGCTCAATAAAGTTTCTCTTGACGCCAGACCTCAATGAGAAGCAATTTCAGTATTCTATTTCTGCAATGAGTTTAATACTGATTTGGGCAATTATCCACTCCATAGACCTGGTCTGTCATTTGCAATCAGTCAGGAGTGCAAACCGTTGCATTCATTGTCATTTGTTTGACTCTCAGGCCAGTCCACTGTCAGGTTAAGCTCTATTTAGACTAAGTGTCTTGCACTTATGTAGGCTTTACTTATTATTACTTACAGTGACACTATAAATTCAAGCCATATTGGTAAGTCTGCGTTCATAGCATCCTGAAATGTCATTTTGATGCCGTTGTCCCTCACTGGTTTCGGACGTTCTTCAAATCTTCAAATGTTTAATTTATTTACGCTGTTCATAGTTTAATCTCTTGTTAAGAATAGTACACATGTATAGCTAGAAATTAACAATTTATTACACATCTGAATTCTACTTTAGTAAATGGGTTATTGGAGGGTCTGGGGTTCTGGAACAATATCTTTCCCAAGATGTCAAGGCTCATGCTCCAACAGTCCTTAAGCAACAGAAGATTTACGTAATGTATTTTACATTTCAGGTCTTGGTACTTACCAAAAATTGAAATTCACAAAGCCTCTTCAGATGGTTTGGTTGATCCATGGCGAATCCTGAATGGCTTTTCCCTTAAACAAACCTCCTAATCCAAAGGCATTAACCGGGATGAACTAATGGAGCAGACTGAGCAGCTTGAATGGATCCGGCAGTGTTCTCCATGCTTCTGTGATCACAGACATTCATGAGTAACATTTACATTTCCAAATCACTCCTGTAGAAATCCAGCATGGACAAGAAGACCAGGAGCTGAGCAAAAATGCCCAGTTTCTTTTATTTGTCTTCAAATTCATGGGACAGTTTCAGCACAAAACAATGAATTAATAAACATGTATTGCAATATGAGAGATTTATGTATAGCATCACAAGACAGAAAGGAATAAACAAACTGCGCTTTGCATAAGTTATCGATTGTTAATGGGTTGGAGGGGAAATGCATTTTCTCTAGAACCTGATTCCGTGAGAGGGCCGTCATTTGAGCGTGTTGACAAATGAGCAAGATGGTTAATTTGTATAGAGCATCATTTGGTAATTTGCCCCCACGACAATCAGGCAAATGGTGTTATTTCATATTTCTTCTCTGCCTCCGAGTTCCTCTGGCAATTTAATTATCTTTGTTGAATTTGCACTGATGGTTCATTTATTTCAGAAAAAATTAGAGGGCTGAGTGATTAATGTAGATACCAAATGTACATGCATGCACAACTCTGTTTTGTTTGGGTTTTTTTTGCAATGATTTATCTTTAAGTCGAATTCAATTATGCTATATTGACTGTAGTCGAGGTGATACAGTGAGGGGAAATAAGATATAAGCGTTCAGAAACTTTCTTTTTTTTTTTTTTTTTAATTTAATATACTTCCAGTACATATATCCACTTCAAATTCACACATGTAATGTCATTTTACTTCTAAATATGAACAAAAAATGAATGAATTTATAAGCATAAACAACGATATATTTAAAAAAAAAATGAAGTAGATAAGGAAAAACATATTTGGACACTATAAATTACCAACATTAGTACTTGGAAGAGTACTAATGAGTACTTGCAAAGCTGTTGTTTGCAAGCTTCAAAACATCTACGGTAAGAATAGTAATAAGCTTTGCGCAGCATTGTGGTTGAAGTTTAGCCCATTCCTCTTGGTAAATTGTCTTCCATTCCCCAAGGTTACAAGGGTATCTCTGATGGACTTGCAAATTCAAAATCGGCCATAAATCTTTTATGGGATTCAAGTCAGGAAATTGTCTATGCCATGCAAGGTCTTCTTGAGACATTTTGGCTGTATGTTTGGGGTCCTTGTCTTGTTCAAATATTCATCTTCTTCCAAGATTCAGTTTCCTATATATATCCCAGTACATGGCTCCATTCATATTTCCTTCAATGATGTGTAATGCTGAAGTTTAGCGTTTGCAGAGAAGCAGTCCCATATCACGATGCTTCCAAATCAGTACCTAGCTGAATTATTCCCAAAGGGTCCTATTTTTGTTTCATTGTTTATTATTCTCTGTGTAATTGTTCATTGCTTATTATTCTCTGCACAACTGTTGCTGCTTTCAGGTCATCCTGCAACTCTTTTCAAGTGACTGCTGGCTTCTCTCTTGCCTTCCTTATCATTAGTCTGAGAGAGCATTGTGAAATTTTGCATGGTACACCTGTCCGAGGACGATTAGTTGTAGTTTCATGAAATTTCCACTTGCATTTAATGAACCAGTTGTCCTGACAGGGATGTTTATGGTCTTTGCTATGGCTCTGTAGCTTTTTCCATTCAAGTGTTGTTTAATAATGTTGTCCGTGAGAACTTTAGGAAACTGTTTCACCTTCAAAATGATTGCTACTTGTTGCGTGAAAACTTCCCAACCGATGATGTGATTTATAATGACATGAGGTGCAATTTGCACGAGAATTTTGCAGTTTGCATTTTTCTTGCAGCATTTACATCGAGAATTGTTTTTTAATTTATTCTGAAGTGTCCAAATACTTTTTCCCTATAAGCTTTTTAAACACATCTCTGTTTAAGGTCATGAATACACACTTTTTGTTCATATTTCTAAGTACAAAGTCAAGACATTACATGTGTAATATATATGCATGGGACGTATATTAAGTAACTAAAACAAAATTGTCCAAATATTACGTGTGTGTGCTGGATGTCAGTGACTTATATGACTTACATGACCAGACATTCACCGCATTCTCCTTCTAATCCAGCTTTTTGCTTTTATCTATGATATGTATGTGTATTTATGATATAAGTGTGTTCACAGAGGAACTAATGAAACTCTGGAAGGTGTGTGTAGGGAGGCTGACTGTGGGAGACGGAGCCCTGCGGCTCTGTCTGGGTCACTGATGACCGGGCTGATGCAGTGAGGACAGGAACACTTCTGCATGGCCTGCGCTAATGACTCCAGCCGGCACTGTCACTCAGCCTAGTACAAGGTGGTGACTAAATCTGGAAGCCCAGATTTATGTAGACAGTGTACACCTCTCGATGGGACTTAATTATAAATACTGTCTGAAAGCGGCTATTACTGCGAAGTCCCAAGGCGCTACTGGTAGCAGTGCAGTAGGTGTAGAAAAAGAGGAAGTTTACTGGATGATAAGAGAGTCGTGTACTGGTTAGTGGAAAACACTGGAAACTTATAAATAGCTCTGTTTGTTTAGCTCTACACATTTTTAGGAGCCTAGTTTTTTCATAAAGTTTTGACTTTTTTGATAAAACTTCCTATGGATCCAATGCATGATATTATGCATTATAGAGTGCTTATATTATATCCTTAAATGCTTATATTATGTGATACATAATACCTTATAATGTCTAACATAAGCCTGTATAACTGCTCATAAGCAGTTGTGGTTACATGGATAACATTTTAAAAAGCAATAACGTACCTTTATAATGTCAGAATGTATAACACATTATAATGTGTCTGTTCATAAGAAAATTCTAGACACTAATATTATACTGTAACTAAGGATTAAAACATGGCAGGGTGTGCTGCTAGAGAAAAATAATACACAACAGGATGATGGGATGCGGCCTGCCGTGAAGCAGAGGTTGACTATTTTTCAACAGCAGCACATCCCTACGTGTTTTATTCTTCTCATACCACAGCAATTTGCAAATAATTACAATTTTGAAATTAATTAATTTTTTTTTCCAATTGTCTCTATTTGTTGATTTAATTTATTTAAGAGTGACACGTTAAATACTGGGTGAATATCTTTTACCCAGTTATATTTATATTTAAAGTTATAGTCCACGAAACAAGTTAGTTCCTGTTATCACTTGCGTTATACACTCATCAGTCAGTTTAATAGGAACACTTGTACACGTGCTCAGGCGAAGAACTTCAGTTAATGTTCACATCGAATATCAGAATGGGGAAAAATGTGACCTGAGTGACTTTGACTGTGGCATTGTTGTTGGTGCCAGATTGGTTTGGATATTTCAGAAACTGCTGTCCTGGGATTTTCATGCGCAACAGTCTCTAGAGTTTACACAGGATGGTGTGAAAAATGAAAAAACATCCAGTGAGTGGCAGTTCTTTGGCTGGATACACCTTGTTCATGTCAGAAGTCAGAGGAGAATGTCCAGGTTGTTTCCAGCTGACAGGAAGGCTGCAGTAGCTCAAACAACCGCTCTTTACAATCGTGGTGAGCGGAAAAGCACCTCAGAAGGCACCACACATCAAATCTTGAAGTGGATGAGCTACAACAGCGGAAGACCACATCATGTTCCACTCCTGTCAGCCAAGAACAGGAATCTGAGGCTACAGTGGATACAGGTTCATTGAACGTGGGCAGGTGAAGATTGGGAATACATCCCTGCTTTTGTTAATGATTATAATCAATGATTCTATGTTCTCCTTTATTAAATGGCAGCATTGTTTTAATCCATTTATTATTAGGTGTAGATTGTATGGATCGTCCGTAATACAAGTCAAGTGTGAATCAACTGTTAATATAGAAACTACTGTCAGAGTTCTTTTATGGAAAATTGATCAACACCTTCAGATTGGAGAAATCAGCAGCGTTGTGGTGTAATGCACATCAACACGTATGATAATTCTTGCTGTAGATATCATACCTGTATAGAGCCTGTTTTACAATGCATTGCAACGTTCATTCTAATCTACAATGATCCTATGATCTTATCAACAGCATTTATAATACTTTATTCAACCTGACATTATGAAGCCATATGCTATATATATATATATATATATATATATATATATATATATATATATATATATA
>CM040989.1:4457225-4468611 GCA_022985145.1 Pangasius djambal | reverse complement strand
GGGCAGACCTCAAACAAAAGGCGGGGGGTCACATGGACACTGGATACTGTCCTAGAAAACCTAGACTGTATCAAGTGCAGAGGAAAAGTGCTGATACAATATAGGAGCTGCACCGGCATGGCAAGATAATGTTCAGCACTGCAAAACAGACAAGTTCAATCTAAAATACTGTCTTTACTCTGAACCTGGGAACTATAAATCGAAAAATCACATTATAATTAATATCACAGTAATTATGGAATTATGGAGGGAGAATTTGGGTACATTGAGTGAGCTATAACTGTGAGCGCTGACACACTAAACACTAAGGTTTGTTGAGGAGCACGCTATTTGAAATGTGCCTACATTGGGCCTTCATAACACATTCATAAGCACTGCATTAATCTTTTAGAATGCAATACTGGAGGATTTCTGTCAGGCATACTATCTGTCAAAATCCATGAGATGATACAGTACTGTGCAAACTAAAAACTAAACTAAAAAAGATTTGTATTTTATGATTTCTACATTATCGAGTCAGTACAAAAAAACATTTTAGATTTCCAAGCATTAATTTTCCAGCACGAAATTAAATGTTACAGACAAATGTTTGTGTGTCAGTAAAGAAAGCAGCAGATTACGTAAGAGACCAGTTTTCACACAAAAAACATAATGAAGGCTGCTGGGTTTTGCATGAAACATAAGAAGCGAGTATCACAGTCAAAGTCTCCAGAAGAACTGTGGCTGGATCTGCAAGATGCTCAGTAAAATTTACAGCTCATCTCCTTATAAAACGGCACTAATTATACCTGAGAGTGCTATTTTTTGTTTTTAAAGCAAAGGGTCGTCGCACCAAATATTGACTTTGTTTCTTTTATTACTGTTTACTGCTCTTTATCGTATTTTTTAAATGTAGAAACATTTAATTTCATTATTTTTGAAGGAATATTTGCTCTACAGCATTTCTTTGCATGTGCCTTAGACTTTTACATGGGAGAAGAAATTTTAGCTCACATTATGGCTCGACTGTTTGAGAGTGTTGTGTCTGTAATTTTTAGCATTATCTTGGAAATTTATTCTTTCGTCTTGACTAACAGCACATTTCAACTATTGAGACATCACCTTAGCTTCTACCTCACATAGGAGAATTAACTATTGAAATATTCATTATAACTTTACTTATTTATGATTAAAACCGTTTATTTGCCTATATGTCAGCAAAATGTATTTAAATGGTAATCAAATTTGTATATATAACACAGCTTTTTATATATAACACATAATTACAGCTTTCGCAAACTGTCATGAACATGCTGTTAGTAAAAAAAAAACAAATCTGCAACATAAGGATATACAAATAAAAATAACTTGATTGATGTTTTGTTTTTTTTCTGCATGGAATAAGGAGTGCGCCACTACAATTTTGTTCCATGGGTTGAATTTGTGTGCAAGGTTTCAAATTTTTTATTCACATTCAAATTCTCAAAACACTACATTAGCTGAAATGCTAGTGACTGAATCTGCACTCCTCTCTTTATGTAGTGTTTAATAATAATAATAATAATAATAATAATAATAATCTCAGTTTGAAGGGCTGAAATTGAAATGGATTGTGCCACCAAAAATTGAATTAAACGTTTCTACACCTGATTATTAAATAATTACATTTTTAAAGCCTTGCATGCAAAATTCAAGCCTTGGAATACAATTTCAATTTGATGTAATTTAACTACAAAAAAACGTCAGTTACAAATTCAACTAAAGATATAACATTTCAGATTTGTATATTTTAAATTCAAACAGTAGTGACACATCTGTCCGTTCGAAAAATCCTCTAATGTCATCTCACGAATTTATGATATCTTTCATAGATTCCCCAGCATTCGTACAATGCTTATGAATGTATTATAAATGCTTCATGTATGCACCCTTTAAAATAAAGTGTTACTTTTTTTTGTTGTCAAATTCAGTAAAAAAAAACAGCCCAGTACTGTTGAAGGTGTTATAAGTGATGTGGATGTTTTATGTGTGTATGCGTTTTGTTTTATTTGGCAGATTCCTCCTCACAGGCCAGCCGCAGTCAAGGAGACCTTGTTCTCAGTGGTGCCCTGGGCTCTTGAGGTAAATGAAAGAAAATAACAAATGTGTGCCACTAACATCAAGGAGGAGTCACTCTGTGTATTATATCCAATGCTATTATGAAGGATCCCCTTCCAATACTTTTATCTGTACATCTGAACATTCTGACCTGACAGTAATACCCTTTTGTAGGGTTTAAATGGTCAAGCATGCACAACATTAGACTAAATATTGTGCCAAAGAATGACTAAAGAATTGTAGAAATATGACTAGGACATCCTAGTTCAGCAGCACGATGCATAAAATCATGCAGATACAGGTCAAGAGCTTCAGTTAATGTTCACATCAAACATCAGAACAGGGAAAAAAGTGATCTCTGTGACTTTGACTACGGCATGTTGTTGGTACCAGACAGGCTTTGAGTACTGCGTGAATGTTTTGAGTATTTCAAAAACGGCTGATCTCCTGGGATTTCCATGCACAACAGTCTATACAGAATGGTGCGAAAAAACATTCAGTGAGCAGCAGGACTGCAAGCAGAAGTGCCTCGTTGATGAGAAAGGGCAAGGATATTTCTGCGGCATCTCAAATAAGTGCTCTTTACAACTGTGGTGAGCAGAAATGCACCTCAGAGTGAACAACATGTCAGACCTTGAGGCAGATGGGCTGCAATAGCAGAAGACCACATTGGGTTAGGGTCCTGTCAGCCAAGAACAAACCAGCCTTCTGGTGCCAAGACCCATGCCACGGTCAAGGTCACTGAGATCCCCTTTTCTCCCCCCCTCTCATTCTGGTGTTTGATGTGACCACTAACTGAAGCTCTTGCCATGATTTTATGCATCGCTCTGCTACTGCATGATCGTCTGACTGGATAATCGCTTGAATGTGCAGGTGTACACGTGTTCCTAATAAAGTGGACAGTGAGTCTACATTGCACATTGCCATAAGTAAATCATTGCTTAATGTCTAAACATGCTTTCAAGTAGAAAATAGACTTTTTGCACAAAGGGAGACCCCAGGCTCGCTTCTTCCTTACATGGTGTACTTAACCTGAAATGTGATGCTTTCATAACTGTTGAACAATTTGCTTATGAATGGATAAGGCACTGAGAAGCTAATGCTCTGTTTTCCCACAGTCATTGTTGTAGACTGTAGCGAATTCAAAATGCGAGTTGAGTGTATGGCATAACATCAATTTACCACCATTGAATTGGAGTGCAAACCCGATAATTGCGCCGGTGTTCCAGGCCTCAGCTTTTAGTGGAATATTTTAATAAGCACAGTTTTGCATCACACTGTTTCGCATTTAATTAGCGGCCCCGGTCTCCCATCTGTCACTCCCCGCAACTCAATTTAACTCTGTGTTCTAGCGAGCACGCCAGCATTAGCATAATGGCTGAACTGTTGCTCTTTAATTATACCACAAATGCCAAATATATACAATTTTAAAAATGGCAGTGATTGATATATGAGAGTTTGATGACCAGAAAAAGAGGTATTGTGCCCAAATATAAACTGTAACCTTGGCTATGTCTTGTCTTTGTGTCTGAGTGTGTCTGTGTGTGTGTTTAACTGAACTGTTATATGAAAGTAGGATTTGGAACGGTGTAGAGTTTATGAGAAAGCGAGGAAGAGTGTAACACTATCCAGGAGGATAAGTGCTCTGCAATACCTGACACTTAAAAACACGCAATACTCAATACATGCATGCACACGGGCGTGACTAATACTCACAGGAAGCCCTGAAGTACACGCAGGTGGATCTAAGCCTTTCTACCTTATTAAAGGTCTCTTTCCTTCTTCATATTTGTTCATATTCTTCAGTGAATATGAACAAAAACGAGAGTTCCTGATGAATAAACGGTGCATGATGGATTACGCTTTTCTCCGTTTGGAATCTTCTGGAATGATGAATCTCGCTGTGTGATTTCTCCTGTCCTTACCCAGGAGTCCAAATTGTTTTGCAGATTACAGGAGCGTAGCCTTAGGAGCCCTTTTATTAATATTTATGTGCACATTAATCTGTGGCAGCAGCTGTTTGACCTCCTCTCAGTGAATCATACATAATAGATGCTGGATTGGAAGATGCCACCAAATGGAGGGAGACGTCTGTGTTCGGATCAGTGCAGTGATGCTGTGTGATTTATTTATTTATTTATTTATTTGTAAATAATAATAATAATGACGATAATAATAATAATAAGGTGTTTATCAAAGCCACAAGATTAGACATTCCAGACCAGTGTGACTGATTTAATTCATGTCTGTTCTACTTGTCTTAAGCTGAATAAATGAGAGCGAGCTGAGAAGATTAAAGCGATTGTGGCTTAACTCTACAGATGCCTCTCCTTGTTCACAGCTGCGGACAGAAAATCATCTTAAAAGCCAGAAGGGTGCGCATTGGGGGCGCATCTGTCAGTGCGCTAAATTGATTTGGTACTTGTTCAGTCAAGACCACCCCCCCCGCCCCCTTTTTTTTCTTCTTCTCTCGAATGCACACCCGTTTGGGGTTTGAGCTCGCTGTTTCAACTCATTCCGTTCAGCAAGAGCTAGTCGACCACTGTCGTGTAAATAGGAATTAACAGATCAGCCAGATTGTTTTAGTGAGCCTTGGAGGCACTCTGTGCAGTTTTGCAGTCTCATAATTATTATTTGTTCTCAGGGGAGGAAGTGTTTAAAAAGCCTTCACGTAGTGTGGCACAATCAGTTAATTGTTCTGTGCATGGCTTTGTTTTTTTTTTTCTCTTTCTATCTCTCTCTCTCTCCAGCAATGAATTTTTTGGGGGGGTAGGTTGAGGAAATATACTAAATAAAAATGAAAGTTTACATTTTTCACTTATTTTGGCTGCATGCCAGACAGCAGTAAGAACTAATAATAATGTCGCCGTAAAATATCTTTATAATAGTTTCACTGAAAATAAGATGCTGGTAATGGGAGGAAATGACTATGCTCCTGTTTCTCGTCCTGCAATAGAGCTCCAGGTCTTTACATGCTGTCAGCTCGATATCCCTGAGATCAGAGCGTAAAGACCTGGTTTTATAAACAGAAATGGGAACAATGCATAATTCTGCTCCATCGGAGTGCCATCTGAAGACGTGCTTCAGTAGAAGAGATTAGGCACAAGGAAAATCAGACCTTTTGTACAAAACATGGTCAATATCACACATTTGCTCTCATTTAAATAGGGGCCTAGAATCAGAGCAGAATCTTGAATAATAAATATTCAAGATATTGAACGTTTCTTTGTTTCAAATATTTCAAAATTCTAAAACCTTCTGTTTATTTCAAACTTTAAGTAAAAACAAATTCCAGACTTTCAGTGTGCTCTCAGACTTTTGGACCCTACTGTATATACATATGCTGTACGTAAATTATAAAATATAAGATGTATTTTATGTTAGCTATCCATTTGGAACTGGAAAATAGGCCTACATCAAAATTTTTAACATATAGTTAAGGTACGCTTCTGCTTGGGATTATATAAAAAAATGCGGCTTTCTTGTGAAAGGTTATATAACGTTTGCCCTAATTCTCTGTTTCTCTCTTTGTATATTATGCACTTGTGGTTCAGATCAGAACCTGTCCATATAATCCTGTCTATATTATAATGTATAAATAGTGTAGTATATATAAAAAGAGAGAGAGAGAGCTCAAAAGAGAGCTGAGACACTGTAGGGCACACCTGGGTACAGTATATCACACTCTTAAAAAGGGATTACGAATCATTTTCTTAGGAAAGACAAAGGTTTTATATATATATAGGACAAATCAGCGTTATGTCACAACCACAAGTAATATCGGATAACGCCGCCAGCAGGATTATCTGAGCTATTTAACCAAGGCATTGGTCATTGTTGACGTTAGCAAACCTGGATGCTACTAAGCTGCTATGAGCCAAGCTGCTGTATAAATACTACGTTTTTTTTGTTTTTCCCATGTCAGTAACTTCACAATTAGGCATTATTAAATCTCTTGTATTGTTGTAGATTACCGTAGCAGTTTTAGAAGGTTGTCAAACTTGTCAGAACGATGAGTGTGCAGGCAAGAGGAAGCTGGCTGCAGGAAAAGTTACATTTTGAATGAAGCAAATCACTGACATGTCTTATTAGTTTAATATGGATAGATGATTTAAAAATGTCCTTGCCTGGTCCATCAAAAAGAAAAAAAAGCGAGGAGTAAAATTTTGACTACAGCAGATAGGAGGTAGAACCTGGGAAATTGAAACCAAATCTGTTATGTGCTAGTGTATTTGACATTACAGCCCCCAAAACAAGAAGATATTAGATATTCCCATTGGTCTTTGTGAGAATTTCTCAATCCTGGAGTATCCTTGTTTTCTTCTCTAGCTCACTCCTTAGATATACAGTAGGCTTGGGGCTTTTGTATTTTCTAAATTATGTATTGTATTTCTACAGTGGGAGAGAAATAAAGGAATTATGCAAAGAGACAAAGCTGATAAATGTCATATATCATTGATGGAATCCTCCTACTGACACATTCAAATGAAAGAGGGAGGAAATTGAGAAAAAGAAAATGTAGCGCATGCAGCAAAAATGCCAGGAACAAGTATGCAACTGTTCAGATTGACTGGGATGATCCAAAACGATGCCTCACAATCTGCTTAGCAGGCTTATATTATTCATATGGATTGCTTTGATTAATTTAAAGAACAAACTTGTCCAGATATTGACAAATGTCATCATCATCTCATCTTTCCCGTTGTCAGCTCTGACATCTAGAGACAGAAAACGTTCACACACACACACACACACACACACACACACACACACACACACACACACACACAGTGCTCAACACTGTGTATTCTGTGTCTGAGATGGTGTTGAGTCTTCAGGGTTATTTTGAATGGCTAATAGTACCAAGTTAACTTACTGTCTACTACATCAATTGTATTATGTTATGTTACAATTATGTTAACCTTCAATTTGTCCATTCTCCCATTTTCTGACTGCAATCAGAGGGTTGAATTTTACTGAGTCTATTTTGGTTGGGCAAAGTTATCTTTTTATTTATTTATTTTCCCCCCAATTTGGTCATATGCCAATTTCTACCCACCAGCCAGCTCTCCCCATCATAAGACAGCTGTCAACTGGGGAATGTGAAGGCTAACATGTGGTTCCTCCTGAGACATGTGATGCCAGCCAACCACATTTTTTCGAACTGCTGTTCATGCTGTTTCACAGGGCCATGTAACACAATCAGAGGAAAGAGCTATCTGCCCTCTTCCACATACATGATCCCACAGGTGCCTATGATTGGCAGATGTTACTGTAATTGACAGCAGAGATAGAGTATGGCATCCCTCCCATCCAAGTGTTAGCATTAAGTGTTTGTCTATAGCTAACTAAAGAGTTTGTAGCCTAACCCGGTCAGCTAACATTACTGCAACTAGCAAGCTGATTTGGCTAGCAAATTACTGTTACGAGTAGAAGTCTACATTTTTTACAATGTGGTTTGCATTTTATCAACCACCATTTGCCCTCATATGATCACATTTATATCATATGTTCACACACACACATATTCTCAGAAATTTATATCATAGCTATGTTAGCCTATAGTATGTGCATTCCATACCTCTCAACACAAAGTTAAAGTCTGGAAGCGTAGCATCCTGTGAGAGTTAACATAATGGACGATTGGACAAAAATGAAGCTGCTCTGAGGACAGTTGAGAACCAATCACTGCTGATTGCGTTTTGGACTGCAGGTTTTTTCACAGAGTATACAAAATTCTGACACTATATTATCAGAGCGCTTGTGTTTCCATGCTGAATTAGACAATTGGAGGTGCTATGTGGAAAGAAAAAACAAAACCTGACAAAGCTACCAAGATTCAGATTTCAGTGACCTCACAGACAGCATTACGGCCATGTTTTGGGGACCTTGGCGTCCTCAAAGCTAGTTACGGTCACGGTTTAGATGTACAGTATGTAATGTACATTTTCTGTGTTGCCAAACAAAAAAAATGCTTCCAAACTTTTGATTTCATGGCCTTCATGGCTGGACCTGAAGGTCAGAATGCCAGAGTCTTAGTACTGTGGGGGCCTTCATAAAGTTTTACAAGAGACAGTGAGATTCCTTTGCTTTATTTTACTGTGAATTTTTTATTTTTTTTGCAGATGTCCCACTGGAGCCTATGGCTGCAGTAAATGAGACAATGTGAAAAATGACAGTGTGTAACGCATCATTCTTGTCTTTAATCAGAACAAGATGAAAGGTTGAGGCCATGATCCATGTGTGGTCCATCAGTATATTCCTGGTTGGGCTGAAGTGAGTAAAAGAATATAAACTCTTAAAACAATTGAATCTTTCCAGTCACAATTGTGACCAACATTTTGTTTCGGTTTGGGTTCGTCACTAGAAAAAACATGATGAATGGGATAACGCATTGGCTTATTGTAAATCTGTACATACTGTAGATATGGCTGTTGCTAATCCTATATTACCATTTTTTAAAATTTAAATCTCAGCTTTGAGATATTCTATGCTTATATGACCATAAACCAGTACATTTATTTCTTCCTTTTTCCACTATTGCCAAAGTAATGTTATGGTTTTAAATTCATAACTAAAATTCATAACTGATGCAATATTTCCTACTGGACTCTGTGATCTGACTGAAACGCATATTTTCCAAAGTTTAAGAATAGTCTTATAGTTTCATAGCGATTTTTTTCATCCACACTTTTTTTTTATTTCATCATTGACTTTCTTTTAACAAGCCATGTCATGAGTTCACTAATCAGATAGAATAAAATAAAATAAAAAATCTATGAAAGTCTATAAGAAGTCTCTTCTTTCTGAGCTAATACATAGCTCTAGCCCTGTAGTTACAGTGGTCTCTGGTCTAATGAGCATCCTTCAGCTAAATACTTTAAATAAATGCCTGTGATTGGATAAACTGTGACAGAGAATTAGCTACGAATGACGAGCTGGTTGATGTTGAGAAAACTTTTTTCCTTTTCATATGTTAATTGGTTCTTCTGCAGTATTTTTTTTTTTCTTTTCAAATGCTGGATTCATTCTGCTGAAATACTTCTCCAGGTCCATCTTCTGATCTGATCTCGAGCGTAACCACGAATTCATGATTCCCTTCTCTGACGACTGAACACAAGCCGTTGCCTGTTACCTCTCACAGCAGATGGATTGTGTGAATGAACTCTGACACATGGTAAGTGCTCCTGTCCAACCCCAGTCACAACACCCAAAATGCTGTGTGAGATGAACCATTCAAACCAACTGTTCAAAGTGCAGAGAATCACACTCCTGAAAGTGCTAATTACTTTCTGAGATTATAGAAGCTTACATGAATAGAGAAGCAGCAAGGAATTACATTAGTAGGTTTGCATGCTTACATTTGGAGAAAAAAATAGTCCTAAACTGTACATTTTGCTTGCCGATGGAGTGGTACACTCAAGGGTACATCTTTTGTACATTTAATGTGTTTCTTTCACCTGGAAATGTGGATATAGTGCACCTTTAAAAATGATTTACAGTGCATAAATGGACTGTAATTAGTTTTTAGAGATTTGAAGGTACACTACATGCACCTTTCTGGATAATATATATAACAATGGTACAAAATGGTACAAGGAAAGGTACGGTGCTTATTTTTCTTTGTATATAATCTGTGAGAAAGACCAAAGGTATAGGGAAATATAATGGCTATGGTAAAATCTTTTCCTATTTTCTGTATTTTTTTTTTTTTTTGTCGGATTCATCTTTTTGTCTCGTTCGAGGCTTTAGTACAGACCTTTTCCTTTTTTTCCCTGCTTTAATTTGGCTTTTAACAACATTTGTGATCTTTACTATAGAATTATAAGGGCATTGGATTTTATGGAGCTGCTAAAACTTTCACGGCAGAAATTTACTGTGTTACTTTAACCATGGCCTCACAAGGAGTCTCTGCATTGCAGTAAATTACTCAGTACAGATTCACTCATCAAAACGAGTATTTGAGATGAACATTGGCATGCCAATGACATGATTAATAAAGACTTGGCTCAGAAGTGCAGAAGATATCCATCAATGTAGAGATGACTCTCTTTCATGGCTGTGGCGTACTTAATGTTTTCCACTTCTGAACCTGGAATATACTTATATTTTCCTGCTGAATTTCATCCATCTTATTTGACAAAAATGAAATTGGAACCGAAAATTAATTCAGTGGATGTACCTACAAATTAAGGTAACAATTTGCATGGACCTTTTTAAAATTAATTATGCACAATGCAAAGTCACCTGCTGGATCGAAACCCTGATCGCCTGATTATAGAAAACCTTACCACTACAACACTCAGATGCCATTCCCATGTGCGTGGGATGTAGCCTATAATACCACTCTTTTAATTTGCTATTTTGAGCAAATTAATAAAATAAGGTCAATGTTTTTCCCACAGTTTTGACACTTTAAGTAAATGTCATTAATAATTTTACTAATAAAAAAGTCAGTCCTCGGGATAAGCAATGTCTTTAATTAAAGGTGCAATAGTCATTTTTTAAATTTCTTACTTTTACATATAAGTGGGAAACTATATAGAGCATGATGTAATAATAATTGTTTAGGTCTTACCACAAATGGATAACATGTTTGAGAAAATCCCTTTGGAAAACTGCAATACAGCCTGGAGTGATTTTTATAGATAATCCATAATGCCCCTTTACGCTGCCCCATCGCAGTCTGAAATCGGCAAATGCCCAGCACAGCCAGATAATTCCCCTGTGAGCAAAGGACCATGTTTTGCTTTGAAAAAAAAAACCATACTGACAAGAAACACAGTAAAACAAGAATAAACATCGGCAGCACTTTTTTTTTTTTGGAGTAATTTATTACTGGTGAAGGGGTAGAAGCTGGACACAGAATTAGTGATGTTGCGATTATTGCGAATTAGTGATTCAAGAAATTTAAAAAAAATCATTCAATTGTTCTTGAACTCACCCTAGGTAACTATTAGATACTTAACCTTGATGAATTTTTGGCAAGACAAATCTTGTCTAATGCACCTTCATGAAGCTGTCTCCTTCAACCACTTTCATGCAAACAAACAAACAAACAAAAACCTTCGGAATGTAGACTTATTAACTCCTCGAGTACATAACTCAATTCTGAATATACACTGCCCTCCAAAAGTTTGGAAACGCCTGAACAAAATAGGGTTTTTGGGCAATATCAGCATAAATCCTCTTTAGTTAGTGACCATTTTGCATTGATAATAAGGGACAACACTAGGCATCCGAGCAGTCAGTTTATTCAAACATTGACTTGATATATTACTCCAAGCCTCCTGGAGGATTGCCCAAAGAT
>CM040989.1:4445724-4457125 GCA_022985145.1 Pangasius djambal | reverse complement strand
ATGGGGATTTCTTTGATGAATCCAAAATTTGAGTATTTTTCTATGTTATGTTCATGTTTATGTTCATAAACTTTTTATTTAATAAAATATGTTTTCATAGTTTGTGTTGTCCCTTATTATCAATGCAAAATGGTCACTAACTAAAGAGGATTTATGCTGATATTGCCCAAAAACCCTATTTTGTTCAGGCGTTTCCAAAATTTTGGAGGGCAGTGTACCTCAACATTTTTATGTTGAATTCACTCATTTATTAACCATCAAGGTCATTTTTTAAGAGTGTGTGTAGCGCTGAAGCAGTATTGTGGAAGACTTGTAAGCAATTTTACTGCATGGTAGAATACTTTAATTGCACTAAATTACCACATATTGGAGTTAACAATCTCAAATCCACACGACAGCTCCACTGCAGCTTCCTGCTTTCATCTGTTTTTTTTTTTTTTAATAGTTAGCCCTTTTTTTTTTTTCTAAACGATTGAGAACTGACAGTAACCTTAGCACCAACTGATCTCAGGCATGTGTAAAGCTTTTAGCAGCAATGATGTAACTGGATGTAGAGGCTTCTTCTGGTAATCCCTGTAGATTTGGATTATAGCCTGTCCTGAGGCAAGTGCAGTGCAATGTGGGAAAAATACTAATATATAAATTCTCATCATTATACACTTTTGAAAGTTAAATAATAAATAATCTCCTATACGTGGAGGACACTCAATTCTGCCAATAAAACTTGCTCTATTACTGTCATCTCTATTTCAACAGTGTGTGTGTGTGTGTGTGTGTGTTTCAACACAGCTGGGTAATTTTTCTCTGTAAGCAAAGTGATTTTTCAACTCAATTGCATATTCATAGATCCTCAGTGAGAGAGGACTGTGTAATCCCTAATGCATACATTACAGATCGGAATTTACTGAAGTGGTCAGATTTTTATGCATTAGAATAATGAAAATCAGAGCTCATTATCTGCAGTGATCATCCCACTGCTTATGTCTCCCCATGCGCTGGGCATCAGCAGAGAGATATTGTTAAATTATGCAGCCTGGACAGACACGAGAAATCCATCATCCCTTAGCAAATTTCTTTCGTAGGTAACACGTAGCGACTGCTGACATAAAGTAATCACAGAGTAGTGCATACCGTAGTGCACACACACAAACACACACACACAAGCAGCTGCCCTTTATTAATGGATGACTGGATACACTGCAGACATTCTCAGTTATAACATCATTATTTAGATCTAAACTATCAGCATACACTGTATGGCCACTATATGACTGAACTACCTCAAGTGCATGCAATTTCTATTATTAATCATTGAAGACAGACTATATGACCAAAAGTATGTGGACACCTAACCATCACACCCATATACGGTTCTTCTTCAAACTGTTGCCACAAAGTTGGAAGCACAGTATTGCACAGAAATGTCTTGGTATGCTGGAGCATTACAATTTCCCTTCACTGGATGAGCCCTAAACCTGTTCCAGCATGACAATGCCCCTGTGTACAAAGTGAGCACCATGAAGACATGGTTTGCCAAGGTTGGAGTGGAAGAACTCGAGTGTCCTGCACAGAGGCCTGACCTCAACCCCACTGAATACCTTTGGGATAAACTGGAACACTGACTGCACCCCAGGGCTCCTCGACATCCCAACATCAGTGCCTGACCTCACTAATGCTCTTGAGGCTGAATGAGCAAATCCCCACAGCTTACGTTTCAAAATCTAGTGGAAAGCCTTCCCAGAAGTGTGGAGGTTATTATAACAGCAAATAGGGGACTAAATCTGGAATGGGATGTTCAACAAGCACATATGAATGTTATGGTCAGGTGTCCACAAACTTTTGGCCATATAGTGTATATTCAGCATTTTTTCCTAACCATTTTACTAATGAGCTCTTAAGTCTTCTACTTGGAACCCTTTCTGACAGAGTAAAACTCTACTGTAGGGTGCGCCATTGAACAGTTAAGGGTTCTCCCAAAATTCAGCCTTTTTTCCCTAAGTATTTTACTCCAAATAGTACATTTAAGGACTCCTCCAGAGGGATTGCTGAAAACAAAACTAAAAGGTTCTCATCTCCTAAGCATTTAAGTGAAGAACTTTTAAAGATTTTTCAGTGGTCTTTCTGGAGAATCCTGAACATTTAAGGGTTCCCCCAAAAGGACCAGTGAAAAAAAAACTTAACGGTGCCAGATTCAACATTTTTTCAGAAGCATTTTACTCCCAATAGAATATTAAAGGGTTCCCCCAAAATGAACACTGAAAAAACCTTAAGGGTTCTAGATTCAGCATTTATTTCCCTAAACATTTTACTGAAGAAAACTGGAATGACTTGTATTTTGCTGAACCCTGACCCTTAGGGTTTTTCAATGATCCTTCTGGGGGAAGCCTTAAATGGTCTGTGTTGAACCCTACAGCAGAGTGTTTCCCACACAGTGTTTCAGCAAGAATTTCAGGTAGAAGTCCTAAGGGTTCTTCCTAGACCTTTTAATTGAGGAACCCTTAAGGCTTCCACCAGAAGGACCACTGAAAAACCATTAAGGTTTCTTCAGTAAATTGCTCAAGAAAAAAAGGATGATTGTAATTTCAGAAAGCTCTAAAAATAGAAAGATAAGAACAAGTAACAAGAGAAAGAACCCTTGAAGAACCCTTAATGGTTTCATATGACCTGGGGCATGAGACCATGTTGATCTCATTATTGTGAAATTCTCTGTAGATCAATTATAGGTTACTTGTCTGTAAATTAAATCTGCCGTCATTCAGGGTGGCACAGTGGGGGAGTATTGCAGCTTCACAGATCCAGGGTCCTTGGTTCGATCCTGAGCTTGGATTACTGTCTGGGTGGAGTTCTGATGTTCTCCCTGTGTCAGTATGGGTATCTTCTGGGTTCTCCGGTTTCCTCCCGCCTGGCATTAACATGTGTCCTGAGTGATCCGGTCATAAGTGGTCAGCGCTAAGTACAGGTGTAAATGGGTTCAAATGCCTTTCAAAGACACGCGATCAGATCACTCAAACCACATTTGGAGGTAGTCTGGGTTACATATGGCCACATCACAGTAGTGTAGTGTGAATGCGAATGCATCTCAACGCGTCCCAAACAGCAATGAAGGACTAACTATTCGACTGCGTCATTGCCCTAGCTGGAAAAACATGTTGTCTCATCTCCCATTCATTTATAAGTTTTGTTAGCAGACCAAGTAAGCGAAGTGTTTGAAACAGTCCATCCATGTTCGTAAAATAGGATCTTCTGCCTGAAAATAAATGCGCCAGTGTAAATGATGTATGAAATCCAAACGCAAATGGCCACAGGAGATGCATTAGTAATGTCAGTGCGAACAGCTATATGTCTCGACTGTCCACTTGTAATTGGATCACTCGAGACAGATGTTAAGAGCAGGTATGAACAGGGCCTAAAATAAATTGGCCCCAAGTGTGAATGAATGTGTATAAATGAATAAATGAATGAATATCTTCAGTAAAATGGAATGTTTGAATTCCTATAATCCTATAGCCCTATAATCAATACATGGTGAAAATGGAAACTAATTTATAGCAGCTACTGAATAATATACCGTAAAATGAATGAATGAATAATACACAGAGAATTTAAGGGTTCTACTTGGTATATTTTCTGATGGTGAAACAATTTATGGTGGGGTTTCTACACAGACTTTCTGACAAAAAGACCACTGAAAAACCCAGAAGTTCTACAGTCCAAAAGTCTGAGACCACACTGAAAATCTGTTTTTTTTTTACTTTCAAATTGGAAATAAACAGAAGGTTTTAGAATTTTAAAATATTTAAAACAAAGAAAGTAACTTTCAATATCTTGAATATGTAACATTCAAGATGCTGCACTATTTTTAGACCCCTACTTAAATGTAAGCAAATGTGTGGTATTAACCATGTTAACTGCTTTGTGCAAAAGGTCCGATTTTCCTCATGTCTAATCTCTTCTGTTGAAGCAGGTGTTCAGACGACACTCAGATGGATTTGATCTAATGGATCATAAGGTTTTGCACAAATTTGTGGAGTCCATGCCAGCTCGAGTGCACACTGTCATTAAAGCAAAAGGGGACATATCAAATACTTAGAAACTCTGAAATTCATGTAAATATTTAAAAGATTCTGCTTTTCACTAAAGTTGTTGTCAGTGATATAATTTGTAATGAAAATCGTCGTATTAAATTAGAAAAGAATGCGAAATAGAAGCATTTTTCACTAGTGCACTCAGACTTTTGGACCCCACCGAACATAGTGTTAGGATTTAAAGCTTGGAAAGCCCTGTGTTAAATCAATATTTTTGCCATAAATCACAGTGAATATAAATCCATGATTATACAGCTTGAATTTGATTGTCAGATTATGACAATACCTGTGATCAGCCCATCTATCACAGAAAATGACAACAACATTTGTGCCACTGTTTGTATTGCAATCCCGCTTTTAGCAAGCACTGCATCTGCCACACTTTACTTATTCCCTCCTCTTGCCTTTTTTCAATCCAAAGCCCTTAAGCCATCCCGAACCTCTATCCTTCTGAGGCTTACTGTTTGGGTTAGCTCATGAATACTGATACTCGCCAGGCATTTCAGGCTAGAGACCACCTAAATAGAATTTCAATTACACGCTTGCATTTCTTTAAGTGCGTTTGCTCATAGATACCCGTGTTTTGGAACAAGAATAACAATGACAATGATTTCAAGTGCGAGTTCATTCATGATTCATGATTCATGATTGCGAGTGATTTCAATGCTACTCGTTGTATAACTATATTGCTATAGTTATTCATTTTTAATGTTAAAGTGGTACCTTTAAACTGAAGCATGGCACTGAAAAGGACTTTGAGGTCTCCAGTCTCAGAGGTGGACTGCTATGGCTCCAACTGAATGCATAATTTTAAACAGACAAGTCAAAGAAATCCACTTGTTGAGATGACTCTCATGCACCTCAACACTGCCCCACTGTTGAAAGTATATATATATATATATATATATATATATATACCGATCAGCCATAACACTAAAACCTGCCTAATATTGTGTAGGTCCTCATTGTGCTTCCATTGAGGCATAAACTCTACAAGACCTCTGAAGGTTTGCTGTGGTATCTGGCACTAAGATGTTAGCAGCAGATCCTCTATCTATCGGACTTGTTTGTCCAGCACATCCCACAGATTTGGAGGCCAAGTCAACACATTGAACTCTTTATCATGTTCCTCAACCCATTCCTGAATAATTTTTGCATTGTGGCAGGGCGCATTATCCTGCTGAACGAGTCCACTGCCATTAGGGAATAGCGTTGCCAGAAAGGGCTGTACTTGGTCTGCAACAATGTTTAGGTAGTTGATACGTGTCAAAGTAACAGCCACATGAATGCCAGGACCGAGGTTTCCCAGCAGAACATTGCCCAGAGCATCACACTACCTCCGCCGGCTTGCCTTCTTCCCATAGTACATCCTGTTGCCATCTCTTCCCCAGGCAAGCGACGCACACACACCCGGCTGTCCACATGACATAAAAGAAAACGTGATTCATCAGACCATTGCTCCATGGTCCAGTACTGATGCTTGCATGACAGGGATCAGCATGGGCACTCTGCCCGGTCTGCAGCTACGCAGCCCCATACACAGCGAGCTGCAATGCACTTTGTCTTTGTCTTTGTCAAAAAAAGGCCGTTTTTTCAATGCAAACTATATAAATTGTGAAATCCCCTGACTGCCCTGACATCTCTAATGACATAATCACACTGTCCCATAAGTGCAAAGCACATTAACAAACCAAAAACACAACAGCAAAACAGAAAACACAACAGCAAAACAGAAAACACAACAGCAAAACCAAAAACGGAACAATTCAGAATCATATCGACAGTAACTAAGAACAGAAAGGGTAGATCCTTATTACTGATTGGACACAGTGTATAACTATCACAAGGCAAAAATAAAGTTACTTATTTTATTTATTGCGAGGAGTAATTCTTTCTTTTGAATAAACCAGCTTCCTTTAGGAGGGTTTTCAGTGTTTACATACTCATATTATTGCCATGCAAATTTGATGGCTTATCTAAAATAACATCATATGAATGCCTTTGATAAAAAAAAACAAATAGCACTAATAAAAGCATCAGTGGATTCATTTAGGCTCATATTTCCTCTTGCTGTAAACCATTTCCCTTTTGAGTTAATTCTGATTGGTTTCTGACTTTGCTTTATGGTTGGTTAATGTGTTTTTATTTTGTGATGCTTTTTACAGGCCTAATACATTTCTAAGGGGGAAAAAAAGCAGACCGTGAATCCTCATGAGCTAAAAATGTGAATGGTCATGTCAAAATGGGACGTATTATTATTTTATGAGAGTGTGAGAGAGTGTAAGATATATCTATTTCTCATGTAAGCCATCAGTATTCCTAGGTTTCCTAATGAGTGTCTCAAAAACATTGTACAACCCTTGCTAGTTTCTAGCTGTTAGCTAGTGAGTTTAGTAGGCATTGGTAAGGAGAGTGGAAGCAAACATTAGCTCTTTCGTCGCTTAAGCCAGTTATGATCTAGTTAGCTAGCTTAACAGACAAACAGCTTAGCGTGCATGGTTTTAGCTGTGTTGCCAACCCTTTTTAGGGAAAAGTAGCTAATGCATGCTCAAAAACAGAAGCACAAACCAACTATTTAAATATTTACAAAATACTATAATTTCTGTTAAGAACTCTGACAAAATAAAGCTGTGGTAGTGAATAGTCCGGACATAGACATGATGGAAATGGTTACAAATGAAATAGCTCACTTGTAAAAAAAAAATGTACCTAAGCAAAGAGTTTAACAAAAAAAAAAAGTGAAACTTCATGAATAGGACTCATGAAAAGCCATATCGGGTGGAGGGCCATCGCTAATGTCTGCTGAAAAACTTGGTAGATTTGTCCCTAGGCTATTTTTTAAATAAAGTCACTACACAGGTCTAAAAAAGATTCACAAAACTGGTTCTTAGCTAACAAGCTGAAACTGATAAGCTGAAAATGTACAAATGCTAATTCTGCTTGTAATTCTTGGATGATTCAGTCTGATTGAATGATTCAGTATTGGTTACTGCCATGCACTGAGTCACTGTACAAAATGTAAAAATTGAAGCTACATTTATATACATATCTGTCACCAAATTGATCATGATCTCACAGGAATTTGATCTAGGGTTCCATTATTTCCATCCATCCATTTTCCGTACTGCTTATCCTACACAGGGTTGCAGGGGAGCCTCGGGCCTATCCCAGGGGACTCAGTGAATCCTTTTTATCAAGACCAAGATTCACTCCTCTCTCATTCAGGGGCTCAGTATTTGACTCAGTGAATCATTTGGTCATGGTCGAGATTCATGTGGATCAATTGATTCAGTTCAATGAGTTCAGGCTCATGTCCGAGTCAGTGATTTACAGTTTGCTATGTGTGCATGCTGGGTGTGAAAAATAATTCACCTAAACACAGACATACACACATATTATAAAATAACTCAAAATAGCAAAGATCATTTGCAGTTTTTCACTAGCTTCTTGTTATCTGCCTGAGACGACAACATGATTAGTCTTCACACTTGGGAAATGCGTGTGTGACTGTGAATGCAACAAGATCACTGAAGTGCAAGTCCAATCTAACGATGACCTAGATGTGCAATATGTTCACATGATATTGCATCAGTCTGAGAAATGGGTCAGAAAGGAGACTAAAGGGAAGCACTGGGCTTTCATTTGGGGTGTGTTCTTGTGATCTTGAAACACCTTTATTCTCATAAAGGAGATGAAAACTGAGAAAGTCTCTTTTACAAGACATTTTGGGTTTCATGATAGATTCCTTCTATTACACTGTAAAACTGCAAACTGCCTTTACAAATGTAATATTGAATTGTTTCAAAATGATGCTACTGTATTAAAATGTGTGCATATGCAGTAAAGCTTATCTGTGCTAAGCTAAAATCCTGGGTTGTCTAATTTGAACATTTATCTCATTTGTCATTTGTAATCTCATTAATCTTTTTTTTTTTATCACAGGTTGTGTTTTCTTTGAGAAGCTCAGCACAAGGCTCTACTTCCTGCCATTCTCCTTTCTTCATTCCTCTGAATTTTGTCTTGCTATCCTTGTCAGGCCTTCCACTGACATAATTATTAATGTAGCTAATTAATGCTAATCTAACCCTATGCCTAACCTCAGTAACCAAAAGCAGACCATAATCAGTGTCTCTGAAAGATGTTAAAACACTTGCCAGGTTCTAGCTGCTAGCAAGATTTGTTAGCATTGGTATGGAGAGTGGAAGCAAACGTTAGCTCTTTTATCAGCTAAGCCAGCTGTGATCCAGTTAGTTAGCTAGACAAACTACAGCTGCATGGATATGGAAGGTAGATACACTTAGCTTGCTTGTTATTAGCAGTGTTGTCACAGTGTTATTTTTACAGCAGAAAGTAGCTAATGCGTGCTCAAACCATCGCTAGAACTCGGATGATGACATCATAGATTTATTTGCATATTCATTGAATTGTTATGATCATTTAGATATCAAAACCTGTTACATGAAGAAGGGAGAATTTCTGAAGACGTTCAGAATAGAATATTTTTCTAGACTCTTCATCATAATAGATTATATCAGTTCTTAGGAAAAGAAGAAAAAGAAGTCATGATTCCATAAATTAACTATTTTTACGAGAATCCGTTTGTACAAGAGTGGACAAAATGAAGCAGTGGTAGTCAGTGGTTGGAAAATAGTCACAAAGGAAATGGTTTTGGATGGAATAACTCACTTTTATAACTTGTAAGTATAGCCAAGAAGAGAGTTTAAAACAGAAGGAAACAAAGAAGAGAACGGAAAATGTCCCTACAAGGTAAAAATTTTGAGATATTCATTTGTTTCCCCACAAATGTCCCCACAAGGTCAAAATTGTGAGATATTCTGATCTTTATGCGGACATTTGGTTCCCACCAAGATATAAAAAAAATGACCACACACACACACACACAACACAAACACACACACACAATGACCTAATATAGACCAGCCATTTCCATGTCTGCTGTGGAAAGGATTAAAGCCGGAGCTTGACTCTTAATATCTCCTTTTTCCGGAGGGCAGTCAGACCTGCGTTCATATGCAGCGTGAGCAGGCTGTTGAGTGAGGAATCCAACTCGCACAGCCGCATCAATTACCTCCATTAGACATACGACCGGATGACACTTATCAGCTCACCAACCAGTTCGATGCTTACTTACTTGTCTGGCACGAGTACCTAACATTCCCCCTGACACGTGAGTCATGTATGGTAAAACTGACTATTTGGCTGGGCCTATTCTTAATGACACGTTTTGTTGGGTTTTAAAAACACAATTCTCGGTAATGCCATATTGTGTCATTGAGGCAGCTCGGAAGTGCTGATTTTACACAGTCACTCAGCCTAGCAGTTTTCCTGAGTGGAGCACTAGGATGTTCTTGCCCTCTTAATCAGTTTTTGTAGCTAACGGCCTGTGAAGCATAATGTAGAAAATTTTCAGCGTGAAAGCTGCTGTCAGCGATATATCGAGGAGCTCAGCACACTATAAATAGGGAACCTCGATGGCTAAAATCACAAGAGGACTTTATACACCACGTGCTTCCATAGCACGTTTGTAAGAATGTTAGCCAAAACTAAATCAATACCATCGAGTCAGCATTCATGGCATTGATTATTTAACAATAGCTCTGAGCTGATTACTCACAGGACCTGCAAGTGTATCGCTTTCTAAACGGATTTAGGAGTGTGTAAAATTAATGAGCCTCTCGTCTTACTCCGGTCTCCAGGCAAACAGATTGATGCAACACTTGAAATGTCATAAGCTGCATCTTTGCATGAAGCTTGCAATAAACAAGAAAACAGTAGAAAGTGTTGCAGCCTGATTGGGAGTTTACAAAGTGTTTTTCCTAACCACGGGGTGTACAAAGGTATCATCTGGCCTTTGCAGATACACACCAGGCTGTTGTAATAAACCGATATAATACACTGCAGCACTCTGTTGTCTGCATTGGGCTCAGTGGGTTTTCCAACAAACAGAGCATGAGACGAGTAAACGTCTGAGTCAGACCAACAGAGCAGGCCGTGTTTACCAAATAGACGTCTCCGACTCAGAGCACTGCAGCACACAGACTCTTAAACGCTGTGAGAGATTATACTGAATTTACTTAATTTTGTGTATAAACGTTTCTGTGGGATCCAGAAATCTGACTTTAATATCATTAGACGCTAGACATTTGTAATGCATTTAAATGCATCACATCCATTTGATATGATGTTATAATATAATGTTTAACAAAGCAAACGATAATGGAACATAAAGTGTCCCAAAATGCAATGAGATTTAATTAAATTTGCTGAAGAGAACTGTGAGTTCAGCCTCAGTGAATTTCCCCTATAATAAACCTCCCAGTGTGTAATTTATAACGGGGGCTCTTAAATACATTTTTCCCATGTGTCTCGCACTTAGCAGCTTATAAGGACCCGAACACATTCGCTGACGTATACAGACAATTAAACGTACTCAAATCATTTAGCGGACAGCACGAGCAATTGTAAGTCTAACTCATTAGTTTATTTTCGCTCTCTTTATTATAGTGTCATTGGTAACACTACAATACAGAGTGGTGACATATCAGCAAGGGGCATATTCATGGCTGGCACAATTGTGAGATTTGTTTAGTCTAAATGCACGCATGCGACTGTGATGTCATTACATCCAAAAAAAAACATCTTTACAATTGTAACATCTGTTATAAAGTGTGTCTTGATTCAGAGGTGGCTCGGACTAGCAAAATGTGGTAGCACTGAGACGGAAATGGCATTCGCATAATAATTTTCACACTCATATACAGGTAATGATGAATTGCAAGGGATGTGGAGGTTAAAGCCAATACCCTTTTTAAATCATAGAATTATCGTTAAACCATAGTAACCATATACCATAACATACCATAATAATTAGGGTTATTTTGATATAACAAAAAAATAACATGGAAAAAAGTAAAAACAACACAAAACAAAAAGATTTTTTAAGCTTTGAGTCATCAATCAATTGCTATATTGTTCTGTGTGGTTTTCCACATGTGCCTAATGGACATCCAAAGATCTACTGTAATTACTTTATATTTTCCAAACTACCCTTAAAGGCATATCACATGGAGTAACGAACATAGGATGGATTAACAATGTTTTTCCAGATGTACGTGGAGGTTTACGGCGTTCTTTTAAGTGGTGTTAAAATTTGCACTTGATACAAGAAACAAATGTACTGTATGCATGATGTTATGTGGAAAGTGTGAAATCTGTCATTTAAACCACCGCTGAGAAACTGAACTCAAGTGAGCATAGTGGAGACAAAGGGTATTTTGCAATAATAATAATAATAA
>CM040989.1:4414729-4441855 GCA_022985145.1 Pangasius djambal | reverse complement strand
GGACAGGTATAAAAAGTTCTTAAACACAAATTTTGATTTCAGGTCCACCTTAAATATTACCTACATTTATACAAATAGTGGTTATTTAGCAGAAAATACAATATGACCTAAGAATATAAGAACACCACATAGCTGCTGATCTTTGCAAATAACTGCTGTATTGCATTGTTTACATGCCTACATTAATAATAATGAATAATAATAATGAATGAAGATTTACCAGGTTATTTCAAATGTCTCCAGCAGAGAAACAAAGTACTAAAAATTGCCCCAAAACTGAGTTTTTTATATAGTAAAGGTGGCTACTGGAGGTTAATAAATAGAAAACAAAAAATGCAATTTTCTTCCTTTAAAAAATTTTAAATATGCAATGCAACAATTCAAACTAAGTATTATTCTTCCTATGTGTTAGACAGAGATAAACATTGATTCCGAGCCAGTACTAGAGCTGAATATCATTTAAGTACATGTCAAGGTCACGGCATCGTGGCAGTTGGTGTTGAATATTAAATCTCATATGCCAAAACGCTAATTCAATATTCTTCGAGGTGCCAATAGCAACAGTTTGACCTTCCATATTGCTGACAATCTTTGTAGTGTGAACTGAGTCAGTTGCTCAGCACTTGTATAATTTCAGTTTCATAGCTGAAAGTAGTGCTCTGGAACTCTGGGGCTGACATTAATGAAGAGGAGATAACCCAATGTCACAAACCCGGTGGCACAGAATTAATGCTTTCAGTGTTGCTGTTATCTAGCACACTCACAGACAGGAGGAGACATTTTTAATAAGCACTTTTCGCTTTTGTCCAGGGAACCTGTCCGATCGACCCATTTACTCTCGGGCGCCCCACAAAAGCTAGTGATAGAGCGGTGTGATGGAGATAAAGGTGAAAATATCATCAAAAACAACTCTTTGAAGGGTGTTACACCTCCGGCTAGGGGAAAATATCAATTTGATGCGTATAATGCTCGTCCTCGCCCTCCGCTGCGCCACTGCCTCTCTGCCATGTTCTCTTATCTGCATTGCACTGCTTGTGGGTCACCGGGCATCAAAGGATAATCTGTTCTCCTGAGAATCAGTCATGGAGGCTCTGATGTGCTTACAGACAAGACGGGAGTTGCTGAAGTACAAAAAAAAAAAAAGGCTATTTTCTCACTAGCTAAAGACTTCGTACAAACAATCTCTATTCTCTCAGTTAAAAATGCATTCTGTTAATAAAGGTTGGTATTTCGCAATCTTTTCCATTCAGTTAAACCAGAATAAAATTACATTCAGCTGGTGACACTGGCGTAAGGTGACACTGGTTCACAAATCTACGCGGGTAGAAAGGAAAACAGATTTGTTCCGCATCTTCACAGTTTTGATTGGCAGGTGGGATAAGTGTATACTGTTGAGTACAAGTTGAAACTAGCTAACGGAGTGGGAGCATTTTGTTGTCAGCAACAACAGTGTGAACACTGTTCCTCCTGGAATACCTTGTTAAATAACATACTCCACAAACACTTTGGATGTATGGTGTACTGCCAGTGGTTTTGTGTATTAGACTCTATGTTCGGATTAATCTTTTGAGCCTCTGTACACAAAATGTTATTACAGGTAATCTAATGTATTACTGCACTATTACAAATGCTATCACTTCAGGGGCCACAGTGCAGTTGTGGAAAGAGTACAACTAATAATTCACTTGAGTAAAAGTATTGCTCAAGTTAACCCAGGAAGAGTCTGGTGAAAAACTCCTTGAGTAACTACATTACAAATTACTTTTTTTCTGTAATTGATGCAGCTAATCCAAAAATGTTCTAAATGCATTTTTATACAATATGTTAACTAACCAAGTGAGCTACACTGAAGTGAACACCACCTCTATTATTAACGGTATATAAAGAAAGGTAATGTTAGCTGGCTAACTAACTTGGGGTGTCAGTAGCTTGCTAGGTTTGCTAGCTAGCTAGGTATCTCATTAATTCATACGTGCTTCTAGCAAAGAAGCCCCTAACACATAGGCTGTAGCAGCACTTAGATTTTTTCACTTAGATATTTATCACAACAGGAAATCGCTACTGAACCTGAAATGAGCTGGCGAGGTAGTCTAGCTCACTCAGCTAGCTAATGGCTTACCTCTGCATGTTTCTGTAGGTTGGATGTTGAGCTGTGAAATGCATTTGAATTTGCTGTGACCCCAAACCTGTTTGTTATTTACCATGACACTTGTAAATCCATATTCAAGAAGTAATTCAGCATTTTTTTCCATTTGTTTTTTGACTTCTGTTGTTCCACTGAGTCAGAGTCGCCTGATGTTTTCAAATAACTAGCAGAGGTAGATGGACGGAGAAATTTGGCTGTTTTTATTGCTGAACTCCTAATGCAGTGTCTTAGCATAGTAAAAAAAAAAAAAAAAGACCCAAAATAGCACGTAAACTCTTAATTTAATGTGGCTTGTTTGAATGCAAATGCAAAATAGTAGCACACAAAAACCCATCTTCATAGTTAGAGTGATATTATTAATATAAATTTGAAAAATAAATGAATAAAACAAAAGAGGAGAGTCTTAGTTTCTCTCATGACCTCATTTGTAAATCCAGAAATGCTACGTGGAGTGTGGGAAACCCAATTTCTTTTTCTCTTTTTGAACTTTTTGAATTTTTCATTTTAGTTTTCATCTCTAGATATGTTCATGCAAAGCGAGAAATTCAATTCCAGAAGAATCACATGACTGAAACACTCAGATTGCTGAAGGCTACAAAAGACTTACCAAAATACTTTAAAGTGACTTCATTCCCCTCAATACAATGCATGAAAGTGTGTTACAACACATCTCCAGATTCTCCACAGGAGTCGAGCACCTCATAAACTCAGAGTCTCTCACCCATTACACGAAGCTGCTCTGGCTGCAGTACATTTGGACAGAGACGCCTTTAATGCATTCTCAACATACTGTAATATCACCTGCTGAGCTTTATATTCCTCTGAAATGAAGGCAAGTTCCAGGTCAAAGAGTTTCACTCTCATAAATGTCTATTCCTTCTCACAGCAATGCTAGCATACCATCTGAGTCTAACTAAGTCTCGTTATCAGACCCAGAACAGAATGTGTAATATATAAGGATTATTAAATTATTATTCAGTTATTCGAATGATCTCGAAGGCCAAACACAGCTCTATTTTATACACACTCTGAATCAATATTTCTCAGCAGCAGTATTATTTCTCATCAGCAATAATTCTATTAGGTCAGCGGCGTATTTGTTCTCATGTGTCGCCTCTCCAATCTCTGGACCCTATTTCTATTATCTGTGTTTCTCTGGAGGGGACTCTTTTGCTGGCAAAACAAAATGAATGCAATCTGTCATTATCAAGAGAGGCGCACATTTTTTTTCCAACAGGGCTCCAGACAAATGTGTCTGCATGACACAGGTATATTGAGTAGAATTTTTTTTTAAAACTCTCCACCAAATAGAGCATGGCCATCTATAAGAGGAGGTTCACTCGGCGGATTTTCATCCTAATGCAATCACATAGTATGAAGCTGTGTCGGTTATTACTTCTCTACTTGTGTTCTTTGCTCATTTGTGTGTATAGACAATAAGGGAAACTTTGATGCAGAACTACAGTTTGTGACTTTCAAAACTTTGGATGAGCTTAGTAGTGAGAACTGAGTTTGAGTGTGTGACATTTTCACTCTTCTCAGCTAAACTATGCGCAGCTTAGTGTAGTACTTTCTGGTGAAAGATCGTAACTTAGGTATGGTAAGCTTCAAGCTTCGAAATGCCTTTATAGGCAAATGATCTTAAACTGTTCCACCCATTATAACAACTTTAAACAACCATGTCTTTAACGCTGCCTTCAACACAAAGCACAATAGCTATCATAAATAAAACAGCCTCACTGTTTTAATGAAACATTTATTCAAAACTACAGCAGCAATGCAGCAATTATAAAAGACACTGAGGATTAGATGCTTGCTTTTATAACCACTTATCTTAATTATTGTAATTCTCTTTTTTTCAGCAGTATCCCAGCTAGAAACGATGGGGGTTCAATTTCCCCCTCCGCCATTTGTGCGTGGAGTTTGCATGTTCTCCCTGTGCTTCGGGGGTTTCCTCCCCCAGTCCAAAGTCATGTGTCGTAGGCTGATTAGCATCAGTGAATGGGTGTGTGAGTGCGTGAGGGATTGTGCCCATACCTGTGATGGATTGGCACCCTGTCCAGGGTGTCCCCCGCCTCGTGCCCCGAGTACCCTGGGATAGGCTCCAGGCTCCCCGCGACCCTGTGTAGGATAAGCAGTACAGAAAATGGATGGATGGACGCTCAGCTAGCTTGTTAAAGTGGAAAAGTTCTACTTGGAACCACATCTAGGAAGCCTATATTTAGTCGAAACGTTACACTCTCAGAAGAAAAGGGGACTGAACTGTCTTGTCATTTGGGGTGGTTCCCACAAGGGTACATGTTTTGTACCTTTAGTGCAGGGGGTTCCCAATTAGGGGTCGCAACCAATGTTGGGTCACTTGATTTACAAATGGGCTCGTGAGAGAAACGCCCAATTTGCTCTTTTGTTTTGTTCGTTTATTTTACAAATTAATATTATGATCATCACTCTAACTATCAAGAAAGAATTTTTGCTTCTGTTTTGAAATGTCCCTGGGAGTCGCATTCAAACAAGCCACATTTAAATGAAAAGTATACATGCTATTTCAGTCTTTTTTTTTTTTTTTGCTATCTTGACACGCTGCGCTAGTTTTGGAGTTTAGCGATAAAAACAGACACATTTCTCTGAAGAAATTGAACATGTCCATTTGGGGGCGTTTGTCCAAAACGTTTGGCAACTCCTGCTTTAGTGGGTGGTAATGTAAATGTAGCATACGATTAAAAATGATTTAAGGAACATAACTAGACCTTAGTGGGGCACAGTGGCTTAGTGGTTAGCACTGTTGCCCCGCACCATGGGGTTGGGGGTTTGATTTCCGTCTCCGCCCTGTGTGCGTGGAGTTTGCATGTTCTCCCCGTGCTTCGGGGGTTTCCTCTGGGTACTCCTGTTTCCTCCCCCAGTCCAAAGACTTGCATTGTAGGCTGTTTGGCATCTCTAAATTGTCCACAGTGTGTGAATTGGTGTGTGTGTGTGTGTGTGTGTGATTGTGCCCTGCGATGGGTTGGCACCCTGTCCAGGGTGTCCCCTGCCTTGTCCCCTGGGATAGGCTCCAGGCTCCCCGTGACCCTGTGTAGGATAAGCGGTACAGAGAATGGATGGATGGATGGATGGAACTTGACCTTAAAGACCACTCTTTAGCTTTTAGAGTAATACTTTGAAGGAACACTACCTTGTGTGAACACTTTTCCAGGTAAAAGATACAGAAGAACGGTACCAAAAGTACCCTAGTGACAAGGAAAGGTGCAGTTTAGTACTCTTTTTTCACAGGGTGTATAATCATGATAAAATGAATTACTTTGAATAAACAGCCAATCAGAACACGAATAGCCTACACAAATTCGAAGTATAGCCTGCTACATTCGTAAATGAATAAACATGATACATAGCAACAGAATGGTATTTTCCTCTTTCATTATTAACATGTTTGTGTTTTTGGAAATGAGCAACTTTCAGTGTAAGTGCTTCTGCGTTCCAGAGTTGTGTTATGAAGTGGGTTTTGATGCCTGGTGTGTCGCGCGCTGAACGGGCGCGTGCGCTGGGTAGTAATTACAGACAGCTCTCACGCGCGCACTCTTTAACAGCACGAAAAAACACTCGACATGCACTTCCTGATGTTTTAACCTTTCCACACCGCTACACACACACGCACACGCACACACACGTGTGCGGAGATCCGTGCTGGAATACGATGGTGTTGTGTTTTCTAATGTGCGTGATGAGGAGCAGCTCTGAGTGACTGACGTGTTTCTATCTGAGGTGAATCTGAGGTGCGCGAGCCATCACGCAGCGAGGCAAAAAAAAGAAAAGAAAAGAGCACTGCGGCTCGCGCACGGACTCAAAGTTCAGTCAGTGTGAGGTGGGAGAGATGACAGCGCGCGCCTGAGACACGACATCTGAACAGGTAGGACAAAAGAGGGAGAGAGAGAGAGAGGGAGAGGGAGAGAGAGAGATGTAAAAACGTTGTTCAGGACAGAGGAGTGTTTGTAGTAGACAGCATCGCTGCACCGGACATGGTAACACACACTGACTGACTGGTAACATACTATTGTCCGACGCTGCAGCGCGCGCGCGCTCGGGTGTGTGTGTGTGTGTACGTGCGTGTGTGCGTGTGGAGGAGAATCGCATCAATGCTCGACTTTTAAACTCGTTTACCCGATTCTGTGCGCGTCATTTAGCGATTCTTCTCCACACACACTAACTCGGTTGCTGCGGTATGTGTGTGTGCGCACGCGCATCGTATGAATGCTCGACTTTTAAACTCGCTTACCAGGATTTTTTGTGCAATATATTTATACCTATAGATTTCCTAAATGATTTCCCTACACACACACACACACACTAACTCGGATGCTGAGGTGTGCGTGTGTGTGTGTGTGTGTGGAGGAGAATAGTAGCAATGCTCGACTTTCAAACTCGTTACCACCATTTTGTGCGTCACTTTTATTGTTTAACTATCATAAGTGATTCCAAATAGATTCTAACTGGAAGCATACACAACTCAGACCCTGTGAACTCTGTGTGTGTGTGTGTGTGTGTGTGTAAGGCAATCATGTCAATGCTCGACTTTTAAACTCGTTTACCAGGATTCTTTGTGCAATACATTTATAAGTATATATTACACACACACATACACACACACTAATTTGAATGCTGAGGGGTGTGCATGTGTGTGTGTGTGTGTGGAGGGCAGTCAAATCAGTGCTTGACTTTTTAAGTCATTTACCACGAATCAGTCCCTGCTAACTGTGTGTGTGTGTGTGTGTGTGTGGAGGGGAATCACTTGAATGCTTGACTTTTAAACACATTTCACACAATTCTGTGGAATATAGTTATCATCTGAATTTTGTAAGTGATTCCCCTCTACACTAACTCACATGCTAAGGTGTGTGTGTGTGCGTGTGTGTGTGCGTGTGTGTGTATGTGTGCGTGTGTGTGTATGTGGAGGGGAATCGTATCAATGCTCGTCTTTGAAACTCATTTCCCACAGGTTTGTACATGTGAATTTCAGTGCTGTGTTTCTTCTCTCTCAGTTGACCAGCATAACCCCAGAGCTTACTTTATTTCTGAATTTCTTTAACATCATTTACATAACATCATCATAACAACACCTCATATATGTACGGCGATGTACAGCTACAGGAGATGCTCAGAGTTCCTGTTGGATGTTACGGGTCTCATAACAAACCTAACTATAAACACTGAAGCCATTTGTGCAAGAACAAAAGGAGAGACATACAGCTGTATGTAGCCTTTTCCATTCTTACATATTATCTACCTAAACACCATTCTGCACTGTAATAAGGCTGTTTAGGAGCACCTTGCAAACTGAGACACACGGATAAGTGCACGTGTAGTCGTGAAAACAGCCTGCTCATTTACACTCTGCACTTGAAGTCAGAGGAAAGTCGATCTTGGTGGCCGGACATCTCAGTAAAAGCTTTACTAATGGCTTTACCCGGCCTGACTGACCTGGTCATCCATCATCTGCATTTAGTCATCCATCATGCCAGATGCCTCTTTCGGGAAACAGTAGCCTCTGCCAGTTGTCCTCTGCACCGTGCAGAAAGTCTGAAACGCTTTGCTGAGTCTGAACGCGGTGATGCTGCTGCAGCTTTTCGCAATTTTTTGGTACATTTAGTGCGTTATCTCACCGACTGATACAGTGCCGTCGTGCCATTTTCTCACAAAGTGAAAAGTTTCAGTGCATGGTTTTAGAAAGTCCAAAAAGCGAACAGAAGATATTAAGTACTGCTTATCAGACAGGCATATTGGTGTCACTCGTTGGCTTTTAGAAAAAAATATGCTTAAGCACATAAAAATACTCATCACTAATTGAGTATCTTTACATTTTCATTTCTTCGTTAATTGACACTTTTATGCAAAGAGATTTATGAGGCAGAATCGAGTCTAAACATAGAGCTGTTGAAGCAGCTGAGATTTACACAAGACATGTATCGAAGTGCTGCAAGACTAAGGGCGTTTTCTCACTTGGCTCATATACTAAAGTCTTCACGCCGGATCGATTGTGGGCTCGGTCTTTTGCTGCGAAAGATGGGGAGGGGTCGAGACGAATTCCTCCCAAACTGCAGCTCAGTGGCACAATTCTGTGCACAAAATGTTTACACTGTACACCCATTTACCATTATTATTAACATTTATTTAACTGAAGTATAATTTATTATTTAACTGATGTATCGTTTAGTTCACTTGTGTTCCTTTAGATTTGCAAACCAAAAATATCCAAAAATATATTTTTTTAATGTTTGAATGCGTTCCTTTTCTAGAAGGCATTCCATGTAATAATATGAAGACCAAGTGGCTCCCGAGTGGCGCAACAGTTTGCTCAGAGATCGTGAGTCAGAATCCCGATGCTGCTACGTCACCCAGGAGTCCATGAGAGCAAAACTGGCCGTGCTGTCTGGGTAGGAGGGATGAAATACTCTCTCTGCCCTGTGAGCTCATATATGTGGAAGGGGGCAGATAGCATGAGCAGTAATTCGAAATGATGCACTTGGCTGGCTTCTTGTGTCTCGGAGGAAGCAGGTGATAGCCTTCACCTCCTGGGTTGGTAGCTGTTATATGATAGGGGAGATCTCACCGGTGAGTGGGAATTGGGCAACGCTAAATTAGGGCGAAAATCAGGGGAAAAAATCCTCATATGCAGACCACATCACAGCTTTCACTACCATTCTGAAACTTAAAGAGAAGTAACATTAACCAATCAAAGGCCCATCATTTAAAGTGAACCCAAGGCCATTGTTGTCAAGTGGACCAGAGATCAGTTCCCTGGACAAAAACAGGGAACAGTGCAAGATTAGTTGCAGAAAGAACAGAGAGAACCACATGTACGCACGAGGGCGGAAGGTGGTGGTTGTAGTACTAAGGATTGCAGGAGTACAAATACAAAGAAGATGCACAAATCAGTCAGTTCATTAAGAAATTATAGAACTGAGTAAAGCTAACATCTTTTATAATAATGTATATAATATGGCTCCAATAGTCATTTATTCATGTGAATTAATCGACAAAGAATCAATTAATTGGCTTAACTGTGGCTTGGAAATATGACCCGCTGTAACAAATATCATTCATAAGCCAAAGCTGATTAATCAGTTATTTGTTGATTAATGCATATGAATAATTGACTGTTAAAATGTCTATTTTTTTGCAATAGTTCTAGTATTTCCAACTCTAATATTTATATTAATAAAAAGCTGTGAGCCTTTTTCAGTTCATAAGACTGTAATATTATTATTATTAGTATTACTTGTTGTGTAACCACCTTAAATGCCTAAAATATTAGAAGGACTGTTCTATCATTTGCCATTTTTGTTTGATTTTCTTTTTCCCCAATAATTTAATGTAAAACAAAACTGTGTGGAACAACATAACTTTTAACATCTTGTTACTCTACTTTACATCAATAACCAATAATTTAATTACAGATAAATAATTTGATTAAGGAATTCTTGGAATTTGTGGATTTAAATGGATCTCTAGGTCACACAGACGTTGCCTCATCATTCATCTTAACAAGTTAAAATGAAACTGGTGAAAAGTAAACCGGCCTCAGCTATGAAACTGTTATCCATATTTTAGTACTACGTCGAAAAATGATCAAGCCCCTTCCATGAAATTTATTAAGAAGCTATAATATTGAAATTTTTTTTAGAATATTTCAGGTACCAAGGGCAAGCTTTCTTGTGCTTCCGTTTTTAACGTCCGTGCATCATCGATGTGCTGCTATTTGCGCATGCAGCTTTTGTGTCGTGCTTTTGCTATTTTGAGTGACACTATCACTCTGTGTGTTAGATTTTTGCTTTTTTGACTCCTGTCTCATTGCCGAATTCATGTAAAGTTCTGTCTGCGATGTGCGATTTCCTCCATGGTGCTGCAGGTGTCCATGGAAAGAGGAGATAAGAGGGAAGAGATGTAGGTGGAGTGAACGAGCGTTGGGTAATGATTATGAAATGACTGACAGGAGACCCTAAACACAAACAAGCGTTCGGGACCAGGAGGCAGTTTTCCAGACAGCTATTTAACACACTTGTGCTGAAGCCGTGGCTTAGACCTTTTTTTTTTTTTTCTTCTACATATTTTTTCCATGTTACTTGTACAATTATTTTACAACTATTACACCTTAATAGTTAAATGGCCTTGACAGTGGTGGACATTGCTATGTGGTGCAATAGTCGCCTTTAACAGCTTTAGTGCTATATTACATACACAAAACAATAATATACTAGTAGCTTTATGTTTGTAATATTTGGATATTGTTTTAAATATCTTAGGAAAGCCATGTAATCGCTTAGGCTATTTAGCATTAAATATTTGTGGCCATAATCCCCGTTCAACTTTTGAGCCAGTGAGCTTTTCCTCTCCACTGCGCTGTGTGTCATCAGCACAAACCATATGCAAGCTGTCATCACAGGCTCACCTGGGAAGCTCCCATTACCACCCTATTAACACGACAGCTTACAGCAAATTACCACGCGCGCAGGCGACATGTGCACAGACTTCTGCAGGGGAACAAGGATGTGATAGTATGGTAAGCGCGTAGTCCTCACATCACAGATACGGACAGCTATTCCCTAAGCTCTGCACATTAAAGGATTAACTGATATAGACTTTGGTGCAATGGCCTTAATGCAGCTGCTGCATACAAAGTAGCGCAAAGGCGTACGACGATAAAATAGCGTCGTTATTTATTGCAAGACGTTTGTTGTTATACTGTGTGGTGTGTCGTACACTTTCACACACCCACATTAAACCTGATCTAAAAACAACAAACACATACAAATTACAGATTTTTTTTTAATCAAATATTGTCAGTAGTCAAAGGCAAAGGAATTTCTTTAAAGAATAAAATGATAGTTTTTCTGTTATGAATCAAGTATAAATCATCACTTGGTAAAACACTTGCTGCTTGACAGCCAGGAGCTGGCACCTCATTTGGCATTTTTAGAATAACCCTAATAGGCAATTAACAGGATATTATACAGTAATGATTGAACACGCATGGACCCAATTGCACTATTTGCAGAGTTCAACAGCAAACTACCTAATACAAATGCAGAAAGCAAATCCCTAGTAACACACACACACTGTAAATTGTAATATGTTGACTTTACTTAGTTGACTTTACTTTTTTTTCTAAATTTAAATTGTGAATAAGACTTATGTCATTATAGTGAACTTGAATGTTGTTAGCTAAAGATCAGTAGGAAGGTTGACTACTATATAATACTGGTTAAGACCATTTAAATACTTGTCTTAAGTAGACAGGTGATAATTCTAGGGCCCCAAGTTAATGCTACCCAGATGCTTTTATAAACATATAAACAATCAGAAATCCACCAAAACTTTTTTTTTTTTTTTTTTTTTAGAATTTTTAACCTTTTTTTCCACAGCTATATGGTAATATCATAAAGCCATGAAAACACCAAGCCATCAAGACAATTTTGACTTCCATGAAAAATCTCCCAAGAAAGCTAGCTAAATAATTAACATTGCATGCTCCAAACCAAGCACCAACTCCTACCTAGCTGCTACCTTCCAAATGAATGATGTGCTAGCATTGTAGCTTAGCCTGCAGTTGATATCTTTGGTGAAACATTTTGTCATTAGATTATCTCTGCCACGTACCACAGTTCTTCTTCTTCTTTTCTAATTCTTGTTTTCTCTTTTTTTGTCTGGTTTTCAGATAGCTATGTTCTCTTCGTTCTGAAAAGTGTAATATTTCAAAAGAAACTTTCAGACATACTAGTGAAATGGGGCCTCATTTAAGGGGGTTCCTGGTATGACGTCGCGCATTAACAGTCGAAAGTTTCGGGAGAGTACCGAGAGACTTTCACGGAGTCCCCTCAAAATCCAGGGGACTGCCGTTCCGTCCGGGGTGTATCCTCACCTCATGATAGTGTTCCTAGGATAGGCTCCGGATCCACCGCGACCCTGACCAGGATAAAGCGCTTACTGTGATAAGTAGACAGTACACAAAAAGGAAAGTTAGATTCACAAGACTAAGCATTTACTAAGAGAACGACTAAATGTACAGTAAAATGTGAAACAATTGGAAGCAAAAACCAATGTTTAACTTTCCTTGACTATCAACCTAGTTTTTTAGTAAGCATAGCTAGTTTAAGGAGTTTAAGGAGTACGAGTGTGCTGTTTGCTGATTGGTAGTTTCATATTTCCTGAGAAGTCTCATTAAATATCCTATTTAATAGACAGCCTCATCGTCACAGGCAGGGAGCTTTGCCTTTGAGGAACAAAGTCTAAATTAATAAAAGTGCACAATCAATTATCAAGCCCTTGTAGCCTGCAGGTTCAAAATGACTACAGAAAAAGACATTGATTTTCTCCTTTTTAAGATGAATAATTGAAAGCCTGAATATTTCATAACAAGAGTCTTTTATCATTTTTATTTTATTTATTTATTTAAAAAAAAAAAAACATTTTTTTTGGTGCATTTTCTATTTAACCTTTATTTTGCCAAAACAAATTAAAGTAAATATATTTATTTAAAAATTAAAGTAATAAGCACCATTTAAGCATAATTTTTAGGGTCGATCAACTTACATATCATGTGACCTACTCTGCAATAAAATAATTAATGAGGGCGGCTCACTAATTATTTTATTATTTATAATGTCATATTATATTATGACATCACTTCCAGGTTATAAACTAATGCAGAATCACGTCCCTTGGGAGTGTTTTTATTTGTTAATTAAAGTAAATCAGCTCCCCTGTACATTTGTTAATGTACTCTGCGTGCATATAATCAGTTATTCCTTGTTGAAACTTTTAAACAAACTGCTGGTCATTTATTAAAGGTATAGTCAACTAATTTGGCAGACATTTGCTGGAGCTTGTTTTGAAATGCAAAATTAAGGCAAATACAGTAACTTCTTTCAGTAACTCCAAAGCCACACCCCAAACCACATGGAGACTCCATGCTTAGGCTGGAAAGTCTGAATGTTGGTGTAATGCTATGGAAAGCATTCTGCATGGACAGGCAACTAGACACGCCCCCTTGTCTTGATTGGTTGGATAGAATGCTGATGCAGCTCAAATAAAATTAAATAAATAAATCCCATTGACGATGCTTTTTTGACCATCACACTCATATGTGCTTTTTGAACTTCCCATTGCAGATTTTGTCTTCAGCTTGCTGTTATAATAATCTCCACTCTTCTGGGAAGGCTTTCCACTAGATTTTGGAATGTAGCTGTGGGGATTTCTCCATCAGCCACTCCAACCTTGGCAAGCCATGTCTTCATGGAGCTCGCTTTGTGCACAGGGGCATTGTCATTGAACATTCCAGTGAAGGGAAATTGTAATGCTACAGCAAACAGAGACATTCTATAGAATTGCTTGCTTCCAATTTTGTGGCAGCACTTTGAGGAGCACCCACATATGGGTGTGATAGTCAGGTGTCCACAAACCTTTGGCCATATAGTCTGTCTTCAGTGATTAATAATAGAAATTACATGCACTTGAGGTAGTTCAGTCTCCGATGGTTCTCCACCTCAGTCGTATTAGAGCACAACAGCTTGGATATGTATAGCTCAAGCGCTGATCCCTGAAGAGGCTTTCATTTTGTATAACACTTTAACATTTAATCCCTCACCTGGCCAGCTGAGCTTCAGACCCTTTGGCAAGACTTCGTTCTACTGCCCAGACTGTGCTCCACTTCTCTGCTGAAACAAGGTTCCATTTTATTTAATTTTATTTATATATCACTTTTAATAATAGATGTTGTCAGAAAGCAGCTTTACAGAAATCCAGATGGCAGATCTGGATCCCTAATGAACAAGCCAGAGGTGGCGGTGGCAAGAAAAAACGACATGATAAAGAAACCATGAATCTGGTTCCTCTCAAGGTTCTCTTGCTGATGGGAGACAGAATGCCAATATGGAGGTTAGGGCAAGTTATTCAACATCTGGGAGAAAATGTCTCGTATCCTGTTTTAAAAGGCATGTGATGATGGACAGGAAAGCCTACTTTAATTTTCATCATTGGTGATTCTGGTGAAAAGGGATATTTATATTCTTTTTAACTGTTAATGAATTAATGAACTTGATTCATGATTAGGATGCATTTAATGTTGCATAGCACCAATTACACTCATTAAAGTCAGAGAACCATGAAATCATTTATCAAGTTGGATGTGAATAAATTTATTTGTAAATTGTTCCTGAAGACATTTTACAAAAAGAAATGTGGCATTCAATAAACTGTTACATTGGTAAAAATGTTCATATCCTACAAAGGCTCCTGAGTTTGTGTATAGTTGTGTACCCACTAACGTGAACCTTGATTGATCAGCTTAAATTCGTATAACTGTCGATGAGTTACTGCAAGTTACTGCGAGTTACTGCGATATGCATTATTCTGTCTCGCATATTTATTTAAATTACTAAACACACATCAAATTTAGTAACCATTTTGTCATGCTTGGTGATGACTTGAAAGAAATCAAAATAAGACTAGCTATTCAATGAAGACAAAAGTAATGGTGCCCTATAAAAGGAGGAAAAGTTAGTGTGTGTCTATGGTAGCTGACTTACTGCAGTGGCTGAGCTGCATTACTCTAACATTTAGCGTACGTCACACTTAGGAGGCATACTTTCACCATTTAGCTGTCATTTTGTCATTTTAAGCTCCTTTTATGGAGTTTTGTGTGCGTTAGTAAATGTAAATTAGCTGTACTGTGAACACGCTTGGTACTTTACGACTGATTTACTGGCTTTTTTCAACCTACGCATTTGAGTGTGAGGAAAATCAGCATTACCAAAACTTTTGTAAATGTAAAACTTTGTCCTACAAAAATATTTACAGACAACTTAATAAAGGATTGATTAATGACAATTAACCGTTGCCAAAAGAAACTTTTTTTTAGGTAAAACTGTGAACCTTGAGTTCGTACTTTACAGCTGAGATGACAAAGCAGTTTAGCTAAGCCAGGTTGCATTACTGAGTCAAGACTTCTATATTCTTAGTATATTCTATATAATATGTATATTCAGATTCATATTACAGGTTCATGTTACTGCTTATATAGTGCAGTCCAAAAGTCTGAGGCCGCACTGAACAGCTAGGCCTAAAATTTCCAATTTTATTTAAAATTGGAAATAAACAGAAGTTTTAGAAGTTTCAAGTAAATATTCTGCTTTTCACTCGAGTTGTGGCTTATAATATAAATCTGTAATGAAAATTTTTTGTACAAGAAATTAGAAAAGAATGCAAAGTAGTAGCATTGAACCGCACTTTATTTTTTCTGTCTTCTTTATCAGTTGAATGTTTATTCATAGTGGCTCAGGCATTGTCATGTTCTTGAGTCCAGATGGAAACTGTCCTAAACACACTGAACACTGAACTTGAAAATAGCAGTGGCTCTAATTAACAAACTAATCAAAATCAGATGCTGCCACACTTTCTCAAATTTGCTTATTGTCATAGTCCTAGATTTTGGTTGTGCGATTCTCTCATATTTGACTTAATATTCATGTCTACACAAAACATTTTGGCTCATTTATTTTATTAAAGAAAAGCTGCAGTTTAGAAGAAGTCAACACCAAAAGCGTTGACAAGGATGCCTGAACTGCCTGGTCCTGAAATAGCCTTAAAATATACTTCAGACAGGAAGAAAAACTGTTTCAGACTTTTGACCTTGCTTAAAACTTGACCATGTTTGGATCAATTTCAAAATCGAATCAGTTCATTTGTTGGTTACAGTGATAAAGGTGATAATTCCATATAAATCCTATAAACATTCAACCACTTGCTCTTGAAATATCCTGCTCTCAGAGGGATGGATGTACAGACAACCCGAAAACAACAACAACAACAACAACAACGTTTTCCTTGTGGGGACCAACCACATGTCCCCACAAAGTCAAAATGGTCTTGTTCCTATCCTTGTGGGGACTGAGATATAAAAGCAAGAAATAAAGCCCCCAACAAGATGTAAAAACAAACACACTCATACACACACCTGCAATCTAACGTTTCCTGCTGTTTGTCACACCACAGGTACAAGCAAAAAAAAAAGAAACTCAAATTTTTACCCCCTGCAATTTACCGAGGTGCTGGAACGCTGTTTCGGATTGTTCCACCTCACTTTAACGCAAACCTGTAGTGGAAAAGTGGTGACTTTCCTTTCGTTTTTTTTTTTTTTTTTTTACCTTAATGCCCTGCACAGTTCCACAGGATGTTAACAGCTTCTTGTGGCTGTCTAGTCATCAGTGGCTTGAGGAAAGTGCTGGAGGCTCGACAAAGCTCAGCCTATGAAGCGCAGCTCATTTCCAAAGCAATTTACCAAGCCACTACCCTGCTTCATAGTCTGTGAACAGAGTGTACTCATGTATGTTCATGTCTATTTAAATGTGTTACTTGTTTATGTATTTTTTTTTTCTCTGCGTTTGTGCGCAGGCCTGTTCATGCGCACCTCTGTCACATTTTCTATGGATTCCTTAGCGGACAAGCACGCTGTCAACTGGCGAGCTATCAAATGTAAAGTGGCTGGCATCAGAAAAAAAAAAAGAAAAAAAAAGAGAGAGACAGGCTAGCACACTTCCATATGTGCACACAGATGGACACACTCAAGGTGCTCGGCTGTTTGGGGAAATGGATGGGTAGTGTTGAATCACCAGTAAGTAAAAGTGCATTTGCTGGCGCAGGAGTGCTCATCTGGACACTCAGGACTTATTTTGCAAAGAGAGAGCAAGGGGGAAAAACTTGGACAAGCAGGAAAAAGTGAAGATTTAGTCATGAATCTGACTCATCATTCATTTTTTTTTTCCCATTTGCACCGCATTTTCATTCCAAAATGCAACTCCGACTTCACAGGGTATACTCTATTTCAGTTGGAATTAAAAAAAAAAATTTTTTAACTCTTTATTAAAAGTAGTGGTAGTGAAGGTACAAGTTTTAATTAAAAATCCTGTTTTGCGCTAGGGGGTCATATGGCCAGCTGGTGTTTGGGGTGAGGTTAAGGTTTCTTGGCACGGCACTGCCACTGAAATATTGAAATGCTATAAAACAGAAGGGATGAGGAGATTCATGGCTGCAATTTTTTGTCTGAATGCTTCAGGGTCATAACTCAAAAGCAGCCCAGATTTCTCTTATTATGCACAACAAATGGTATAAGCCATCGCCCAGGTTTGCTCAGCTGTTGCACAAAAATGACCTCGTCTTTTCATTCTGTCTCTTCTTCTTAAATAACAAATATGTTTAAATTTAGCAGTGGACGGTTTGTACTTTTAAAGTCTTAAATTGCCTGCAGGTTACACAATAACTGTCATCAGATGAGAGGGGAAAAAAGCACAGAAGTACCTAGAATTGCAATTCAGAGTTTATGAATATGCAAATGAGGAGTGCCCCAAGCCTTACACCGACCCATTCCCTTCTATTAGTAAATTAGCGTAATAACAGAAGACAAGCAACATTTTTTTTTCATACCAGAAAATGATATTCTCTTTCATTTTAAGACACAATAACATACAGAACAACAAGACATGGTAAGAGCACATCTACACACTCAAATTTCTCCTAAGAGCTTTTAATAACAAAAAAAAAAGATTTTTATAAATATTATGGTAATTTAAATAGAGTTGAGTGTTACATTCTGGTACACATGTGCACATAACAGGACCATTTTGGGAAAGAAATGCTGTACTTATACACAATAATGTTTTAATACTCGTTATTGGTTTGGTCGGAAGGTGTTTAATTTTCTATAACAGCAGATCTGACAGAATTCATTCAAATCACAGGTTTATATTAATGCTCATGTTCTAATACGTTATCGTTTACTGTGTGGCGGACGCTCTAGGTACGTGAATAATGTCTGAGGTGGTGAAATCTTCTGCGAGGAGATGTTTATTTAGCATTTTCGGAAGGAGTCTCCAGTGTCAACATTTTGCAACAGTCAAGAACTTGTAATGCCTTCAGGACGAAGAGCTTTACAGTTTCTCTGAATTTATTTGTCTTATGCACTTCAAGAGAGAGAGAAAAAAGAGAAAGACAATTGTTTATAGCTGTTATAGTGTAAATGATAACAGAAAGTTGTTCCGCAGAGATTCCACAACATAGCTGAACGTAGCTATAAATCGAACAAAAATGATGTACTTTAATAAATAAAAAAATGCTAGTGTAGACAAATTGCTGCTGTATAAGAGAAATAAATCACTTGTACTGGGATGTGCTGTTATTACAAAATAATCACATTCAGTGTTCGGCCACATCGCACCAGCTGATCATTGTTTATTTTCCAGTAACAGCATGCCCCAAAGTGTTTTATTCCATATATATTTTCCACTAAACATACTGAATAATGCAACGCTATGTAAATGCATAACACTACATATGTATTATTTGTACAAATTCAGTACGAATTTATATGAGTCAAGGTTATACTTGATTAACCTTGATATACTTTCAAGGTTAATCTTTAATGATCCTGCTGAGTCAAATAATGTGAAAAAATCAGTGCACCCTGGGTAGTGCTTATAAGCTAATTAATGTAAAATCCAATAAAATTATTAGAACTGCTGCGAATCTTGTCTAAATTCAGATTTCTAACTACTTTCAAACAATCAGTTGCTCAGTTCTGCTTCTCCAGCTCATTTCATGTTGGACGGAGCTTTCTTATTATTGAAGCACACATGCCTGCCTCTTGCTCGCAGCGCTTAAAGACTATTAGTAAGGCTTAATATGAGTACGGTGGGATAGAAGCATGTTCCTGAGATTTCTAGGTCTCTAGAAGGCATTGCTATAGATCTGATGAATGAGGCTAAAGAATATAATAATTAATTAATAGCCCACTTCGCTTGGCTTCCATGTGTGCTCGTGTTCGTGGTTCTCCGTGGGGCAGCTGCAGGGCTCAGTCGAATAGTAGTGATTGCACAGCGAATTTCAGTGTCAGTGAATCGAACACATGTCACACAGCTAAAGTCCAATTTAAAAGTGCTCCTCTGGGTTACCCTGTAATGTATTAAGCATCCCCTGTGGTACTTTAGAAAGTTGTTGCTAATACCGGATACTGATCAGTATTTGTTGATAGATGTGTTTCCTCAGATAGGAATGCAAACATGTATATTTCTTATTTTATCTTATCTTGAGCTGATAATGAGTATTATAGAAAATCTCAGTCTGGACATGTTTATGACAGCACGTCTGCAAGTTATTTCAGTTATGAGATGTGTTGATGAGGTGAGGTGTTTGGTCCCCGCATCGCACCCAAAAAAAATGATTCGAGCCTAGAATCTTTATTTATTTCAGCTTTGTCAGAAATCCAGTGGGTCAAAGGTTTACATACACCAAGTTAACGGTCTCTTTAAACAGTCTGGAAAATTCCAGAACTTGATGTAATGACTTTTAGATGCTCCTGATTGGCCAGTTGTCATAATTAAGACTAAACTGGGAGTGGCCTAGGTGTATGTAAACCTTTGGCCTAAACTATACCTAACAAATTACATGCAAAAAGTAAATAAAATGTTTTTTTTTTTCCCCTTTTTCTGGTTTTTAAAACATGATTGTTCTCCAAGCAACAATGAATTATAAAAACCACCCTGGATATGAAATGTGCTTGTCCCAGGTGGCCAGACTACTGACCGGTCCAGTCATGGTTAATACATGAAGGCTCAAGGTCTCCCACTCTGATGTAATTATAATCCTATCTATTCAAACTCATGGATTCATCTTTTGATGAAAAGTAATTTTATTGTTGTATGGCTGCTCTGTACACAAGCTCTTTTGAAAACAGTTCGTAAGAAGCTCATCTACAGTGAAAATAACACTTAAAAAGAAAAAAGTTTTCTGTTTTTTTTTTTTGTTTGGTTTTTTTTTTTTTTTTTACAGTTTTACATTTTACGTAGAAAACTTAGCATCACATCAGCTGCTTGCAGTTTGCAGTAATTATTATTAAGATATTATGATATCTAACATATCTCAGAAAAGTGTATTGTGACATAATTGATGATATATATATTATACCGTCATATCGCTCAGCCCTACTGTGGTAATGCACAATTTGACAGTAATAAGCAGTAGCTAAAAAAAAGTTGGATATAAAAAAGACAGCTGTGTTACGAAGCTGCTTCCATATTTGGGATGTTGAAAGACAGCACTGAGAATGAAGTAACTCTCTCTTCTAGAAGTCATTTTCAGCTTATATAAAGATCATAATTTGCAGGTCATTTTCCGGCGATAGCTCATCGGAGCGATACTAGCGGAATGTTCCAAATCACTATTGGCTGCAGTCAATCATCAGTACCGGTGTAATTGTATGTTGGCTGAACTCTAATGAAATCAGGAGTGTGTAATCTTTGCTTGATGCAGGATATAGCTGAGCTAATGGAGAAAGAAACTCGTTTTTATTGTGGTCAAGTGCTACATTTAAATAGCCATTTTCTGGGTGTAATTTCAGAGACATTAACGCGGTTGACTCTTTCATTACTAGAGAGGAATCTGATCACTCCAGCAGGATCTCTCTGACTGCCTCTCCTGGGCCATTATTCACATAATGGTATGGGACTGTGCGAGGGAAATTTCTCCCTCTCTCCCTCAGATTCTTCTTCTCCTCCAGTGGATATGAAATATGATGTTTGGAAATGTAATTATTTCAGTAATTCACTATAAGAGGATAAATTGAGGATTGATTCTACCTGCACTGTGCTGGAGGCATGCAGTCTCTAGGTGATGTGGTTAAAAGACTTGAGTTTTTTTTTTTTTTCATGCCCGTGCTCCTGGGGATTTGCACTATTGAAGCCTGAATTCTGTCCCAATTGGTCAGAAAATTGGCTTGGTCTTTGGGCGATTAGACTTCAGATGAACCCTTTCATGTGTATTTGCGCTTCCTTAAGGCAAGGCTGCAACCAATTTTAGTCAGATTTTCAGATATGTATATTTTTTTTTGATAAAGTGCATCTATAACATGGTTTTTGTTTTAAACTGTAGTAATAAAATTCAACAGGAATGTGTTAATTTGACTTAATTTCACTGTTTTTGTTCACTCATGTCCACTGCATTATCTTAAAGCTCCGCCCCACTCCAATCACATCATGTCATATATCTTTGAAAAGCTTGTTTCCTGAAATATACATCAAATTCCTTTATATACCTTATAAAGCACACGTACTAGGATAAAACCACATTAAACCACCATATTGTTCCTCAAAATCAGCAATATATATAAAATCTAACGTAAATTTGTAAAAGATCAGCAATTCCTCTGTAATATCCTTCATATATATATAAATTATATATATATATATATATAGGAAAGATATTACAGAGGAATTGTTGATCATTTTCAAAATTACATTAGATTTTATACTAAATAATCACCTGTGGTGTTTTATAGTAAAGTAATTAAATTATTTTCCAACATACTGTTAAAGTTTTTTTGTTTTGTTTTGAGAGCATCTTCACAATTATAATTCAACATTCAAGAATAGATTTTTGGTTTTATTAAGTATAAAACTGACTCATAGTTACTTAACTGACGCGTCATTTGCATACAAATAAATGCAATTTTTGAAAAAGTTCAAATACAGAAAATAAAATATCAGCAATCAACAGGCGAAGATTGATTGTGATATCTATTGTTATAAATTTAATTTAAATTACACAATTCACCTGTAATGTCTTGCATTAAAAGACAGACATGTTTTCAGGTTTTATGTCTTGGTGCTGGATAAGTCTACATGGACCGCTGTACAATGTGGCTTTATGATACTTGATAGAATTGGAGCTTGGAAGCTGACAAACGTGTGTGAATATGAATTTTGTATATTTGAATTATATACACATCACAATTATATACATATAAAATTCAGTTTTTTCCTGTATTCGTTTTGAACTTTCTAACTTTGCCTTAAAATTTTTTTCTAAATATAATTTCAAAGTACAGGTGAAGATTTTGGGACTTTAAAAACTCAGCACCCAAAATCCAAATGTCAAAAATACCGATTTAATGTAAATTAGCTCAAAGGCCAAGAACAGGGAAAAGTAGACGATTTCCGAAACGTATTTAAGTTTTTATGTTCTACTGAAATAGATAAATTCCTTTTAAGCAGTTCACAGTTAGCTAACGATTGCCAGCAATCTAACTAGCCAGAATGTTACCTTAATAGTTATTCTCGGCATTGACTGTTTAATGTCTTTGTAAAAAAAAAACTAGCTCTTTCAGTACAATTTAAAAACATTTTTGTTTGTTTCTGAAAGCATCCACTTTCTCCCTGGGAATCCCAGATGCTCTACCTTTGGTCTACAGAAAATCTGTATTTCTGAAATGAGAATTTTTGAGGTTTCTTTTTAGAGTTTGGATTCTTAAAAATCCTAAAATGGTAACCTGTAAATTTTGAATATGTTTCTAAGGGCAAATTTTACTATCAAGTTCAAAACGAAGATTGGCTGAAATAAATGTATTAAATACACTACAGAAAAAAGAATTGTATTTAATCTAATGTGTTTGTAATTCACATATTCAGAATTCTTATTCAGATACTTTTGTCAGCTTCCAAGCTCCATACTGGCGATAGAGGATCTAAACCTGATTGTTTATTGGTTTGGATCCGTCACTGTCTGTAGCACTCGCTACTTAAGTAATCCCGAAACAGTATTTACTTAATACACTCCCTGTCTCACAAATCTCTCTCTCTCTCCCTCTCTCTCTCTCCCTCTCTCTCTCTCTCTCTCTGACCTGTGGGGGAAACAGTTCTAATTACTGCAGCGGACTCGTTCCTCTCAGCGCTTGAGCTGCTCTCATTGCTGTCCATTAGCATGCTGAGGAGGTCTGGGGCCTGATAGAAATGCTGATTTATAGACAGAGAACGACATTAATCCCTGATCGCTCGGTAAATTGAGCCTGCACTGGGGATAAAATCCTGTCCCTCCTCTCTTCAATCCCTAATGTTTAATATGCGCATTATCACCCATACATGGTAGCTTCGTATTTCCGTGAGTAAAAATGCCTGAGAAGGTGATATATTGGCTGCTCGTTGGACGGCACGGTCTGTGATATGATTTTCGGTTTTTTATTTCCTCAAAAAAAAAAAAAAAAGAATGTAATGGAATGAAGTGCAGACTCCATGTGTGCCATGTAATATTCAGCATACAGAAATCAACAAGGCAGCTCATCAATATTTAGTATATATGCTGCATTGCCAGTTTATCGTGGCACATAATAAACCAGCATCTGAGTGGATATTGTTTTTTTTTTTTCCCTCCAATATACGCCAGGCTGCCAGTTTAATAAGGAACTAGATAGGTGGTGCCTAATAAACAATAAACAATAAAGCGATTATTTGCACTAGTGGCAGGTTTCAAACCGTCACGCCATACATTGTTGTGCGTTCCTATTTCCTGGCTGCACATTTCGTGTCGTTCTGTTTTTTTCAGCTCCTTAAAAGGTCCCGTTTTCCGAGCAGAAACAAAATAATGTGCAATCTGCTGCAATCTGTTGCTTTTATTTCTCCTCGCCTTGCTTTAGCTCTTCACAGAAAGCCGGCACTGATGCCTGACAGCTTTAAGTAGATTACTCACAGGCCTGTTTTAATGAGCAAGGCGAAGACAAGCCCACTCTGAGAGGAGGATAATCAGCCTTCACTGCATACACACGCTCGGCAAATCAGCCAGTACGCACAGCAATGAAAGTGCCACCTGTTGCTCATGCGCACACTCGCTGCGTACACGGGCAAACAAGCAGAATAATACCATATCCAGTATGTGCTTTAGTTGATGTGGAAATTGTTAATCTGGATAATCTGTCATCAAACTACTTTAATTAACCTGATCAGTCAAACGTCAACACAGACCGTTTGCTCAAGTAATGGCTCCGATTCATACGCGAAGTTAACCATGAACAATACTTTTGCCATTTTCTTTTTTAAGTCTAATTAAAAAGTTAATTAAAGTGAAATTAGCAGCACATACAGTAAATAGCGTATGCCGTGCAATTAAATTCAGTGCAAATGATTGAGCTACTCTTTCAGTGAATCAGTCAGAACTATGAAGTGTGATGTTCTCTCACAGAAACAGTGTGCTTATGTTGAGCCTTGTTTACACACACACGCACACACATCTTGGTGCCAGATACAACAGCACACCTTCAGAGGTCTTGTGATGTCCATGCGTCTACAGGTTAAAGCTGTTTTGGCAGCACAAGGGGGACCTACACAATATTAGTCAGGTGGTTTTAATGTTATGGCTGATCAGTATATATATATGTATATATGTGTGTACCACCACGACTAGTCAACTACTTGTGTAAAAAACATTGCTGCCAAAATTTTAAAAAATTCTAAGTTTAAATGGGAAATGAGTTCTCACTTTGGTCACCAGCATCATCCCCATCAGTCTGTTTCATCACCTGAGGTAAAAGTCACTTCGCATTCACGACATTAAGCACGAGTCTCTTCACTCAACTGATCTCTGTTCACACTAGCATCAGTGACAAAAAGAATCACTGATTCATTCACTCACTTCTGTCCTCTTGGGTAAATTTCTTTCTTTTACTAAATCAAGCAGAGCCCATAAGCTTTCTTCTCTTTTTTGATGATGATATGAAGCATCGCAGACATTTTGACAGCCGGTATCTAATCCCAAACTTTATTGATTAGGCTTATGCCTGTTTCACTATGACGTGTAGCCATTAAAAACTCGATCATGTTCAAGGTCTAGATAGTTAGCAAGATTTTAGACATCTTTAGGCAGACTGTTTACTGCGTTTGTTAAACTGGCTCCTTACGCAATGTGATTTTTGCAGGCAGACGGCAAGGCAAGGTCAGAAAGCAGTCTAAATAAAACCATTTCCACTTACGTTTCGAGATGTCAAGTATTTTTGTTTTGTGTTCTCAGCCATATCTTCACTGTATCACTAAATGGTTTTGTGTTTGAAAGTACAGTACTTAATATTTGTTACATGTTACAGCCTGGTCTGTGGTCAGGCTTTTACATGGAAAATCAGATGAGACCACGAGTTGATTAGACTCCTTTTTCCCCCAATGACCTGAGTAGGAGTGGAACAGTCTCAGTAGTTGACCAGGCCAAAATAACAAGCACCGCTAACAGGACAAGGATAAATTATGTAACCTAAATGTAAAAGTAAATAAACAAGCCTTCCTAGAATCTCTAACTAGTTATATACATGAAAAAAAAATCCTCAAAATAAAAATGTAGTCTTTTATAACATTTATATTATATTACAGTGGAAGCATTTTTAGAGCCTTAGACGAAACAAAAATTTACATAGTGACAATTAAACAAAAGATCCATAAGTGCTTCTTTAAATAAGAACTAAATCTTACATTATTAAGCTCTCAGATGCTACAGATCCCAATGGGACTCTGAAAGACTGCTTTATTAAAGGATGCAGTGAGAGAGTAGAAGTGTTAAAGCTTGCAGATTAAAGACTCGTAGATAACGCTTATATTGATTGTGAGATAAGATAAAAATGTTGTGTGGTACAAGTGGATAATTTGAGTGCTCAAGATCATTAGATCTAGATTTTTTCCAATAAAATACATCATCACAAACATGTCTTAATTTGGTTGTTCCTTGCCTTTCATAATTCTAGGAAAAACTGCATACAATTTTAGCTAAAAAAAAAAAAAAAGTAGCCAAAAATGTTGCATTTTTTTTTTTTGATGCATTGTGTACTTAGTTGCTAGTTTATTACACATCTTTCTATTACTGAGGAATCTGAAAGCTATCCTGAGAGTCTCACAAACATCCAAATCAAAAGCGTTAGGCAAACTCGAGTAAAGAAGTAAGCAAATGTACTCCAACGACAGGCCAAACACAACACTACCCAAGCAGTGCAAACACAAACAAGTAAGACAAAGCAGAAGCAATAGTTTAGTGCCATAGGTTTGTGTATTGTGTTTAAAAGGAAGTTGGAAACCAGCCAGTCAGTGAATAATAGGTGTGAACCTGGAACAGAAAAAACATACTGTAAGCCAATGGCATGAATGTAACTGAGATTGTAACATAAACAATTCAGTGAGGATGTTATGACACATTTAATCCTATCAATGATGGATGTAAAATATCTCCTACTTCCTTGATTTCACACAATATTTCAGTGACATCCTTCTGAACAGTCAATATTTCATTTAAAGTGTAATTGAAGTGAAAAGTGCAATACGTCGTGGGTTATCAGGGCTGTGGGGCGGGAGTCTGGAACATGTCCAGGTTATCATCTGAAGCCGAACTGCTGAGGCCTAACTGCTTCTCCCTCATTACCAGCGAGCACCATCAATATCAGACCTGCTACATGACATTTTCCTCAGGCTCTAATTCCTTTTTGCAGTCCTCACAACAGGGATGTGTCTGCAATCAGTATCAGTTATTCGAAGCACACTATATTGTTAGCCTTAGAGATGCATTGATATTGATAATGGAACCAGGTATCGGACTTGTTTACTCGTACTCATGCTCATGAAAATGCTCCGATACCATATGATTAGGGCTGGGCAATATTACGATATAAAATCGATATTGTAATAAATTACACCACAGTATACTTTTTTGTAAAAAATGTATTACACTTTATAATATTGCCATTCTTACATTTTGCTTAAAGTTGATTTGGGTGTATAGTTTATAAGAAATTAAGAAGTCAAATTTGACCATTTATATGGCTCGGCTAGAATTATGTACAGTCAGGTCCATAAATATTGGGACATCGACACAATTCTAACATTTTTGGCTCTATACACCACCACAATGGATTTCAAATGAAACGAACAAGATGTGCTTTAACTGCAGACTGTCCTTTGCAGTCAATTACAGCCTGAAGTCTGGAACGCATAGACATCACCAGACGCTGGGTTTCATCCCTGGTGATGCTCTGCCAGGCCTCTACTGCAACTGTCTTCAGTTCCTGCTTGTTCTTGGGGCATTTTCCCTTCAGTTTTGTCTTCAGCAAGTGAAATGCATGCTCAATCGGATTCAGGTCAGGTGATTGACTT
>CM040989.1:4396998-4410174 GCA_022985145.1 Pangasius djambal | reverse complement strand
AAAAAAACAGTAAGTATACGTATATAAATATAAAAAAAACTGTCTGGAAAAAGTGCACCATGTTTTAACTGACACTTTTATGTTATTAATTTATCGTTGTGCAGATGGGAGCAGATATGTGTTAATTATGTGTGTATGGTCTACTACTTGTCCCAGCAGCTGAGAGGAATCAGTTCTAAAGAAGGTAAAATGTTGTAGCTCTTTCCCTATGTGCCACTGCGTTTTGTGAATCATATCAGTGCAGATGAGTGAGTTAAAGTGGATTGATGTTATTATAAATGAGTCTGGAGGTGTGCACGATTGGGAATTGTAGTGTAATTAAAAACTTGCTTTATAAAAATGTTTGGTGAAGGATATGCACAAGTTTTTACTTCAGCGTGAGTTTCAATAAACCTGTTTGGGTTTGAAAAATGCAATGATTAACCAAATTTGATGACTCATTTTTGTATTTCAGTATTAGCTTACTTATTCTGTACCATTGGCATCACATTTGTGGATGGATAATTTGAGAATCCAGAAAATGTTTTTGTTTACTGTGATGACTCAGAATCAGAAAGTATGAGAAACCAGTATATAAACTCACAAAGGATTTTGATAAGAAACATATATTAATGAAAGAACTTGATACTCAGGATCACACACAGAATAACTAGGTTATTCACAAGATCACGTGAGGACAGACACAAATATATACACATTATGATCAACTCAAAACAACAATCAGTTAGATGATGCAGGACACAAGGTGTGTAAACTCTGCATGTTCTTTATTAGGACAAATGTGATATAGGCAGGTGCCATTACATGAGGATAATCCATATTCACAGTTAGAGAAAACAAAGGTTAAAAAAAAAGCAGAAAACAAGGCTCAGGACCAACTGATACAGAAATGCAAAATAAGACAATGGGACAACAAAACTGCAGGATATACGCAGACAAAATATTTAAGGGCACAATCAGGTAACAGACCAATGACAGGACAGGGGCGGAGTCAGGTCTGGAACACAAACAAAAGCGCATGGTAATGTATACAAAAGCATATAACATAAATCCAAATCAAAATGTCTGAGAGGTGGAATTCATGAGAGAGGACACTGATAACAAACGAAACACATGAAAACCAATGAACTACTAGGGGAAGAGAAAATGGAAGCAAGACATTAACAAAAGCACAAGGAGAACTAACGACACGAGAACTCAACACTTTCACTCTCAGTGTTTTATGCTGGATTATAACTATGTAAAGGAAAGTTAAATCATCTATAACAAATTCATTCCTGTTGAATTTTTCCCAAATCAGGGAATTACGTTTATGATCATATTTAAATTGAAGTTCATTACTAAACTTGAAATAATGTTAATAAACTTGAAATAATGAACTTGAAATAATGTTAACTTAAATTAGTAAGAGTTATAGGAAGAACAGTTTTTTTTTGGTAAGTTGCTCTGGATTTGTAAGTCACTCTTTTTTTGTAAGTCGCTCTGGATAAGGGCATCTGCCAAATGCTATAAATGTAAATGATAGTGGAATTTTGTACATTTGCTGCAATGCTCTGCCTTTCCTTGTTTCATTGCTCAAACTGCATCACTCCAGCTATCAAGAACAGACAAGTAATGGTGATTGTGAGCGTGTGGTGTTTATATCAATGTAATGCGTGGTCAAGGCCTTCCTCATGTCCCTCATGTCTGTGCGGCATTAGAAAGCAATCCGTGGGGATGTGTTTGCGTGGCCTGGTTTATCTGTCTGGTGTAAAGTGCTTGGAGAGGACTCCCTGCTGCTCACTTGCTGCTGAAGCGCATCCTTAGCGGCTTCTCAGATTTCCTGATCCAATGCAAAAATTAGCTGCAACTGTGAGCGTAGGTGACTTTAGTAAATTTTAATATAAATAAAGTCATAAGAAGAGCTACGGCTGCTAACTCTGTCTTTCCTATAACTCTTACTAATTTAAGTTGCATTTGTTGCTGTGATCAGCTAAGATGGTATTCACGGTTTATCAACTTTTAGTAAAGTTGCATGTAAATATTTTTGTATTTTAAACCAGATTTAGAAAAGTTTCAGTAACACTGATTGTATTCACGTGTGAATGCCAGGCAGTTGTACATTACCGTGGTTCACAGCACAGCTGATTTATATTCAGTGACCACCGCAAAACTCCGTAAAAGGTAAAATTCACAGAGAGCTGAAAAAAAGAAGACTAAATGATGAAAGACCGCCTCCCACGTGTGATATGTGCTAAATCTTCCAATAATGCAGTTCAGCCACTGCTGCGCATCAGCTACCATAGACCATAGTGCACACTAACGCATTCTTCTTTCATAGGATGCCAATTTTTTCCTAACTGAAAAAGCTAGTTTTATTTTTCTTTATGGATCTATGTATTTGTTTTAGATTGCTTTCTTTCTAGTCATTAAAATGAAACAGTCACAAAACTATTGCATAGAATTCTTACATTTGTGTGTAATTGAAATAAATAAGCGATTTCAAATTGACAGTGAAATACGAATATAAATTTGCAGCAACTCATCGACAGTTTTATGATTTGAAGCCGAGGCTCACATTAGTGAGACTCCTTATACATAGGTTTACACAAAGTCAGGAGCTCTTGCAGGATATGAACATTTCCTGCAAATGGAAGCAGAAAACTGATCTGAGCCCAGGTGAGATGATGTTAGCTGACCTAATTTATATCTTGACTGTGTTACTCCATGTGGGGATGTCAAGCTTTGTTTTTTTGACATCTGTTATGGAGTTGCATCAAACAGCTGAATTGCAATCGGGGGTCTTAACCAAACCAGCAGAAGAAAATAAAACTAAGATCAAACAGGTTCTTTCAGTTTCTGAGGAGCGATGAGCATTGGGCTTCTCAGATACTTGTGTACCCTCTTAGTCATGAAATCTGTTTTGATTGTCTCCGAACCATGTGAAGTCTTAAGACAGCGTTTAATTGTTTTTACGAGCATGTTCTTCATTGCGTTGGACTGTTTTGTTCTTCTTTCCTTTTCAGCTCTTTCTGCCAGTGAAAATGTTAACCAGAGGATTCTTTAATTAGCTCTTTCGTCTCTGACCTTGGCTTGTTCTCTCAGCCTCGAATCTGACATAAACCACAAGAGGTTTTTCTTTCCAACTCACAATGGCACACAGTGACAAATTGGCACTAATCGCTATCTGATAATTAACATTCCTTGAGATTTGAAAGCAAGGCTTGGCTCAGCAGAAAGGTCACAGTGAGCACTAGAGGTATGTAGACCTGGTACTTATAGAGAGTTTAGCATTATACTTATTGGCCACTTAGAAACACCACACAAATACTGGATAGAACCCTTTTTTGCTCACACATGATTGTGTCTCACAACTGCAGCAGATTTGTCAGCCGCACATTCATGTGAAGTTCACATCTTGCCAAATGTGCACTATTGGATTTAGATTTTCTTACGACTTGTGCTTTGTGACAAGATGCATCATCACTTTGGAAGTAGCCATGATTAGATGGGTAAATTGTGGCCAAAAAGGGAAGCAAGTGGTCAGCAACATTGCTCAGATAGGCTGTGGCATTCAAACAGTGCAAGATTGTGTGGCAAGAAAATATTCCCCACACCATTACACCACCAGCAGTAGCCTGAACTGTTGACACAAGGCAGGTTGGATCTATGGATTCATACTCTTAACACCATTCTGACCCTACCATCAGCAGAATTCAAGATTCATCAGAACAAGCCACTTTTTCGCCACCATCAAATGTCCAGTTTCGGTGAGCCTGTGCTGTCTGAGGCCTCAGATTCCTGTTCTTGTGTGACAGGAGTGGAACCTGATGTGGTCTTCTGCTGTTGTAGCATATCTGAGATGCTTTTCTGCTCACCATGGTTGTAAAGAGTGGTTATTTGAGTTACCGTGGCCTTCCTGTTAGCTCTAAACAACCTGACTGTTCTCCTCTGACTTCTTTCATCAGCAGCTGAATGGCAGAAGTACCCCTCACTGGATGTTTTTTTTTTCTGCACCATTCTCACTAAACTTTAGAGACTGCTGCGTGTGAGAATCCCAGAGCAGAGGTTTCTGAAATATGATTAACATTTTTTCCTATTCTGGTGTTTGTGAATGTTAACTTAAGCTCTTGACCTGTGCCTGTGTAATTTTACGCATTGTGCTGCTGCCACATGATTGGCTGATTGGATAATTGTATAAATGTTCAGATGTACAGGCACTCCTATTAAAGTGGTTGATGAGTATGTATATACTTTAACCAGGGCAGAGTATTCTGTCTGCATAGGGTTACTATTCTTCAGAGCTGCATTCATAATTTAGCCGATTAAGGGCATTAAGGCCAATAAGGAATTCTGGAAGACCTTAAATAGCCCTGTTGCTCAAAGGTTGGAACATTGTCTGCACAATTAGCTGTCCAAAACCAATTTACTTATATCCTGCTGGCATAAAGAATGCAAGTACTTCTATTTTCTTTTCAGGCATTGTTTTTCCCCCTGTATGATGAATAAAACATTAGTGAAACAGTGAAAGGATGATGTTACATGTTATTCATTAACAATTAGGAATTATTTGGGGCAGCATGGTGGTATAGCTTTGCCATCTCACAGCTTCAGGGTCCCTGGGTTGAGCCTGAGCTTGGGTTACTGTGTGTATGGAGTTTCACCTGTTCGGGTTTCTTCCAAATCGGTCCTCCAGTTTCCTCACACTTCCCAAAAACATGTCAGTAGGTGGACTAGCTGTGTTAAATTGCTCCTTGTTGTGAATGTATGTGTGTATGGTTCACTGTGATGGTCGCCCTGGATGATTCCTGGAATAGGCTCTGGATCCACCTTGACCTTGACCAGGATAAAAGCACCTACTGCAGATGAAAGAATGAATGAACAGGAATAATTTCCAAGAGTGTGAGCTTATCTATAGACTCAGGCCTCATGCATCACTACCATTACGATACATCTGATATGTGAACTGAAACTCAATACAAAATTAATGCCTGAAGTTTTTGGGTTGCTCGTACAGTTGTGGATGGATTCCAAAAAAAAGGATCAAAACCTGTGGCCTAAAGTTTTTACCTGATGTAGGGTTTATCAAAAAAAAAAAAAAAAAACTGGGAAAAAGTGAGAAGCACTGACTGAGCAGGTATAACATAATTGAGCACTAAAATGCGCATTTTGTTACTCCAGTTTTGGAATTTGAACATCGTTTAAATGTTAATTGCAGGGGTAGAAATGGTTTGATTAAATTTTATAGCTAAATATTTGGTCCTCAGTAACCTCATATTTCACTTAAACAGGTTATTGGTCATTATCTGTTATTACCATATGTCTGTGTGGACTCAGGTGATTGGTCAGGAGCAGGCTGTCCACTGAAAATGACCCCAGGACCCCCCAACACCCACCTGGACTAATCAAAACCCTTCCTAACTTGGAGGTAGGATACAAGTGTGTAAAATCTATGTTCTTTATTATTAAGGACAATCCAGGAATTGCGATCATGAAACATAAAAATGGGGTCAAAGTACAGGCAGACAGTGTAATCACAGGCATATCTATAATCACAAATGATAACATAAGCACAGGTTTAAACACGAGAAACAGAACTCAGAATAGAAAATAGAAAACACAAGAAACAAGGCTCCTGAATTAACAAGACAAATAGCATGATAACACGTCACAGCAAGACATTGAAACAATCAGGTGTAAATTAAACAAGGCAAACTAAACAAGGGCTTAACCCAAAATACCTGGACACAATCGGGTAAAACGGCAATGACAGGACGCGGTAGAGACAGGACCAAAATCAAAACAAAAGCCCATGGATTGACTGTAGCACCATGTTCGTGAAGAAACGACATTTCCTTCCAGTTCTATAGCGGAATCACAATAAAAACTCGCTTGACTTTACTAAAGTTCTCTGCAAGGCTAGGGGTAAGTCTGGCTGCATGTCTGTGGAGGAAATTAGAGGGATAACCAGGCTGAAAGACCCATCAATATCCAGTACTATACATAGAGAAGAGGGAGGAAGAATACTTTATTCATAGTAATTTTAAGAAATATGGTGAGAAATACATTATTTCCACAATGGGACGAGGGCAAATAATGAGCTTCCATGAGAGGTAGAGATCCTCTAAGAGCTTGAATTGAAGCACTGTGTGGTCTGCATTCTAATTTTATGGCACTTAGGAGTAAAGAGTGGGGGCCTCTCCAGCCACTCGTGCAGCCTGCTGGCAATGGAATATAATGTGTTTGGAGAGGTAGCCCATTATCCTGGCATTGGGGGGGGGAGGAGCTGAAGTGGCCTATGAAACGGCCCTTTAGACAGGTGTGTGTGAGTGTGTATGTGTGTGTGTGTGTGTGTGTGTGACTGAGTGACACTTTTCAGTACTAGCTCTGTCTTCATTAGTAGCGCTCCTCGAAACAGGCTCTCTTGCTTAGCTGAGAGGAAGCGAACCTGAGCAAACACCCACAAGGGCTCTCACTCACACTACCATATCATTCAGCTTTTCTTCTATTCCAATTTTGTCTGATTGTCCCTCCGTTATTCACATTTTCTGTCAAAAACATGTTTTTTAGTTGGTGATAAGTTTTTTTTTCTTGGAATAAATTTACTTCACTTAAAATCTCTAACAAATTAGCCATAAATAGTTCCTTCATACTTTTAGTGTAAGATTACCACTAATTAGCCATAAAGACATTTTACCAAGGGAGCCAATAATTCTGGAGCTGTCAAAGGGTGGCACAGTGATGTAACAGATAGTGACAGCTCCAGGGTCCAGGGCTTGATCCTGACCTCAAGTAACTTGCTGTGTGGTGTTTTGTTTGTTCTTGTGTACATTTGGGTTTCCCTTCAAGTCCTCCATCCTCTCCAAAACATACCACTAGGTAGAGTGGCTTCTCTACAAGTTCACCTACCTCATCACACTTCACTTTGTGTAATCAGCTCTTTTTCAGAAGATTCTTGTGCAAAGAAAGTAGAAGAAGAAGAAGAAAAGAAAAAAAAAAACAGACGAACAGCTCTCTTAGGCTCAATGCTGTGATAATTGTTTTAGTTCAATTCTGACATTTTCAGCTAAAATGGCTGTTTCAGTTAGATCACTGAGAACATAACCGACATCTCCACCTAGTATGTTTTGCTAGAATTGGCTAAATGCCGCCTTGATGTAATTTCTTATCCCTCGCAGCACTACTTGAAACGTCTCTCTTTTTACCATTATGCAAAGGTGATCATGTAAGAAATGTGCCGAACAGGATTAATTGGTGAACCTGTGCAGTTCTGTTTAAAGAGTTGTAGAAACACTTGTATGTTCTGTAGAGGTGTTGAAGCAAACTTTCTTCCCTTACTCCCTGTCTGACCAGTATACAGAAGGAAATAAAGTATTTATTTACCATTGTGTGTGTACTGTATACATTTTAAGTATAAAAAGAGTCAAAATGATCTAAACCCAAAAAGGACAAGTCATAAACGAGATTAAGAATAGGCAGATGGTCATAAACAATAATCTGTATCTGAGTCTATTTAGTGATCCGATCATCCGAATCTGTATTCAGATTTAAAGCCAAACTGGGTACGGCCCAAACCAGAACATTTTTTCTCAATTTTTCTCCACAATTTGGTCACCTGCCAATTCCCCTCCACCAGCCAGCTGTATCCTATCATATGACTGCTACCAACCACAGAGGGTGAAGATTAACAATAAAGAAAGCACTCTCTGTCCTTTTCCACATACATGAGCTCACAGAAGACCATGATTGACTAGCTTTGCTGTGATTGACAGAGGAGAGAGAGTATGCCTTTCTCTCCCATGTCTCTCAATTATGCTCCCTTGGCTCCTGGCCATGGATGGCTGTGGCATCACTTGGATTCAAACTTCTGATCTCCTGACATTTGTTTTCATGAAACTTACCACTGTGCCCCTGGAACCCAGAGGTAGAACTGTTAGCGTCAACATAGTGTGTAAATTCTGGCTCTGACAGTTCCTCAACCTCAGCAATATGTACATAATTGGTCGAATTTTTAAAAAAAATCTATCCTGCATCTATCCATTATTTTTGCTGTACCTGCCTGAGAAGCCTTCTAACAAATATAGCTGGTTCCATTTCCCAAAATATCAACAAACTAGTAGCCTAATTTAAACCACTGTGACCCTGACCTGGCAGCTACTAAGGATGACTGAATGAATGCTGTAAATGCAATGCATGTTAATAAACGTCTCTGTGTGTCCCTTGAGCTTCATGCCCTGAAATAGAAAACAATAGTGCTATTCTTGTCTGTATTTGTATCTGTTTAAAACATAATATCTGTACATTCCGAATAATGTATTCATATTCGAATGATGAGTTATCATATAGAAATTCAGAAGCTTCATTCCAGCCAATAGGTAACCAGGGGCAGGGGCAAGGCATGTGGCAATCGGTGGTCATCCAGTGAGGAACCAGAACAAGGCACCTAGCAAAGAACTGGACCTGAAAGACAAGACATGCCTACCCCTACACCAAGAAAGCACAGTGAACAGGCAAAAATACAGTGAAGGTCATTACTAATGTCAAACTATATAAAATAAAACATTTTATAGTTTCCATTCTCTATAATTCCCCAGTCTCTACCTACCTATACCCCCCGAGTATCAGGTTTGTTATACTCAATCGCTGAATGTTGGTGACTAAGAAACGTAACTGTCAGTTGTATTGTTTTTAATTTTAGAAACTCGACACATCAAGAAGGCAGTGAGGTAATTGAGTAATTAGAATCGCCATAATGCCCTTCTACCATTTACAAAGCTGTCAGCCAGGTCCTGCCAATTTTGGCTCAGTGCCATTTTCTCTCTAGTTGTGAAGAAATTGAACTTTAAAAGACAAATAAGGTTTAATGAGCCAAGAGAGAAAGAAATATCACAAGGGTGCCCTCATGCCTGTGTTACCTTCTGGCTCCCCCTTTTATTTATGCAGTCATTGCTAGACCTGCAGAAGTCCCCACATATACTCTGATCACAATGTACACACTTTTAAACCACTGTATGTTAAAAGCATATCTAATAATCTGTTCCCTCCCTCTCACTGCTGAGCTGTATGTGTACTCCTGCATGTGTCTGATGTGATGCTGCTGCCAGACCCTGACATTCTAATGATGTGGCTCATCTCGCCCTCTGGACTTGTCTGATTCATCCTTATGCTCTGCTTCTGCTTGGAGCATCTGAACTTGTGACTCACCTTCTGCTGCTGTGGATGGTCCCACATGAATACCCTAAGGCTTTGCACTTCCCAAAAAGAGTTTATGCCCAAATCCCACCCTTACTTCAGTGGATAATCTTATCTAGATACTGTACATTTATACCTAAGAACTGCTGCTGTAATTGTGAAGACTGTCCTGTGCTTGCCTCAGGACTTCACAATCTGGCCAAACTGAACATCCTTCCAATACACTAAGTACTAGTTAAATTCACAGTATACAGTTGTTGAAGAGTAATGATTTATCATCCAACTATCCAGTGTCACCCAGAAGAAATGGGTTCCCTTTGGAGTCTGGTTCCTCTGAAGGTTTCTTCCTCATGTTGTTTCAGGAAGTTTTTCTTCGCCACTGTTGCCTCGATTGCTCATTAGAGATAAAAATAATATACAGTTCTGTAAATCTGCCAAAGCACAAGAGTGGCTTGTTAAGCGTGTCAGAGCTAGATGACTTTGCTAGAAAAAGTAGCGTAGCAGAATTGGGGAACCTGGAGGATATTAAGGGATACAGTAGCCAGACGCAAAGGCCTTGCAGTCACAGTCATGTTTTTTCCCTTCAGCTCAGTAGACTGAACACATTCTTGCCTCGGGACTGGAGGAAAAGGTGAACTGTGCTGTGGTTTCTCCGAAGATGTTCTACACTTCAGCTAGTCTTCACTCTGTCTTCACTCTGAATTACAGAAACTCCAGTGTGCTGCACCACATTGTAACTTCAGAATCTGGCAGAAAAATCCCCTTCACATCCTTCATACATGAGGAGGAGGAGGACTTGACATTTCTACTTTACCACATATTTGTGGAATCAGAAATAGACATCTCCAGAATGTTCTTTGAGGAGTGATCCATGTGTGGAGAGAAAGAGTAAAAAGAAGAAGGAAACAATGGCTCCCAAAAAAAAACCCCAGCTCTCTTTGGCTCAGTACTGTGATAATTTGTTAGTTCACTTCTGACATTTTCAGTTAAAAGGACTGTTTCAATTAGATCATTGTGAATGCAACCTACGTCTCCACCTAGCATGTTTTGCCAAAATCAATTAACTAAATGCTGCCTTGATTTAATTTTCAAGCTCTTGCCGCACTTGAAATCTTTCTTTTTTTTTGCTACAGTGAAGTGATTTGATATGAATGTACCAGACAGGTTAACCTGTGCAGTGCTATTTAGCGTGTCCTAGAAACACTTGTAAGTTCTAGAGAGGTGTTGAAGCACCATCACCCTTACTCACTGCTTACTGAATTACTGCTGTAGTGTGTTAAAGGTGTGACTCTGTTAGCATAGATCTGTTCCTCTGGTTCTTATCCATAACTGACAATTGCCTTCAACAGGGAACTCACTATTATGCTCCATTTGTGATCTACTAAAAACCTCCCCCCTTGTGTTTTTCCCAGTCCTCAGAGTTTAAAAGCCACTCCGCTCACTTGTTCTCTACACTTCTTTCTACAGTACATCACTGCAAGTGAAGGCTCTACTTTCTCTGGTTCTCCTACTCTGCTCCCTATTTTGTTCTTTACTTTGCTAAACCATCGTCCATTTATTGTCAGCCGGCTGCTGTTCAGTGACAGCATGGCTCATGCTGTGGACGTTTGAGTCGTGCTCTGCACTGCCCGAGGTGGATTTTAGGGGATTAATTTTAATGGAGCCCCATGACAGAACCTTCCTCAGTTTGCCGGGAAGATGACTGCTCAGCTTGATTATCACTTATTGATACTGAGAGCAAGTCTCCATTTCATTCTTGCCTGAGTGGCCATGCTTTTCACAACTACCATCTCACTGTTAGCACACATGACCTGTTGGGGATTCCTTTCCAACTTTTTGGTTCTGCAGTACCTAAGAAATATGGCATGGATATGCCATCTGTGTAAGAACCACATTTCCACCCCAATTTCCTCACCTGCCAGTTCCCACCCAACAGCCAGCTCTGCCCTATCACACGACAGCTATGAACTGGGGAGTGTGAAGGCTAACACATGCTTTGTCTAAGCCAGCCAACTGTGTCCCATTCGAGCTGTGTCACAGAGCAGCATATCACATACAGAGCTAAGTGCTGTCTACCCTCTTCCACATACATGAGCTCACCAACACTCATGATTGTTTAGTGTAACTGTGACTGACAGGGGAGAGAGTATATCATCCATTTCACCCAGAGAGCATGGCTAGTTTTGCTTCTTTGGCTCCTGGCCATGAATGGCTTTGGCATCGCAGGGATTCAAACTCACAATCTTTCAACGACCGAGCAAACACTTTTATGTTCTGCCACTCAGGAGCCTTAATAGGCACATTTGACTGTGTAGGACTGCTGACTCCTCTGACCTAATTCTGTATATGTCTGATATTACTGTTGTTAACCACTTCTCCCTAGTTCTGCAGTGTTTTTCCCACAGGTCTGAATTGAGGGGTGGGTATTTTTGTGTGATTAATGCTTTTATATTACAATATAATTTGAATTAAAAAGCAACCCTCTTAATGTAAGAAGCTTTACCAGGTTTGTCAAATACTTTATTGTCCTTTGCTTTCTGTTAGGTCATTTGTGCCATTATGTCTTAGTCCTCCTTCTCTTTTCTAGCTTCTATCCCCTAACCCCTAAATTGATAACTAAAGTCTGAAAAATCTGCCATGATTGTTCTTGCCATGAACATGTGTCCTGTTTCCTAACATGAGATGGCTTGGTTGCTGTTAGCAAGTTTGAAATGCCGTGTCTTATTCATTTCAATGGAGAACATTGTTGGATCCATGCAGTGCATGATGAAAGACAGCACAGCGAAATCTGTCCCAGATTTCGAACACTGACAAAGTGTCCAGCACTCTAAGGTTCAGCACTTAGAGCCCGACTTTTTGCATGTGAGTCCATCTGCCACATTGCTTTTTGGTTAATCAGGGAAATGTAGACATTGCACAACCAGAAAGAATTTTAATTCACTTCAAAACATCATAAAATGGAGCTCCTTGTTGTAGTGAGATTGATCAAGGTGGTCAGCCAAAAGGACAGCTGTCTACAATTTATTCTTACATCAATGTAGTATGCAATAGACCATTAAATCAATGATTTTGTGAGGTGTTTGGAAAGTGGAGAAATGTCACAGATCAGTAATACTATATGCATACATCAGTGTTGAGCGGAGAGACACAGGGCAGCAGTGATACAATTTGCAAGTGGTCTTGGATAAGTATGAGCCGATTCTTAGACCTTGATATCGATGCTGTATCAAAAAGGGAAATAAATGTGACAGCCACCTTACAGCATTATGGCATGAATAAAACGTTGCATTTGAAGGGAACATTAAGAGTACTTAACAGTTGACAAGCACCTACTGGCTGGATTTCGGGGTTTTTTTCCCATTGCATGTGACCACAATAACATGAATTATTGATGACAAATGATGTGTTTAGTAAGAGTAAATTAGTAGTTACACTTGCTAGAGAATGTTGATTAGGGCTGTGGTGTTTCGAATACATTACTGGGGTCTGTTGGTCTGACATACAAATACTGTTAGTTGAAACTATTCAGAAAAGTACAAGCAACCCAGACAAAGCCAAGGGTGCCAGCGCTTTAACCTTAGTGGAAATGGAGAGAAACAAACAACAAAACTTATGTCCTGCAATATCTCAAATGCTGCTCTATCTGATATTACATATGTTGTAAAGTCATTATTTTATACCCTATGTAGTGAGCAGACACAGTGAATAGGAAGCCATTTTGTATTCTGGGCATTTTTTTTATTATCATTATTATTTTGCCACTCGCTACACTGTTAAAGAAGTTTGCTGAGCCATATCATCCATTAGAAAAACAGCTCTAGTTTCATTTCTGGCTTCCACATCAGATTATTTGCTGTTACCAATTGTCATTTTGCCCCACGTGTTTTGTATTATGCCATCACCTCATGCTATAATGCATTGCTTTACTCTAATAGTTTCATGTTTGAGCCATTGAGAAATATGAGATTTTAGCCCTCTCATTTAATATCATGACAAATTCTGTGT
>CM040989.1:4386471-4396898 GCA_022985145.1 Pangasius djambal | reverse complement strand
GGGGGGGGGGGGGGGGGGGGGGGGGGGGGGGGTGTTCCTTGGACTAGATGCCATTGCAGCTTGAGTTTGTGAAACAAGTTTATGATTTTCTGTGCGATACTTTGTAGAATTCATGGTCAGTCTAGACTAAGCGAATACTATCATAGCTAAGCACAGATGTGGATCCAATTAGCACATTTTTCCAGAGCCTGAATGGTTTACATAATTAGCATGCACCATACATGCTCCATGTGTTTATACAGCATGAATACAAATTGGGGATCAATGAACACCACTCAAAGGCCTTGCCCTTATCTAAACGTGTTTAAAGCCTCAATGAGAGTATTGACTGGCCAGCACGTGATAGGTGTTCACTCAATGTATGTTACAGTGCTGCTTTTTAGAGGCGATTGTGCATCGATTTGCCACTAAATATCATACAATTGGCTCTTTAGTGTCTGAATAGTGCTGATTGAGTGTTTAAATAAACTGAGACATCTGTGTCCTAAGCAAGCACTTAAAGCATTGCAAAGCTATTTCCAGCTCTGTGTACATGGCAACCTCTACAGCATCACACTCATCCCTGTGCTTTATTAGACATTTTGCCTTGTAGCTGCTTGGCAGCTTTTGTGTCATTACAAAGCTCAGTTCTCCAGACCAAGCCTAATTCAGAAGATTTATTGTTTTATAGATAATGAGTCAAAATCTCACTCAGTTAAAAGTATAAAATGTACTCAAGTATGAAATAGTAAAAAGTAAATGTTTTTAACTGATGAAATTATGTTAATGTTAATAACTCTAATGTAAATAACTGTTGATAGCAATTTTGCCTGAGACGTTTGCTGCTCATATGCATGACTAACATTACATAGTTTGCTAATGAATTAATGAGAAGTAAAATATCCTATAAACAACAGAAACTTATCATTAGCTACAATTTGACTTGCTCCCTAGCCAATTACATGAATCACTGCTAGTCTGACTTGGCATAGCAAAGAAAACAGGCTAACTTAGTTAAATATAATGTTAGCAATGTTAGCAAGTTAGAGAAACTTGCTTCAGCGTGCTTTTGCAAATTAGGTGGAGTTTATGCCTTTATTTTATAGGAGTCTTTGCTTACTCCAGCATGTTACTGAGGTAGGGCCAGGGGCACTCGTCCTCAGGTTCAACACTGCAGTCTGGTGGCTTATGCATAATCAAGTATAGTAACAAAATACAATTCCAAAGTATTCTCCATCCCTGATAATAACAATAGCGAGTTTCTGTGGGAAGGGTTTCTGTGTACCAAGCCAATGACAAACAGTCTGATGAGAGTCCCTGGTGATGACTCACCACCAAGTCACAGATGCAGAGTAGGAGGGTGTCAAAGAGGGCGGATGGCCATCTCTCTCTCTCTCTCTCTCTCTCTGCCTCTCTTTCGTGCATTCTCTCACTTTGCTCTCGGCGGGTGATAATAAGATGGCGAGTCTCTGTCTCCGCTCACCTCCCCCCTGCTGGTTCGCCTCAGCCTGGGCTTGATCTACAGTCATCAGGTTCTGTTTGTGTATAGATGAGGTTGTTCAGGGTGTTTTGTGGTGTCTAATGATCCCTATAATTCATCTGTCTGACGCAAATAAAGCATTAGCTCTATGGGTCGTCACCTATCTTTGTCTCAAGATGTCGGCTCAGTGTTTGGATAGTAGCGTTTGCCTTGGCAACAAGCATGATGACGTGGGAATACATTTGGCCTAGTTTTTTTTTGTTGTTGTTGTTATCTTTTATTTTAGTAGATAGCCCCTTGAGCCCTACATGAAAGTTTTGAAACATTGCTAACTAGACTATAATTACATAACCAAGCAAACTGAGTTCCACCTGTTCAGTCAGAACACACTTCGACCAAAGTTGTCGATATCCAATAGTCATTGTTTGAGCAAATGACCATAAATGGGCCTTGAACACCCTACATTTTTAAAAAATTCCAGATTCATTATATAATATTATCTATAATATTTGCACATTTTATTATGTCAGTAACATACGTGTGTGTGATATAAGTGACTTTTCCTTGCACTGACTTAGCAATGTAGTGGGAAGTGTTGTTATAGTTAAATAGACTACGCCGAGGTGGTGTGATGCGGCGCCATGCGAAGCCGCCTGGTTTATACTTGATACATGATTTTGTGTGCACATTCAGAAGCAGAAGCAGTGCCAGTGCCATTAGTTCACACACTCACTGCATATCCTATGTACATCCGGAAGATTTAAAAGCAACACTCAAGTCAAAGCCATATCATCCGGTTTCCAAGTCGAAATGAAAAATGTTTAGCGATTTTATACACAGCGATGTTAAACACACTGACGAGCTCTGTCTCGCTTTAAAATTTTTCACTGTCGTCTTGATTGTTGTCATGGGCTGGATCTCTAATCGAAAACTCTGACCTTACATTCAAAAGTAGCAACAGAAAAGTGTTAGTACTCAGTAACAGTCTAGTTTAGTGGATAAGTATGCGATTTGAGACAAACACTAGTTTGTTTAATGAAGTTAGATGGACGGGGAAATTTGTCCATTTTTTTGCTGAACAACACTAGCACAGCATGTCAGGATAGCGAAAAAGCCTGAAATGGCACATTAATTTTAACAGGGCTTGTCTGAATGTGACTCCCAGTAACATTTCAAAATATTAGTACACAAAATCTGTCTTAATATTAGATATGTCTAATATTCAGCAATAAAAAAAAAACATAATGGAAAACTACTCAAATAAATGTTGAGGAAATTTACGAGAAAACTATTCAAGTAGACGTTTATCTATATCTGACCTTATCTGAATGTTATTATACCACATCACTGTTGAATTCTTGATTCTGATTGGTCAGGTGTTGAGAGTGTTGATTCATTTTCTAAACCAGTAGCTCTAACAGTACTGTCAGTTATAATTCAAGTCACAGCTTTATGAATGTGCTCGTTCTAATACGTTATCAATCTATAGGAACAACTTATACAGGGACCCTCAAAACTTGGGGCCCCAAGCAATTTCCTGCGTCGCCTGTCCTGTATCAACGCCTCTGGTCTGACCCACGCTATGAATATTGATTATTTTTGGAGTTTACGCACTTGCATCCTGTCTCCTCGAACTTGTTGTGCATGTTACACAGTTACTGGAAAAGAGTCAGTTTTGGTTGATTTGACTGATTATTTGATTATTTTCCTAGAACAGCATGCCGTGTCATGTTTTCGTTTTTACTTAGAACATTTCAGTCACTTCGCCGCAGTCCTCAGTAGGGCTAAAACTAGACAGCTAATTTGCAACTTGACTATGTTGTTGAGAAAGTAGCTAAAGGTTAATGCTTAAAATATAGCCGAATAGTTTCCTAGGCTAAATATATAATTAATGTTATAGAAATTGACAAACTGAAAACTAATGGTAATAACAAGCTCTAACAGCTTTCTTACCCCAGTGATACACTTGGAGTTTTCCTTGTTGAGGTAAAAAGCAGTGCTGCTTATAAAATGAGTCTGATCTTTGAGCAGTAGGAGCTGGTTGTCAGATCTGAAAAGCAGTTTTGGTGATGCATAGCCAAGAAATAATGTCGAGTGGGTAGCATAAAAGAGCAATTACAGTAAGTAACAAAGGCCTCTGTGAAAGTTTAGCAGAATAAAAGATAACCATTTGATTTGAGGGAATAGGAGGGAAAAGTGAGGGAAAAGTTAAAGTTGACAAACATTTATGTACAAGTAAATTAATTAAATATTCCCTAAAGGTATTTCTACTTTGTTACTATACACCACTGTGAATAAGACACGTTATTGGCTGTGGTGGCCTCCTAGAGCCAAAAGAAAAAAAAAACTATTTACATCATCACTTAAAATTCAAACTAATCAGCATTGGATGAATATTGATGTATACATCAGACAGCAATACAGTTTTTTGTTTTACAGTTTACAATTACAGAAGGAAATGGTTCAAACTGACAGACTGGGCCTTGCTGGTTAGCCTAATATCTGTAGTGTCCTGGGGAAAAAACTACATCTTTTAACTCTTGGAAATTGATTTTGGAGGTGAGAAAACAATTTGCACTCATGCTGCATTTTTCCTTCTCCGTCCCCTTTTCCAGGTGATTAACAAAATTGACGTTGCTCTCCTGTGAGCTGATTGGCTTCTGCTGGGATGGACATGAAGGAGAAGCGGCACCGCTCTCTGACCCGAGCCAGGTGCAGGAAAGAGCCTCACTACGCCACGTCCTCTATGGATGCAGACGAGTGTCACATGGACCCGCAGAAATGCTATAGCTCCAGCGAGACGCTTAAAGCCTACGAGCAGGAATCACGGATGCACTACGGGCCCGAGACGGTAGAATACGTCAGGCAAGGTGAAACTCAGCACACTCCTTCATCCCTCTCAGTGATTCTCAATTTATTATTTTCTGCCCTCAGTCTAGACATAGGGAAAAAGATGCTTAACTCCTGCCTTCACTCTGACTAATAGAAACTCTAAAACAAATGGCATCGTGATTAGATTTGATCTCTGCCTAAGCCATTAATGCTTGTTTATGAATCCAGAAGTAATTGGATTTTCAGGCACGATGAAATTTTCATTTGCAGCTATTCAGAAAATCTATTCTGATAACTTTATAACTTTAAGTAAGCAATTGTAACTGTTGTCTACATCACGAGACACAGCCGAGCAAATTCAAAAGACTCTCGGTGACAGAGTGCCTAAGGCATGTGAGACAGTTTTAATCAGTGGTAATGCAGCTTGTTTTCTCCATCACCCCGATTTAGAAAGCTCCGCAAACATCAGTGATTAACGTGAATTAGATTGTCATCCACTTTTCCCACATTTTGTTTTCTTATTTCCTGTCGTTAAAAGTTTATATGTTCTTCAGTTTTTGCACTATAATTATACAACATTGTTTTAAACAACAGGGTTTACTCATTATACCTCATTCTGAAAAACAAAGAAGTTAGATTGGCAGGGTAAAACTTCTTGGTATAAAAAAATAAGGATTTGATTTAAAAACAAAAATAAAAACAGAAACAACCCAAACATTTGAATTTAGCTAGGCTTTAACAACAACCTAATAAGTTATTTACTAGGACTTATCCCACAGAATGTCAGAATGGTATTTTTAAACTCAACCAAGCATTGCATTGCATTAAAATGAAAATCTATATAATAATGTTTTTTATTATTGTACATATGGGTGGCACGGTGGCACAGCGAGTTGCTGCCTCACAGCAAAACGTTACCCGCGTGGGGTTTCACACATTCTCCCCGTGTTGACATGGGTTTCCTCTGGGTTCTCTGGTTTTCTTCTACTTGCCAAAAACCTCCCAGTTGGCTCTATGGTGGATGTGTGTGCAAGGCGCCCTGTGATGGACTGGGGTCCCATCCAGGGTGTAGCTCTGACTCTGTGCCCAGTGTTCCCAGGATAGGCTCCAGATCAATGAAAAACCGTAACCAGGATTAAGCAGTGAGTGAATGACTGACTGACTGACTGAATGAATGTTTACAAATGTGCAGTAATGACAAAGACTAAAACAATAAGTCACTCTTAAGCGTGTGTTGCAATGATTTTATCACAGGTGAAGGTGTTGTTAGGCACGATTTGTTTACCACACAGTGTAATTTCTGAACAGTAAGCTTTGATTGCTAAGCAAGCATTCCATGGACAAAACAATGGCTTATACTCCCATATATCCTATAAGCTTGTTTGAATTTTTTGGCGATGAATCACACAGTGTGAACACCTCTACGACTATTAGCAAGAACAGTGCTCAGAAACAGCCAGTGATAGTCCAAGAGATGCGCAGTCATGCGCAGCAGATCCCAGAATCTGGTTTATCTTCCGGTTTATCTGTTTGTGTTGGAGGATGAGGGCAAAATGAAAGTTCAGTACTAATGCTTCAATAAGAAATTATTTGGCATGTCATACCCAAATAATGGTTAGGAACAGCAAAAATAAAAACAAACACAACATGATTCCTGGTGGTGCACAGTCCAAAGATATTTAGGTTTCTTTTAACTATACCTCCAGTTCTCTTTGCAGAACAGACAGTTCATTTTTCTAAAGAGAAACAGCACAATTACAATATCGTCATGAGAAAGCAGGATTTGGGGATTAGGCTATATACACAGTTCAGCTGCTGTTATGCACCTTTGAACAACGTTGAATGTGGCTCAGCCAGTCAGAAAAAAGAAAAAGATAAAAGCAACTTACAACAGATTAATATGAAGTAGGCAGTATAGATTATAGACCAACTTCTGTCCTGAACTCTGTGTGTGTGTGTGTGAAAGCATGTGTGTGTGCCTGTGTGAGATGTGAAAGTCTTTTTGTGGTCAGTGTACGCAGCAGGGCCACACAGAGTCCCTGCCGGTGGTGTTAAGTGGCCTGAGCAATTCTCGAGGAACATCGGCTTGGTTATTGCAGGGGGTTTTGGCTTAAGAGGCTTAGAAGGTCCTCACGTGCTGACAGACTCAGAATACACCTGTGGTGTGGGGTTAAAATACAGGCGGTGTAGGGGGGGTAAGGTGAGTCAAGGGTAGATACAAAAGATGGTAGTGGAATATGACCAGTCAGTCTAATGATTGTATTTTAAAATATGTGTATAAGAGCTAGAGAGATTAAGTGTTAAATATTAATAAATAATGTGTTGATTCAGTAGTTTGGTTTCTAGTAGCAGGAGACAGTTTCTGAGTTGAACCTTAGTCACAGAGTGAGGTAATTTGTGACATTGTAGGCGTCTGTGAGCTACTGTATGTGGAAGAGGGCAGAGAGCACTTTACTCTGAGTTCGTTGCGTGCCCTGTGACGCAACAGGTTGAAAACATGTGGTCGGCTGGCCTCATGTTTCTCAGCAAGTACATGTTTGAGCCTTCACCTACCCCAGTCGCTAGCTTTCGTATGATAGGCAAGATCTGGGTAGTAGGTGGGAATCGGTGGTGGTGGTGGTGTGTGTGGTGGGGGGTGATGATGGGGCATTGGGGGTTGGGCTTGTGTTTTGGTGGTGAGGATTAGTTGGGCAGGAAACTATATCCGGTTTCTGGATGTGTTGTCACTTTAATTATAGCCAACAAGAGATATGAGGATGTTAGACAAGGTGGGAGATCATTATCTATTGTTTTTAACAGTAGGTTAAAATAAAGTATAAACAATACTTAGAGTTGGAAAGACATGTTAATACCCAAGCATGTGATGTTGCCAGTGTGTTTGGACTGTTGCCTCCTGTGCAGTGTTGGTGAATTGGCACCAGTTAATAAACTAATTGGAGGTTTAGGAGAAGGAAGGATATTGTTAGATGAGAAATACTTTATAAGCATATAGACACAAAGATCGTATGCTTTGTGCTTGTTGTATGAATGCATTTAATGTTTCTACTTTGACATAAAGCTGTGGGTAAGGGTTTGATTAAAATGCCAAATAGGAAGTGGGAGAGTGGGCATCCCTGCCTAGTACCTCCACGCAATGTGACACGTGAGGAATAAAACATGACAGCGGATGCTGTTACAGTACAATAATCAACCATGGCATGGTGTGATGCAGCACTGAAGCTGAATATTTTCCTATAACAGCATTTCCTCTTAAACCACAGCAATTTGCCAACACTAACAAACAACACATCATACGTTTTTGTTTTTATTGCGGTTAATATTGTGAGGCAAGTTCCAGTTATCACTTATATTGTAGCATCTATAACAGTTGTTCCCTCATCAGCGTCTCTTTTTTTGCAAAAAATCTCTGTCCTGAAGTCTTTCCCGTATTGGAAAACTTTAACAAACTTACAAAGCGCTGACACCGGAGACTCCTTCCAAGAGTGCTAAATAAACATCTTTAAGAAAATGTCACCATATAAGTGAGTACACCTATTTTTACTCTGTTTATGTGGAGCGTCTAACATACCATGGTCTCTGTGTATGAGCTGTCACTATAGAAACAGTCATGTACTAGAACAAGAAAAAGCAACCGGCACTACTGTCAGAGCTGTTAATCAACACTTTCCGATCAATCAAACGCAAGAATTCAGCAGCACTGGGGCAGAATTAGTGATTATTAACCCGTCATTATTGATCGAGACTGAAGGTGAAATATAGACGCCTAATCCATTTAATAAACACAAGAAAAAGTTATCAGTTGCATTCTCAGACGTCCCAAACTTTTGCAGAGATGAGTAATGCATTCGGTTAAATAGACTGTATGTGTCAGTGGATGACTGCGTGCTTTTAATGAAGCCCTTTTAGATCAGGATGAGTTATGGATGTGACGACTTTTCATTCTGGCAGCTGGCACCTTAATAATTTTTGTGTCAGTGTTAATGAGTGATACGAAGCAGTAGCTGGAGGATAAGGTGGAATCTCCATTGGGTTATAAGTGAAGTAAACTCATGGCAGTATTTTTTATCTGTAGGGAGAGGTTTGTTTCATTTTTCTTTGGTAATCTATTCAAGACTGGTTCTAGGAAGAAACATGCTGGTGTAATTGAGCAGGGTAACTGCCAGGTCCTGGAGATTTATTATCAGCTATTAATGTCTCGAGCGCATTTCCTTGATCTTCGGATCGATGCAGTCACATCGCTTCATCAGTGTTGTTAATAAACGTTGATGTCTTCTACGTTGTATTCTGGTGTGTGTGTGTGTGTGTGTGTGTGTGTGAGTGATTTGACAGAAAAGTTGCAAAAGGTGTTGTTTCCTTTCCTCCTTTGGGGTCTGTTGCGTTTCCTGCTGAGAACCAGGTTCATTATTTCTTTTAAGCAGATGTGCTAGACATTTAATATATTCAGGTTCTGTAGTAGGAATTGAGTTTTCTTACTCATGAGTTCATTTAATCGTGTTTGTGTATGTATATATATATATATATATATATATATATATATATATATATATATATATAGAGAGAGAGAGAGAGAGAGAGAGAGAGAGAGAGAGAGAGTACTATGCAAAAGTCTTGGGCACTCTGTTTTGTTTTGCTTTTTTGTACAAACTCTGTTATAGATTTTTATTTTATGGCTTCTACATTATTGAGTCAGTGCAAAAATATTTTAGATTTAAAAAAAACTTACAGCTCATTTCCTTATAAAAATGCACAAATTATACCTGAGACGACTATTTTTTTTTTTAAAGCAAAGGGTCGTCAGACCAAATATTGACTTTGTTTCATTTATTACAGTTTACTGCTCTTTATAGTTTTTTTTTTTATGTAGAAACATTTAATTTCATTATTTTTGAAGGCATCTTCATGGCATGCTCTACAGCATTTCTTTGCATGTGCCTAAGACTTTTTGCACAGTGCAGTGTATTTTTTAGTTCATTACGGGTTTGTTCAATTCGGTTGTTTGACTTTAATCTTCTAATATTTACATGTCTTAAATTTTTATGCCTCTGCTAGTAAACGATGGCGGGATTATATTTTCTGCTTGTCCGTCCATCCTCCTGTCTGTCCGATATTCTTGTTAGTGTGATATCTCAAGAACGAGTGGTTGAATGTTTTGTAGGATTTATATGGAATTGATGAATCGATTGATTTTGTGTGTGAGGTGGTCAGCATAGTCAAGGTCACAGCAGCGTCAAATGTCTGAAATAGGTTCTCTTCAATAGCTTCCTTCCTGTTTATCATACAGAGATGTTAGTTACACCTTCATGTTCAGGAACTCAAGGCTCATTTTTTTGCTAGCTCCGATTTTTGTCATCAGTCCGTCTATGTGTCTTTCCATGTGTGCATCTGTCCAAGATTCTCATTAGCACAATGTCTTAAGAACAAGTGGTTGAATGTTTGTAGGATTTATATGGAATTATCATTGTAACCAGCAGATGAACTCAGTAGATTCTGGAATTGATTCAAACAGGATCAAGGTCACAGCAAGGTCAAATGTCTAAAATAGGTTTTCTTCAATAGCTTCCTTCATGTTCTGTAATATACATAATTTTAAGGGTATTTCCGGCACACAAATGGCACACATGTTGGTGACAGAGGCATCCCCGTCAACACTGCTGGCGTAGAGTTTGACATGTCTTGTATGTATAAACTAGAATATAGGTAGCACAGTGGAGCAGCAGGCAGCATTGCCACCTCATAGCTCTAGGATCTCTAGTTCGATCCTGAGCTTGGGTTCTCTGCATGTCTGTGTCGGTTTCCTCCTGCGTCCCAAAATCATGCCATTTGGTGGATTGGCTATGCTAAATTGCCTCTAGGTGAATGTGTATGCATGGTGCCCTGTGATGGACTAGCAATCTGTTCATGATGTATTCCCTCCTGATGCTCCCAGGATAGGCTCCGGATCATGACTCATGGCACCATGACTCTGACCAGGAGAGAAAACTTGTTTTTCTGTCATGATTTTAGAGTCTCTCCCCTTGACACGTAATTGTCTAGTGCATTTGTAAGAGTATTACCATAAAAATATAGCATGCTGTTAATTCTTATTTAATGGAATGTGATTTACCAGATGTTCATATGATGCTTAGATTTTGGCCAA
>CM040989.1:4343941-4384718 GCA_022985145.1 Pangasius djambal | reverse complement strand
GATCATGACTCATGGCACCATGACTCTGACCAGGAGAGAAAACTTGTTTTTCTGTCATGATTTTAGAGTCTCTCCCCTTGACACGTAATTGTCTAGTGCATTTGTAAGAGTATTACCATAAAAATATAGCATGCTGTTAATTCTTATTTAATGGAATGTGATTTACCAGATGTTCATATGATGCTTAGATTTTGGCCAAAGTTACTAAGCGTTTACTGAAGACGAATGAATGAATGAACAAAGCAGAACATTATGTCCCAGTATTCCTAATAGCAGTGCAATCATAGTAGATAACATTTAGCGACAGATGCTGTTTATCTCTTTTAATATAAATGTTAGATTTTGTTATTTTTGAGTGAGTAGATACTAAAGCACCATCTGATATTTGGTTTATTGCTGTTGATTTGCATTTCAGATACTGTTAGCAATGAGGTTATTACTGTGTGTGTGAGATATTCAGCATAATTGTGCTGCTGATTAGGAAGTTCAACACAGACTATTACCAGAAGAATATAACATACTGTTAATTTCCATTTAAGTGCATATAATTTGCCAGAATGAATGTTAGACATTTGAGGACATTGAAAAGGCAATTGTGGTTCTGTACAACAGACCTTTGTGTTATAAGGTTATAGCTGGGTGATGATATGGACCATTAAAAGTTTTGACTTTCCAGCTAGCAAAACTCAACAGTACTGAAACTTTAAGGTTATTTTAAACTGACATTACTGAAATTATGAGACAATAAGAAAGTGTGGTGTATTTTTCTTAATGTGTTTTCTCTAAAATCTAAGATCTAAAATCGGAAGTTGTTCTTAAACATAATTTTAAATGTTGTAAAATTCAATTTAAAACAAGTTTGAGCAACCTTACAAATATGGTTTACATGTCTGCTAGCTGACCGTCATTCCCTGGTTACACTGGAAACTCTAGTCTACTAGCAGATATCATGTAGCTAGCTAATGTTAGAAAATATTAATGCCAATGTTACCTGTCAACCACAAGATTAGTTTTTATACATTGTTTAAATAATTGCAAATCCAGTGACTACTGTAGAACTGTGCGCTACCTGTTCCACTTCCCATGGCAACAAGCACCATATGTGCCTGTTTGTTTTGGGGTTTTTTTCTTGTCATGTCTCTGCCCTGTCCTGTCATTGGCTTGTTATCTGACTGTGTCCACCTGTTTTGTGTTAGTTGTTGATTACTTGCGTATATATACGCTGTTGTGTCTGAATATCTTTGCGAAGGATCTTAATGGTACGTATTTGTGTATTTTCTTGCTTCTTGTTCCACCATTTCCTGGTTTTGACCCTCGACCATTTCTTCTCCATTTTGTTTTTTTGGATTACTCTAGTTTATTGCTGCTTTTCTGTGTATTGAGCCATGCTATAGACTAGATTTCTAGGCTAATACTGTTGGATTCACCCTAATAAAGCACACATATTTATTATTAAAAAAGCCTCCTATATAGCTTGTTTAGTGAACAGATCCGATTACACCAGGATCAACCTAAACTAGACTAATGGCAACAACTTGTTATGTGCCCAGTTAAGCCTTAATTGGCTTAAATGGGTGCAAACAAAGACTTAGGGTCTTGTTAAGGCTTAATTGGTTTAATGACCCAATATTGAATGTCTCTGGTCAGTCATTGCTCACAGGGTTAATTACGTCAGTCATGTGGTGTTTTCTTTATTTAATCACTACCTGTGTGACCATTGGCTACGTTTACATGCACATCAAATTTTGTTTAAGGTCTATATTCGGCAGAAGGCAGAATACGATGCTTATATGCATACAGGCATCAGAATATTCTGAAAAATTAGAAATCAGAATTTGGGGAATCAGAATACTGTATTAATCTGAATCGGGCAATCAGATTGGGGGTTTACATGACTCAATCTTAATTAGAATATTCTGATTAATATCAGAATATTGATGTGCATGTAAACTTAGCCATTAAGAATCACATCTTAAGTGTTCAGTGCGGTTAGAAAACTGGGTGTAGTAGCTTTGGCCACTTTATTAGGAAAAACCTGTTCCTTCATGCAGTTATCCAATCATGTAGCAGGAGTGCAAAGGATAAAATCATAAAATCCCAGTGACATTGACCATGGCATGGTTATTAGTTCTAGCCAGGCTTTTTTGAGTATTTCAGTAACTGCTAATCTGAAACTGGACAGTTGAAGATTGGAAAGACATCACCTGACATCACCTGTCCAGATTGGGTGAGTCGGTGCCCACTGTAATCTCATATTCCTGTTCTTGGCTGACAGGAGTGCAACACGCTGTGGTCTTCTGTTGCTGTCACCCATCCATCTCATGTTTTGATGTTATGTGCATTCTGAGATGCTTTTCTGCTCACCACAGTCATAAAGAGTGGTTATTTGAGTAACCGTAGCTCAAATCAGTCAGAGCATTCTGTCAGCTCAAACCAGTCCCTGCATTCTCAACTGACCTCCCACATTAATAAGGCATTAGAACTGCTGCTTACTGGATGTTTTTTTTGTTTGTTTGTTTGTTTGTTTGTTTGTTTTTTACACCATCCTGTGTAAACTTTTTTGAGTTAAAATCTCAGGAGATCAGCAGTGTTTGAAATACTTAAACTAGCCACTCAGGCACTAACAACTATGCCACGGTCCCATTCTGATTGATATGATTGTTAACTGGTTTAGTTCTCTTTTTAAAAGTATTAATATTAATATTGACTTATTGGCACAAAATGTCTCATTTGTTTATTGCAACAGATATGGTTACTATAGTTTTGTTCTTCCATTGTCAGCTTTTGACTTTCATATTAACTACAAAGCCTTATTTCTGTTCATACAGTTTCTTTTGGTCTTTATGCTGTACAGTGGCAGTGGAAGCTCTGTGGTTTAGCCGTTGGGCGCATCCTACTGCTCGGACATTCGTGAGTTCAAATCCCAGGACTGCTAAGCTGCCACTGCTGGGCCCTTGAGCAAGGCCCTTAGCCCTCAACTGCTCAATTGTATAATTGAGATAAATGTTAGTCGCTCTGGATAAGGGCATCTGCCAAATGGTATAAATGTAAATGTACATTCACTAGGGGACATCAGCTGATGTGGATCCAGAAAAGTATTTCAGCAGACCAAATTGAGTACTTGAAAAAAATACTGTTAAAATGATGATAAAGGTATATTTATTCTCCCTGTATCAAATTCACAATCTCATAGTAATGTGAATCGTTAGAATGGTTAACCATTCTAAGGTGACCGTTGTCACAATTCAGTCATTGTAGTTATCTGGAAAGTTATGTAACTGGACCTTCACAAATTTCAGCTGAATTCCTCTGACATAAACACTAGCTCTGATCAAATGCAACAGAAAGTAGCAGGCAGAGATGAAATGTGAGCATCGACTACCTGAGCCTACATCTCATTACAGAAAATCTCCATCTCCCTTAAGCGAGGAGCGACCTTGTCCTCACTCCTCTCCCAATGCAGCTGCCGTAAAATAGAGCAGCTAGCTCGTACTCTAGTAGCACTCACTTTCCACACCGACGACTCCTCTCTGGGGTGGATGGGTTGGAGGGGCCACAGATACAAATAGAAAGATAGAGATATAAAATGAGGTGTAGGGGAAGGAGACACTGTAGCAGTACTGCTAAGCATTGCATTTGTTTCCTAAGGTATGTCAAGGTGCTTTCTCAACTGTTAGTCCAAATCAGAGTGAAATTAATACTTTCACAATGCACACATTTAAACAAAGTAAAAAGCAGAGAGACTTATCGCGTGATCTCTTGTTCTTTGGTCTGAAATGCAGTCATGACACCTTTGTAGGTGGGAGAAGAGAATGAGGATATCAAAGACAGGATTTGTCCAAGAGAATGAAGCTAATGTGCATTGTTATAGTGAAAATGTTGATTTTCGGATCATTTCAACATGAAAGAGAACTCAAAATTTTAAAGACCCCAGGACACAATCATAGCTGTGTTTTCAACCTCAAGGTACATCGATCACTCGCAGGACATCACAGAGAGTAATGGGATAAAACAATGCGCAGATTAAAAACAACACACAGATCAGATTAATAGGTTTTCATTAACTGCACAGGTGTAGACACTCACTCATTACCTGCTCGTTCTCCATGACGTGCTTCAGAACAAGTGCTCAGCCAAACCCACGCTGCTGTAATGGAGATAAGAAAACAAATCTTTCTATGAATATGAGAAATCAACTGAGCATGTAGAACACAGATGAGTAGACATTAATATCAATAAATAGTGGGCTAACATATAGCATTGCCACCTCAGAACTCCAGGTTCGATCCTGTGCTCGAGTTACCATTTGTGTGCGTTTCCTCCAGGTTCCCCGGTTTCCTCCCAAGTCCCAAAAATGTGCTGCTTGGTGGATTTGCTGCACTAAATTACCCCTGAATGATGAATTCAGGGTGTGGATGAATGAATCAATAAATAGTTTAAAACATTATATTACCAGCTCTATTAGGCATTTCCTTTCTATTTAGCAGCTCACATCTATAAAAATAGCTGCCTGCAACCTAAAAGAACAGAATAAGGGTCAAGTTGAGTTCTACTGGAAGTGGACCAAGCGCTCAGACAGGGTATATTGGACTTGTTTCAAACAGAACAAATGTTGCATATGCGGAAATAAGCACCCACTCTAACCTGTTCTTGGCTGACAAACCTAAACCAACCCATGCTGCGTGCTTGATATCCAGTCACATTGCATGGCCTTACTTTAATTTCCTATTATCCCTGACAGAGGAACAGGGAACCGTGTTGGCAGCCCCGGGCTTGCGTGCTATGACGGACTCAGCAGGGCTTCTGCATCAGCGGGGGCCATATGGTTAGGGAGGTGAGAAGGTCCTTGAATGCTCGTAAAGTCTGTGTGTGGAAGTGAAGTGCTTCTCAGGCAGCACAAGCACTCTCTATTCCTCCCTTTAGGGCATGTTATGGCTCCACAACATCTGCTGTCACGCACTTCCTTCTGAATATCTAAGGCTGCACTAAACACCCAAACAGCAGATTGTTGAACTGAAGACGAGAGGAAGAAAAAAGTGGATTTGATAATGACTAAATGGACAAGGAGAGGAGAAGAGAGGAAAAGAAAAGCAGGCTTATTACTGTATCTATTCACTATATTCAACTGACTTTGTTGTAAAATAATAATGTAAATACAGCTAATTTAACAAACCTCATGATAGGATTTCATTTAAAATCATTGCTACTGGCTCTCAAAGTTGACCACGAGGGACATCGCTGTAATGTATTCATGCTCGTACTCTTTAACTGGCAACGAAAATTAAATTATGCATTAATGTTACTCTTTTATTCCCTCCTACACGCTGCTATTATGTGAATGGATTAGTATATGGCTCGCAATTAACAATCATTTCCCTTTTTGTAGAGAAGAACATTTGGCCGACACTTCAGAGAGGTGTGTGTGTGTGTGTGTGTGTGTGTGTGTTACTGAGGATGCAGTGGAATGTGAATGAGCCCGAGTTATAGACATGAGCAGCCAGAGAACAGCAGTGTGGAATCTGAGATCACGCGCTGACCAAACACTGAACAGACCTGTGTTTTTGCTGCTGTGTTCAGTGTTGAGGTGTAGCAGCTGGTGTCTGTGTGATTTTTCTGTTCACGTACAAGTTAACCTTGACTTGTGGAGGCTTTGATTGCGCCCAGTAGTGTACTGTTTGTGCTCTGTCCAGGGGTATGTGGGTAATTTAATAAATGGCACCAGCTTCTGTTCTTTTCTTTTCTTTTCTCTTCTCTTCTCTTCTCTTCCTTTGCATTCTGTTCTGTTCTCTACTCTTCCTTTGTATTCTGTTCTGTTCTCTTCTTTTCTCTTTTACTTTGTGTGCTGTTCTGTTCTGATTGGTTTTGTTCTCTTCTCTTATGTTGTTTTTGGTTCTGTTCTGTTCTGTTCTGTTCTGTTCTGTTCTCTTCTCTTCCTTTGTATTCTGTTCTGTCCTGTCCTAATCTGGTTTATTCTGTTCCGTTTTTCTCTTATGTTCTTTGTGGTTCTGTTCTGTTTTGTTCTCTTTTCTTCTGTTCCATTCAGTTCTCTTATATTCTGTTCTGTTCTGTTCTGTTCTGTTCACTTCTCTTGTCTTCTCTTCCTTTGCATTCTGTTGCATTGCATTTTGTTCCGTTCTCTTCAGCACTTTTTGGTTCTGTTCTCTGTTCTGTTCTGCTCTGCTCTTCTCTTCTCTTTGGTACTCTCCTCTCCTTTCCTTTCTTCCAGCAACACAGCCTATGGAATGTATGCACTGTATACTTCTCTGGAGATGGCTCCCAAGGTCTGATTAAGTGTAGTGTGCTTTACATGTTTTAAATATTTCATATTTCCTACCACAACTGAACATTCAAGATTGTTGTTTTTAATAATAAAAATATAATGTTTTCTTACTTAGAGAGGTCAGAATCTATGTAGGTTTTTTTCAGAATGTATTCTCACTTACAGTGGTTAGAATCGGTGCAGGCTCAATTGTTTTTTGCGTTTAAAAAAAAAATATATATATAATATTCTCATTTAGAGAGATCAGAGGCCGTGTAGTCTCAAGGGCACAGTGGGATTCATGAGAACAGCATTTATTGGAAAAATAGCAATTGTTGGTATTGTTCATTTTCGTCTTTCTGCATAAAGTGTTAGCAACACGATCATCTTGTGAATGTCTAAATATAATTAAATAGAAAAGAGATAAGGTAGGATAAATGAATGGCACACATGCTAATTTTCATTAGCAGGAATTGTTATGACTTGTTATTTATTCTCTGAAGCAATTAATTATCTTCCCTGCGGGCAGTAGGAAGAATACTGACAGTGTGTTCTTTGGTCGATCTGGGGATGCACATTAAAACATCCTGTACATGTGTTGTTAAAAGATAAATCAACATATTTTTCCACTACAACATAGAACATTGATCTTATAAAAAGCTTGAATTCCAGCCCACACTTTCCCTCCCTTCAGCTCCCTACTGAATAAGGCAATGAACGTTGTGCAGCCCTTGATTACCTGACCAGGTGCACTGAGAGCTGGAATAAAAATGGAGATTAAAATGGAGATTGGCTGGAGATCCCTGAGAACTGGGTATAAACACTAGCTATATAGTACTCGTATTGTATATGTAAATAAGGTTGTTGTGCTGAATAAAGCACTATATTGCCTCAGAATCCATTACATCTTTCGTATTTCATAAGCTCTTCCAGCTGAGACATGGATTCTGAAGAGCAGATGGGAATTCTCCTTCTGGGACCTAGAGTTCAAGCACCATTTGTACCATACACCATCCGAGGCTTGGAAGACCCAAGAGTGCACTTGGCCTTGCTGTCACTGGATAACGTCCTCTTTTCTGTGTTTATGTAAGCAATGTTTCAGCCAACTGTACCATCTGATTAGTCATATAGACCATGAACGTGATGAACTGCACTCGACAATAATTACATTTCGACCTGATTCAATCAGCCTTACACAAGACAAGAAGAAAGAAAGAAATAATGGTGCATTAACCTGTTGAATAGAAAAGTATATCCTTATTACCTGTATGTACCTAACTGTACGTCTTGTTAGCCCTGTTATAAAAGACACTTAGCCCTGTAGCCATGTTACAAAAGACATCTATCAGTTCTATTAGCTGGCACATTCGTCTGTACATTAAATCGTTCGGGATACGGTCCATGTGTTGAGCTGAACACGTTGAGCATTTGAAGGTTAAAAGCCCAACATGTCTCTCAAATTCCAGTCACTGCCGCAAAATTTCTTTTACGCCATTTTCTTCCCGATTTGGTCTTGCCAATTCCCACTCACAAGCTATCTTTGTGAGTTATATGACAGTAGGCATGAGACGATAAAATAAAGCCACAATACGACACGGTTCCTGATACAGCTTTCATGAGAAGATAGTGGCACTAAACGATATTGACACAAATAACGTTAAATTTTAACACTTTTTTTTTGTAATCACAACAATTCGAACCACAGAAATATCAATACATTGTGTTGTAAGAAAAGTCGATCAGGATTTATAATATAAAGCAAATTTCCCCTATTATTAACATTATTTTAATCTTTTTCAGTGTCATAAATGTATTTTATGGCAGCATTATTAATATTGAAAGATTGTTTGATGGTAGATTGAGATTTAAATGATTAAATAAAAAAACGGTGTCATCACCGCTCCTACTGCAGTCTGGCATCCATCTGAAATGCACAAGGGTGTTTTATTTTGTATAATTTTTCATCATGAATTCTGAAATTAATTTCTAGTTATGCCTCTGCCAGCACAAAACGTGCTTCTGAATTGTTTTTAGACGCAAGTGTGACTTACATCAAGCGCAGCACACAAGCATTGATTTTAACCCCGTTTCAGACCGCAGTCAAGCCAGCCTTGGTAGAAACCAGAGTGCGCATATATCTGACGGTTTACGGTAACCACCTTCGTATAGCTATGCTACGGATCTACTGTGAATCCTGGATAGTGTGGAAACAGTTGAGCAGTAGTGTGTTATGTCCCGTTGCTGTATTATTATTTTCAAGTTCACATAGGCTGAATGAAACGAGGCTGAGAGCCTTGGGTTTGAGAAGGCTTTTTGGACTAATAAGTAAGCATGCTTCCAGGCAGTTAGGTTCTCACTCGCAGACTTCATGCTTTGTATGCTACTACCTCTGGTGTTGCTGCCTAGTGTGTAAGAAGAGATAGAGCTCATAAAGAATATTAAACGGAAATATCACGATACACCTCAGAGAAGCAAAATTCATCTCACCAGTATTTTGTATCACAATATTCAAGACAATGAAATTGTCTCATCCCTATATGACAGCTACTTTTTGGTCAAGCAATTACATGTAAAATGGAAAACAATACTCTCACAGGTGGACAAACGTTAAATTTGTTAAAAACACGTGCTTCCTCTGAGCCATGTGAAGCCAACCGCTGCATCCTTTCAATCTGATGCTCACGCATAATGCACATGGAGGAAAGCGCTATCTACCCACTTCCTCATACATAGGCTCACAGACGCCCATGATTAGCATGTGGAGAGAGTAATGTCATCATTTCCCTTAGTCTGTATTAATACACTTTATTGGATAACTAGCTCACCATGTGTTATTACACTATGTTAGCTACCACTTCTTAGCTCAGTCAGTTAGGTTTCCAGGGAACTAAAACATAGGACTGGGCAGCACATTGGAGCTTCCACTTACCCTGTGAGCTAGCTAATGAATTTATCATTTGTCCACCTGTGAGAGTATTGTTTTCCATTTTACATGTAATTGCTTGACTAAAAACAAATTGACCAGCAAACAAATCCTCACATTATACTTCTTAAGTTTATCAGTTTTATTGAAAAAATAAACTGGGATGTCAAAATGCTGATAAAGTCTGTAGTTGTGTTGATTATGTGACCCATAAAATGTCTCCTCAGGAGAAATTGCGTGACTGTAAACACACTCTAAAGCGGATGGGATTAAATTTACATGGGGTCCCGGGATAATTTCCTATTTTACAGGTGCTCCTCTGTGACTTTATTTCTGGCCAGATCGGGCATGTTGATGTTTTTTTCTGTCATCTTCTGAGAAAATTGCAGACTGAATTACCTACTGTGCTTCACCAAACTCAGCACTCGTCTGATAATTTTAGTACTCTCTGGATGCACGTCTGTGATTTTATACACAGACGTTGCATCGTGTTGGGAAAAAAAGACTGCTGCTACTTGCTCTATGTAGTCTCGTAGTATAGGTATCAGTGACCCTCCCCCAGAAATTAAACACTTCCCGAGTCGCAAAACGAAAAATGGATGTTTCTCATATATACTTTGTGGTTATTGTTTTATTGTATTTTCAAACTGTTTCTTGGTTCGCCCCAAACTGAAATAAGAGCCAGCGTCTCTTCTCTACTCCAGCGACTCTTCAACCGCTTGGACTGCATTACACAAACATCCTGGAACCTGCTAGAAACTCTCTTCTCCTATGTTTATTTTATTGCTGTCCAGATGCGAGGTTTTTTTATCACTGTGGAGACAAAATTTATTACTGACATCCCCCTGATCCCTACCGATTAATCCAATCCGAATAGGGCTTAAGAGGACTTTAGAGAGGACCAGAGGTTAAACTCAGTGAATCTCTGGCACCTTTCAATTTACAGGAACAACAAATGGAGCTTAGCGCTAGCTAGTGAAAAATAAACACACTTGATTTTATTTAAAATAATTTCAAATTTCTAACAATCTGATATATGGAATGTGCTATGAAGCTATTCGTTTCCATTGTTTGCAATTTTGCAGGTTTTTGCCTGAGCAGTTTTAATTGGCTATGATTAAAAATTGATCACATTTTAAATGAATGTATAAATCAATGTTTAGTTTTTAAAATATTTTTATTGAAATTACCATCAATTTTATGTATAGTTATTTAAACAATTAATGAATTTTTTTACCTTCTCTCACCAGGCTTTGGCCGCTTGACACCGGGCCCAGTGCTTAGAGGACAAAAAGTGGTGCATTTAAAATTAGTGCAGAGCTATCAGACTAAATGATGGATTAATTCTGGTAAAGAATATTTAACATTTCCAAATGTGTCCTCCTTTATTGTTAACAACAAAGTCAATAGTGTAATTATCTGTAGGGCGTTTCCTTGTGCAGTTAGGGATCGATACGCAAAACACTTCTCAGACCAAAATAGAGAACATAATTCTAAAGAAGTCACACAATTAATGCCTCTCTCTGTCTTTTTCTTTCTTTCCCGCATGATACCATACTAACAAACAGTTTGTATTATCTTCTATGTTTGGCTAATTGACATATCTTCAACTGATGCCTTGCAGCTTTGCAGCTTTACATAACTTTTTTCACCTCCTGAATCTGGACGTTCTGTGGAACTTTCTGGAAAGCTATCTAAAGTAACTGAGTAAGAAAGCTAACTTTGTTTCAAAACAATGTCTGGAACTGTTGTTTATAGTTAACAGACAACAGCTACCTAATTACAATTGTATTAGATTTACCTCAGTTTTGGGGTTTGTTACAATCCAGAAAGATTATAGAAAGTTTGCAGAATGTACTATGAAGCTGGGACGCAGTGCTGCTATTCATCGGAAAGGGGTCCTTTAAGCAGCATTTCATTCAAATGCCCGAATGTTTTTAATTTTACTAACATTAGAAAACATTCTTTTAAGAACGATGGGAAAACACACACAATGGCCATCATTTATGAAGCTGAATACGAACGGATTTATGTGTAAATCGTTCATATGAGTGTTCACACAAGAAAGTTGGTATTCATGAAAATCCTATAAATTGGGAAAAATGTATGTATCCTACTCATGTGTGTGAATTTATGCATAAGACTAACTACTATGAACCTCAAACCTTAGTAATGTATATATATATATATATAGAATATACTGTCAAGTTCAAACTGCTTATTTTGATTACGTTTACAGTATTTAGCAGACGTCCCCTTATCCAGAGCGATTTCTAGAAGTGCTTTGGTGTCTCTAACCACAAAAACACATTTTCATGCTAGTTCACTAGGTCAGAGGCTAAACTAATCATTCATTTATGATAATATATAAACAGAGGACAGGACAGGCTGTCTGCGCAGAGCCATAAGCCGTAAACAAATGCCTCAGCTGATGGAAGCTTTAGTGCTTGCTTATTATTCTTAATATTCTATATTATTAAATATTTTTACTGGTATAGAAGTGAGTCAAAATAGCTTCCACAGCTGCCTTTCAACCTTTACTTTCATCGTTCGTTGTGTGCTCCAAGCTGTCTGTGCACTTGAACCTTTATGGAGTTAAAAAGGTTATAAAGGCTAATTTGCTGCGTAGAGAACACGCTTTGTACTTTATAGGTGATCAGCATACACATGCAAGAAAATTGGCCTTTCCTAAATTTTTGTAGATCCTGTGGTAAATTTTTGTTTGGTTTGGCTTACACAAACATTTACACACAACTTTATTAAAAAGTTTGATAAATGAAGCCCATTGAATGTAAATGCAAGACTGAGAAATAGGAGAAAAATACATCTTCCTTGTCCAAAGCCCAAACGTTTTCGGCTAGTTTTCAGGCTGGTTTCAATCCTTTTTGTGTGGTTTTTGAGTTGTAGTCAATGTGAGAATTTTGCTGAAACTTGGCAACCCGCAAAACTTTATACTCAGCCCCTTTAAAGCTCCGTATAAAAGTAAAATCTGTACACCTTTTTGCTTTGCCCTGCGAGATCACAGTCTGGATGCACACGCCTAGGGTTAGCGTTCTGGCAAGCTTTCATTAAAAAACAAAAAACCCGAATAGAGCAATACCTATTCATATCTGTACTTATTCATTTAGAACACATTATCTGTTCAATCCGAATAACGTATTCAGTTACATCCTTAGTCTACATGTGATAAGTTGTGCCGAAGAGGCAGCTATATGCTAGCTATGCTAACACCCTCTCTGACCTTCATGAATACATTTGTATCAAATTTAACAGGCAAATTGTGCAATTATTCTGGTTACTGTTTTGCCAACAGGCTGCCACATTCAAAAGACACATGTGCAACCTTGCTAGTTAGCTAGCTAGCAAGAAAAACTGAGTGTTTTAGAAAAGATGCTAGTGTTCATTTTGCTAGTTTGTTAGAAAAGAAACAAGCTGTTTTCATGTACTTTAATACCAGAATTTTTAAATAAGGAATAAACTTTAAAACTCTTACATCTTTCTCTCATATTTTCCTGTTGTTTTTATCTCTCTTGTTCTTATTATGTACCTCCTTTTCTCTTCTTGCTATTTCTCTCTCTCTCTCTCTCTCTCTCTCTCTCTCTCTCTCACTCTCTGTGAGTTGCTAGCGTGCACTTTGATAGTTATCTGTTGAAGACCAGATTGAGAAGAGGACTTGCCCCAAAACATGTTGGAGTGGATTTACTCTCTCCTTAACCCAGCTCTTTTGGCTTCAGAGACTCTTGAGTATCTTCAAGTGCAGACTTTTGCTGGTTCTTGTCCTGCTTTAGAGTTTATTTAGAAGAAGTCCAGACGGTTTGTCAGAGTGATAACCTGCCAGTCTTCTTCTGTAATCTTTCTGCAGTTATTTGTGATCACTTTAACACAGAGGTCGTCAACTGTTAGACCGCGGTCCGAATGCAGATCCATCAAAGTGTTTCAGTCGGCTGCCCCAAAAAAAAAAAAAACTGTACCAGACACAATCAATGTATGAAAAAAAGGCTGTAGTTCAGAGACTCTAGCTTTTCGACACACGAACTGATGCTCTGTTGCGACTCATGACATGCTTTTATGTAAATTATTTAGCTGAAAGCAGCTCATCGGACCAGAGATACAGGGTTAGAGACATTAGCTCAGAAAGCAGAGAGGGTTTAGATTTAATTTTTTTTTATTATTTATCCTGCCTAGTCTGATTAGTGAACTGATAACACGGCTTATAAAAGTCAATGTTGGAAACAGAATGTTAAAAGATTATTAGACAGAGAAGTATCTGTTTATTCTCTTAAGAGTTTTAACGTCTCATTTGCTCAGAATCCTAGTCAAAATGTATTATTAAAGATTAAGCATGAAAAGGTCACTTAGCCAAATTTTTGTAAAGCAATTTTAAGTAGGCAATCTTCAGAAATTTTGTTGCGTACCCATGTTTTCATACTTTTTAACACCAGTTCAGTGAGTTAGGTCCTTTACAACAATCTATAGCGCTGAATGAAACTGCATTCAAATTCTGAAGCCTGAAGTGGTACAATTTGATGTACTTTGACTCACAAAATGGGTCGATCTCACTTATTAAGAATGCTTTGGCATTTGATTTTTTTTTTTTTTTTGACATTATAAAATGAAAGATTTTATAAATTTTCGAATTTCTGCTAGCTTCTAGCCATTTATAAAAGTGTGAGATTTGGCTTTCTGTCATGCTTCGTTCTAAAATGTCAGCTCAATCTGTTATTTTTTATTTTTTATTTATTTTTTTTTTTGTTAGCTGTCCTGCAGTTTAATGTTACCCTTCTTACTAAAGACATTGTGTGCTATTGAGGAAATAATTCAGATTACCATGTGACAGTTCCATCACTCAGCCAGCTGACAGTTGTGAATTAACAGATTAGTGGGCTTGATGAAATATTGTTCCAGAGACTGAAATCTTGACTGACTCTTGACTTTACTTAAACATTTTACATTTTATTGATTTATCTGAAATACGTTTACCACTGAGCAGTTGAGGGTTAAGAGTCAAGGGGCAGCTTGGGACAACCTTCCAGTCAATAATCACTGAGCCACCACTCCTCATACAACTGCACCACTGCTTTAAATGACAATGCACTGTTACACAATGACAGCTATTAAAACGTTTATGGTTAGCGTTTGCTTGATTATCGGGAGATCGCGGTCAAATCCAGACGATGCCACAGCCATTAGTGGCCAGGAGACCGAGATAGCAAAATTTTCCGTGCTGACTGGATGGGAGGGATGGCATACTTTCTCTACCCTGTCAGTCACAGTGGCACTAGCTAATCATGAGTTCTGTATGCAGGAGAGGGCGGGCAGCACTCATAAGCTTCTCCCCCAGGAAAGTGAAATCTCCAATGTGTCCCAAGTTATCCTTTTCCAGAAGCTCAATTAAACGGGCTAAAAGGCAGCGACTATCATAGTTTAACAAACGAATATGCGAGTACTTGAATCCAAGGGAGAGGTGACTTTATGCAGATAATGTCTCTGACCTTTCTAGACCAAAAAAACAAGTCTTTGGCTAGCATTTGACTATGACCTGTGTTGTCTCGTCACATGTAAAGATGCCATTTGTGTCACGTTAGCGTCTTCATTTTCATTCGATGAAGTGTTAAAATGCAAGGTGACTGTGTTTTGTGCGAGCATTAGAGTTATTTGAGCTGCAGTGTACTGTATTTGTGCTCGGTTTAGTCATGGTTTTCCAAATCCCTTCATGCTCCTATTTCTGGAATCTGTTCAAGTTACTTAATATGCCTAGTAAAAGTATTTCCTACCAACCTTGATGCACATGCGTATAATGCAGCAGGTTGTGGGATCTGAAAAAGAAATACCAGCGTGCGGTTTGTTTGTGAAGGTTAATACGGTGTCTTTTTTTTTTTCTCTCTGGTTGTGTACAAGTTTACAAAAAAAAAGTTTACAAGTTGTGTAAAAAAAAAAAAAAAAAAATATATATATATATATATATATATATATATATATATATATATATATATAATGCTGACTGTTATGTCAATAGCCCAGAAACACATGTGTTTTTAGTGTGTTTTTGTGGCATCTACTACTGAGTTAACTATTACATTTTTGTTTTTGTGTTGTGTTATGTTTTTACTTTTTACTCTTTACAAAAAAGAAAACAGCTTTAATATTCTGTGATGGTAATCCACTATAGTTTTTTCCTGCTGTACATGTGACAGCCTTATTACAGTCTCAGTTAGAGTCCACACCTGAGATCGCTTGTTCTTTAGGAATCTGTCTCATTATTGTGTTGAAGACAAACGTTACTGCAGCATGGTGTACCTTGATTTCCCACCCCCTACACACCCTAATAAACCCTAATGCAGGTTTCTAGGGGTTCATAAGCTTTGAAAATTAGCCTGTCAATGAAAATGGGTCTCTCAATGAAAAGAGGTAGTCCCTTATAACTTGAAGAAAATAAACCCCTGCTGACAGAATGATAATTCTCAGAGCAGTGAAAGCAAGAATTTTTATCTCCTTCTCATATAAAGAAATAAAGACATACATAATATTTGATGTTTTTATACAGATCTGGCCTTATGTGGTGACCCACTGGATCGCATGCTTTTCTTTACCTTTTGTCATTGCCAAAGAACAGACTGTACTCGGTATTATGCTCACAGAGTGAATTGTGGGTGGCTGCTGGTATTATAGCTTGAAGAGGAGAAAGAAGAAATAACAAAGGCGATGTGGAGACATAGTGCGGTCTTCACAGGGAACACACTTAAGCAGAACAGCCTGCTGAAAAAGTCATGAATACAAAAGAGAAAGAAGGAGAGAGCAGCAGAGAAACAGGTGTCTGACAGTCAGGCCACGCGCCAAGTCAAACACGGTGAAATGACCCAAATGGCCCATGGTGAGGCTCGAAATGGAGGAAGACGATTCCACTGGAGCAGACATTTTCTCCAGCAGTTCAATCAGGCGCGCTGACATGATTCGGGGCAAACCGAATGCATCCTCCTTATGTTACGCGACTGTAGCGGTCACCGCGGTTGGCTAGCTCTGCTGCTTGGGTAAACAGGAAAAAAAAGAAGTGCAAAAGAGACAATAATGCTCACCGAACCTAGTCTGGGATGGGATTTTAAAAGGTCAGGGGTTTATTGCAATCTGGTGATTTGACATTTATGAAGTAATATAGCTCTAGTACTATTTTAGGGAAAACTAAGCGTCAGCGCAGATCTACGGCGGCCCTCCACAGTGAGAATGCACTCACTCTACCAAACAGAGCCGTGCAGTCGCTCAAGAAGGGAATCTGGACCTAAAAAGTGAAAGACCTCCTATCTGATCAGAGTTATGAGCGTTCGTTCAAGCCCTGCCCCTCAGGGCAGAGCAGAAATTGTGAGCTTTTATTATAATTGCAAAGGTAACAAGTCTCCGCTCTGTTCTTCCTGCACTGAAGCCCTTGCTAACAGGTGTGACTCATTAAGGCTTGCAGAAGGTTCTGGTTTTTCATGGTACTCACTGATCACTTTTAAGCAAGGTCAGCTTCATCATTTGATTAGGGAGCAGGAAAATGTCAAATCTTTGGGGAATTATGTCAAAGCCCAAATATAATTTGATTCCATAGAGCAGCTTGATGGGACCTCAAAAGCTTTTAGCATGATAGCCGTGTGGTTGCAGTCAAGGTGTGACCAAGTGATGAGATTTCACCCCCTCATTCATTTCAATGAACACTCCAGTCTACCTGCTGGCACATGCACAGGGCCCCGTTGCCATAGCAGTGACTCCCTCAGCATGTGACCTCACTGCACTTTCTCATTTTAGAGCCTGATTTTCACTATATAAAGCACATCTTGTCATTGTTAGACACAAAGCCTTGCCATTTTATTGTATGGATAGTTCTTACATGGATCAGTTGGTGATGAAAAAGCACACATTCTGCTTTCTGGCTCCAAAGAGCTCCAGTGCAATAGAAAAAGACCCTTAGTGTGTAAATGAACAAATCTCATCAAGATAAATATAGACATATATAAAAGCCGTATATACTGTATGTGCACAGGACACCATGGAGCCACCTGCTCTTTCTATAAACTCTCTATTTAGCTTTTCTTTAGCTTGCATTGGCTCTTTGTTTAGCTCTGAAATTGGTTCGTGTTAAGATTCTACAAACTGGCCCACGTTATAAATCTGCCTTCCAAACGCACAGATGATCTCAACCTTCTCACTTCATCTCATAAATGTCAGGAGGATTTCAGTCCTAACAATAATGTTTTTAATCCTCTGTTGTAGAAAACAAAACAAAACAGAGTGCAGATTGTTAGCACTCTCACTCGAGTGCACGTAGGAGTAGAAAAAGAAAGAAAAAGATAAAAATGACTGGGTATGATCATGACTTTGAGTCACTGAGCCCCAACCCACTTTTATTCACACAGCCTACGTGGTGCTGGACCCTGTGGGCTTCAGCTACTTCACGGCAGGTATGGGGGAGCGCAGGTATATGCCTCAGGGCACCTGTAAACATCTGTGCTTGTGTTCTACAAGTGGTGCTCTCACCCTCACTAACCTGTTGTTGTTCAGTAGCAAATCTTTTTCAGACCCTCTTCTTGTGTATTTTTGCGCATATTCTGTCATTGTGGAATTTCCTCTGCCTTTTGTATATATTTATCCTGCTGTGTTTTGTTTGTTTTATGAACTAAGTATTTCTTTCTATCACACAAAGTGCTGGAGCTTTTGGTGCCATCACTAATTCGTCTAGTATCAAACATATTGTTTTTTTGTACCTGCTCAAGACTGGCACCAGCAAGACCTGCGGTACTTGGAGGTGGAGCTAAATGCAGTGTTTATTGCTGATTGGTTACTTGTACTGCATCACAATAGGTGTGACACCTTGGACATGACCAGATACGATGGATGGATGGATGGATGGATGGATGGATGGATGGATAGATAGATAGATAGATAGATAGATAGATAGATAGATAGATAGATAGATAGATAGATAGAATGTGTTTAGAATGTTCTTACAATGTTATTTATCGTTTGTCAGCAAGTCAAAATCATTTTCATTTTATCACACTACAGTTTTTTGTTTTTTTTTTATCATCGATGTCGCTGGATTCTTTTTTTCTAAAGAACCTTGTTGCTAATTTCATTGCAGCTAATATAAGATGGTTAACCAAGCAGCCAAAGAACAATGTCAATCCAAGCACTTAATCCATGTGTAATGGACCAGATTGAGCCATGTGCAAGGTTTATTAATTCTCAGTCCAGGCTTATTGTCGTTAAACATGCAGAGGTCAAACACAGTAAAGGCATTAAACATCTAAGTCACAGGGAGAGTCCAAAAGAATAGTCAAATAAGGAAGCAAGATTAAGGCACGAAAAAGCAAATGAGGCAATAAGGCTCAACCTTCAACTCAAGAACTCAAGGAAATGGCAAGACTTCGCGTCTAACAATGACATGACATGTGCTTTATGTAGTGGATGACCCAGGAAGTTGACACAAAATAGGAAATGAGCAAATTGCTTTAAGGCTACACGGGAAGGGCTTCCTCTAAAATTTCATTAAAATGCAGCAGATATTTCACTGCAATATCACACTGTTCATTCATTTAACACAAACTGTTATTAGTGGACAGTGCAGCTTGAGTGAAAGTCTCCTCTGAAGGCCGTAGAAGCCCCACAGATAGAAATTCATTGACGCACAATTCTGCGGGCATCTGTGACAGATTCAAGTACGTTGTGTTTTAATGGGAGAAACAGTTAACACTCATTGGACACCAGGCTTTTAATACGTCATTTTGACCGGATGCACAGCTTCATGGTGAGTCAGTGAGGGCTTCACCAGGAAACATGTCAAGACATTAATTTATTGGAAGATAATCAACTTTAGGGTGGCAACGGTATCACACCACCTCATCGCTGATTGCTTTCCTATAACAGCATGCCCTGAAGTGTGTTATTGTTTGGATAATTCTTCAATAGTTTTCTGCAGTTAATATTTAAAAGCTTTAACCTTTCTTTGTCATTATAGATTTGGGTAAAATGCAAGCAATAATACATCACGTTCTTGGATAAAATGAATGGTTACTGGGGAGCAGCTGGGTGAAATAGCATATGTTAAGCACTGTAAAGTTTTGGAATTTATTACCAATTTATTGAAAACCACATGCAGGAATCTCAGAATTAAACTTTATTCATAGCTGATTTATTCTTTTCACTATGTTAAAACTCTATGTATTTTACAGCCATGTTGCTTTGGGGACTCATTAGAATTTACAATCCCCTTCATTATGTAAAAAGCTTTACCGCCTCAAGTTTGTAATTAATTCCTCGCTCATTTCTTTGCAGCCGTTGGTTTTTATCGTTCTGGCTTTTTTAGAAGCCCCTAATCAACCCGACCTGCAACTCACTCACCACTCCATATTTAGCTAGCTCGCAAACACTGATGCTAACACAGTGGATCTTGTGCATATATCTGTCACTCTGTGTATAGTCAGTAAAGACATCACAACCCTACACATGGGGTGGTGTTTAGGAGCCTCCCAGAGGGCACAACTGGCTGTGTTCTCTTCTCACCGGCACTTTTCTGACAGCTTAGCACACTCATGCATGCCAGTGCTAATCACTTTTCTGTGCCAGTTCCAGGGCTTTAGTGACACTAGGTATCTTGTGATTAAACAGTATTTGGTTAATGCAGAGTAATTGAATGTGGAACCAATGTGAAATCTGTAAGCAGAAACACAAACAAGTATACAGCTCGATGCAGTAGGATGTGCAGTAGGATGAAGGCTCCCACTCTTTGCACATTCTGGCCTTGGGGTTCAAATTGGAAAAGCAGGAGAGACAGAAAACCAGCCTTTTGTACTGATATGGCACAACTGAAAAGCCCTGAACACAGTATGAGCCAGTATGTTTGAAAAAGAGACACTGTAGTTTACATGGCAAGGTGAAGGTAAGTACATCGTGACCTATGACGCACATAGAACCTTATCATACAAAGGTCGTGCCATTTAAAATGGAAAAGTAGCTCATTGTTGTTTTAAATAGAATTTGCATTAACATAGTCCTGCTCTGTGGCACGAATAAAACAACCAATCCACCCTAGTCTGTTGAAACTACACTGTGTGTGTATTTATGTATATCTGATATATACATACACACATACATATAATATATATTTTTATAATATATAATATAGTGTTCTGAGTTGCCTTTTAATGAAAACTGTCAAGTTTTTTGGGCCACAGAAGCATAAACAGAAGCATGAATTGAGGATTTTATCCAAAACTGCTTGAAACTCCATGCAGCATATAGGGCCTACAAACATGGACTACAACTCCCAATAAACACATTCAGTCATATTCAAGGTCGTGATTACTAACCCAGCTCACCTGCTTTCAATCCTCCACATATCCTATATATGCACTGACTCTCGGCATACAGACACTGTCACGGCGCCGTATTGCTCATTGTTGTTTACTCATCTTGTTTACCCAGCCTTGTTTCCTGTGCCCGTTTATCTGGTTTCCGATCTAGTTCTTTTTTCTGGCTTTGCCCCGATTTCCCTGTTTGCTGGTTGCCTGACTTTCTTGACCACAACATTATCTCGAGTTGTGGATTTGTTTGCCTGCCTTCTTGAAAAAATAAAGCCCTTCTTGCAACTGCGGCTGTCTGTGCCACCTGACAGATTATTATAAAGAAAAAAGAAAAGGAAACTTTTTTTTTTTTTAAAGAAGCAACCAAAACATTTATGTATTTAAATTTTGATTGTGACTTTTCGCTTTTGATTTGGTAACGCTTTACATTAAGGTCCTAATGATCATTATTTCCTTTATTAGTTAACATTAACAAACCATGAAGTAATTTGAAATGCCATTGACATTTCTAGCAGCAGCTTGTGACTATGGATTTTGCATTAATTATTAGCACTGAAAAAGAGAAGAAGAAAAAAAAGATCTTGGCAGCCATGGGGTATTTTTAAACTATCCCAATTTGGCATAAAAAAGCATGACCCTGGCAGATTGATTTCTGCACCAGTGGGTCTCTCTTAGTGCTTGTTGCATTTCTACTATTTGACCACTAGGTGCAAATAATAACTCACCAAGACTCCAACATCTAGAAAGGAAAGTAAACTAATGGAGCATCAGCTTATATCTGTCAAGTAGCAACATTTTTTAAAATTGTTGATCACTCAAAACAGATGCTTAGTATTTCAGCAGAACTTCAAATGCCTGCTAGATCTATTACTAAAATACACTGCAGTTTGTCTTTGGATTCTTACACTCTTTATCAAGGTCAGCAGCTGATTATTTGGTTTACTCTTGCAGGAAGCCTTGCACTGGCAGAGCTGGGTGTGTGTGAGCCTCAGCAGCAGAGTGTGTACTGTTCAGACCTGGGCCTGGTGCAGCAGGGCTATTCTCTGAGCGCTGGCTATGATGCTGACTCTGACCCCGAAGGCCTCATGACGCCGGAGCTCGCCGTCCAGCTGTGGAGAGGTCAGGACCTGAAGTCACACCACAGCTCGGGCTTGTCCAGCCCTGACCAGTCAGCACTCACCCTCACCGACTCGGAAAACGAACATAAAACCGACGATGAATCAGGTAGGACAATGGAACGGGTCAAGGACTTCAGGGAAAGTGGGGAGACAGAGTGTGTGACGTGTGAAAAGACTGTGCCATAGTGTGTGAAGGACAGTGAGTGATCAAGAGATGGGAGACTTGTTAACCTGAAAATGTTTTAGATTTTTTTTTTTTAACAAACCTAAATGTGCCATAGTTATTATATTTTTAATAGGTATATGGAAAGTAATCAAAGTTAAGAAGATTTTTGTGAAAATTTGAGTTTTGCTGTGTTTTTTAAAACCAAATCAAGCACCTCCAAGGCTCACTGGAGCATAGCCAGGGGATGTGTGATGACGATGATGATGATGATGATGATGATTATTGTTATTATTATTATTAAATTTTGGTTACAATGGTGGAAATCACAACCCACCATTATCAAAGTTATATTTATTATTGACTTCTTATAGTTATTAGCTTGTTTGTTTGATCACTTGAGTTGAACGGGTTTAATCTAAACCTCAATAACTCAAAAACAAGTAGCCTATAAATAAAATCAATAAGTCCTGTTGGGGGAAAGTTCAGGAATGAAAAATCTCTATGGCTCTAATAAACAGCCAGAATATTATTGCACACATTTAAATAATATTATAACAAAATAATATTTGAATAATTGTATTATATATATTTTTTTTTTAAATCTATGAAAGCTTGGTTCCACCGAATGAGACAATAATACACAGGTTATCTCTCAATTCTGAGTTAATATCTCGAAATTGTGACTCATTATGTTATATGTTATGTTATAATTGTGCCTTTATTCATTTTTTAGCTTTTATCCTGGAATTGCGAGTTATTTCCACACAACTGTGACTTTGTTTCTTGCAGCTGTGCCTTTATATCTCGCAATAGGTAAAATCTCGCAACTGCGAGATAACTCTGCGCAATATTGTCTCATACATGGCAGAAACAAGCTTCTCTATAAATCTGTACTGACTGATTCCATGAAATTGATTTTTACTGTTAAAGGCGTACCTGACTTTTTTTTTAAATTCCTGAATGTTTGACCAACAGAATGCTGATTGCAGCTCCACTGAGAAAATGTAAAATCTTGCACAGTTTTTTCCCCAAGATTCAAAATCCCAGATAATATTACAGCTATATATGACAGAAGAATCATTTGAATAACCGCAGTGCAAAAGGAACACGTCCCAAACTGTGTACTATTGTTTTAAATAGTAGCCTTTCCCTCTACATAAAGTAACAAAAGGTAGCATACTATTTTGATGTACTATTTAGTATGGGTGTATGCGATTTGGGACACACCTATAGATTTGTATTGAACAAATGCTAGCTAGCTAACAATAATTGAAATGACGAGTGAGAAATGTACCACTTCTGCTGCAGATACATTGCTTTACTTGTTCCCCAAAGACAAAAACACTCCATATTTTGAACAGCTAAAGATCACATAACAAATTTCACAAATGATGTCTGATTGTGTTTGGGTGCAAAATGCTCCTCTCTTCATTAGCTAGCTCATTTTAACTAGTCTTGCTGGCTTCTGAGTCAAACATTAAGCGGCTAATGTTGATGAACTCAACGATCTGAAACCTTCACACTTGAATATTTTGCTCCTCTTCTTGATCTTTTGGAGCTAACCTTTGTCAACAAATGAGTATTAATGAATACTTTTTTTAAATTTATGAACAATTCTGTCTTTTTTTAAATGCATGAACAAGACGAATAAGACAAGCGATCAGTCACTACTACGTACTGAGGGATTCTTTGTCTGGAAAGTTTGTCTGTATGTGTGTTTTTTTTTTTAACCCATCGCTGAATTGAAGGTCATGCTTGTAAATGCATTTATGTCTCATCTACGTTTAAGTAAATCCTTCGAACTTTCGCTCCTGAACCGGATTCTCCTTCTTTCATTTAGTTCACTGACTGACTCATTGAATCTTATTGTACGCAACATCATTCCATGAGTCTTATTCATGCACAAAACTGATGAACGATGTACCAAGAAGTAACATTGTAAACAGGAAGAATATTTTTTCTGCCGAAGCCTTTCACAATATAAGATACGAATCAGGATGTCATACAGTCACAAAATAAATATTCAAGCAAGGTTGTATTCTCTGAAACACGGCTGGTCATCTCTTAATCAGAGTGGGTGTGAACACTCAGGTTTTTATTTTTATAAAGCATATTATGAAACAAAATGAGCTATAATTATTAGTTATTTGTGCATCACTCAAACTGTCGGAACAAATCTGTATGCTTGTCAAAAGTGTTGAGCGTCAGTCAAAGTCGTAGGCATCAGTTGTGCTACTGAATGAATGGATCAGGGAACAAATCTGAACAAATGACTCAAAGGAGTCACTCAAAAGCTTAAAAAGATTCCAACTCTATTAATGAAACTTGGGACATTTTTAACTGATATTTATTGATAGTGAAAGAAAGGAAATCTCTTGAGAAGAAATAATGCCTGCAACTAATATTAGGCATTATGAAGGACCTTTACATAGATGCTAATTCTGATTAGTACTACGGTCTGCTGAATATGAATGCCGTGTTGCCAGTGCATAAAGATTTGCAGTATATAGTATATGTGATGAAGTCTTTAACGCAGTCTTTACCGCAGTATTATCAGAAGACAAAACAGTTATAATCATGAAGTATTCAGATGGCATTCAGACATCAGATGCAACTACTTACATGACTTACATGCTATTCGGAAGTTACATGAGAGTTACGCACAAAGGGCGGAGTTTGAGCAAAACAGAGGTGTGTCTCAGTTATGCGCAGTTTTGTCCTTGGACTTGGCCAGATTTTCTTGTGTGATATCGGCTTGAGTGAAGATCTATGTTCAGTCCAGCACCACTATCTGAAAGTATGGAATTTTGAGGTCATTTGAGGCCAGTATTAAATGCATAAATATGACATTATTAATTTGTAAAAAAAAAAAAAAAGTGAATGAAAAGACAAGTACTTCTGTATCAAGGCGGTGATGTAGATGTCATTGAAAGTCACCATCTCAGATGACTTTTGCATGGAGTTGTGAACTGATATGATGCACCCAGAAAACCAACTTAAGCAGGTGCATAATCCAGCTCTGAATACACGTAACTTTCCCCACATAAATACTGAAATAACGTTTGGACTTAAGTACAGCCCTTAGTGTTTTATTATATATATATATACACTTAATGGGAATATCTGTATCCCTTTTCATTTGTGCGATTATCCAGTTAGCCAATCATGTAGCAGCAGCACAATGTGTACAATAAAAATTTTTTTTAAAAAAACAGCCAGTGAGCAGTGAAGTGAGGTCAGAGGAGAATGGTTAGACTGGGTTTGAGCTGACAGGAAGGCTATGGTAACTCAAATAATCACTCTTTACATCCGTGGTGAGTAGAAAAGCACCACTTGATGAGCATGGGCTACAACAGCAGAAAAACACACCGAAACCAGACAGCTAAAGATTGGGAAAAGACAAGGTGACATTTTTCTTCAACTGTCCAGTTTCGGTGTTCCTATTAAAGTGGTCAGTGAGTGTAACTGTGCATTTAATAAATGCTTTTTATATCATTGCTTATGTCATTGAAACAGTTTTGAAACTGGTTGCTGCCGTATCAGAGAAGCCTTTACTGATAATAGAAAATGTTCAGACACTGAAAAAGATGTCACATGAATGATGATGAAAAATATTCCTGCACCTGCTACATATTTTCTTGATTTTAAATGCTACAGGTGAGTCATTTAGCTGATCTGCTACTCTAATTAGTTAAACGGAACTGTAATGCTTGATTTTTTTTAACTAGCTGCTATATTGAAACTAAAACCAGTGTACATAAAAAATTTGAAATTCTCATGCAGAGGTTATAAAGTCATGTCTCTCTTGGCTTTTTGATCTTCATACCAGTCTTTCTTCTATACTTTGATCTGAAATTGCACTACGGCTGCTGCGTTAGGGTTTGTGCCGAGATATTTAACACTAATGCAATGGCAGTGAGGCAGAGTGCTGAGGACATTTCGGACGACAAACAGGAAGTAAACCAGCGAAATACCACATGCCATTCACGTTCCTTACTTTCCCACTTTACCTGATTAACCCATGGCCAGCATTTTGCTGTTTATTCGCTAAGCTCTATCTTCATTCATTTCTGAGTCACTCTTGATTCTTGCTTTTCCTGTTGCTACCATGAAATGTCCACTTTAATGAAATAATGGCTTAAAGTTCAGGGCTTGTTCGTTGCTTGCTTTGCCCAGTCAGTGAATATATACAACACAAAGAGATCTTTTTTTAAAGCCAAAAGTTTACATACACCTATGATAAAAATATTCAATCTTATTTTTCACAACTCCACACATTTCATGTTATCATACATTTCTTTAGTCAATTAGGACATCAACTTTGTTCACATTAGAGGTCATTTGGAAACAACTGATTAGAGACAGAATTCCAGTGGTTCAAAAGTTCACGTACACAAGGTGACTGTCTCTTTAAACAGCCTAGAAGATTCCAGAAATGGTTGTAATGACTGATTGGCAATAATTATGAACTTTTAATTGAGTGCTGATCTGGCCATAATGAACAGCACTATGTATGGCGGAAAAAGGGTGAGGCTTTTAATCCAAAGAGCACCATCACAACTGTGAAGCATGGGGTGGCAGCATCATGTTGTGGGCCATCACAAAGCCCTGACCTGAATCCCTTAGAATCTCTCTGGACTGGGAGAGGAAACCGGAGTACCTGGAGGAAACTCTTGAAGCATCAGTACTAACCACTAAGCCACCGTGCCCTCCTTCATATTAGTACTGTGCAAAAGTCTTAGGCACGTGCAAAGAAGTGCTGTAGAGCAAAGATGCCTTCAGAAATAATTAAATTAGATGTATTTTAAAATACATTTATATTAGTGTCTATATATACATTCCCTTGTTACTAGTTTGGAAATCTAAAATGTTCTTGTACTGACTCGATAATGTAGAAGTCAAAAAATACTTTTAAATAGTCCTCTTCCTATTCGTACCTGTTTTTGTATCTGTTTAGAAAGACATTATCTGTACATTGCGAATAATAAATGGGATGGAAATAAAAATGGACTTGAACGCTGCTCACTGAAGCAAGGATATTACACAGTTATGCTCAGCAGGTCATGTTGTGCTCTCCCAATAAATGAGCTTTTGTTGGGGTTTTTTTTTTCTCATCTCCATCCCACACATCTCTCTCAGAGCTTTACTCTGTCAGTAATAACAGGTTGTGTGTTGGTGTGTAGATTTATGAACACCTGTGTATTCTGTATGTGTGTGTAATGTTTGGTTACTAAGAGAAAAATCTGTACTTTTTTACCGTCTTTAATGGTAATATCTGTGGCGATATCGTCCCAGTTTAGCTTTCTAATGAACATCTGTGACATTTGTGTGCGTCTGAAAAAGCAACGCTTTGTGTTTGTGTTGTGAAAGTCGTTAGATCCGTCAAAAAAATCATTCACATTGTTTCAGCGCTGGTCCCCGCCCCGCAACTCTCCAGATGCCTTCATGAACAGCTTTTCTTCTCGCCCAGAGACGGATGTGTAATCTTTCTCCTCTTCCATCCTCCTGTTTTTCCTCTGACTGTGTTTCTGTCTGGCCACCCAGGTGTTTGATTTGTCTTTTCTTTAAAGCGATTCCCTACGTGTGTGCCTCTGCGTGTGTATTTATATAGATTTCTTTAAATGTGAACGCAGTAAGATGCTAGCCTTTAATGCATCCTCACCATGGGAACTAATTAATAAGGACATTGAAGCAAGACCCAGTTTTGGTGGCTTGTCTCAGGGTTTTGTGTTTAGTTTGTGTGTGTGTGTGTGTGTGTGTGTGTGTGTGTGTGTATGCGTGGGTGGGCGGGTGTAACAGTGAGTTTATGGTATACTGTTTAGTAGATTAGACACACGTTTACTTATTATCAATTTATTCTGCTTTTATTGTCATTCAAGGGCCAACTATTCAGCTACATTTTGTTTATATAGCAGCTTTACAGAAATCCAGATGTAGATTTAGATCCCTAATGAGCAAGCCAGAGGTGAGAGCGGCGTGGAAAACTCCTTGACCCTACTATGTGTCCACACTAACAAACGCTAAGTCACTTGTAGTTTGTCTCGTACTAGCTGCACACCCTCACCAGGGACACCAGCGATCTCTGCTACTGCCTTCCCAGCTGTGTTTTTAGCATGTCTATACACATTTAATGGGAGGTCATAACATTTATAAGGTTTTGTTTTGTTTTCATGTATGCGTGTTAAAAAGCAAACGGGAAGGCTGTAAATGGGGAACTGAAGAAACATCGGACCACATGTGCCATAGATAAAAGGTCTAAGGAATCATTCGAGCTAATTTTTTGGGTTTGTCACTTGACCATGTCACGCCTAATGTGCACAAAATTAAGAAAATTTAAATTCAAATGTCACTTGCCATGTTGTTGCTTGCCACTATCACTGAAATCTTGACTAATCTGCGAAACTGCGTTCAGCTAAAGCAGACATTTTTAACCTCCAACTAGGAAAATTCAAAGAAAATGCCCCTCAACTCAAAATTCCTACTTGGAAATTGGAGTTCAGCACGTGACATCAAATCAGCCTGGCTGCTCCCAGCAACAGCAGTAAACAAGGTAGCATTTTTAGTTGATCTGTGCTGTAGATTACTTGCCATTTGCTTTAGATCAATCAGCATACAGACATTTTCGCTTGGTAAATCTGTAACACTGACTACACAGTTCTCTGTTTAACAGCCACTAACGTTACCCGGCTAGATCGTTGCTAACAAAAGACAAACATGGAAGCATTTATGTTTTTTCCAACTTCGTTGCGATCATACAGTGAGACGACATAAGGAAGAAACCTAACAGAAATATAAACCGTTGGATATATTCAGGGTATCCATGTGGGACCTCTATGGGAAAGGCAATAACACTAATTTCATGAAACAACCCCCTGAATATCGGATTGCCTCTACGCTACAGTCTACCGAGAGCTTCTCTGCCGTCGCTCAGGCATAGTTCATGTCATTGTCCGATTAAACGAGTGTGATTAGAAAAGAAAGAGTGCTCATTACAATGCAAGTGTGGCTGTGTTTGTTATTCACCCTCTTTCAAGTTCGCCGAAACTGTCAGATCAGTGCAGAACAGAGGCCAGCATTCAGTGCTGGGAGACAGACCAGAGTCATTATATATGCTGTGCACTTTGTGGACTTTGGCTTCATTAAAAACGAGTTCTAAAATGTTGGTTTAAATCCTGCTAAGGCAAACTCTGGGTTTGGATATGAATTATATGAATTTGATAGAAAGATGGTCAGCGACTGCTTGAAGAAGGAGTCACTGCTGCAGTGTAGATTAGAGACGCAGACTCTTGTGATCAGTCAGCTGAAAGTTTGACAATGATGAAACTCTGAATATTGATGAGTCTTGGTTTTGCTCGGAGTACAGTATTGAAAAGCCTGAGATTTCTAGACCACCAGTTTGGCGGAACTTCATGAGGTTGACGCAGCTTTGATGGGTTTAAAGCGTGAACAGGCTTATGTGGGGAGACGAATCAGTGTAATCTCTTTTCTGGAATATTCTGAAAGTAAAACATTCCTCGGTTTAACATCTCAGGTTGCTATAGGGGACCACCTGGGGTAGTGAATCAGCTGGACAGTTTTAGGGCCTTCACACATTACTACTATCTTCAATCTATCACCCAAAGAAACACCTAGCGTACAGGCATATTTCACATTGATTCTGGACAGAATTATTTATTTCAAGTTGTAAACACTGATAGATTACCCAGCTGAGTGGGGAAAATATCAGAAAACGATACCTAATTATGAGCATGAGTGCACTGCAAAAAACATTTCAGCAAGTGAAAATATCTTGAATGTACTGTATGTAGTCACATGTATCTACTTCCTATTATAGGATGACAGTAAACCAAATAAAATATTATTGAATATTTCTAGATATTTTAACATCTAATAATCTCATATTTGATTTATGATCAACTCAGAATGAAATATATTTGATAAATTTGCACATATTCAAGATACTTACACTTACTGAGATCATTTTTGTGGTCTATTGTGTCAAAATTGGGTCACTCAAGTAAAAGTGGCTGTAACTAGTCAAAATGATCTACATTTGAATGTACTGAAGTGTTGAAACTTAACATGTAAGTGATTTTAAATGGAATTAGAAGTCAGGATGTTTTCTAACATGTAATCACAGTTTGTACTTTTTTTCCTGACTATTTTTGTATGCAAGGAAAAAAGAAAATCTAACCACCTTACACCTGCTGATGTGAAAGAGTTCAGGTTCTTATTTCATTTCAGTAATGAACAAGAAGTCTATTTGTGGTATGGACTTGATTGAGCGTTTTAAGTATAGTTTAAAACGACAGTGCTGTTGAATTCCTGATTCTGGATTTTTCTCTGAGTTTCTGTTTCTCATTCAAATATGTTATCTGTTCTAATTCACATGGGCTTGTATGGGAGACGCTGCTCGCGCCATATCACATTTGGAGGAAAGCCTCTTCCATGTACGTGAGCTCACAGATGCGTATGATTGGCGAGAGTTGCTGATTGACAGGGGGAAAAAGAGTATGCCCCTCCCATTCAGAGAGCACGTCCAATTTTGCTCGTCTCCCAGCTACAGATGGCTGTGGCATTGACAGAATTTGCGATCTTCCGACGATAGGGCAAATGGTTTTTTTTTTTTTTTCATATAATTTAATTTAATTTAAATGTTGAAAGAAAAAAATAAGTGCTGTTTAAGTCATATAACATACAACAAACATATAACCACTGGTATGGATCGTAACAATTAATTATAAAAAATTAATTCTAGTACTATTTTTGCTTAATAAAGTAGATTTATTTGAATGCCTATAGATACGTATTAAGTCTAGACGGGACTAATTTGGCAGGAATCAGTCATAACAAGCAGAAAGAAATTCTACTACATCCGTCTACTATTATATAAATAAAAAAAATGTAATATAAAATCATTCTTGAAGCATATGTGACAAGGCACCTGTGGTGTTTTTTGCCCTTTGCTTATATCTTTCACCGTCTAAGCTGTCAGAAGTCAGAATGTTAATGCAGACAACAGAAAGATTTCCACCACATTTCATCATACCTGTGTTTGAAATGAGTGCCAAACCTCAAACCTCTAGGTTCAGGTGATCTCCCACTATTTCTCACAGTCATTCTCTGTGTGGCCATTTCCTCTGTGTGTGTGTGTGTGTGTGTGTGTGTGTGTGTGTGTGTGTGTCTTCCTGTTTGTCTACAGCACCATGGCTAACATGTAGCAAAATCTGTCCATGTGTGACAGCGCTAATGAATGTACTAATGGTACTTGTTGCGCTTTGTGCTTATGGCTCCCTTTCCCCTTCCTTGTTGTTATTTGGCAATTGTTTACAATCCATTAGCATTTACTTCCTGCTTGAACGACACGCGTGGAGCCATTTTGCCGTCACCTGGCGAGCACAGGGAACAGCGACAGCGCTGGGTGTTTATTTAATGTGTCGATGGCGGCAGCAAAAAAGAGGTAATTGAGAATTGATTTGACCGTAATGACTTTTCATATGTTCCCTGCAGACTGCTGATGCATACTGATTAAGCTGTGAGATGGCAATTTGCCACTTAATGGGGTCTGCCCTTGTCCTTTTGCAAGACAAACCACCCATGGATAATGTGAGGGGATAAAAGAACTATGCTCTAAAAAAAAAACCCACAAAAAAAACATGCTCATCAGAATCACTGTATAGTAGCTTTTTTCCCTTTTCTTCTTGCTGTGATTTGATTTGTTCTTAATTTGTTATTTCAGAGCATTTGATCGGGTCAGCTTCTTAGAGAAGAAAGGGTCGGATTATTTCCAATAAAAGCACATCCTGAAGTGTTTTATTCCTCTTATACCACAGCAATTTGCCAACTTTATATTTTATTTATTAAAAAAGCAACACATTGTAGATTTTATCCATTTATTGTTATGTTTAACGTTGCAGAGTATCTGAGAAACTGGTTCACTCCTGTTACCACTATTCTCCCTCGTTTAAGTTAACGCAAAGAATAAAATGCAGCTTGTCGTGTTACCGAGAAGCCACAAAGTCCTGCATCCAGAAGACTGGAAGGCCTGAGTTGGAAAATTGAAAGTTACAGCTTCACCTCTGACAGTGCTCAGACAGGATTAGTTTTATATGGTGCTCTGGATAATACTATCCTTTAGAGAAGAAGACTATATTTGTCACGTATACATTCCAGTGCAGTGAAATTCTTTTCTTCACATATTCTAGCTTGTCAGGAAGTTGGGGTCAGAGCACAGGGTCAGCCATGATATGGCACCCTTGGAGCCTTGCTCAAGTGCCCAGCAACGGCAGTGCTGGGGCTTGAACCCCCGCCCTTCTGATCAGAAACCACTGAGCCGCCACTGTCCTGCATGTGCTACTCTGCGAACTAATTTCCATCAGGATCGAAAATGCCTGTGTTTTTCTTTCAAAGTCCCGTTACAAAAAATTCCTTGTTTACAGAGGTCCACATAAGCAACTAACATGACTGAATGCAGAAAGAGTTACTTTGTAAAAAAAACCTAGGGACTGAACTATGGCCAGTACTTGATCCGAGCCACTGATTTTGCGGGTTTTGCATTCAGACCACAGTCCACCAGTGTTGTGGAGACCTTCGGGATTTTATAAACAGCTTGTCATGAATTCTCTCTCTCACTGCAGTGTGCACTGCTTGCTTTTGTCTTTCATTCTCCATGTGCCTTTGTTTTTGTTTTGCCATGTGTGTTTGTTTTTGTTTTGCCATGTACGTTTGTTTTGGTTCCAGCCCTTTCTTTGCCATTGGTTCCTTTCCTAGTGTGTGCACTTGTTCTGTGTTCAACCTTTAACTAGTTTGGTTATTTATGCCCTGTTATCTCCTTGCCTCCTTGCGAAGTCTTGCCAATTGTTTTTGTGCATGATACTTATTTTCTTCTGATTTTCTTTCTGGTCGTCTTCCAGTGTGTCCCTGTTATCATTTTTTGATTGTAGATCCTCCTTCTTTGATGTCGACATCCTGGTTTATTGACCCACGTTACGAACTTTGGTTATGATTCATGGATACGCCCTTGTGTCATGCCTCCAATGACATATTACACAGATGTTGCGTGTTGCACTGAGAAACATTTCTGACCACTGCTATCACGTTATCTCAAAATGAGGTCAAGCAAAAAAAAAAAAAAAAAAGAGCAATGTGTTGATCTGATTAAATGAGCTATTTTAGGTCTAGGCGACTTGTAGTCAGTTAATCAGATCAGTCAATCAGTAAAACTATATTAATGTCTGTGACACAAACATTCATCTTAGCAGGGAAACTAAAGCTGATGAAATCTGTTTCAGTCTGTATTTATTCAGAGACGTGCACGTGCAAAGTTTTCTATCACAGAGGAGACATATTATTAAATATTTAATTGCATTCGTGACCCTGAGAATCGAATATTGCACTAAAACTTCAGACAGCATGTCCTTGTTTTCTGTTTCACTTTGTACTTTTTTTCAATATTGTTTTCATTTATGTGTGAACCAGAAACTGTATTTTATATTCCTTTATAATGACAAAATGTCATGCAGTGTAATAGCACAGCCCTATATTCTGGAATCCAATTCATTATAAAATAGGACAAAAAAAATCAATGTGCATTATTCTATTTACTACTCTAGTAAATCTTTTAAGCCCCGATGCAGTTCACTATAAATAATGTTGTTTTTTGTAATTATGCTGTCCTCCTTTTGGGCATTTGAGGAAAAATCCAAACACTGGTCCTGCTTGTGGAGAGTTTTTTGGTTCTAACCGTAATGCAATAGCCCTGATTTAGCTAATCATAGCCTTTGAGAGCTTTTGAATATTAGTTCAGTGTTGTATTAGATGTGCGAAGTTCATTATTTTCTTTATCATATTAGTAAGCGAAAAACATCATGGTTATATAACGTCATTTTAAAAATAAACCTAGTGGTTATGCACAAAATGAGTTTTCCAATTAGTGTAATACAAAACTTCACAGGACACACACACACCCACTGTTTCTGTAATTTTTATTTTGTGTTTTTTTGTGTATGTGTTTTATTACAAGCATACTTTGATGAAGAGGACAATCTGTACAGTGATCAGCGGTTAAGTGAGTCTCATTTGTTGTCATATACTGTATGTGTCTGTGTGTGTGATGTGTTTTGCTCATGTCGGTGGTTAATGCGGTACATAGACGTCTCTACTCACGAGTGATTTTAATCTTGACTTCTTGCCTTAATGAGAAGCAGAAAGAAAAATGGAAGCGGCCACAGCGCAGCGCTGTAATCCTAACGTCTCGCTCGGCTCTGTCCCTGATGAGCGCCGCAGTCGGTGGCAGATGGATGGCTCCCTCCATCATAAAGCTCTCATTAGAAACTTCATTAATCACAATGCTTTGAACAAACCCAAGGCCAATTAGCCACTCTTGGCGCACCGCCAGGCTTCGGGGTCCATCTCTCGCTCACTCTGTAAAGATTATTTGGACAAAAATCTTTTTTTTTCCCCACTCCAAGTGGCACTCTAAAGCCATCACTGGGCAATTTGTGGAAATATCTTTGAGGAATTTGGCTTTGTTTTTGCGTAAATGAAAAAGGAATTATCTAGCTTTTACTTAGATTGTTTTTAAAACCTGATTTGATTGTAAATGAAGTTTGAGTCGGAGTATTGTTAAGATTGTGTTTGCTACAATTCCCAGGACAGGACACACCAGTCCAGATTTCTCACTCTTACTTTCTCACTACACACCTTTTCTAGGTATTTAACACATTAAATAAGTTTATATTGAAATATTTGTGATGTGCTTAGCGATTCTGGTGCTAGTTTCTTGCTTGGTGCTGTATTTTTGTTATTTGTTATTCCCGTGAGACGTTAGCAGTTCTCTGCTGCTCTCTCTTCGTTTCTCACTCATGTACCAGCGTCCTATTAACGACATCGAAGAAACGTTGGACTCAAAGATCCAGGATTCAGAGCAGCTACAGTATACGCTGCGGTAGCACTGAGTTATGGCTTGGCTAGTTAGCTATCTTCAAAATGATGAGTGGGATACCAACCAGCGTTCAGCTTTGGAAGCTGATCTCTGTTGATCTGCTTGGTAAGGCAGCGTACTTGCCTATCTCAGTAGGAGCGACCATTTGCGCTGCCTTAATCAAGCACTGAAAGACTAAAGCGCCGCCGCATCACTATCCTCAGGTAGAAACGGAGAGCCGAAACACGGGCGAAATCCCGGCGCGCCAACAGGTAGTCAAACAGCATTGTGGGTAATGTTGGTAATAGGAAAGCATTATAAAACATTTTCGTAATAAAGTAAGTCTTGGACGCTAGCGAATTGAGCACCAAGTATGCAAGTTGTTCAGGGTGGACTGTCTTTCTGGAAAAATCCATATAGCACTCCATATAGCATTCCTCACTCTTATGACTACATATTTTCCCCTATTAGTTTCACTGTATTTATTGCATCTAACGTTTTATAATGAATAACCGAGTAGGAATCTTGGAATTTAAATGGTTGATCGAAACTAACCTATTTATACAAAACTCATTCTGAGCCATGACTGTAGTTTTAAAAGTAATTTATTTTTTTTTACCAGTATGTTTGCTTTTACACATTTTTGTCTATTTCCCCCATCATTTAGCCACGGTCACGGTCACCCGATCTGGTAAAGGGCTCTACCCTGGACATTTTACCAATATTTTATAAGCTACAATCATTCCATTATTGTATTACTACAGCAGATTTCAGCAGCTGTCAGCTCGCCCCGTGGGTCAAAATGGGAAAGGAGGAGGGGTTGTAATGAGAGGCAGAGTGGCATTTCCTGTGTGTCATAGCATTATTGAATTTTTACTTATGCATTCAGTATTGATTCTCCATCTTTGTTAAAGGCTAGCGGTGTAAGTGCAAGGTGTCCAGGGGATTCTGGGTAAATGCTTATGTGGGGAGAGAAACAACAAAACGCTTTGGCCAAATGACCCTCTGCTGAGTGATAGCGCTGCTGCAGGAGAGTTTGCACATACAGCTCGTCGACCTCATGCGGTGCCTTAACAACCTGCTAGAACACTGGTCAGCACATTCATTTGGGATTTGTATGTGTGTGTGTGTGTGTGTGTGTGTGTGTGTGTTCAGCACTAAATGAGCAAGGTTTTTCCAGTCAGCATGGCTATATCCTAACCCAAACCCCCCACCCCCCGCTTCTCTCTCTTTCGTTCTTTCTCTCTCTCTGGCCTACTTTATCTTGTCTTTATCGGCATCCTCTATTAATCACTTTATAACCGAGTTCTTTCGTTTTTAGGACAATCGTATATGTATAGGTTATAGGAGTTATATGAACTCCTATATATCTTTATATGATATGAAAATTCAAAACTTTGAATTTTTTTTTTTAAAACAGGGATTACCTTTTTTAACGCCATTCCAACTGCATGTGTGGTGCTATTTTGCTATTTCAATTCCTCACTTAAAAAAAAAATGATGCTTTAGGAGTTCTTCTATGATTCACACTTTGGTTTTGGACAATCTTCTATATAATATTGATGTAACCAAATACATCATTGAACAGATAATGTGTTCTAAACGAATACAATTAGAGATAAGAATAGGAGGTGCACTTTATTTTTTTCACAGATCATCTGGAGGTGTGTATGAATTCAATAAATAAAATGTACTTTTATTTATAGAGCCATATAACTCTCTAGTGTGTCTAGTAGTCTCTCTACTTAACCCACCCAGACCGCGCACTGTGTACAGGGCAGCATATCTTTGCTGCAATCTCTAAAAAAAAATAATCATTTAATTTAAAAACAATATTATTCACTTCATGCTTGTGTTTTTTGTCATTTATAAAAGACCATTCTTCATCATTAGGGAAAGAATATCTTTACAGAATAGCACACAGGCATTCAAATGAAAGTTTGACTAGCATCTTCGTAGTAGAGCAAACTTTTTCTGATCTTTATGGATAGTAACGAACCCAGAAACTGAAGTACCTAAATTTCTAACTAAAATTCCTGTGAAGTACTAAAATTTCTTTAACAAAAAATTTGCCATAGTTTGTGTTTTTATTTAATTTAATCACAAACATGTTGAAGGCATTCCAACAAAATTCCCTTTGAATCATTTCGGTGCTTGAGTTACTGTAAGTAGTTAAACAATTACACAGTTACACTCCTTCTTCTTCTTCTTCTTCTTCTTTCACATGTATCACCTGTAATTCAGCGTGTTTCTCCTGGTTTTTGGGGGTTTTTTTGGGGTTTTTTTTTTTTTTTTTGTGAAACTGTAAATGCTTTCATTGTCTGGTGTAAAACAGTAGTACCATAAAGTATTGAGTTAAAAGTAACCTGTGGATGCTGTCCCCATATTACATACGTATATATTAGAGCGTTTTTTTGTTTAGTGCCTAATTATAAAGTGGTAGACTCATTTTCACTTGATGTAGAGTGAGAAAGCTGGGAATTACAACACAGGAGCATGTCAAGTTTTTTGACGCAGAGAGTTCATGCAGCTTCATATTGTACAAATGGAAAGTTTCACATTAACAAACTGAAGGAATCCTTTGAATGCAGTTGTGATTAGACTTGTCAGTAGATGAGTGTAGTACTAGCGTACGCATAGCTTCATTCGTAAACCGGGCACATGCATGTGATTTATCAGGCCGTTGTTGTTGTTGTTGTTGTTGTTGTGTGAGGTTGTGCGTCTATTTAGAATGACTCCTGACCATGCACATGCACAAACCCCTAGTGGCAGAACAGTGTACTTGTGGGTAAACTGATTTTGCACATAGACGAAATGTAACTGTAAGAAAAATCAAAAATCACGATTGACTGGGACAATGCCCCGCTTGGAGATTTGACACGCAGCTTTACACGTAGAGGAACATTTTTTTAAGGAGCACTTTACGCTTTGCTGAGAGTGATCATCAGCCGATTTCCTTCCAAAAGCTTTTTGGCCAGCTTTCCTAAACAAACAAACAAACAAACAAAAAAGTGAATAGTCTGCCTTCTGTCCTTATCTGTATTCGTACTCATTACCTTTGTAGCTTTGGTCTTGATAAAATTGTAAGGAATAAAGCATTGCATATGCATTTTTATTTTAATAAATCTTTTTTTTTAAATATCTCACGTTACTTACGAGCTCACAAATACAGTATTTAGGTTATAGTATCATGTCTGTCTATAATCTACACTCAGAAATGAAAATTATATTTGTTTAAAAAAAAAAGATTTGGGCTGATGTTAGTTTTGTCTACAATTAAACCTAATGCACTAAACAAACAATCTGAATTTCTTTGTCACTGGTGATACAACAACAAGCAATAACACACTTCAGGCCATACTGTTATGGGAAAATAATCAGTGATGGGGTGGTGCGATATGTGACCCCACCAAAGTGGATTATTTTCCTACAACACCACAGCCCGGAGTGTGTTATTGCTCTAATACCACAGCAATGATTAAATTTTTTTTAGTCTATTAATGAGCAACATGTTGCAGTTCTTAACCATTTTATAGTTACATTTAGTGTTATGGAACATCTTCGAGACAAGTTAGTTCCTGATATCACTTATGTTATAGCAGCTATAAGCAGTTGTTCCCTCACCAGACTCAGCTTGTTGTGTTACAATAAAAAGCCTTGAAGACTTTCCTGTGGTGGAAAACGTACTGACTGTAACAAAGCGCTGACACTGGAGACTCCTTCCACAAATGTTAAAATGTTAAACATGTCCTTACAGAAAACTTCACATCAACGCTGATATGTTTGTGTTTGTTTAGATAACATCATGTTTATTAGGCTTGGATTATCTGGAAGTCCCAGTAAATGAATTATTACTATAGAAACAAGCGCATTAATATAAGCTTCATTTATGACACTAGTAAAACTAGTGTCAGAGCTGTTATAGGAAATTAATCAACACCTTCTCCTTCGAGAATTCAACAGTGCTGTCTTATAAACTCGTCTCACAATGCATTCTACTAACAGTTTATAAACGGTTTATAAACACTGCTGTAAACCGTAATGCCTTTTCATAAATAAATAAATATAGTATTGTTTATACAACAGTTAGTTCCGGTGCACTAATTTGATTGGCTGAGAAACGTTCTAAGATTGCTTACATTTCCTGAGAATTTTCACTGCGTGTATCACTCCACTCGTCTGTGTTCACCACGTAAAATTCCACTTCCTAGTTCGAAACCGTTACTCCAGAGTAGAGTTAGCGACGTCATCGGCGGAAATGGCAAACGATACTTTTTCAGGAATATACCTTTTGACTTAAAATATGAAAGCTTTTCAGATGAAGATGAAATGGAAGAACAGATGCCAATTTTACCAGGAGGAACCTTTAACAGGAATGTACAAATCATTGTGAGCTAGCTAGTCAGCTAGCCGACATGCTGTAAAGTGAGTGTGGCTTCTTCAGGCTTCTTCTATTTCCATTAGTGGAAAAATAAACAAAACATTTTTCCATATTGTGTCCGAAATGTCAGTTACTCAATTTTAATTTTCTTGTTTATGAAATTGTTATATAAAAGCAATATCGCAGTCGCAATCGTACATTCATAGGTAGGCAGTCGTGGCCTAAAGAGAGTAGGACTTGTAACCCGAAGGTGAACCTGAAGGTCGTGGGTTCGAGTCTCAGGTCTAGCAGGGATTGTAGGTGGGGGGAGTGAATGACCAGCGCTCTCTTCAACCCTCAATACCACGACTGAGGTGAGACCCTTGAGCAAGGCACCGAACCCCCAACTGCTCCCCGGGCGCCGCAGCAAAAAAGGCTGTGTGTGTTCACGATGTGTGTGTGAGTTCACTAGTGTGTGCGTGCACTTGGATGGGTTAAATGCAGAGCACAAATTCCGAGTATGGGTCATCATACTTGGCTACACGTCACGTCACTTCACTTCACTTACGGTACATTCTTACCCTATGGCAAAGTGATACCAATTGTAATGAAGCATGTTTATTAATATTGAGAGATTCTGAAGGATCATTGTTGTAACACTGCTCACACTTCTTTCCGAAAGAAAGCTGAAGTGCTCTGATGAGTCAGATTTATTCTCAAATCTCGTTCTGTGACTTCACCTTTTCTGGATTTCGGTCAAAGCCGTCGAGCGTCTGTTTTCTCTCTCTCTTTCTCTCTCTCTCTATCTCTATCTCTCTATCTCTATCTCTCTTTCTTCTTTTCTCAGAGATACCCAAACGGTGCCCACGCAGTGTATTGAAGTCTGAAGGTCACTGGAAATGATCAGAGCAGTGATTGCGTGACACTTCACCCTGCTCTCTTATTGCCCCGGCAGCGCATTAAGGGAATTCTGGGGTGCCACCTGACATGCTGCCGTTTGACTGAGAGTCGTTCTTACGGGTCTTATAATTACACGTGGCTTGATTTTTTTTTCTTTTTAAAACTCTTTAAGTGGCGTGATCTTCCTTGCCTTTATGAAGACTTGATTTCATCATTTATTTTGTAGATGGAATCATTTATTTCTCTACTTTAGGGGTAGTGTTAAGTTTGGGTTCTACTTGGAACCCTGTCTGCTAGTGGTGTGGAAAAGTACGGAGAAATTATACGCAAGCGGAAGTGCAGATATTGTGTAGGTATCGTAAGTGAAAGTCAGAAACTTTAAAATTTACTCAGGTAAATGTTATGAACTGATGAATTTAAGGTAATGTCATGTTTTTTTATGTGAGAACTAACTTTCATTACATAAAACTGTTAAAAGCAACTATGCCATTTTGCCTGAAAACAGCATTCGATAATAAGTCATATGCATGAGTAACACTACGTAGCTAATGAATGAATCCGAAGTAAAATATCTAGCTGATGGTAAATGTGACTAGGCAGTTATGTTAGCTGGATTCAATGCTAGTCTAATCTGCCATTAGCAAAGAAAATAGGCAAACTTAGTTAAATATAGCTGGTTATTGTCAGCAAATTAGTGAAACTTACCTCAACATGCCTTTTGAAATTAGATGGAGTTCACGCCTCAAAGACTTTGCTTACTCCAGCGTTCTTTATAACATTTTACTGAGGTAGGGCC
>CM040989.1:4244398-4343841 GCA_022985145.1 Pangasius djambal | reverse complement strand
GTGTGTGTGTGTGTGTGTGTGTGTGTGTGTGTGTGTGTGTGTGTAGGGGGATAATTGTTTGTGGCTCTGTACGGACTGTATGGGGATCTGACCTCAGTGTATTTGCTTTTCTCTGTGATGTTGATGAGATAGTTACTACTGTAGATAATTGGTGCGAGGTGGCCATGTTGAATCGAGTGTTTTTGTTTTTGATGGAGGCCAATAATTTTGCCATTGATATGTGATACATTTTGGATCAAGTACTTTGGCAAGATTCTTGCTCATTATTTCTATACTGATGAGCATGACTAGATGCTTTAAACTGAAATATAAATAAACTGCACCCATTATATTTATCCATAGCGTGTCATTGGCTGGATGAGAGATTTGTAACGAGTGTTTTGCAGGTCTAAAGGTGAAAACAGACCCTGTAAATAATGAGTATAGTTAATCCAGTATCCTAAGTTTCTGCAGAAAAACTACATCTCGCTTGCACAAAGAATGAAACAGACTCAACAGAAGACAGTAGGTTCAAAAGGTCAAATAGTTCAGACCAGAGCTTGACAAAAAATATATATATATCAGAAGCAAATTCCAGTCAGGAGTCGAGTTCTGAGGGAAAGGCTTATCTTAGTTCACTGCGTAGACTAAGGAAGAAAGTTGGAGGTTCTTTAGGGACGTCTTGCTGTTGGCTTTTGACAACAGAGCACTAAATGACAGTGGTGGCTGTCAATCATATGTGTGTTCTTCAGTCTCATCTTTCATTGTTGTTTTCGAAGCTGTCATCCCTCGTCTTTTTTTAACGTCCCTCCCACCTTTTTCTTTTGAAAGTGTGGAACAAATGAAAGAGGTGTCAGAAGAGCAAGACAAAAATACTAGATACAGTTTTTTTTTCTTTGTTATTTTAAAGGACTGAATTAATAGCAAACCTTTCCATAATAAATAAATAAATAAATAAATAAAAGTTGCTGCTTTTTTTTTTTTTTTTTTTTTTTTTTTTTTTTTTTTTTTTTTTTTTTTTTTTTTTTTTTTTTTTTTTTTTTGAGAAGCTAGCATGGTGCTCCGGAATGCGTTCTCCAGACTGACACTGATGAATGTTTGGATGCACCTGGAAAGCTCCGGATCGATCCGATTGATGCAGGTCTATCTGCAGAAGGGCTCTGATGACAGCAGCTACCTGCAAAAAGCTCGGCTGGCCCGCCTGTTACAATGCGAATGTCTGATGTGCTGATACACGGCATAAGATGAGGACGTGCTGCACATTTTTCCTGTTGTCTCAGGTTGTTTGGGAGGACAGCGGCCATCCATTGTGCTTAGGGAAATTATACCGAAGGCATGTATCATCAGCTTATGCTGGCGAAACGTCAAGCGCAGCGAAAATCCTGCAGTCCTGGTATTGGCAGTGTCATTAATAAAGCAGCATAAATTTATCTTTATAATATATTGCTTGCTTATATGAAAAATCAGATGCAACACACCGTATATATATAGCGTGTTTTTTCCCCCCATTGGTCTGTGTTTATTGTGGGGGTGTTTGGTGCAGGCTCATATAAAATTGCTTTTTTCTTTTTATGAATTGCGAAATGCCAGGCTGCTCATGGCACAAGATGGAGCAGCAGGTCGTACAGCCGAGGGAAACGTTTCAACTTCTCATTTTTTAATATCATTTGAATATCAAGAGTTTTGAATGTCAACCAACACCCAGATTTGATCCTATATTGGCGTCCTTGCTGTTACTGAGCCTGGAAGGTTGCTAAGCTAGTCACAACATTACAGATATGACGGCAGCGTCCTTCAAGACGATTTGCTTCTTATGTTCACGTGCACAATTCGTGCTGTCCACAAGAAAAACTGCAAAATGCAAAATAGATTCATTAACAAGCTAGCTAACTCATTTGAATTCTTGCATGTTTCTAGCTACGTAGTTAGCAGTCTAACAAAAATGTCCCTTACAGATTATTCTGAGTGTTACCTATAAGATTTGGAGGAAAAAACGCAGCAGTGGGCTTTCAGTTTTTCCCGATCCAGTGCGTTATCAATGTCGGTTTCATTTTTAGCATTTCAATGCATCACTTCTTCTAGGATTAATTAATTTGTTCCTCCGTTTTTGTCTTTCAGTCCACTTACTGGAGCTTTGAATAAAATTCACAAGTGAAGAAACCCTTCTTTTATCAACTAGTCTGTCAGAGAACTGAAATTCGATTGACATTAAAACAAGCCTCAGACTCAGACTCACACACACACACACACACACACACGTCCTGTGTAGTGGTCAGATGTTGTTGCTCGCTCCCAACCCACAATTATGATGTGGCCTCTGTGAGTGATGTGCTGCCAGCCTGTGATAATGGCCCTTCTTTTATGGGCAGGCAGAAACTAACGAGGAATTGAGGGCACTGAATAAATTGGAAAATTGCGGTATAATGATTCCGTCTGCCAGCCCGTTTATGGGGCAGACTGCGAGAGAGAGAGACATCAGTGGCCTTCCCTCGGGAGAACACACACACACACACCAACCGAGTGGTCATTCTGAGCGGTCAGCTTTAACCCATGCTTCCCCGCATTGTGTGATAGGGTAAAAAGGTGTGGCCCGAGTTGACAGCAATTATTATGAAAATGAATATGGAGAAGCTTGTCTAAAATGGCTGAAGGAAATACTGTACAGGATTTTGAATAAAACTAGCAGCACAGGACTATCTTAAAGGGTAGGTGGAAGGGGCGATCTCTGAGGCCCCGGCCGTAGGGCGAACCCAACACTGATCATGCTTAAATCAGCTAAAACAACGATTGAGATAAAAATTTTGTAATCAGTAAAATTAGTTAATGAGTACTTGTTGGGGTAAATTATTTGTAGTCATTGTGGATCACACATTAATGTTATTCAGTACCCTTTTTTTCACTGTCAAGTAAAACGATTAGGAGTGCACCCCTTTTATTATAGTAAAATACTTTTTTTATATAACTCGATTTAAAAGTACAACACAACATGCCAAACAAACCTTACAGTATGTACAGTATTACAGTGCTGTAAATATTAAATGACAGTAATACATTTTTATTTAATTCATTTTATTACAGGTTATACCAGAACCCAGGGGCATAGCCACACCTTTTACACTGGGGCGGCCAGGTTACTTTATTGGGGTGGCAAGAAAATGGTAATAATGTGGCATCAGTTATCTGTGTCTGGCCTGAGGAGCATCATAGTCAGACATAAAAGAGACACATCTAAGCAGAACTTGTTTGTTGTCTAATTATATTAGGCTTACATCTTATGAAGTACGCTAGCATTACGAATTCAGTATAACTAGCTAACGGTAGCTAATAAGGGATTGAAGAAATCTAGTGGTATGTCTCCAAATAATGAATATCGTTAGTTAAAAAAAATCAAGAAATGTTTGGTCACCTTTTTGTTCATGGTCTTTAGCGTGGCAAGGGTATGTCTGTGTTGTGTGTTAGTAAAACTTCCTTCATGACATCACACAACAATCCTCATTGTTGGACAATGATGAAATGAATTTTTTTTTTCACTCAGATTGCTCAGAGACTTTGTAGTGGGCATTCTGTTATTATTTAAACTAGGCTATCACAGTGACATTTACTAAGCTGTTCAGTTTCACATCATATAACATGCAACAACAACAATCTATGGAGAGTCTATGGCTAGTGTAAGGCTTGTCTATGGCTAGTGTAAGGCTAGTCTTTGGCCAGCCTATGGCTAGTGTAAGGCTAGTCTTTGGCCAGCCTATGGCTTGTCTATGGCCAGTCTATGGCTTGTTTTTGGACAGTCTATGGCCAGTCTATGGCTAGTGTAAGGCTCTTTGGCCAGTCTATGACTTGTCTTTGGCTACTCTATGGCCATGGTCAGAGAACAGGCAGGAAATGGGTATCAAGGGCTAATCCAGATATAAAGGCACAGGTCATAATCAGTCAGGACAATACATTATGAAGTGAGGACTGGAAAAAACTTTGGAAAAACAAGAAATTTATCTAAGAAAAATATCTTGCAGGGGCAATTGTGAGACTTTGCAAAGCACAGAGGGAAGACAAATACCATAAATAAAGAAGAGGCGCAGTTTAACTAATCATAAGATGGAAGGAGCTGTATTTTAATAAGAGCATGCAGGGTCTGTGTGTATTCTGAATACTGAAATATTGAAATTATTATATAATATATAATATTGAAATTACAAGTCTATTCTTTTACCCCATCCTATGATATTATTTGAATACAAGTCTCCAAGCCTCAGTGCATCATGTCTAGCCTTATCTACAGAATTAAAGCAAAAAAAAAAAAAAAAAAGTTACACAAGCCACAATAGGCATTTACATCTTTTCAGAAATTAGATTCTTTTCTGTTTCAAGTTTTCTTTCTGTCACTCATTTTACAATGTCCTTCTCTTTCTTTTTCCTGGCAATTTCCCCCCTCCCCCCATGCTGTTTGGTACGCCGCCAAAATGTACGGCCACATTCTGTCAGAAATCAGAGGGATCACAGGTAGACGAGGAGCGGGAGAACGAAAGGTGTGCAGCAAACAACTGTTTCAACGGGTGTAATTAAGCTTCACCGCTGAGCTCAAAGTCATGCTGAGCCAGAGAAAGCCTTCTACCGAGCTAATATTTTTCCCCCATCTCAGTCTAATTTTAGTCACTCACCATGCTAAAGGTTGTTGTTTCCCCCTTGCTCGTGCTGTTTTGCTTTCAGATGTAAAAACTCAACAGCTGCGTTCTACAGTAAGCACTTGTGCTTCTTTTCGCTGCTTTTTTTTCTGTGAATGTCTATTGACATATTCACTGTTCAGTGAACCATTTGTGGTATTTTCACACAGCTTACTTAAGCCTCAACAAACGTCTGAATTACCTTTTTTATTTTTGTGATCATGTAGCAGTTTTCACTAAATTACTGTCATTTTGTCTTTTTTTTTTTTTTTTTTTTTTTTTTTTTTTTTTTTTTTTTTTTTTTTTTTTTTTTTTTTTTTTTTTTTTTTTTTTTTTTTTTTTTTTTTTTTTTTTTTTTTTTTTTTTTTTTTTTTTTTTTTTTTTTTTTTTTTTTTTTTTTTTTTTTTGCTTTGTTCACTCCCTAGTTCCTCTTCAGCCGGGCCAGTTTGACACAAAAGCAGGAAGGAGAACACTAGCAGAAAATAGAAGGCTGTTAGGTAGTTGATGGCGCTGATCACTGAAGGATAACGTGTAGCTTCGTCTGGAGTTTGCCTGTGGACAGCACTGCACTGGAAAAGTGTCAGCGTGATTGATATAAAGCCCGTCTCTCCACTGGTCGTGTGTAAAGAGCAGGGCGGCGTGGAGGCCGAGCGGACTCTGCTTGCACATGATTGATGAGCACTGTTCAATATTATACCTGAACTCCCCATCACCGGGGCCGCAATAGGCCAAGGAAACCCTGGTCTCCATGGAGACCATTACACGGTCATGAATAGTACAGCTGATTGGATGTTGCTGTGCTCAGTTATCTCGCTGTGGTCCAACGCTCCCGTTCTACTGTGTGTCTCTTGTCGGGACTGACGTCTGAATGTCACTTCAGACCAAATCAGATCTGGTTTTGGGTCAGCAGCCAGCCGACACGTCCTCACTTCATCCTGAAACATAAGACATAATGTTTTGTACAGATGTTTCAGAAATTCAGAGCATAAAGGGAATTGAAAGAAAAAATCTGAATAATTATTTGTCAAAAGTGTGAGATATATATATATATATATATATATATATATATATATATATATATATATATATATATATATATATATATATATATATATATATATATGACCCTATTTAAATGTAAGCAAATTTACTATACGCTTTGTACAAAAGGTCCGATTTTCCTCATGTCTAATCTCTTCTATTGAAGCATGTGTTCAGACGACACTCAGACGGATTTGCCAGCTCGAGTGCACACTGTCATTAAAGCAAAAAGGGGAAATACCAAAAACTAAGAAACTCTGAAATCCATGTAAATATTTTAAAGATTCTACTTTTCACTGAAGTTGTTGTATGAAATCATTTGTAATGAAAATTGTTGTACTAAATTATACAAAATAATGCAAAATAGAAGCATTTTCACGGGTGGTCTCAGACTTTTGGACCCCACTGTATATATATTCTACAGGCTTTCCTGTAGCTGATACAGCTGACATGTGTTTCCCTTTTATCTCAACCACAAATAAAGTGATAACATTTTAAATTCACCCAAAAATTGAACAGGGAGAATATCACATTCAGTAGCGTCTTTCCAGTTCTACAGAACTGGATAAAAAACGTAATTAAAAAAAACTTGCTGTAACTCAACGTCATCTCTTCACTTGACTGACCTCTGTTCGCTCTAACGTCGGTGGAGAAATAATCGCTGCTTCATTCACACAACTTGGGTTCTGTTGACTAAATTTCTTGTTATTAATGTCTTGTCATTTAAATATTTAAAAACTGTTGTCTGTACAGACTGTGTAAATGCTCTTCTTTATTTTGATGATGATGATACAATGGTGCAGGAGCATGGCGGACATTTTGATATTCAGTATGTGATATCCGGAATCAAATTGATTAGGCTTATGTCCGTTTCACTATAGCATGTAGCTTTTGAATAGCTTCAATCATGAGGAAATCACACTTAATCTGGCTCCTTACACATGTTATTTGCAATTCGCATGATCCTCCGCTCGTGACTTTGTCACATGATCAGCAATCACAAGACCAAATTAACATCTATCCCCATTTACAATCTATATCCCTTTAAATAAACCAGACTCTCAGTGATCTTTTGCAAACTCTCACTTCAGCATCATGTCTATGATGAGTCCAAGCCGTTGTTCTTGGCCCTGTTTCCTCTTTGTTTTGGCCATCTCTTGCTTATCATTATCCCATTATCCTTGTATAGTTTATGCTTGTTAGCTGAACTATTTTTCTCTCTTGAGTATTGCTGAGCCCTTTTGTTTTGCCTGACTGAGTAGTTTTAATAAAAACCATAAGCTTGCACCTGCGTCCTTCTGTTCACATTAATGACAGTAATCCATAAGAATAATGCCAATATAAGTCGCATTACAGCCAATAACAAAATTACTTTTGTGCAAAACAAAACAATAAAAATCGCATAATAAAATACATACAGCTATTTATTACAGACGTGGAAACATTTTGTGTTGTCAGGTCCTTAGAAAAACACTCATTGTTCCCTTAATATCTTTTTTCTTTTCATTGAATAACACTATAACTTTTCTGACATTAGTTAGATTTTACCCCTGAAGTCACCTTCACACAGCAGTATTAAGATACTACATATCTACACACACGTAATGATGTATACCCAGTGTGTTCCACTACACATCCAAAAGAGCTGCATTTGGGATTCAGCCACTGGAAAGAAAAACAAGTGGCAAAAGAACGTAAGACCGGGCGTCGTTGAATTAAGCAATATGGCAAGAGCAAGAGTGTGGTTATTTAGTATAACTGCATGACTGCGAGTGTACTATTGCTTTTATACAACGGTCCTATAAACAAGAAATTAATATTGAGTAAGTGACAGTTCGGGCACAATATAGACAAGTGTTCTGTTTATCTTTCCTTTAGTGGAAACAGAAGAAGCCTGAAGAAGCCACAGTGACTTTTTAACATTTCGGCTAGGTGACTAGCTAGCTCACATTGATTTGTACATTCATGTTAAAGGTGTGTCCGTTAAAATTGGCATCCCTTCTTCCTTTTCATCTTCATCTGACAAGTTTTCATATTTTAAGCCAAAATTATATTCCTGAAAGTTATCATTTGCGATGTCCACTGGTGACGTCGCTAACTCTACTGTAGTAACAGTTTTGAACTAGGAAGTGGTATTTTACGTGGTGAACACAGATGAGCGGAGTGATACACACAGTGAAACGTCCCAGCATGGTTATAGGAAATATAGGCACTCTTGGAACGCTACTCAACCAATCAAATTAGTGGACCGGAACTAACTGTTGTATAAGTATATTTTTAACAATATTTATGTATTTACTTGAATAAGATTTAAAGGTAATTTCCAATAAACCTACTCTCAAGTATATTTTAGAAAAACAATAAAATGATAGACATGTTTTGCACAAAACTGAGGTATTTTCAGCACCAGCTTCTCCTCACAGCAATTCTTGCTACTTATCGCAGCTCCACCTCTCATTCACACTCGCCTTTTGTAAAATCTACAGAACACGTATGGACAAAAAGAAAAAAAACCCTCAATACCACAGTAATGTCTTACCATTTTATATAACCTTCATACAACCTTAATTTATGCAGCAAAACTCTTTTAGTTTAGAAATACAGCCTTTATAGGCTTTATAGGTTATCTAATCTTGTTAGCTAGCTAGCTTGAGTAGCACATCACCGTTCCTTAGCTTAGCTCAATCAATTAGCAACAAAGTCTTGTTAAATTTGTTACAGGAGTCAGTTAACCTAGCTAGTTAGCTTAGAAGCGCAGTTAGCTGCAGTTATCTATCATTACGTACAACCTAGGAAAATATTTTCCCCTCGAATCATTACTTAAGTGGGCTAACTGGTTACTATCTTAGCACATTAGCTAACTGGCACTCATTAGTTAACTGGCACTGAGCTTCATTCCTTTCACAATGAACAGATTTTATCTTTTTTCTTCAGGTGTTAAATTATTGAGTTTTTTTTTTCTTTTTATGCTCACAGCTCAAGTAGTTTGTGGGGTTTTTTTTGCCAGATAAAAGTGAAAATGGGTACTTGACATTTGACCCTCTATGTTTTTGTTTTTCTGAGGACTGTAGATGTGGTGAAGAGCCTCAGAGTGTTAAAAAGAAAAACAGTTCTTAGGCATTTTATATACTTACTTATCTATTTTCTAAAAAAATTGTAATAATAAGACAGTACAATTATGAATTGCAGCGACTTTAAGAGCAGGATTTTCATCACTCCTTTTCATTTCAGCTAAACAAAAGCATTTTGTCATCTTAGATGTTAAGCTATTCTTATTTCAAATCTGAATGAAATCAGGTCTATGCTAATTTCCGACTACTTTGGCTAGCAGACGTCTGGATGGTTATTTTATCTTGTAAAGAAGTGTGTAGAGAAGTGTGCAGAGAAGTGTGTAGAGCAGCATGGAGGGTCTGCACTGCTACAGAGCTCTGGTCTACACATGCCGTGCTTTGGGAGACGTGAATCAGCCTGTGGAGCTCTTAGTGTCACTGCCAGAGAGAGAGCCTGTCAGTCACACACCGCACACAGGACGCGCACAGATTCAGACACATACGCATGCGCATCATTACACAGACAGACTCTGACGCCGGGCGTTTTTCTCTGACAAGCCGAGCTGTCAGAACGCTGCCACGGCTCAGAAGCCCGGCCTACTCTGCCTGCCTCACCTTGACGACGGGCAGAGAGGAAATATGATCGTTACCTATGAATTATTGATTTTCTGCAAGGGTACCTCTGTGGTTTATCAGTGATGTTTGCAACAATGTGTTTCCAGGACTAGGAGGGGAGAAAAAAAAACATCCCCCAAAATATATAGTGGCATTCAAGCTTGGTGACACACGTATACAAACACCTACACACGCACACACTAGACGTGTAACAGTACGCGATATTTAAATTCAATACGATATGAAATGATACATTTTCGATAAAGCAGCAATAAGCATTTCTCAGTAATTGAAGCGTCATCATGACACAGTGTTTGTGTGATCTGTTCAGATGCTTAGCAGCATATAACGAAACAAAGCTGTGCATTTGAATGTGGCCAGGATTTCACTGGTGTACAAGGTCAACATTTCCACATCACAAAAGCCAATAAAAAAGACCTGAATGTAGCCCAAAAAGTTCTGGAATTGCCACATTTTTTCTTGTTTTTCTCAGTCTTTGCGCCTTAACCGACTTTTCCACCCACAACCTCGCTTCCAAACTATCCCAATTTGGCTTAAAAACCCTGGCAACCTTCCTGGTGTGAATCTCAAGGGGGCGTGTCTGAAGTCATGCAGCTCTCAATCAAAAGCTCAGATATGTTTTTGAATCGTCCATTTTTATTTTTACAAAGTAGAGTCTCATATTTGCATATATGTACTCCCAATCACCACGGTGTTGTCTTTAACCCGGAATTCTGTTTTAAAACAGCAGATAAGAGTGTGTGTGCTATGTGCTATGTTTATGCAGTGGTACTAGCACCGGCTAGTACACTAGTCTGCTGGTATGGTAGCATATAAGCTCGATCCAATATGCAGAAATATCAAATCAAGAGACATATATTGAACAATATGATATGATACGCTGCATCATCGTAATGCCTTCGTTACGATGAGTTTCTCTCTTCATTAATGTTTTTGCCCCACCTACAGTAACACGATGCAGAGATGTTCTGGGGCTAATTTGGGTAAAAAAAGATTTATATTATTTTCTTTTTTCTATTGTTTTCTACTGTCATATCTACAATATTAGCAACTGAAACCAGACTGATAGGAGTACTTCAGCTTCTTATGGGCAATAATCTTTGTATGGATTGTATATCATCTCTGAAACAGAAACATTGTCTGAAGAACTGAGCATCCATGAGCCGCATATAATAATAATAATAATAATAATAATAATAATAATAATACTTTTCCAAGCTTAGTATTTCATAATACTGTAAGCAAGGATTGAAATAAACATACACCAAAAAAGGCGAGAAAACGCCGTACATGTAAATGGAGATTTCTTGTGAAGTCTGTATGGTTTATTGTTTCATAACTCATAGAAGCTTTGCTAGGCCATATCTGGATTACTGGGTTGGACTGAATGGTCTATTATTTTAATTTTATCCCAGATTTTTTTGCTCTTCATAGGTGTTGACAGACACTAATCTAATTACTAACAGTAATATATAATTACCAACAGTATAATTATACACAATATATGGCCTTTCAAAGTGTATCTTAGAAATATGGAATACATGACAAGGTATGCTCTATAGGAAAATAATCAGTGATGGGGTGGTGTGACACTGCTACCCCCCCAAAGTGTTTCATTTCTCTTATACCACAGCAATTTGCCAGTCCTAACAATATTCATTCACTAAAGAATGACACATCATATTTTTTCCAATTTAAAGTTTATCTTTAATGCCTGAAAACACTGGACCAAAGGTCTGTACACTCAAGTGGAATTTGAATAACCCATGTTAGACGTCCCACGTTAACCCGTCGTGACCTCAGTGTTCTAAAGATTCTATAGGCCATTCGTTTTTAAACCAGATTGAACCTTATAATGCTAAGGTCGTGTGCTTAATTTTTCTTTCTCAGTCAATAGAGTGACTCAGCCAGTTACAACTAATTTTGCTTCATTTAAAATTAATGTAATATCAATAGGTCCATTTAGATCCATTATGGACATGGGCTTGTTTGATATTTCCATATTTCTAATCATTTTTTAGATTTCAGTGTCATGAAACGTGGCCTTGCATTTGCTAACATTGTAATAATAATTACCTTCTGTCACTTGACCTTGATGAAAAGAATCGAGAGGAGAAAGGAAGCTAAATGCTTGTGATCACAGTATGGGCTGTGATCAGAAAGTATGTATTTCCTGAATAGTGCTGTCAGCAGGAGGTACTCCCCCCGTGTGTGGTACACACAGTCAAAGACGTTCTCTCATTTCCTGCACTTTGCATGCATAGGTATGATTTGACACCACATAATGTGTTGAAATGAGGGACCTGTGTTTGACGTCAAACCTGAGTCATTCCGCTGCTGATTACGCGACATATATTCAGTGGGTTACAGTAGGTCTGTTGAGTTTTTGCTGCGAATAGCATGAAGATTGACATTCGAGACATCTGTGAACCTTTCACTGTGCGAAATCACACATTTCTAAATAACGTTCGCCAGGCCGTGGACGGCTACCCACCCCCTCTCCACAGAAGCTCTCACCTCCTGAAGACGCTGCTAGTGAGGAACTTAATTAGCCAGCGAGATTCTATGACACATTTCAGTGTGGCTGCAAATCATTAGCGGCATATCGAGGGTCTCTCAAGTCAAGTTCGCGGTGCGTGTTTACAGTGGCTGTACCCCCACGCCATGTGACGAGCAGCTTGTCCCAGCACCCGCCGTAGTAAGGGCCTACAGATGACATTTGGTTGTGCGAGGCTCCTCACATCTTAAATTGAAAGAGTAATATAGGCAGGGACAGATTGAGCGTAAATGTCACTGTTTGATCTGCTTTCATGAGTGTTCTGCCCCTTACTTACAGGAGGTGAGGAACAATCCTTTACAGATGTCACTGCAAAGGACAAAGTAAAGTAATTGCTTTGTGAAAATGATTTGTTTTTTTTTAGTATTGTTTTTATACGATTTCGTAATATAGCTCTGACTTACCATATAGATGCATTTTTTTTCTATTTCAATTGAATGACTCATTTAAACAAGCACATTTTGTAGCTCACTGCCTCAAAGTTTGGTGTATTGTACGTTTTGAGATGCTTTCCTGCTTACCACGGTTGTGAAGAGTGATTATTTGAGTTACCGTAGCCTTCCTGTCTGCTCAAAGCAATCTAGCCATTCTCCTCTGACCTCTCTCATCAATAACACATTTCTGCCTGATTTTTTGCAATTCTGAAGTCTGATGTGAACATTAACTGAAGCGCTTGACCTGTATCTTTATGATAAAGATACCAAAAAGCGAAGGTACTAGCAAAAACAGTATTAGCGGAAACAATAGTGTCAGTGCTTATACATAAATACACCAAAGTCCCCCTAAATGTGTCATTCTTAGCTATTAAAATTAATACATGTAGAACACTACAGTGTTTATTATGCATAAACAGCTATCAAAATTAACTCTAACCCTTTGTGGTTTATCACCAACATTGTTTAGGTTAGCTAGCTGTCATAGCATACATGGGGTTTAGTCAGGGACAAGGTGGGTTTTTTTTTTAGCTGTAAATGGAATTTGAAAAATTTGCGAATTAGAATTTGCTGTGTGAAGGACTTTGAGACAAACACCATTTATATACTCAAAACAACCCATCCAAGAAAACTAACCATTTAAAGATGCAATAGTTGATTTTTTTCTTACTAATAATAAGAAAAAGCTGGAAAAATATATAGAACGTGATAAAAAAAAAAAAACAATGGTTAAAAGGAGGTTTTGACCTCAGGACAAAAGTATTACATGACTGAGAAAACCCCTTTGGAAACCTGTATTATGGTCCAGAATGCATGTTTGTGTTTACATGGCTATTCTGTCAGTCATTTTAAAGACAGTCCCTCACACCCTTTTACGCCACACTCTGCTAACATGCTAATACCGCTTATTATGAAGAAAAAAGGACAGCGACCACACTTGTGACCATTCTCACCGTGCTTGAAAGTGATGTCGTTGACAATCCTTGCTAATGCTATCTCTCGTTAGCATGCTAACTCTAGCTGAACCACAGCTTTGTGTTCATGGGTGGAGAAAGGGGGCGGGCTCAAAGAGTAAAAAAAAAATCATTCACATCTTATTCAACTCTACCTACTTAACCTGACAGAGCCCTAATCTTGACCTAATTTTTCATAATGCACCTTTAATATCACTTTTTCAAATTCAGAGGTACTTCAGCACAGATTTCAAATGAGTGTTGATTCACACTGGCTCAAAGTGCTTAGGGATGCTTCATTCTGGGTTTTGCAGGCAAGCATCATGGGTTTTAAACCTAATATGGGCAACTGCTGGGTGTCAATGGAGGTAAATTACTAGTGGAGTGACATGGGAGAACTTAAGAAGATTGAAGACAAGTTGGGTTAATGTGTTTTAAATCAGCTGTGACGAACTAATGGCTCATGCAGGAGCACCAGCTAGGAAGGGAGTTGCAGAAGTCAACTCTGGAGATGACGAGGAGCTGAATAATCACCTGAGTCATTGATTCCTCCTGGTGTTTTAGAGGAGAAGTCAGCATGATTTAAAAAGGTTTAGAACAGGTGGGATGTGATAACTGATTACACAACACTATCTTAACTCAGTGATTCAAGCATTATAGGCCAAGCATGGGCTCTACTACATAAAGTACAAATAGGGCGACGTGTACAAATACAAGTGTACTTTCAGAAAAGAAAGGGTACTAAACTGGGATGGTCGCTGGAGTGATACTCCCAAGAATACACCTTTTGTACCATTAGGGCATATATTTTACGTGGAGGTGCATATAGTGCAATTACTCTAAACAGTAACTATGGTCCAATTAAGTACTTTAATCTTTTTTAAAGGTACACTATATCCATATTCCCAGAAAGATATATATTACCACCCTATCAACAAGGAAAGGTACAGTTTAGTACCCTTTCTGAGAGTGTAAGGCAGATCAGAATGCAAGGTGGCCTTGGTGGCAAGAATGGTGAGATACAGCACAAGATATAGCATGTCATGACACCACCAACACACTTCCATCAGAAAAGAAAGTGCCATTAATTGTCCTATAGGGTACTTTTGCCCATCTGGAGTAATCTAAAATCAGAGGGTATTCTTTTCAGAAAAGGTTCCAAATAGAGCTCCTTTAGAAAGCTAGAACCTTTAAACAAACTTAAGGAACCCTTGTTTTCTAAGAGTATACACAGAACCAAAGCTGAGCAGGCTGACTGTGCAAATTGCATGGGAGTAACTCAACAAATATTGGGCTTCATTTATTAACCATGTAGTAAAATCGTGTGTAAATATTTGCATAAAGCAAACCAAACAAAAAATTTCGACTGGATTTAAAAAAGTTTCAGAAAGGCTGATTTTCTTCGTACTAGTGTGCCTATGTTGATCATTTTTAACGTGCAAAGCACGTTACCGACACAGCTCATTTGCATACAGTGACGGACACAAAACTCCATAATAGGTTATTTGAGTTTTACTTGAGCTGCGCTTATTTGAATTGGGTTGATTTGAGTTGCGTTGATTTGAGTTGAGTTGAGTTGCATTGATTTGATTTGAATTGGGCTGATTTGAGTTTATTGGGGTTGGATTGATTTGAGTTGCGTTGATTTGAGTTGAGTTGCGTTGACTTGATTTGAATTGGGCTGATTTGAGTTTATTTGAATTGGGTTGATTTGAGTTTATTGGGGTTGGATTGAGTTGAGTTGAGTTTATTTGAGTTTATTTGACTTGGACTGATTTGGGTTTGTGTTGATTTGATTTGAGTTACCAGGGAGAAACTGAAGCTGTTGGAGAGCCAGACAGTACTGGTGGGACCTTTTGCCAGACGAAAGGCGTATCTGCATCTTTATAGCTAGTGCATCTCCCACATTCATACTTGGCTGCATTTTAAAGTTGTGGTCTCTGATTTCCTGTTTTGACAATATTTCTGAATGTACGAGTTTAGTGTTGGCGTCTGCAGCCATCCATGTCCTCATGCAAATGTTTTTCTTCCTCCCCTCATATGTCAGATGCTAATTAGTAAGTATCTAATTAGTGTTAGGAGATTAATCACTCTTGGGAGAGGTGACTGGGAGGGGGAGGGGGGTGGTATGGGACAGGATGGGATATGCCAGTGAGTCCGGGCGATGTGATGAAGATGCTAGAACCATTGCATTTCACCAATCAAAATTTTAAAAAATTGAAAGCAAGTGATAAATTGTTTGCTGTGTTTGAGTAAAGGAGGATAAAAGGTAGCACAACCACTTGCTAGTACATGTGGCATTTCCACAATGATTACTGAAGCATCTTTGGAGGTCAATGATTATGATTTTCAGTTTTCATTTTTTAAATAGCATTTAGCTAAAGCCCACGGCAAGGGCAGCTGGTTTGATAATTAAAATATAGCGTTTATCTGATTTAAATATAGTGTTTATCTTGATTGCCTGTTTCTTTCTCACATTCTAATGAGTATGCATGGTATGTCCCATATAAAAGAGAGGAAACTGGATATGAAATAATATTAAAGATGGCATGAGAAGCACTGATAGTCTTTGGTCTGTCTGTAGAAAAGGGAATATTTTATCAGGGTTGTTTTTTTCCCTCTGTCTTCTACTGGGAATGAATTTCACAGTCTCCTTGATGAAATCGAAATTCTGTCTGTAATGGATGATTATTCAGCCAAGCACAATGTGACATTTTTCTTTCCAGGGAGAGGTCTTTACGTAGGACATAACTAAATGTGGGTAAATGAATTAATTTTCCCTTCTTTGCAGCAGTTCTGTAATGAATTGTAAAGAACTGATGATGATACTTATTTATACAGTCAAAGGAAGGTGTATAATGTTTTTCTCTACACATTTTTATGGGGTTGCAACTTTTTTTTCCCCATATTGCTGCTGGGGAGTTTGACAAAAAAGATTTTTGGGCTGCTAATGAATTGTGCCATCTTCTGAAACATTTATTGCTTCTAAGATAGAAGAAATGTGCAGAAATTCTAATTACGTGTGCAAATAACCATGGCGCTGATTCAATTCTACAGGACTTTTGCCACTGGCAAGTTGGAAGTAATTGACTATGTGTGAGGACATTCTATCTCTTGGCTAGCAGCAATGTAACATGCCAAGACGAGCTCCTGCACCACTAGTTTTACAGATAGCCCTTGGCACAATGGTATAGCAAGACAGGGGATTGTCTGTTCTGTTGCGAGCTTAATTAGAGGAATGCAAAGCAAGGAAATAACGCTGGAGGAAAGAGATACTTCATGCATGGGAATACTGAGGGCAGGACGAGTGTGTAACTGATTGTAATTGGCATAGGTTAATATCCAGAAAATAGCCTGCAACTAGATGAGTCGACTAAGCCAGGAAACAGAAGTGGAGTTGGTCCACATGCCGTAGATGAGCCAGAGGCACAAACCTGTGCAGTTTTTAACCAATCCCTGTGACAGCCTGCAGGGGAAAGCGATAGGCACTGAAGGGAATTGAAGTGCCTTTGCTGACAGGATTTCCAGGCATTTCTTGGGTTTTTACCATGTATTTTTGTAGCTAAAATTTGGAGAGACATACTTTTACACATTTGATTATCAGTTTAAGTTCAGTGTCTGATGGAGTGCATCTTTGATTTCCATCGACTGTATTTGCCCATGGTGATGGAATCTATCTTCCCATCTTCAGAGTATTCTCTATGCCTAGTTCTTGTGATAGGCTTCGGATCCACCACAACCCTGAACTAGTGGGCTTCATTCAAGCATTGCTCCAATTATTAGGCTTTGTTTTGAAGAAAGTGAAGTGACTTGCGGCCAAGTATGGTGACCCATACTCGGAATTTGTGCTCTGCATTTAACTCATCCAAGTGCACACACACACAGTAGTGAACACACACACCTGGAGCAGTGGGCAGCTTTTTTTTTGCTGCGGCGCCCAGGGAGCAGTTGGGGGTTTGCCTTGCTCAAGGCACCTCAGTCGTGGTATTGAGGGTGGAAGAGAGCACTGGTCATTCACTCCCCCCACCTACAATCCCTGCCGGACCTGATACTCAAACCCCTGACCTTCGGGTTCACCTTCGGGTTACGAGTCCGACTCTCTAACCATTAGGCCACGACGGCCATTCATATCATTCTGAGAAGTCCAAAACAGTTTAACACGTGATATCAGGTGACTGTATTTGCCAATGGTGATGGAATCAGACCCTGCAATAGACTGGCGTCCCGCCAGGAAGTACTTCCGCTTCACGCCTAGTGTTCTCAGAATAGACTCTGGATCCACCACAACCCTGACCACGCTAAGGCGCTTACTGAAGATGAATGACGATGAAAGGACTGTAGTCAAGACTGTCATTTGTCAAGTCCAAGGCCAGGACTAGCCAGGAGGGGGTTGAGTCCAAATGAAGGGTGAAGACTAACACACGCTCCCTCTGAGACATGTGAAGCCAGCCAACCACATCTTTTTGAACTGCTGCTCATGCTGCGTCACAGGGCCACGTCATACACTTGGAGGAAAACGCTGCCTGCCCTCTTCCACATACATAAACCCACAGCTCACAGGTGCCCGTGATTGGCTACTGTCACTATAACGCTACCCAGAAGAGCACAACCATTTTTGGTCCCTTGGCTCCTGGCTATGGATGGCTGTGACATTGATTGATTCGAACTCATGCTCTCCCGATGTTTAAGAACATTTTATTGGCTACCAGCTGCTATGTTGAGAAACAGGATTAACCAATCCGTTTCTGTTAGAAAGCTACTAGCCAGCTAGCAACACTCTGAAAATAGAGATATCAAGGTGACAGTCCCTGAAGTACTGAAGCTTTAATGCAGGAGGAGAAAAAGAAAGTTAGATTGATTTTATAAGATGTCATTTTTTCCTCTATAATTAATCATTTTCAGTATCATCATAAAGGTATTTTATTTCCTATGCCTATTAACGTTATTAATATGGCAAGCTTGATTGAAGGTAGATAATTAAATGGCAAATCACCACTTCTGCTACCATTTGACATCCACTCAAAGTGCATGAGTGTTTCACGCTTACATGTTTAATTGTACATCATGCTGTGATTTTATTTAGCATATTTCCTCACCCCCACCTGAAATAATTCCTGACTACAGAGCCATGACCAGATAGAGTTCATTGCTTAGCCTCTTAACCCAATATCAAATTACTCAATTCAGTCCCATTGTGACCTCAATACCATATCTACACACCAGACCTAGAGGAAGCGCAGTCCACAGGTTTGTGAATGCAAGGCCTCACGCCCTATTAATAATTGACAGTTTCTGATTGTAATCATAATGAAAGAACATGCAATCACCCACCTACAGATCTCTAACCACTAGTTTATGTATGGAAGAATGAAAACACAGTTTAAGGGTTAGCACCAAGAAATCAACAACAATTGTTTTCATCTCGCTGCTCAGCAAACTGCATCTTTTCATCGTTCCGTTCCATTCTGAGATTCGTGTTATTGTTTAGGGCTTTGTTCTCACCTGCCTGTCCTTCCCTTTCTGCTCCAGACAGTTGTTCCATACAAAAGAGATAAATTGCAGTGTCCACTTGATCAAATCTTTGCACAGAGGAGAATAAAACGAAATGGAATTGTAGATTTCTGAGTACATGACACTTTCAGGTTTAATAGTATTTACAAGGCACAACTGAAAACTATTTTTTTTTTATTGCAGCAACCTGGGTGGAGGCACAAGATTAGAATTTGATTCAGACTATGTTCGTATATATCGCATTAAAAAAAAAAGGAGTAATAAATATGATTCTAATTAAATTTAAATTAAATTTCAAATTAAAGATTGTTATGGCATATAGTATCCATGAAACAATTTTCTGTGGCTAAAAAAATGCTTTAAGACCTCTGAGAAAATATGTCAAACATCTAGTTTTATTATATATTTATTTAAAGATTAATTAATGCCAGTTTAAGGCATTCTACTCATTTCTTCTTCTACTTGTCATCACATCATTGGCACACAAGTTAGAACTCTGACTAGTTCCTAATAATTAAGCAGCTTATCACTGGACTTGGGCTAAGATTAGACTCAGACAGTGTGATTTCGGATCACAGAAATGCCTAGTAGAAAAAACACAGGCATAAGTATATCTCTTACGTCAAACCTGTGTTTGTCCCTGCACCTTCCTGAATTCAATAGATGCCATTCTGGACTTTATTATCCTTTTGTAGAAGGACATGGTTGGCACAGCATCTTTTTTTTAAGCTCTGCTTTCTTGCAGTGCTCGCAAAAAATGACAAAGGAGTTTTGTTTGAAACAACGAAGTAGGAAATGTGTTGAGCTGACGATTTGGAGTGTGGCAAGTTTTCTTTTTAAAACTGGCAAGTCGACTTAAAAAAAAAAAAAAAAAAGCTTGTTGGATAGAGAGGAAACTTTGAAGTGAAGATGCCGCACAAACATTATAGAATCAGAAACAAAGCAAGAGTAATAAATGATAAAGAATGATAAATATGTAGTTTAAATATGGTGCCATAAAGAGCATTTATAAGCCAGGTTTAGATGACATGGTGCTCTATTAATGTAAGTATTTCTATTTAATGAGTTTAAAATAAACCTGCCATTATTCACCTAGTTACTTTTACTGAACTTACATACTTATTTTTTTACTCCATAATTCTGCCCTTAATGTAAATACTTTTAAATGTTTTTTTTTTTTTTTTTCAGTGTAATGTATTTGACTCCGTTTACATAATTAATTCCTAAAACATTTATTACAGTATTTCCAGAGCTCGTTATAGATAATGGTAATGTAACAACCATTTATAAACTGTTCTCTGAGGCTGGATTGAAACAAGCACTATTTGTGCCTCACCAGTCAGAACGTGTTGTTATTCTTCTATAGCAGCAACTCTGTCAGTAAATTGGCTGTAAGGCAGATCACAGGCTTATGTTAATGCTTATTAATTACTATTCACACTTGTTCTAATTATAATTATACATTATCGTTTCTATAGTAACAGCTCATTCATGGGGACAGGTATGGCGGATACTGCACAGAAATAGATCTTAAAAAAGAAAAGTGTTGTTTATTTACAAAAAAAAAAAAAAAAGTATAACTGTATAATTGATCTGGGGAAGATTTCCTTAAGAAAACGCTTATGTAACATTTATGGAAGTCTCCAGGGAGAGTATTTGGGGGTTCCAAGATACTTAGGAATGCGACAAGCTGTGTTTTTTATTTTTGGTCTTATAAAAAGGGAAAAAAAAAAAATACAGGCTCGTGTGAGAACATAATTGATAACAGGAACTAATTTGTCTCATGGATGTTCCACAGCATTAAATGTAACTGTAAATGGATAATTGATGTTTTGCTCTTTATTGAATTAAAAAAAAAAAAATTTGACTAATTGCTGTGGTATAAAAGGAATAAAAACACTTCAGGGCATTCTGTTATTGGGAAATATTCAATTGTTTTACTTCTTACTTGCATAATCTATAATTGTAAGTACTGTATGTACTGAATATGGAATGCTAGGATTTAGTTAAGCAGTAAATTTTATTTTGAAAAATGACCAAGCTCGGTATATGTTAAGAACAAAGATACTATGCTACAGCACAATCTGCTTTCTAACCACCTCACTGATTCAAATGGGCTTTCATCAAAATATATAGATTTTTCCCCCCCCCACATTCAGTGTTTCACATTGAAAGCTTTTTTTTCCCACCTTACTGCTGAAAAGGCTGATAAAGAAAGATTTTTTTTTCCACTTGGACTGGTAAACCATCCAGTCTGCATGAAAGCGTGATTTCTTTTTTTTTTTTTTTTAAACATAATGGCTTGTGAACATGACAAAATATCTGTAATAGAGTCTGTTATAAGACATTACCAAAATATCTGTTATAAGATTTGTTTATGGAGTCTGTTGCGAGAGATTGTGTCTGATGTGTGGAAAAAAAAAAGGCTTAAATGTATATTCTTCTTTTTTTATTATTCTTATATATAAATTGTTAAAAGGTTCCTGTATATTTTCTTTACATCAGAAAAAAACCTGTCAGTTGAAGATGTGTGAAGAACTATAAACATTCTCAGTTGCTCTGGGGATCAGTAACCACTTACAGATAAAAAGCCTACAGTACACTTGATGTTCATCGCCGCCTTTTTTAGACTGTGGGTTAAATATAGATTAATAACTCCAGGAGATGGAATCTGATCATCTGTACACAGAAGTGAGATGAAAGACATCACTGTATGTTCCTCTGTTTGTTGTTTTTGCTCCTGTGTTGCTGCTGAGAGAACGGTGCATCACTTCAGTTACATCGTTTATGTTTCATATTTAGATATGGGAAGCCTATGACCAGGACAAAAGGGCAACTAGTAGCGGGGAGCCCACAGCCCTGATCTGGGCGGTACGCAGTAGGAGTAGGAAGTCCCCATATGGGAGAGGAATGAGAGCAGCAGGTCCTCACTGGTCACTTGGAGACTTGTGGCCATCGAGTGACAGAGTGGCAGCTTGGAGCTTCACAGGATTGTTGGCCGCTGCTGCCCCTACCCATGTCCCTCACAAATGGCAAGGTGCTGTGGATCTAATTTCTCAGGAGCTGCGACAGTTGCTGAGGATCATATGGCGTGCACCTGAGCACCTACATAACAACTGTCGTCCAAACACTGTCAGATTGCTAACTTCCACGCTGCTTTGTAATGCTAATTGCGTCCACGAAGGAATTGGAAGATCAACAAAAAATGTACCATTCCAACTTGTCACCACATTTCACGCAAAAACTCAAGTCAAGTTCTCGCTTCCTCTCCCTGTTATTTCCCTCATGAACACTCTCTGCCACGTCCCACGTTTCTCTCAGCCAGGCCGAGCTCTGAGCATCTGCCATGTGCCCGCAAAAGGAGAAGACACTGAGGTGTGCTATGAATCTAGCATGCAATCTCGCTCCTCCACACCAGTGAAAAAATGATACAAAAATCTTGCTTGACAATGTCTAACCTTCACTTCGTCTTAAAAGAAGTAATTTCTTTCTTTTTTTTTTCTTTTTTTTTAGAATAATGTAGACAGTTTGGTGATTTCAGTAGAGTATACAGAAGTGTGGTATTACCACTGAAGAATTATTGACCTACACGTGTTCGGTCCAACTGGTTTGCATATTTTTTAAATTTTTTTTTAATCTTTCATTTACATGTAACTCATTGAGAGATTGTGCTAGTAGCTCACTTGCCACCAAGTGTGGGAAAATGTCTTTTGGTGATACAGTGTGTGTAGCCGTTATTGATTATTCTTAGTTATATAGAAGTCTACATTCATTCAGATTTCTCTGTATAGAAAACTGGTATAGGTTTTAAACCATCATCATCCTGGAAGCAGTCTGTCTAATCAGCCAAATGTAACATACAGTCGCAAGTGCATAAACGTGTAAACGTGGCATGGTGTTTATTAAGGGCTAGCCAGAAAACTTTGTCAAAATCCGTAGCAGGGGTCAGAACACTTGAGGCAACATCACACAAGGATGAGCAAGCAGAAAAAACATCAGGAGATCGTCAGTTCGCATCCCAATGATGCCACAAGCAAAACTGGTCATGCCGTCAGGGTGGGATGGACGTCACCTGTCAATCACAGCGACAATGAACAATCACGAGTGTCTATGAGCTCATGTATGTGGAAGAGGGTGGATAGCATTTTTCTCCGAGTGATGCAGCATGAGCAGCAGTTTGAAAAGGCACAGCGGTTGGCTTCACATCTCAAAGGAAGGACATGTTTGGAAACACGGAAGCAGAGAACAAGCCCCGGATTGACGGACAAAATGGTCAAAAAGACTTCGCAATGAACGACAGAAAAATAGACAAATTAGTTATAGGCTTAACACCAAACACATGGACACGATCAGGAAACAAGTCTGATGAAAGGACAGAGACAAAAAAAAAAAAAAACAAGGTAATGTAAACAAAAATGAAAACAAAACATGAAATGAGAGAGGGAATTCATGACACCAAACTCTCCACACTGGTAAAGTAAGAACCTTTTTTCTTTTTTTCATAATTCATAATGAACTCTTCCTTGAACCAATACAATGATTTTTCATCTCCAGTGTAAACATTATCTTTAAATCCTTGCATTTGTTTATGTGTCCTTAATTAACCTAGTTGAGCTCATTAAAGTAAAGCCCCAGCTTGGGTATTCATCATGTTGTTTTCTTCTGTGAAAATCCTTTCTTCTTGAGCATGTCGTAAACATTGGTGCTAATTAATTGCAGTCTGTTTCTGTTTTGTTGGCACCCTTTGTGCTGTTCAGATGTCCTCTGAGGCTATTGCAGGGGCACAGCCATTTTTGCCAGATTGGGTTGATGCTTTGCCGGCCATCGATTGTTCAGAATCCTCCTAATGGCCTGGAATATTATGTGTCCAAAATATTGTGGATTAAAACAGCTTAAATTCAGCATTGAATCACGATAAATTTGCAATTAAAAAAGACAATCCTGGCATACGACTCGGACAGCAAAAATACTACAGGTGCGAGCGGGTATCTTTTTATCTATCTTTTTTCACAATGAGTGAATAAACGTTACATCCATAAATAAATAGTGTGGAGAGATTTCATTTCAAACTTAGGAATGTTGCATTGTTTAAAGTCTTCCCAATCTATGGCACTTTAGTATTATGTAAGGAATAACACAGACTTTTTTTTATTTTGCTTTAATTCCTGAAATTGTTGTTTGCTGGTGGATTAAGTTAGAAAGGGGGGAAAATATGCATTGTTACATTGAACTAATGAAATTAAGAAGTGGTATCATAAAGGTTAAAAGTGCATTCTAAATGTTAAAACATATTACTTCCACTTGGCTTCTTTTCATGCAGAACAAATATTTTAGACAGAAAAGCTCTGCGCTGTGCTGTACTGTTTGCTCACGAAAATTATGGAAGTCAAATTAAAAATTATAACTTTAAAACTCCCACGTGTGTAATTAGCAGGCGTTTTTTTTTTTTTCTACATGAAATGCGTGGCAGGTGAGAACAGAGAAAGACAGAGGAGTGATGATAGATAGATTGCCTCAAGGCTTGAAATGAAATTAAATGCTTGTGTTCAAGACCAGACCAGAAGGTTTTGTGTGTGTGTGTGTGTGTGTGTGTGTGAGAGAGAGAGAGAGAGAGAGAGAGAGAGAGAGCGAGACATGCTTAGTGAGATAAAGACGCACTCGTGCCAGTGTAGGCTCTGACTCTTTCCAGAACTTTCCTCCCCTGTGCGAAATAGTTGCAGCCTTCTGCAGGGGTTAAGGAGCTTGCCATGGATTTCTCCTTCTCCAAAACACCTACAAATTAGACAAACACAAAGCAATCCACCTCAGCCCAGGCCTCGTAAAGTGCCGAGATGCCCTTCTGAGTGGGAGGAAGAGGAGCTGCGTGATTGAAAAGCTCTCCCAGACTCAGACACTCCCGTCCAGCATGTGTGATTAGTAGCAGCCTGGTCCGCCCTCCTATTCACAAGCTGTCAGGCTTGATCCAGACGCCTCTCGCCCCCGTCCTTCACCTGTGTCCAACTCCATGACAGGACATGCTGTGCTTCTCAAACATATGATCCAATCTGATCCACTGCTGCCATTTGGAGCTCTGTGTATGTTTTTATATATAGCATGAGCCCTGGAGTAGAGGACGAAACAAAAACTGACCAGAACATGAACTATCTGTTTTAGTTTAGATCATTTAACACCACTTTGAGTCCCGGTGATGCACAGGTGGAAAGTTGCATTGTTACTGTACTTAGGAGTTTCAAATATCTACGGAGCCCCACTGATGACATCCGTAGTTTAAAAAAAAGATGCATGGGCACGGGAATGAGATCCTGATGCATATCCAAAACTTAAAATGCCGTCAATTAAAGCAGTGCCATGACGTAGCAATGCGAGAGAATGAGGAAATTAAGTACGGCCACGAATTAATAAGGCTTAAGTGCCATGCAATTGCTATATGGGCATACGAGGTTTTGCATACACAACCACCACACACGTGAGGAAAAGCTGCTGTTTTAGTTAAAATATAGACATTATAGGTGTTTATGTGAACAATTTTTTAATATATACTGTATGTAATGTAATGTTTTTCTTTTGCATACGTTTTTTTCAACTTTAGCTGTCTTTCACGTCTACTTACGTCTCATTCTTTCCCAAATTTCTGTTGGCGGCAACAACATAAAAATGACTGAAACGCTAGGATAGCTGACATTATACATAGCTAACGCTTGTTTCTTTGCTTGATCCTGTCAGGTAAAAGACTCGCTAATGTGTCATCAGTAACTGCAAATAATGTGTGATTTGAGGGCAGCGTTCTCATGTGAATCTGTCTAGTATTTTTACGTTCATGACATAAACATAAACATCAGCAGTAAATTGATATCATTATGGGATACTACATCAGCCTGATCAGGAGCCATGCCAACCGTATCAGCCATATGTTTAACCTGCTCATATTAGCAGCAACTGACAAAATTACCTCATCGAGAAATTTGGATGGAAACAAAAAAAACCATCATACAGGCATATGTAATGGTACCTGCAAGATGGTCACTCTATATTATCAGAAAATGAAAATATTTCTGTGCGTTCCACGTTTGCTCCGTAATAATTCACTGTGTATATGGCAACACCGTGTTAATAACCAATCAGTAACAACTTGTGATACTAGCCCCACCCCCAAGCACCTTTCACTTCAGTTTTCCAGAAAGGTTTTTGCTACTTTTAAGCAGATTACCACGTTACGTCGTGCTGGTTCCTGGACAGTGTGAAAACAGGGTGTGGTACGTTTAAAACTGAACATCAGCGCTGTGTTCATCAGCCTGCTTAAGCTTCTTTGTGTCTGTGCAACCTAATTATCTCCACTTGTCTGCTGTATTGTTTTTTGTGTGTGTCGGAAACATGGGAAATGTTTAAATGGAAAAATATGGAATCCATTAACCTTGTGGACAAGGGCCACTCATTCTCATCTCGTTAGAGTCGAGGGGAATTGAGCAACTAACTGAAATCTATTATTGTTTTAACAAGCCAATAATTTGTTAATTCGTTAGGGTCTTCAGTGTAAACGCAATTTCTCATCAGTATCATCTTAATTGAGTGGGCGCACTAGGAGTAGCTTAGAGAAAGAGTCGGTAAATAGGTAAATGTTCGCATGGACGGACGGACACACACACACACACACACACACACACACACACACACATTCCCCCATTTTCCCTGTTAAATTCCAACATTAAGAATGTACTGTAGCAGTATGAACGTGAAAGTCATCTACCTTTAACGCTAATGTAAGGCACCAGTGTGGTCCTTAAGATTATAATGATAGATATTACGAGAGTTTTAAAGGCACACTACATTCACTTTTCCAAGAACGAGAAAAACACCAAAGTGACAAGTAATGGTCCACTTCAGTAGCTTATTTTTAGGATTGATAGAGCTCACAGGAAGTCAGAAAAAAGAAAAGAAAATATCAGTGGAGACTTCAATGCCAAATCAAATCTATCGAATTGTTTTCAAAGATTTGCATCCATAGTCGGGTAACGGAGGCATAGCCAGGGGGGCTAACCAAAAACACAACCGCAGCTCGGGGCGGTCGTGGCCTAATGGTTAGAGAGTCGGGCTTGTAACCTGAAGGTGAACCTGAAGGTCGTGGGTTTGAGTCTCAGGTCTGGCAGGGATTGTAGGTGGGGGGGAGTGAATGACCAGCGCTCTCCTCCACCCTCAATACCACGACTGAGGTGAGACCCTTGAGCAAGGCACCGAACCCCCAACTGCTCCCCGGGTGCCGCAGCTAAAAAGGTGTGTGTTTACTTGGATGGGTTAAATGCAGAGCACAAATTCCGAGTATGGGTCACCGTACTTGGCTACACGTCACTTCACTTTCACTAAAATCAAGAACACAACAGCAAGACCAAAGTCGCAAGCTCAAAATCAAGAACGCAACAGCAAAACCATAAGCACAACAAAAAACATCCAGCTCTCTGTTTTCCTTAATCTCATAGACTCACACACCCTGTAGCCCATCTACAATGAACACGTGATGTTCTAAAAGGACTGCCCCATTTTTTATTTTGAGTTAACGTTGATGTGTTTTGACTTCGATGTTTCGCTTTCACGATTGTATTTTTGGTTTTGATGTGTTTTTGGTTTTGTTTTAATGTTGAGTTTTTGGATTTGTGGAGGTGTTTTTGGTTTTGATGTTGTGTTTAGGTTTTTGCTGTTGTGGGTTTTTTTTTTGTTCTGTTGTTGTGTTTATTTATTTTTTTTGCTGTTTTTGTTTTGATGTGGTCTTTTTGCTGTTGCATTTTTGGTTTTGATGTTGTGTTGTTGGATTTGCGGTTGTGTTTTTAAATTTGCTATTGTGTTTTTTTTTTTTGTTCTGCTGTTACATTTTTTTTCTGTTGTGTTTATAGTTTTGATGTTTTGTTTGTTCGTTTGTTTGTTTGTTTTACTGTCATGTTTATGGTTTTTTTGTTGTGTTTTTTGCTGTTGCATTTATGGTTTTGATGTTGTGCTGTTGTACACTTACAGACCACCCTACACTCCTCTTACTGCTGCCCAGAAGGTACAAAGCCATAAAGCACATTGAATGACATTTACTATAAGAAGGCACCTCTTGCTCTACAATTGGTACTTAACAAACGGGAAACGTATTGTTTTACATTTCCAAAGACTTTTGGGCGAGACAGACTTGAGTTCTGTGTTAGCTACATCAGTCTCGTAGCAAAACTAAAAAATAAACATTGTTTTGGCTGATTGGCTGTATTTTGGGTAAGTGAAAAGTGTGTAAATTCGATTTTTGGAGGGTTGTGGTACACTGTTTGTGAATCTGGTATTTGAGTTATGTTTACTTGGTATCCCCAGTACTGAGAGAATTGAACATCAAGAAAGACAAGATTCGTGCTAGTCTTAAGATTAACAGGTTTGGTCTGCAAAAGTATGTTGCTGTTTTATCATCTCAGACATCTGACCTACAACTAACCTGACTAAATGTCTACTGCGTTATTGAAACTGGATGAAAGCTAGACACTGACTAGAAGATACCATTCCATTTGTGGATGTCTGGTCTTCTGTTTCTCCAGACCACTTTGGTCTTATGAATTTGGGTGGGCCTCCATGTCAGGTGACACTGGTGTTAAATCGAGTCTATTGTATGTGAACATGCCCGTGCTTGCTCTCTCTCTCTCTCTCTCTCTCTCTCTCTCTCTCTGCCACCATGTTGAGCTGAATTTCGGCTCAATGTCTCAAGTAAACCTCCTCCGTATTTACTTTATAAAATAATATTTGCACAGCAAATATTCTGGATCAGTGAGGATTGGGCTGACATATTTCAAAAGAATATTGTTCCATCTGACGGATGGATATTGTATGATGACAGCTTTTCATTGCATAGGTCAATGTTCTTGAGTCTTCAAAATATTTCTTTATCATACGTCCCGGAGTTGTTTTGAACATCATTTTTGAGCTGCTGTTAGGAGGCGGGATAAAAGCACAATAGCCCTTAAATGGACTGAGAGTCATGATTCAATTCCATATGTTGACACATTTCTTTGTAAAACAGGAAATCAGGGAGGAAGCGTGTCGAAGGGCTTGACTCGATATCTCTGAATGCTTGCTTGCTCACTGCATCATACACACACATACACACAGCTGTATAACAAGTGTGGGTCATAGCACATGGACTATCACGGTTGGCGGTTTTGGAGTAGGGTTGTTACTATGTCACAGTTAGATTAAAAGTGCGAGTCATCAGTATGCGTCATCGAAATTTTTCCACCAATTGTAAATTGTAAAGTTAAAAAAAGAACAATATCCACAGCAGAAATTGTCTTTTTTTCCTCAATATATACTTGTATATTTGTGTCTATAGCCCCAAGAGACTTGTACACAAAGCTCCAAAACACCCATTTTGATTTCGTAAGCTCTTTAAAGTGAAATTTCACCAATTTTTCAAAAATAAGCGTCTGCATAATACACTCACTGAGAAGTAAACAAAGTCATGAAGTGTATTTTCAAGAAAAATGTTTTTTTTTTCTATGGAAGCGTACCTAGCTGGATTTTTATGCAGTGTTTGTGATGGGACTGATGAGAGGACATTTTGCCGTGAGATAGCTTTTACAAGCTGATTCCCGTCAGTGTTCCTGGCAATCTGAATGATGCTGTTTACTTCTCAACAAGTGAATTATGTAGAAATTTTGGAAAAAAAAAAAAAATCTGAAAAGTGGAATACCCTGTTAGTGTACATTGGGCTTTTAGGAAACTGGTGCTGTAGCTTATATTAGGTTCCAGATGTGTGAGGATGTAGTGGCTGTGAAGAGGGCATTTGGAGCGATTTGCTAGAAGCGCCCTCACCTTGTTTTGGGGACAGTGATAAAGTGGGGCTCGCTTCTACAGCAGCAGCATCTGCCCTCTGACAGCAATGACAAATCAGCAGCAGTAAACTTTGGTGAAGAGCAGACGAAAGCAAGGTAGCCTTCCCATCCATCACGAGAGCACGCACACGTACACACAAAGTCTTAAATGGCTCTTTCACGTCTTGCTTTTCAGTGGAATGCCGACACTAGGCTTTCCACTTTATACGTCCCGGTGATGGAGACTGACATTGCCCTTCAGCAGGACTCAGACTGAGCTCTCGCTGCTCTCAGACACACAGGGAACTTGAAGTGTGTTTGTGGTGTGTGTTTGTGTGTGTATGTGAGTGTGTGTTTGCGGAGGGTTTGGCGATGGCTGTGGGATGTGTGGGTTTCAAACAAATCAATGGAGAAAGAGGAGAGGAAGAGAGACACAGATGATATCAGTCATTACATCTGTATGACAGCTAGCGTCTGGGGTTTGAGACGGCATCCAGGCCTCTTTATGGCTCCCCAGCAGAAATTCCCAGTAGAAATCAACCACTCAGCCAGGGTCATACGGGGCTTGATATGAGGCTTAAAACCGCCACTTTTTTCGTTTCTAAGCACACGGCATGTTCGCTGGGATGCTGAAAATAGCGTTTCATTTTGAGGGAGTGTCTGCAGCTGCGCTCGAGACTCATCCGTAATTGTGATAACGCTCGTGCCACTTATCCAGCGTAATTCTTCATATTTGATTTTCAGAGTGTTGTCAGAATTAAGTATAGGCGCATGGGTGATGAGTGAGGGTGGTGAGGCGGCGAGGACAATCAGCAACACAGATGTCAGTCAAAGCAGATGGTAAGCAAAAAGTATGGGCTGTCACGTGAAAAAATGGCAGCCGTCATTTACTATAATCATACATAATCAGATTTGGCGAATTGAGCGAGAAAAGATATGTCAATATTTACACTTTTAAACTCCTTCGTATGCATACTCAGGCTACATAGGTGCTCAAGTCCATATTCTGGGTGTAATTATAAAATATAGTTCATGCTTCTGAGGTTGCCAGTTTTTCTCTTTTTAACCCTCCTCCCTGCCCCCATCCCCTCCAACTTCAAATTCATCAATTTCATCACACACCAGCCAGCTCACCCCTAGCATATGTCAACTACCAGCCAGGTGGTGGGGGGGTGTTGACTAACACATGCTTGTTTTGAGACACGTGAAGCCAGCCAACTGCATGTTTTCAAAATGCGTCATGATGCGTCACAGAGCAGAGTAACACACTCAGAGGAACGAGCTATCTGCCCTCTTCCACATACATGAGATCACAGACACCTACGATTGGCTAGAGTCGCTGCGATTGACAGGGGAGACAGAGTTATTCCATCCCTCCCGCCCGGACAGCACGGCCAGTTTTTCTCTCTTGGCTCCTAGCCACGGATGGCTGTGCCATCATCGGGACTCAGAGTCTCGATGATAGCTTGAACGATATTCTGTTGTGCCACTCAGGAGCCCTTTCCAGATTTTTCTTGACTAGAGGTGCCTGAGATGGGGTTTTCAATAGTGTCTACCACGATCTTTAAACACAAGCACTTGGCTTTGATCCCCAAAAGAATCAGGGGCCAGAAAATGACTGAAGAACTGCAATACTATATACCATAAAAATACAAAACAATTTATACATAAGCATAAGACTCATTCAACGATATATAAATGAGAAGATGGCAAGCATCCAAATGAACATCTAATACAAGTTTAGTGTAGTGCTGATATATATTAATTAAAAATATCCTCATTTCTACAGTTCTACTGCTTATAGAATAGCACGTTTTAATTTTTTGCATAATGAATTAGAAGTAAAATGCAAGAAAGTTTGAAGGGTAAAGCAGTGGTGAGAAATATTGTTTATATATATATATATATATATATATATATATATATATATATATATACACACACACACACAGTACTGTGCAAAAGTCTTAGGCACCCTATTTTTGTTAGTACAAACTTTGTTTTTTTTATTACATATCAAGTCAGTACAAAAGTACAAAAACATTTTAGAATCCAAACATTAGTTTTTCAGCACAAAATTAGATGTTACAGGAAAAAATGTTTGTATGTCAGTAAAGAAAGCAGCAGATTACGTAAGAGACCACTTATCAGACAAAAAACATAATGAAGGTTATTAAGAAGTTGTCAAGTGCGACAAAGTCTCCAGAAGAACTGTGGCTGGTTCTGCAAGATGCTCAGTAAAACTTACAGCTCATTTCCTTATAAAACGGCACAAATAGTACCTGAGACTACTATTTTATTTGTTAAAGCGAAGGATTGTCACACCAAATATTGACTTGTTTCATGTATTACGGTTTACTGCTCTTTATAGTATTTTTTAAATGAAGAAACATTTAATTTCATTATTTTTTTATTTTATTTTAAGGCACTGTTGTTCTACAGCATTTCTTTGCACAGTACTGTGTGTATGTGTGTATGTGTGTGTGTGTATGTGTATATCTATATATATATATATATATATACAGCACTGTGCAAACGGCACATGGCCAGGAAATGTGTGCGTTTTTAATTATCTGTTGGGAGTTAAGTCGAATTAATTAAATTAATGCTAATATTTTGTTTATTTAGATGATGCACTCAGTTTAAAGGATACGCTGACCTAGCAGTCTGCTACCACGGATTAAGAAAGTCTAGTTCGTGGGAGGAAAAAAATAAACAAACAAACGACTTTATCCATCGACTTTACAGGGATGATACTATTAACTGATAACTTAGAATTGTGTCATATTTATGTATTTAATATTGCACTCCATGTTTGAATGTCTTTATAACATGAAACATGAATTTCAGCATGATATGTATTGTGGTAGACATTAGTGCTAAGCCTCTTACTTATGACTTAAAGTGACTGAACCCCTAGGTCTGACTCATGCCTTACCTGAGACACGTGTCTGTTTTTCAGCAGTTTTGTTTTTTTGGCAACACGCCGGACAGAAACGAGACCGTCAGCACACCGTTAGCTTTCCGTTTCCTTCCTGACGAGTCAGTTAGGCAGTTAGAAGCTGCTGTGCTGTTCACGAACTCCTCACACACGAAAGGTGCCTTTGAAAAGTCTTTGGTCACCTCAGTCTGTGTGCAATGTTCTCATTTGTTTTTTCTTTTTGAAATGAAAAAAAAAAAAAAAACCCATACTGGGTAGCTAGTAGCAACAAGAGCGTAGATTAAAGATTGCTGTTAGTGTCTGATGCACTGCTGATATGGATCACTGCATGCTTTTTAAAACAGCAAGGGTGTAATAGTAAAGGAGAACAACATGTTGGCTGTAATAATCAGCAGCTATTTAAGATTTTTGTAACCCAAAATTTATTTCTGATTGTGTTGATCATTACAAAATTTGCATTGCATCTTTTATGAAAACAAATTACAGTACACAATGTACACAGGCTTACATTCAAAAAAAAAAAAAAATTAGAACCCACCATAGTATTATCTATATTTTAAAATATATTAAACAAATGAAAGCAATGTGCACAGACCCACCAAAGTATTTTTTTATGTATTAAAAACTAATTACACCACAGTATTTTCTATATTTTTTTTTATGTAAAACCCACCAAAATATACTTTCTATTTAAACACTTTTTAAACCCACCATTTTCTGTATTTAAAAATTTTTGTTTGAAACCACCGAAGTATTTTCTGTATTTTAAAACATTAAAATTCTCCAAAGTTTTTTCTGTATTTAAAAAAAAAAAAAATCTAAAACCCACCAAAGTATTTTTCTGTATTTGAAAAACATTTTAAACCCACCCTTATAAATCAGAGCACCTAAGAATTTTATCGTACAAATCACATACCATGTATGAGAAATATTTCCTATCCTTATGTGGAATTTAACATGGCGGTGGCATAACAAGCACAGTATTATGCAGCATGCTGTAATATACTCTAATATACTATAATATATTTTAATTTGAGAACAATGGGATAAGAAAAAAAAGTAAATAAATGAATAGTGCGTGCATTTCACTCTGTTAAACCTGAGATCAGAATATGTGTTGGCACTGTGCACCGTCCTCCGTTTGCCAATTTCCGTCCGAGCCATGTGGGGTGGGGGGGGGGGGGGGGGGGGGGGGGGGGGGGGGGGGGGGGGGGGGGGGGGGGGGTGTGGGCGGGTGTGCGCACTGTCATGTTTCCATGCCAACAGGTCTTCAGATCTAATTAGTTGAAATGCTAGGGACTTTGTTTAATTATGATTGAATCGGTCCTCCTCCTCCTTGCAGTCTTTATAGTGGCGTTCAGCATTAACAGTCTCGGTGCGTTCTCTGCCACGCGCCTCTGCTGCTGGAACAGGTGGTCTTATCTCTGTAAAGCTGCTTCTGACATCCATGTGCACTCTGTTTCACAGGAGCATAGCAGGGTAGCAGCGAACACACACTGCCCCGACGCATTGTCAGCTGGCGTCACGCTGGTGATGACCCGCAGGGCCACGATGCCCCCTGCCAGTACCCAGTCAGGGGCTGCTTCTCGGCTTTTTTCTCTCGTGCCACCTCTGAAGCACAGCTGGAGCTGCTCAGTTCCAGGAGACACGATCGCACAACTCTAATATGCGTTTGACATCCGGTCACCATGAACCGCCTGTGTTAGCAGTGTGTGTGTGTGTGTGTCTTGGGGGGGTGGTTGTGTCTGCTAGAGATGGAGCAAGTATTTATAGAGGCTATTTGTCATGTTTTTAATATTCTGGCCCGGCTGGCCCTGGCGCTGGAGCGAGGAACCAGAACAGCACACTGTGTGGTTTAGAGGGAGCCGGCGTTATTGATCCTCCCTGTCAGCATGAACGGAGTTTAATTACCTGAGCCGCTTTGTCTGCCCTTCTCCTCCTAACTGGCCTCGTGGGGAGGAGTGTGTGTGTGTGTGTGTGTGAGCGCAGGATTGTGTGTGTGTATGAGCGTAGGAGTGTGTGTGTATGTGTGCGTTCATGTTTATCTGTGTAAATAATGTATCTTTTGAAGTGGGGGGTGGGGGACTATAAAATGAAAATGCAATCTGTGCAATCGGTTCCCTCCAGAACCTTTTCAGCTCTTTGTAATATGAAAAGAGGTGTGGGAAGAAGATTTGGGAGATTGCCGTTCGCCCCACACAGTGTGCCGAGGCTAATTTAACGATGCCAGCCTTGCTTTCTGTAGACGGAGATTTCCAGCTGCAGAGATTTACCATTCTGATGCAGTTTTTGATTTTAAGGCTTCAACTGAGAACAGTGCTGCATTCGAATACAACTCATGACTCGGAATTCCTGACCTTCAACTAGGAGACACGCCCCCTCGACTCGAAATTCCTACTGGTAAACTCAGGGCGGTCTCCTCAACCCAGAGTTTAGCAACTGATTTCTGTCAAATCAAAATGGCATCAACAGTAAACAAAACACTTTACTTTTAGATGAGTTGTACTGTATATACAAGTATTTGCTTTAGATCAAGCAACATACAGACATATTCACTTGTTAAATCTGGAATGCTGATTATACACTTCACTGTTTTCAGCAGGTAAATAAGAGATAGTCACTCACACTCAGGTAGATAAGTCACTCATTACAGTTATCTGGCTAGCTTCCGACTTCCCACTTCTGAGGTACGTCGAACGCGTTGTAAGGATGTGAAAAAGTATGTGTTTTGTATTTCTATGTTCACTAAAGGTTAAGGTTACACTCCTAAAGACTTCTTTGAGAGAATCCTATAAGAGGGAGTAACATTATCACCGAGCAGTGCGTAATTTGTAAAACATGAGGCACTGGAACACAAAGTGATCCAGCAAGTGCACAGGAAGTGAAAAGGTCCCGGATTATATAGACATAACAGTAACAGAACTCCAAGCGCTTTATGTAATAAAGTTGTGTTGATATTTAGGGCCTCATATAGAGCTAATAGTTCAGTTATGATGAGGGATTGCAACCATAAAATTTCACTGATGCCATGGGAGGACTGGAGGAGTCAAAGTTGTGCACATTTCGTATGTGTTAAGCTTCACAGCACGCGCTCAAACTCACAACGGAGCACTGGGCCTTACAGAGCTCGCCTACATTACGCCCTTTAAACAACATAACATGAATATGGCACCAGGAATACTGATATCAATATTATAAAATCACTTTCTATTAGAGTTTTGTCTAAAGGAGACATACAGTCTCCTTTGGATGTCGTGATCTGTGACAGTTCGGATTCATTTAGAAATCCAGAAATGCACGTACGGCACAGGGTTGAATTATGAAGATTCAGAATACAGAAAAGTGATGATAAGGCATATGCTGTGATTGGCACATCAGAATCCCTGTTCACACACTGCACTTCCGTTCACTCAATATGAGAATCAACAAATTAGTACTATTATCCATCTATCCATTTTATGTACCGCTTATCCTACACAGGGTTGTGGGGAGCCTGGAGCCTATCCCAGGGCACTCAGGGCACAAGGCAGGGGACACCCTGGATGGGGTGCTAATCCATCGCAGGGCACGATCGCACACACACTACAGACAATTTACAGATGCCAATCAGCCTACAAGGCAGGAATCGAACCCCCAACTCTGGAGGTGCGAGGCAAGCGTGCTAACCACTAAACCATCATCATCATCATCATCATCATCATCATCATCATCATCCGGGTTTTTTCCCAGAATGAAAGCTCTTCAGATCTATTCTGGCAGAATCTGCCCCTAATCAAGTACTGACAGAAAGGGTTCCAAGTTGAACCTTTTTAGAAATCTTTAAGCATTTAATTATACAAAGATTTAAAAAAAAAAAAAAACAACCACACACATTTTACATTTTCTTATAAAAATGTAGGGGCGATATTTCCAACCTAGGAGTATGTTTACTCATGATGTCTGACAAAAGCCACTAAATGTAAACACAGCCAAATTTTTTCGCCACATCATACCATAGCGCTGTTGAATCCTCAGTTCTAATTGGTCAGAAAGTGTTGGTGAATTTTCTAGAACAGCAGCTCTGAGAGCAGTTCCAACTTCACGGTTTATATTCATGCGCTTGTTCTAATCCGTTATCGTTTCACTTGCATCGCAGATGCTCCTCATTAACGGATTGATTTATTTACTTATGGAAGGAGTCTCCAGTGTCAGCACTTTACCTTGTAAAGTTTTCCAACACTGGAAATGTTTTTCAGGACAGAGAGATTTATTCTTTGCCATTATTTTTGCCCTATTAATTTGCAGAGAGGGGGAAAAAGAGAGGCTGGTGAGGGAGTGGCTGTTTATCGCTGCTATAACGCAAGTGAGAGCAGGAACCTGAAAATAATCCAATTTGAGATGATTACTAAATCATCTCAAATCACGTAAAAGTAAGTCTGCTTTGTTTCAGGCCGCACCACGCCACCCCATCATTGATTACTTTGCTATAACAGCACATCCCATCACATTTTTTATGATGACGCATTTCCGGAACCATTGTTTACATTCAGCAGTACAGCGAGAGCAACTTGTCCGTGTTGTAAATCTTTCTGGATGACCATCAGAATACTGCGGTTTCACCAGAAGTATGATGACTGAAGAATCAGGAGAACAAGAGCCAGGTTATAATAAAAGAGATAGTTTATTGCGTGCATGAAAAAGCCTGTGCGCTCTATAGTCTAAATAAAAACTGGACACAGCAGGTGTTTATACTGATATGCGCCTGCAAGAGGACAATATAGATAATGCCCAAAGCTGAAATAAGCGAAAAACATAAGAGGAAATCATAAGAGAAAAACAAGTTCAAGGACAAAAACATTGTGACCCAAAAAACCCCCGATATGTTTACATCATGAGTAAGCATAAATCATATTGAATTGATCGTAAATGATTAGATCATGTATGTTTCATCACTTGCATTGAAAAATGAAAAATAATCCCACATCCTTCAGGTTTCTCTAACTATTATTCATATATTTATAGGTAAAGTACTTAAGTTCTATAAGTTATATACAAAAGAGGTATTTGCTTCGTAGTAGTGTGTGTATGACAAAGCGCACAATTTGAAGCCCTTATTCAGCTTGTTAGAAGGGGCTTTGCAAATGTTCTTACATATCTGATGAATGTCAGTGTCATTTATCTTCGGGAGCTCTTACAAACACCGAGTGTAAAAAAAAAAAACGTCACTGGGATTGTAGCGAACGAACCGGAAAACGAATGAGCCTTGCCAAGAAGAACATGGACGTTTCTGTGCATGGAAGTAAGCCCACTGAGATTGTGATACATATGACAGTAAAACAATTTCAGTTTCAATTTCAATTTCAGTAAAACAATTACATGAAACACATACATAGAATAAAGCCACTTGTTATTCTGTAACGTGAGCGTGTATTCTGTGGAGGCATAGTGTTTAACATTGGTGTTATTGCCATGCCTTGCTTAAGTGGTAGACTTTTTTTTTTTTTTTTACCTTGATCGCTGGAGCCTGATGTGTGATTCAGTGTGGGTCGAGCACAGCACTGGATCACTTTTGTTAGACTGTGCTCTTCTGCTCCAGTCGGTATTGAGGAAGTTCAGTCTATTCTGGTCCTCGACTCTATTTGGTGCCACCATTTTCAACTACATTACCATGACAACTAGCATCCCTATCATCACATCAAAAAACAATTCATGACAACAAACCCAAGCAGATGAAGTTTTGTTGTTGTTGTTTTTTTTTCTCACGGCCGTTGGCTGGTGTGGTTTAAAAGAGCTTAGCCTTTTGTCTCAGCTGAGTTGCGGGAAGCCATATTGTTTCAGCTATATCCGATTAACTCACAGTTTGAGTGAAGAAGCTTTGTTTTACAGTCTGCTGCTTCAGCCACACGCACGGGAATCCCTTAACTCGGTCACGCATGACAACGAGACAGGAGGAGGAACGGCGCCATTAAAGAACACTTATCTGCTAGTTTGCACCTCGGTTTTGAGGGCGCCAAGACATTAGAGCAGAGGAGAAATATCTACAGCCGCGTGACGTTGTTAGAAGTGAATGTAAAATGGTTGGAGAGAATGTTATAGTTGAGTATATATAATGTGTTAATGTGTTGTTTTTGATCTGTTTAAAATAAAATACAAGATTTAAAGAATAAAGTTGTAACGTTATGAGAAAAAAGTCGCAATATTTGCAGAATATTGTTGTAATACTATGACAGAATGGTACATACTTGAGCAGTGAAAAATAAGGAAATACAACAGCATTGTTAGAAGTTTGAAATGACAGATTATTTAGAAGAAAGAAGCACACAGACTTGGAGGAAATTGTTTGTTTCGTTGAAGGAGAAATCACAATCAACCACACAATGTGTTATTGCAGATGGACTCGCCATAACGCTTAAGTTTGTCGTACGAGTCCATGTGCTATAACACGCCGGGGCCGTGACGGCGAGCGCCATGGAGCTCCTCTCCTTCAGAATCCTCTGTGAATGGCAAGTAGATGTAACCATCGATAGCCTTGAAGGTCAGCACTTCCTGAGGTTTCTCCTTCAAGCAACGAGACAATAACTCCACCAAATCTTCAGCGTCCCTTATATTAACACACGAACATTGCTCTGATATTTACAGTTTTCTCATAGTATTATGACTTTATTCATGAAATATCGCAACCATTTTCTCTTAATATCAGATATGACTACTTTTTTCTCAATAATGCTTTTTTATTCATTTTATTCACTTTCATTGTGAATCACTTTTATTCATTTTATTTATGAAATATTATGACTTTTTTTAAAAAATATTGACTTTTTTCTTATCAGATATTGCGACTTTAAAAAATATATATGCTTTATTCTCAAAATATTATGACTTTTTTCTCATAATATCAGATATTTTTCTCAATAATTAAGGCTTTTTCTTGAAATCGTGTGATTTTATTCTTGAAAATATTGCAACTTTTCTTCTCAGATATAATATCAGATATTTTTGACAAAGTACGATTTTCAAAATGTTATGACTTTTGACTATGACTATGATTTTTTGTAATATTATGACTTTATTATCAAATGACAGCATTTGTTTTCCTCCTAATATCAGGTATGATTACTTTTTTCCTGATATATTATGCAACCTTATTCTTGAAATCCACACACCTTCACGATTCTCTGACAGACGTCTCCATTTCCTCTCACGTGCCCTTAAGCCAGTATCGATTCGTGTTGATTGTCCGACGCTTTTCGCCCGACTCCCACGTCACTGATGGGTTCAGCGATCAGTCTTTTGCATGCTCTCTTAATTAAAGCCGCTGCTTTTTCTCTTGGTGCGGCTGTGCACACAGCGAGCGCGGCGGCGCTGAGGGCTGCCAGAGAGGCGGCAGGTGTAATTGGAATTCTCCTGTGAGGCAGGAGCAGGAAATGAATGTGACAGAATCAGAGGGATCTGCTATTTTGCAGCGAGCTCAATTAGAACCCAGTCCCATGAGGGGTAGGAGAGGGGGGGTTTGGGGGGTGGGGTTTGGAGGGGGGGGCTGTGTATAACTTCCCAACGGTGTGGTAAAGAAAGATAGATGGCTAAATAAATATATCAGGTGTATCCAACCATACTCAAGACTAGGACTTCACAGGAGATTTGGCAACAATGGCTGTGTTTAAATGAAAAGGAATTAAAGCCGACACGGCAGTATTAGGCGCGCTCTTCTATTTAATGCAAATTGCGCGCACAGAGTCACAGGCCAGTGTGAAATATGAAAATAAGTGAGATCTCTTAGCGTGCATTAGAAAGCCTCTCATTTGGAAGTGTTTGGGTTTACCCTTCTCCCACCTGCCCGAACCCTGAAATGAAGCATGATGGTAATATTCAAATACGCCACAATGAAGGTGAGCAGAGCCTGTCAGGGCAGAGCGCTCTTTTGTCGAGCGCTTTTTTGTTAAGCAGTCGCGGCGCGTGAGAGAGAGGCTGATTCACTCCTTTGTTCGATTGCATAATAAACCTTTCTATCAGCCTTATCTTTCAGAACACTGCTTTTTGTTCCCAATTGTGAAGGGAGGAGAAAAGGATGGGTTCAGCTTGAATAGTGTTATGCTGGTGTGATGCCTAGGTCACAACTTTTCCACTTTTTTTTTTTTTTTTTTTTTGTTTTCCGCCTTATTGAGAGCGATGTGTTGTTTGTTTTGTTGGGTGGTTCATTGACCAAGCGGATTTGCATCCTAAAGTTTGCATGGAGCTGACAGGTTCTTACTCCTGTTCAGATTTGGACAATAAAAAGCAGGATTGCTGATATTAACCCAGGGCACAGTTCGGAAAATATTCAAATTCACACAATTCAAACCAACCGCTTTCTTAGACTGCCTGCTTAGTCATTAAAGCTTGTTTGCCACAGTGCTATTGGATTCTCGAATCTGATTGGCCAGAAGGCGATGATCTGTTTTCTTAAACAGCATGCACTCATTCTAATGCGTAGAATCTAAACCTAATAATAAACCGATTTTAAAAAATGTCGTATAATTGTGGATATGGTGAAGTTTCTGTAAGGAGACATTTATTTAACAGGCATGTTAAATAAGGAAGGAGTCTCCAGCGTCAGCGCATTGTAATGTTCAGCAAGCCTTTCAGCATGGGAAAGTCTTCAGAAAACATTTGGCACTTTGTATTTAATAACAAGACAAGCTGCGTTTTTTTTTTTTTTTTTTTCAAGTCTTATTAACTTAAGGAGAGAGAAAAGATGAGAGGCTGATGAGAGTTGTTTATAGGTGCTTAACATAAGTGATAACTTGTCTCACAGACTTTAAACGCGACTATAAATGGATAAAAAAAAATGTGACTTGTTGATCGTTAATACATTTAAAATCCTAATTTGACAAATTACTGTGATATAAAAGTAATTTCCTATTTAAAAAAAAAAACAGTGTTACTTCGTTACCACCTTGAAGTTGATATTTTTCCAATAACAGCACGCCCTGAAGTGTTTTATTCCTCACATACACAGTAGCTATAGAGAAAAGGCTATTGGTACACGTCCTGGCTGCTGGGTTTTTTTGGGGTTTTTTTTATATCTGCGTTATTAAAGCTTTGTTTGTTCAGCTTTTTACATCTTAAACCATTCGACTGCTTGAAGCAGCCCTCATTATCCACAACACATCTAAACACCTTTTCATTTCTCTCATGGATGCGTTCTTATCAGTAACAGCGAGTGATGTTCGCGGGCTAAGAATGATTAGCTGCTCTCAGTAGTCGGCAGTCCCTAGCAGCCCACTTTCTCAGCGTGAAGAGGCTCTGAGATGCCGGGAGAGCGCTTTGAGGAGTAGCCTTTAGTGGATATATTTTCTGGGTTTGATGTATCACACAGTGAATCAGGACAGACTGGGACTGTGCGCCCTTAAGCTGCGTACTTCTGATGCTCCTCTGTTTGTTTTCTGGGCTGTTTCATGAGACTTTCTTTCTTATTCCTCCTGGAATAAATATTCTAATATTTAATATATAACAAAAAAACAATGCACTCATTACCACACGCGGTCTTGTGTGTGCTGTAATCTGTTTTGACCGACTTGCATAAATATGTGAACATTAAATTATGGCAAATATTCTTCCCGATCCTCTCAGCACTGTGTTTTTTGTAATGTGATTGTGAATGACAGGATATTATATTTTAAAATCAACATGCATTATTAATAAGGGTGGGAAAAGGAGGGGGAGTGGAGGAGAGCAGCATGTAGAAAGCCAGGGTGAGAGCTGCTGCTCTACAGCTTTGACTCGGGAACAGCGCTTGACAAACTCGAGGTGATTTTTCCATCGCTACTTTTCTCCTCGGCGTGTAAACGTGGTGCGAACGGAATAGGATGCGACAGGAAACCCGCATTCTAATGAGACCGGGAACCCGCATCCTGACTCTCTCTCCCTTTCCCTCGTTCATCCTTCCCTGCTGAACAAAGATGAAATCCAGCCGGGTGTGCATGTGAAAGGAGCTAGTCCTAATTCTGGCTCTACTGTTTTTTTCCCAACCAGAGAGCTGCTGCGCTCGGCCCGCTGGGAGCCATGCGTTTGGCGAGTAGGATAGCTGATAACCTTGGCGAAGTGTTGGGGGGAGAGAGTATGGCTCCGCAATCTCATTAGCCCTGGCTCCAGCCTGGCTTTAATTGCCAGGCACGTTCTACGAATGGCCTGTCTCTGATGAGTGAGAAGAGAGATCAATGGGCTGAAGAGTGCGGTATGGCTTTCAGTGTGTGAGGATGCACCTGATGGACACCGAGGGTGTCAAATAATACTGGTTAGAGATGCTCAGGGTGCATTATAAATATTAGCAGGCCCGGATGTGTGAAAATCTACGGCGATATGGCAGAAATATCGTAACACAATAGCTGAAGCCTTTTAAAGTACACAATGTTGTATATGTGACAAAATTAGTAATGCCACATAAATAAATACATTGAATTGAATTCAGATAAAGTATGGTTTAAATGATTTTACGTTTGTATGCTCATGAGGATACACAAAGATGACCCTGCTAACAAAAACACTAATAAGAATTGGTCTAATGATTTCCATTAAGCATTCAAATCATTAGATGCTGAGAGGGAAGTAATTAATGGAAACCATTAGGACAATTCCCATTAGGACGTGGGGGAAAATAAAAATGGAAGAATGAATACGAAAACAGATTTTAATGCCAGATCACGACCTGTTACTGCGAAATGTGAAAGCTGGTGACTATGAAGGCCATAGCATAAGATTTGCATCATTTTCCTCCTCATCAGACCATCCAGTGATTCCTCGTGCTCTGGAGATGGGGGCGGAGTCACACTGAAAGAGACCACTCCCATCAGGATCAGGGTGATCAGTCAGATGAACTCGGTATTGATTTTGCAGCGATGCTTATATCGGTATTTTGGTTATCTCCTATCTCCTTCTCCTTGAAATTTTTTTTTTATTTAAATAAGCATAGTTCATAATTTTATCATTTTAAAATAACTAACTTGCCATATCAAATTCAGTCCTCGAGAATTTCAAGTGCATGAAAAATGGATTGTATGAAAATGCATGAAAAATATCTTTTAATCTTTCAATGCATCCATTCATTCATCTTCAGTAACCATTTTATCCTGGTAAGTGTTGCAGTGGATCCAAAGTCCTGTCCTGGGAACGCTGGGCAGGAATAGACAGTAATGGGAACACACCCTAAATTAGACACCAGTCTATCACAAGGCACTGTACACACACACACACACACATTCCAGATACTGGCACGTTGTGTCAGGTTGGAGGAAACCAGAAAAAATGAGAAAGTCCACACAGACAGTAATTCGAGGTCAGAATTAAAACCCTGGAGCTGCGAGGTGGCAGCACACCCACTGAATATTTCATAACGTAATATTTATAAATATAATAACAAACAGTAGCTCTAAAGTTCAGTGTCAAAATTGCGTGTAACTGAGAGATGCCTCTTTTTTTTCGCTGCTTTTTTTGCCTCTTTTTTTTGTAGCATGTAACTGAGAGAGTTAGTAGTTCAGTCTGCAGTTAAATCTGAGGACTGAATACAGACATGCTCCATTTTTATGAAATATTATCTCAACACTAATGATGAACAATTGGACGATTTGGATCAATCCATCGATGTAACAAGCGACGACTGAAAAGAATCAAGGCAACAATTATAAAGCAATGAATTTTTAAAAAACAAACAACTGGCGTGTAAAAATAACTCCTATTTTTAAACTGATGTGTAAATAGGCTAGCAAGTTGATTTAGCTGTAACTCTGATGCTTAAAATAGTCCTTCCGCATGTCATCATCATAAACCTACGCCGGATTCTGAACAAAGTTGGTCAGATATCGAGCGGAGGCTACTAAATCGTATTGTATCGTATCATAGCAGATAGACTCTGCAAATATCAAATTGTTCCTTTAAGAATCAGAATCATATCGCCTAGGTTTTACACCCCTACTCTTCACAACATGCCTGACTCAACTCTTTTTAATAAGGCCCAGTGTACTTATACAGTGCTTTTAATAAGACGTGGTTTCACATAGCAGTTTTAAAGAAACCGTGGCCTTTCAGGACCCGACACTCAGGAAGGAGAACCCATCATACTATGACTGATGCCAGGTACTGGACTTACTGTAAGAGGAGGAAGAGTGAGATTATGAGAGACTCAAACATTGCAGACATCCCCAAGATACAATATGACAATAAGTCACAACATCCTGTCAGAGTTCTGTCAGAGAACTGTCCTAAAAACTGTATAGAACGACAAATGAAAACGCCAAAGGAGTGGTCCAGAACCTGAAGAAAATTGTGTTTCGTGGGTATAAATAATGCACACCGTCTGACCAATGAGATTCAAGAATTCAGCTGTGCTGTGATGGAATAGAAAGTAAGGAAACTCTGATTGTATGTTTATCATCTACTTCTAACAGAGTTGCTAATCTTTGCGGCCTCAAAAAAAAAAAAAAAAAAAAAAGAGCGAATAGTTTGCGAACATTTTGGCTATAAGCTGTAGTGTTAGGTTCTCGTATTGCAAATAAGAGATTTTATTTGAGTCTAAGAGTTATGAGACGGCTTTTGCGATGCGCTTTATTTTGCGTAGATTCTTCAACGTTTCCACGTACCTGCGTTTTCCTGATGCAGAAAAAATCATCTGTCGTATGTCCTAGCTAATTAATCCGCTAAATAAGAGTTCTATCGTCAGTCAGATAACAATGTGGCCGAGGTGTGTATAGCAGGAGGTGGGATTTAGAACGAGTTTTTGATGTAAATTAGCTTCAAAAGCTTGTACTTTTAAGCATAGCTATATACTAAAGGAAAACATTTGTTTTGTGAAAGTCAATAAACAGTACGAAATTTAGTTTTCTGGTTGTTGTTGGCAACTACTGATAACAAACGTGGACATGAAACCTGCTTGTCCCAGGCACTTGATGTGATACTGATTTGTCCACCCCGAGGATATTATTCCTGATTAACTCTGTGTAAATAAAGTTCTCTCGTTGCTACGCAATACCATCATTTTTCTTACCTGACCTACTTTCATGGAGCTGGTGTTATGTAAATCTGACACCTGCTTTTTTCCCACCAAGGTTAAGCTCATTAATAAATGTATTACTGCTCATTATTTATTCATGAAGGTGTTGTGCACTGTAAGATCTTATGGCCTACACTACAGCATGAACACCTGAAGAACAGGGAAGTCTCATCTCAGAGAAGTAAAAACTCAGATTCCTAATTCAGTCTATAATTGATGAAGCTAAACACACAGAGGATGGAAGTCACAAGAGACACTGAACTGTCAGATCCTTCAGCTTCACCTTCATCACTCTTCCTCCCTCAGAAGCCCAGCAAGGGAAGCACAAGTGAGTGGGATGTTCTCCTTGCTCTCCTCGCTCTCCTCGCTGTTCTCGCTCTCCTCATTCTCCTCACTCTCCTCGCTCTTCCCACTCCTACCACTCTCCTCACTCTCCTTGCTCTCCTCACTTTCCTCGTTCTCCTTACTCTCCTCACTCTCCTCACTCTCATCACTCTCATCACTCTCCTCACTCTCCTCGCTCTCATCACTCTCCTTGCTCTCCTTGCTCTCCTCAGTTTTTATATTTTCAGAATTTATTTCAAATTAACTGGTCACACAAATATTTCTGTATTAATGTATACATTTACTGGGTTAAATTTTGATGATATTGATCTTTATTAAATTCTGAAAGAATTTAGTGTTTTCATTCTAAACATTGCAGAGCATCGTCTTTGTTGTGTGATGTTTGAAAAGAGCAGGGAATGTGGATAAGCATTTGAACAGAGCGTCTGAGTTGGAAATTGTCAGTCTGTAAATCAGAGGATCTCTCTCTGGCATTACTTTTGACTGCTCTCATTTGGATTGGATCAGGACTTTGTTATTGTGCCACCGTCTCGTTTTTCTGTCTGTCTCTGAAAAGCCACTATCATCCTTCTCTTAGCTCCGTGTCATCTCTTTTTCTTCCCACCAGACAATCGATAGGCCACCTCTCTTATTAAAGTGGGGTTTTTGTTTCCAGAGACGGCGTATTCACTTTCCTGAGCGAGAGCGAGGCTTTTCATCACGATGGCTCTGTCCACTGAAGACGCTCCTCCTAACTGATTCTCTGTGCTACTTTTTACGTCTCACAGATTAAGTGTTACATCATAAATAGAAAATATCACGTACATGCTTGTGTACTGTTTGTCATCTCTTCTCTCGCTTGCTCTATCTATTTTCTGTCTATCTCTCCATCCTGAGTGAAGCGACAGTGCAAGGGAGGAGACATATCCGAGCAGCAGAGTACAGTGGTAGAAGGAGATTTCGACATGTTGTTGTTGTTTATTGTGGCGAAATGCTGCTACACACCCTGGCAGCCTCACTCGCGCTCCTGTCGCAGGCTTGCACATGTGACAACCTTTTACTTTTATTTACCAGCAGGATATTTCTCATATTATGTTGATGGAGAAAAGTGGCTGATTGGATTGTACTTGTCAGGCTTCATTAAGCACTTAACCATCTTCATGCCAGAGATTATTGGCACATTTTTCAACTATTCTACGCTCAATAAAGGACGAAGTGCTTTATTAATACAAGAGAATATGGATTATAGTGACAAGCAGATATATTTTACACGTTATAAATTATGCAGAGAAATATAATGACCATATATTACAAATCATCCAATTAGCCAATCACATGGCAGCAGCACAATGCATAAAATCATGCAGATGCAGGTCAAGAACTTGTTCACATCAAGCATCAGAATGGGGCAAAATGTGATCGTAGTGAATTTGACCGTGGCGTAGTTGTTTGTGCCTGATTGACTGGTTTGAGTATTTCAGAAACTGCAAATCTCCTGGAATTTTCACATATAACAGTCTCTAAAGTTTATACAGAAGGTTGCGATAAACAAAAAACACCCAGTGAGCAGCAGTTCTCCAGGCATGAACACCTTGTTGTGGAGAGAGGTCAGAGAAGAATGGTCAGTTACTCAAATAATCACTCTTTACAACCGTGGTGAGCAGAAAAGCATCTCAGAATGCACAAAATGTAGAAACTTGAGGCGGATGAGCTACAACAGCAGAAGGCCACATCAGGTTCCACTCCTATCATCCAAGAACAGGAATCTGGGTTGAAGATCGTAAAAAATGTCACCTGGTCTTTCTCCAATCTCCAAGTTTTGTTTTACATGAAATATAATATGTACATTAGTAATTTGGTCCTTTAATGTGCTTTATATTACTTTCTAAATACCTAGTTTCAAACATCTAATCTTTTGTATGTAAAGCAGATTGATGTTCTGAACTCGAAACATGATATAAGTAAATAAATACATCAAACAAACAAACAAACACAAACAAACAAATAAATTATATGAAGCTGTTTGTCAGTATAATCAATATGTTGTCCAATATAAAAAGTATTTTAGTATGTTATAGATTTTAAAATATATTTACACTATAGGCTATATTTTCATATATTTTCTGTCATAATTAGAGTTTTAATTCATTTTGATCAATAATGAATCATTTATAATTATATAAAATTATAATTAATGTTATATTTTGCTCTTTTAAGTGCTTTTCTCTTTCCATTGTAACTACCACTGGAACAACAAAACTGATACAATATATAGACGGTTGTATATTATTATATATAGTTATATACTTTTTGTATTCACTATTATTCACTCCATAGATAGGAGGTACAAAGGGACACATCAGGATGTCACCAGTGACTTTTGTGCTAGTGTCTGGAGTGGTGAAGCATTTACCCATCTGCCCCCTCCCTTTCCTGTCTCAGTCCAAGGGGTGGCATCAGAACCACGGCTCGTTACCCGCTAACAAGCCCCATCACAGCCTCTCATTAACGCTCCATAGTCAAGAGCCAGATACAAGAGCTGTAAATCACTAGCCTCAGCATGCTGTGGTTAGCCATTTTCATGAACACCACAACACACCCCCCCCCCCCACCCCAACCTAGCAACACACTATTTGTTATTACTTCAAGCGCCATTATTCTCGTCTTCTCATTAACTGTTTGTTTTGGATGGATCTCTGACTTTTTTCATTGCACTCTGTTGTTCCCTTTCTCTCATACCTTTATATATATATATATATCTCTCTCTCTGTCTTGCTCTCTGACACTCCCTCTGTGGCGAGACTCCAGGTTTTAATTAAACTTCCACAACTGGCAAGGACATATCACATCCTGTTTCATCAGCCCTGCCATTCGACCCCCTCCTCTCATTTAGCCCCAGAGGGATGGTTTGGACCAGACCTAGCTCTCCGTTCGGGCTCCCCACACCCTTGTACATTAGAGATGCCCACAGCTCCTCCATTATACTCTCATTCCTGCTCTCCGTCCAGTCCCAATCCATCAGGCCTCTCTGAGCAAAGCTCAAACACTAATCAGAGGCATCTCTTGCTCTCCCTCGATATTACCCTAAACATATGATGGATGGCGTTTGCCAAAAAGAGATGGGCCTCTCATGTCTCTGAAGGTTTGCCTTAATTGCAGTGGAGAGAGGACACGCTGCAGTAATGGGATAATGGTGGAGATGGACCGGACTCTGGAGCGAGAGTAATCGGATTCTCTACAGTGTGCCTCTCCTCACTCTCCTGATCACCCCCAAGAACAGAGTGTGTGTGTGTGTGTGTGTGTGTGTGTGTGTGTGTGTGTGTGTGTGTGTGTGCGCGCGCATGTGCACTTTGCTTCTGAGAGTGTGAAAATGTAAAAATGTGCCATTAACTCCAATGTAACCCAGATTTCCCTGCTGCGAGTGGTCTCTTGTATCTGCATATTTTTGCATAACACAGCACATTTTCATAAGCTGCTCCGGTAGATCTGTTGCTGAGATTCCGAAGCGCAGCCAGCATGCACATCCTCCGTTCATGTGACTGACATGTTAGCGCGTTCCATAACTACTGACCATAACCTGCTCTCATAATATCACGTTAAGTAGTTCCTCTGCACAGCCAGAACGCAAAGGGTAAAATCGCTCGCAACTCCCGGTGTGTTCATTTGAATACGATGCAAATGAACTCCAAATTACAGAGAAAGTCTGAACCTAGCGACGCTGCATTTTTCATGGCATAGCTGCAGTATTTCAGAGCATTGCTCCTGCTGACTGCCAGGAAATGGACAATTCTGGCTTTGATAGCCTTTTAATGTCTCCTCAAACAGATTTTTGGCATCCATTAAACTCAAGCATTAAACCTGTAATGATCCTGCATCATCAGTAGCATCGTCTAACACTTTGCCCAACCTTTAGCCAAGCTCGGCGTGCTGTAGATCTTAAGGATTTTCTTTGGGGGGGGGCGTTTCCGCACCTTGGTTGTCACAGTAATTAATTATGGTAAACTCAAAGGAACCCTCTCAGCACTTTCCTCTTTAGACGTGGAAAGGTGAGGTGACTCACTCACCAATTAATGCTCTAAGTGAGAGCTGAGGCTCAATGGAAGGCATTAGATTACCCTGGCCTAATGACTCGCAGCATTTTGCTGTCAGCTGGGAGCAGCATGAAAAAAAACAGCCGCACTCTTTTCTCCCCCTGCTGCGAGAGAATGATATAGAACAACACTTCTAAAAGAGAACGTCTTGTAAGGAGCTGTTGCTTTACTCTGGGGATAAAAACACCTTCTTAATCTTTAGGCTAGATACACAGCTTTGTTTTATCCTTCCTTGTTTTTTTTTGATCTGGTTGCCAGTGGCCAGCCCTCTGGATGCAGCAGTTACCAATGTGGAAGTAGCTATAGTTTAACTTACAAGTCTTGCAGGTCTCTAGCGTGGACCTTTAACCCTGTGTCTACTGGGACCCTCAGCAATCTCCTTAGTAGCTTGGCACAGGCAACACACGCACACACACACACACACACACACACACACACACACACACACACAAAACACACTTGCCCTCTCCTGCCCTCTGTTGTCCCTAAGGCTCACTCTCAGCCAGTTCTATCCATCCACTATGCTTACATACACAATCTCTCTGTCTATCTGTCTATGTACCTCCTTATTTCTTTTCCCCTAATAAGATAGGGGACCGAGGTGCTGAGGCTGTCTATCAGAGAGATTTTGCTTCGCCGCTTTCTCTTCCTTCCCAAACTCCCTCTCCACACCTGCCCTGCATCCGTGCCTGTCCTCTCCGACATGAAATCGAATGAGCCGGGGCGCCTACTTCACGGTGAGAGCTCTGGACTGGGAGCCCTAGAGATTTGAAACAAGGGATGACAGCAGAAATTGTCCCTTCAGCTCACCATTCAGCTTGGGGACAACTGGAGGAAGAAACAAACTTTAAAAATTGAATAACACCACACTAGTCCTTATGAAATGTAGTCGTTTTTGAGTTTCACTGGGATTGTATTTGTGAACACCAGTTGGAAGTTTTTTTGTTTTGTTTTGTTTGTTTTTTTTGTCTTTTTGGGATTGTTGCCCAATGCTCTACCAATTTATTCACTGCCGTCTCCTTTTTCCTTATAGCACAACATATGCCAACCTGGGAGGTCAAAGGCTAGCATGTGCTTCCTCTGAGACACATAAAGCCACTTAGACTTTTCTTTGTTTGCTCACGTAGTGTCACAGCATGCTACCTGCTCTCTTCCATATATGCGAGGTAACAGGCACCTGTGATTGTTTAGTGTCATTCTGATTGACAGGGAAGATAAAAAAGACCATCCCAGCTAAGACAGTTATTCTGTCTTCGACTCCAGGATTGATGATATTAGACCCTTTCTCTTTTGATGATATTAGACCCTTTCTCCACTTGGGCGTTTGATCCCGAGGACTGTTCATTATCCATGTGGTTTTCATCTGGGTTCCCCAGTTTCCTTCCACTTACCAAAACAAAAACAGTTACAATTCCCTTAGGTGTAAGTTTGAGTGTGTGTTATGTGTAATGCCCTGCAATGGCCTGGTGTGCCCTGGTGTCCCATCCAGAGGGTGTTCCTGCCTTGTGCCTCATGTTTTAGCTCAGATTCATCAAAGATAGTGGCTACTTGAAGATTGATGAACCAATCTTCAGGATCTGGAGCCAATCCCAGGAACACCAGGCACACCTATGTATTTAACGTAATCAATCCATGTACCAGCACATGAACACAGGGAGAACTCATCACAGACAGTAACCCGAGTTCAGGATCGAACCACGGACCCTGGAGGTGTGAGGTAGCGACGCTGCCGGCTGCACCACCCTAACGAACTATTTACTTCCTGAAATTCAATAGATACAGCTGACACAGTGGCCTTCCAGACTGACTAGCGATTTTTAATTGCCTGCTGCTAATACGCCACGCCGCCCTGACTTGTGATGCAAATGCTACTGTTACAAAAGCAACAACTTTCCTTGCAGCTTGCACATTTTGATTGCTCTGGAATCATTGTTAGCATGGATCTATTAAAAAAGTCTTGCATAAAGCAGTTTTTCAACAGAGAAAAAAAATATGAAAAAAATGACACAAACAGCCTAACTGTAGCGTTTTATCAGCTTGGGTGGCACGCAAATCTCCACAAAGTCTTCAGCACCTGGCGGTTTGCAAATTCAATGCAGCCACTTTTAAAATGGCCTGAATAATTGCTTCCCTCTCACTGTCATCACAAAAGAAGTGTTAAGTAGCAAACCCAGCTGCAGTGTGTTAGAAACTGCAAGGCGTTGCTCGAAAATGCCTCCCAAAGAGCACGCTGCGTGCTCGCAATGGTCGTTTCTTTTCGACTTGTTTATCATTTGCAGACTCAGTAACCCCACTCAGGCCAAATGGCAAAATGTGTGTGTGTGAGAGAGAGCGAGTGTGGATGTACATGCTGTGCCTTCATTCCGCCCTGTCTGTACTTTTCTGAAACATTACTGATAATTGCATTTTGACTTCATTATGGGATGAGCAGCAAGAGACAAAATTAGATCTGTTTATCAGCCGCCCAGCAGTGTGTAAAGATTCCATTTACCAAAAAAATGCTTTTGTAGTAGCGTTTTGATTGGGGGAATGGTTCTCAGCATGAAAGACCATAGCAGGGGAGGACAAAAAGGAGAAATTAGTTCGCCCAACAGAAATAAGGCAGTCCAACCTCCAAAAAAAAAAAAAAAGAAAGAAGAAAGAAAATTGGAAGTGGCGCAGAAGGAAAAGGCAGATAACGAGAACTTAAACAGGAAGTGACACATCGTGGTGAAAGGCACCTACCAAAAACAAACCGGTCACCGGTGTCGCCTCTTCTTCCCTCCCTCGTTTGTTTCTACTACAGGAAGGAATACGGGAAGCGGGAAAGTGAATGTGAATGTGTTTGAAAGTGTGGACAGTACGGAGTAGGAGACGGCAGGTGATGGTGACAAGAGAGGTGATTAGGAGGGACGCACAAGTCCCGAGCTGAGAAAAGTGCAGAGAGGAAAGAGAGAAAGAGAGCACACTCTCCATGTGGAGGCACAAAGATTGATGGCATGCGGGCGAAAGGGAGGAACAGCTTAACTCATCCTTCATCATTTTGAAGATCTTCTCATTAAAGCCTATATGCCAGCGTGCTGAATTTTAAACAATGACGCATCCATAATTACTGATTAACTGCTTATGTGCAGCTATGAAGGGCTGCTATTCAGACAGAGTTAAAAATGTAACTGCAGGGGTTTTATTTATTTATTTATTTTTTTATAAGGATTGAATTCATCTTGACAGATCGCCACACTAATGTACTGGTACCCAGTGGTTGAATTCTAAAATAATTTACATAATAATGTCCAACATGTCATGGGGTTGTCATGGGTGGCCAGTGCTACCATAGATACTATTATTATTACTATAATTTTTTAGTCAGTACAGTTGCCGATGTCAGTGATGCGGAACTGAATGACTTAGTAAATATCTATGTGATTGGCTAGTTTGAATAATAATGGGAATTAAAGTTTATTTATCATTGTCCAACAACGAACTACAACAGAAGCGAACTATTTCCTGGCCCCACTGACCACAACAAACAATGAAATGATATTATTTAGTCCATTATTAGCTACCTTTAGCTAATGATATTGAATTCGTAGCATTAGTGTACTTCATAAGACATAGCCTAATGTTATGTTAGCTGCCCCTCTCTAGATTGCAACTCGGGTAAAGTCATTAAGTATAACTTATTGTATAAGGTATAGCTACACCCCTGGTGTGGAGAGTTCAAACTATAGGAGAGAAGTATGCTGGAAAGTTTTTGTGATGTCATAGATGCCTAACCAGTTATAAAAGACCAAGATTATCTATCAGTCAAATATCCATCAGCCTCTGTACAAAGAACTGGGAAAGTTTTAAATTAGACTGAAATTATTTTGGGGAATTTTTGCTGCTGAATTGTGAGGCTAAGCCCTGTGCTTGAGAGCTTTAGCTAGGTTGAGCCTCACAATTCAGCAGCAAAAATTCCCCAAAATAATTTCAGTCTAATTTAAAACTTTCCCAGTTTTTCCCAATAAATACATAAATAAATAAATAAATAAATAAAATCTGCATTTATAAAGAAAATAATCTTACACATACTTGCTTCTAAGCTTATCAGGCATACATATTACATATACAATATATAATGACATATAAGCATGCATTTCCTTTGAGAAAAGCACAAATATAAATACGATCCCACAAGATTATCAGTTCATTTACTCCAGACAAGTTTTACAGGTTAACACTGTTTATTCAACCCTGTGTAGGCAGGGACTTCAGGAGTACTGGATTAAAGTCTTTGCATCCCACACAAAAGTCTTTCTGGCCTAGTCCTGGCCCACATGACCAGTTTTTATTCAACCCAGATACCACAAAGAATGCCGGGCCAGCAACAACCCAAACCAGTTTGCCAGAATGATAAGCAGTATAGTGCCGAATTTCAGCCAGGACTCATCCTTATTTTTGGCCTGTCCATGGGCCAGAACCCATTTCAACTCTGGTACCATATCTCAGCCATCTCTCAGCCCAGATCCTACACAGAATGGCAGCCTAAGAATGGTCCAGACTGATTTGCCAGATTATGGCCACATAATAGCTTTAATAATAAATTTCAGCTAGCAGTCATGCTTTTTGTTGGCTGGTACATGGGCCAGGACTCATTTTAACACTGGTACCGAATCTCAGCCATCTCTCCCGGCCCAGACATCGCAAAAATGACAGTCCAAGAATGGCCCAGACTGGCCAGAGTAAGCCAAAGCAGCATATATGCCAGGGTTACTTGAATATATAGACATTTTGGACCAAATATCCATATCCTCACTCATCCACAGTCAACACACTTGCTGTTTGGCATAAAAGATGCGGTGCTGTCTGACCAGCACTGCTGACTTAATGCTATGCCTGGGCCAGATATGTTTACTGTACTGAATTTGCACATGGCCCAGAAATTTCTGGAATATCCCTGACTGTGTTATATCCAAAGGCTGAAGTTAATATGCTTGTAGAATTCAGACCCATGGATTATTCATCAGCAGTGAATGATATGCAGTATGCAATACTGCAAAAGAAAATTGACCTCTGACTTCTTTCTATAGAATGTCATCTAACTCAGGCTTACAACACATCTCTGACTTTTGGCAAGCAGGTGCTTGGTAAGGAGAATGCAAATGAGCAGAGTAAGAAAGCAAATTATGAAAGTAACAAACAAAGAAAATAAACAAAGTAACAGAGGAAGCAAAGTAACAAAGGAAGCAAATTATCGAAGTAACAAGCAAAGCAAGAAACAAGTTGTAGCAAAGCAAATGAACAAAGTAACAAAGAAAGCAAATTGCGAAAGTAACAAGCAAAGAAACACGTAACAAAGCAATTGAATAATGTAACAAAGCAAATTGACAAAGTAATAAAGCAAATTAACAGAGAAAGCAAAGTAACAAAGTCACAAACAAAGCAACAAACAAAAGTAACAAACAAAGCAAATTAACAGAGAAAGCAAAGTAACAAAGTCACAAACAAAGCAACAAACAAAAGTAACAAACAAAGCAAATTAACAGAGAAAGCAAATTAACAAAATTACAAACAAAGCAAAATAACAAATTAAGAAACAAAGCAAAGAAACTAAGTAACAAACCAAGTGACATTGATCTAAAAGTTCAAACTAGTTTATATGTTATTAAATTATTAGCCTAATCTCAATGTCAATTATAATACAATTCATGATTTACTGTACAAATTTATACAGAATGCAATCAAGCGCAATTTACAGTGTGGATCATGATAGACAGTGGAATGTTATGTAACCTTTCATGTTACTAATATGAGAATCAAGTATTAATATTCTTCAATGACTCCCATGCCTAATTATGTGTCACTCTTGGGCTCTCCTCTAAACTGGTCTGGACGCAACGCCGGACCAGTAAACCTCAACTCTGTGGCTTCATTGCTTTTGTTTGCATCTGGGAGAAATCCATTTTTCCTGACTATACTAAAACATCACATTACATTACATTACATCACATTATATTCTGTATACATGCAGTTGGCCTTGTTTTTCTGTAGAATTTTATCATAGGCTAATTGGATGCTCTAGGTACAGAAACCAAGCAATCCTCTGCCTGATGTTTCCGACACCACAAAACCGGAAAAGTGCTAGCTAACGCGTCAGCAGATGATTTGTCAGGCGTACCTGTAGCTTTCGCTGCTCACTCGCCACAGATATACGTCCTGTACAGGTGTAAATATAGCACAGGGTCCTGTTAGCAGGGCAGCGCTGAAATGACATGTAGTGTGTGGAAATTCATGTGGTGTTCTCTTACAATCAGGAAGAGGCTAGCAAGGCAAGAATAGCTTCATGTAGGGATGGGCGATATGTCAAAACGTTATCATTACAGCAAAAAGTATAGTGTTTTGGTTTTTTGTAATGGCATTACTATTTTTGCTGGTCTTTAATGTTTGCTCCAACTTGTTAGCAACCCTCAGAATACACTTCATATGTGGTGAAAATACCTTCAAGTATCAGCTAGTGGGTGGTAATGCTTTTCAGATAACGTGACACACCAACGTAATCCATTTTAAGCTGTCTGTATATATGTGCCAAAGGCACAACTAACTGAGAAGAGTCATTGATTAACACAAAAATACACAATTTTTTTTCAGCTACAATGCATGGAGATGTTTTAATTAACAAGAGCATATTTAGGTGATGCCCTCGGAGGTGTAAATTTAGCAAATAATTGAATAAAAGTCTATTAATATGGAAGAGTCTGTTCATATGTGCTAATCAGTTGGCTATTTTTCATATCAGTCAGTTAGTAATATGCAAAATATGTAAAAAGCCTCCATTTTAAATGTTGGTAAGCATCCAAATAAAAAAAAAACAAAAAAAACTCCACTTCAATTTGTGCTTCTTTTTTGTTTGTTTTTTCAGTTGCAGGAAGCTTTGTTGAGCTTTATGTCTTATTTTTACCACAGCGCTGTTAAATTCTCAAATCAGAAAGTGTGCCCAGCATGACTGTAGTTCCAGCTGTAACGTACAGTAAATGATAGGTTTATATTAATGTGCTCTTTCTAATATATTATTGTTGCTATAGTAACAGCTCATTCATAGCGGCTCACATGGCAGATACTCCGCATAATCTAAGGCTAGTGATATATGGATAAAAATAAATAAATAAATAAATAAACTAAATAATGTGAAAAACATATGATCATTGGTGTGGTGAAGCTTTCTGTTAGGAGATGTTTATGTAACGTTTATGGAAGGAGTCTCCAGGTTCAGCACTTTGTAACACTTGCAAGTTTTCAGCACAGGAAAGTCTTCAGTCCGACAGAGGACTTTACGCTTTCTGGTTTCTCACATGACAAACTGTTTTTTTGTTTGTTTTTTCAATTAATTCCAGTAGAGTCTTGTGAGTAAATGGCTGTTTATAGCTGTTATAATGCAGATGATAAAAGGACCTAACTTGTGTCTTGGATGTTTTTTTTTTTCCTTTTCCAATACCGATACTGAAACCTTGAGCCAACAGCCGTACCCATCTCATCATTTTACAAAGCTACTAAGCTTTAAAATGTTTTTTTTTTTTTCACTGAAGCACTTCACAGTTATACTCTTTCACACAAAAATCACTTACATTCTAAATATAATAAATATAATGAAGTATAATTAATCCTAACAAAATGTGTAAACATTTCCGGTTCCATAAATAAATTTCTTTTCCAAATACAATTCCAGTCTTTTTCCAGTCCATTTGTTGCAGGGTCTGGTGTCTGATATGTTTCCTCCGAAATCCAAGTCATCGTTTCTACTATAAACGGTTAAAAATGACATTTTATTCATCTGTCCATCCATCCATTTTCTATACCGCTTATCCTACACAGGGTTGCAGGGAGACTGGAGCTTATCCCAGGGGACTCGGGGCACAATTGCACACACACTCACACACCCATTCACACACTCCGGACAATTTAGTGATGCCAGTCAGCCTACAACGCATGTCTTTGGACTGGGGGAGAAAACCGGAGTACCCGGAGGAAACCCCCAAAGCACAGGGAGAACACGCAAACTCCATGCACACAGGGCAGAGGTAGTAATCATACCCCCAACCCCGAAGGTGCGAGGCAAATGTGCTAAACACTAAGCCACCGTGCTGGAGGAATAGTACACTTTTTTCATGTCATGCTGTAATCCACTCTGCTTTGTGTCAAGTTGCATTATACCACCCTGACCTGGATTATTTTCCTATAACAGTATGGCTCGTCATGTGTTATTCCTTACATATCGCCCAGTCTGTGCTTTATACGACCGCCTGCGTAGTCGCTGTTATCTTGAACCTGCTGTGACTTTCTCGTAGTTATTAATACACTAATGAAGAGATACATTACAGCTTATTTTTGACATGCTGCTAATCTTTCAGATTTCGTTTCTCTGATTGATTCGGACCTGCTTAAAAAACGTGCTCTCTTTCAGCGGGTTAATTCGCAAAGGTCAGATTCTTGCTTGATTGGCATTTAGATTTACCGTGCTGAAAACAAGGCGTGCTTTTTGTTCCTTTCATGAATTAATGCCTGTTAAGCAATTTAGGGTCTGGTCTGTTCGGGCGAGATATGAAGCCAAACAGGTGAACTACTTCATTATGGAGATATGCTGGTGTAGCACCTGAGGCCTTTGCTTGTCATTAGCAGAGAAGATAGAACACACACTGGCGTAGAGAATGGATTAGAATGATAGATAAGCTTGTCCAGGAACTCATCCATCCACAATAGATGATGCCATTTGAAACTTATATAGTGGCTATTTCCATGTGGTTAGTCAGGGGGTGTGCGAGCGTGTGTGAGTGTGCGCGTTTAGCACATTTATCTTACTGTACCTGAGTGAAGGTCATGTGAGTTGGTGTGTATTATAGTGTGAAGGATTACAGTGCAGCATATAAACTATTCAGCGATATCTTCCATCGGAGACCATTCAAGGTGGCGTACAGTGTTTGAATGTGTAGAATACAGTAGATATAAAGTCTACACACACCTTTTAAAATGGCAGGTTTCTGTGATGTAAAAAAAAAATGAAACCAAGATAAATCATGTCAGAACATTTTCTATCTTTACTGTGAATTTGCAACCTATAAATTAAAGTGAAAAACAATAAGAATCCTTTTGGAGGAGAAATAATAATAAAAAAAAAAAAGTACAATAACCTGGATGCATAAGTGTGCACACCCCTGAACTAATCCTTAGTTGAAGCACCTTTAGATTTTATCACGAGATTCAGTCTTTATGGGTAAGAGTTTGGCACATCTTGCCTGAGAAATATTTTGTCATTCTTCCTTGCAAAAGCATTCTAACTCTGTCAAATTGGCTGGGCATCTCCTGTGCACAGCCCTCTTCAGGTCACCCCACAGATTTTCGACTGGATTTAGATCTGGACTCTGGCTGGGCCATTTTAAAACCTTGATCTTGTTTTGGTAAAGCCATTCCTTTGTTGGTTTGGAGGTGTGCTTCGGGTTGCTTTCATGCTGAAAAGTGAAATTCCTCTTCGTCTTAAGTGTTTTAGCAAAAGCCTTAAGGTTTTGCGCTAAAATTGACTGGTATTTGGAGCTATTCATTATTCCTCCCATCCTGATTAAAGCCCCAGTTCCAGCTGAAGAAAAGCAGCCCCAAAGTATGATGCTACCACCCCCATGCTTCACCATGGGGTTTTTTAGTGATGGCCTGTGGGTTTTTTTGCGTAAAACATCATTTGGTATTATAGCCAAAAAATTCAATTTTGGTCTCATCAATCTGTAACACTTTATTCTACATGGTTTTGGGAGATTCAATGTTTTGGTTTTTTTTACTAAAAAAGCTTCCATTTTGCTACGCTACCACATAACCCAGAAATGAAGAATTAAGGAGATTGTTGTCACATCTAAGGAGCAAACAGTACTTGCCAGAACTTGCTGCAATTCTTTTAATCTTGCTGTAGGCCTCTTGGCAGATTTCTCCTGGTCTTCTAATCAATTTTAAAGGGACGTCCTGTGCTTAGTAATGTCACTGCCATGCCATGTTTTCTCCACTTGTTGATTATTATCTATACAGTGTTCCATGGTATATCCAATGCCTTGGAAAAAAATGTTGTAACCCTCTTCTAATTAATATTTTTCCAAAAGGAGATGTTCTGCATGTTTCCCTAAAACATTTCTGGTTGTTTGTCACTTGATTTTTACATGTTGCAATTTCACAATAAAGGTGAAAATTGTTCTGACATGGTTTTAGTTTCATTTTTTTTTTACATCACAAAACCTGCCATTTTTACAGGGGTGTAGACACTTTTTATGTCCACTGTAGAGCTGTTTAGCATAAGGCCTATATGTGTGCAAAGTACTAATACTGAAATGTGTGTGTGTCTGTGTGTGCATGTTCATATTTTTATATTTGGGAACCAAATGTCCCCATGGATAGGAATATTTGAAAGTTTTGACCTTGTGGGGAATTTAGCTGGTCCCTGCAATTGTTTCTTTTTTGTTTCTTTTAAAACTACAGCTTTTATTTCAAAAGATAAGATAAAAATGTATATCTCTGTGTGTGTGTGTGTGTGTGTGTGTGTGTGTGTGTGTGTGTGTGTGTGTGTGTGTGTGAGAGATGGAAGGTGGAGGGAAGTGACATACATTGTTGTACATGGTGCTATTTTAAAGCCATTAAAATCATCTATGTAGAAAAATAAATTGTTATTAAATATTTTTAATCTTTAATAAATCACTAAAATGGCATAAGAACAAAATCTCTCTATACCTTTACCCTAAAATGGCAGTAACTATTAAAGTACATAGACATACACTCCATGTCCCCCTGCTTTCCTTAATAGCTAGCTAGCTAGTTAACTGCTAGTAAGCTAGCACACTTTTGTCTTAGGCAAGCACGCTTACGTTAAGGTTTCAGTATCTGAGGCACGATTTACTTTATAGTATTCTCAGTGTTTTATTTAACAATATCTAAATCTGTCAGAATGTACCATAACAATCGTAAAATAAAAATCCTCTCTAACATTAGCAAAGTTAGCTAGGTTCTGTGGCTAAACATTTCCAGGTACAACATCTTCCATGGTAGGTTAAAAGCCATGGTGAGATCACAAACACTAAGCCCAAACCTACTTCTTTCCCTGAATATTTATTCATTCAGAGGTAGTGAGAAAGTCTGTTTTTCAGACAGAAAAAAAAATGTGAATTTAGCACTTCGATAATCAGCCATTCAAGAGGAATTAGCTGAGTTCAGGGTTAGTTTAAAGTAAAGGTGCAGTAAGAAGATAGCTGTGGATGGTCCCACATGGTTACTCTAAAAATATGCACTTTCTAAAAGCAGTAGTGCGCTTCAGTGGACAATCTACGTATGGATTTCTGTAAAACTGCTTTGTGACTGTTGTTAAAAGCGCTATACAAATAAAATTTAATTGATTAGAAATGAAAGCTTAAATTTGAGTTCAAACATATACATTTTTATTTATGCATTTCCTTTGTCTTCTAATGTCCTGAATTACATGTACGTACTTTGTAGTGTTGTGCAAAAGTTTACGTTTGTGTGTGTGTGTGTGTGTGTGTGTGTGTGTGTGTGTCTTCTCAGGTGATCATTTAGCCGCGAGGTGTGTAGGACACCGCGGAACAGAGTTGTTGTGCGTGAGACAAAAGCTAGCGCGGAATTCATACCTTCCAGCATGTTGCATCCCCTTAGCACTGCTTCCATTCTTTATTCGGTGTAAGGAAAAGATTGATGGTATGGGCCGGCTTCCAAAAGTACACGTGGATATATATCTCAGCATTCACTCCCATGAGACTGGAGCCCATTGTCGCAGTGTTTCTGCGGAGAACAGAAGGCCTGCGAGCTATAATACGAATACACGCTCATTTTCATACACAATTTTTGAGAGGTTTTGTGGTGATGGCAACAACAAAGCATTGAGTTGTGCCCTTTCTATTTCTTGCTGTGTCTCATACACACACTCCATCACACATACACACATACACAAACCATCTCTTACTCCATTGTTGCTCTCTGCGCATTTGTCAGAGTCTCTGGGTGGAGGGGCTCTTTGTGAGCGTTGGCACAGAGCGGGCATGCCGTGCTGGGGTAATGAGGACGGATGCCCGCGCGTGGGAAGAGCAGCCTGCTTTGTAGCATCTCACAGCACAATACCACGGCTCCTGGAAGCAGGCAAGCCAAGACACAACCGTGCAGCAAATAGATACCCGGGCCAAGAAAGCGACAGTTTGAGGCGAGACAGTTTGTCTCTGAATTAGGCCCTAATGATTGCACTTCTTCTGTTTCCCCAGCCAGGATTTATATAAAGAGAAGGTGTGCCATCAAGCCTGCCGTGGAAAAGTTGCACCATCTGACAACAATGCAACTAACTGCAATATTGGTCACTGATAAATTTACACACAATATTTACTGCCTATTATCTATATTGTTCTATAGTATGTGTGTACATTGGCAAGTTTTAGTGTCTTGGCAGGGAACAAATGTCCTAACAAGGATAGAAATATCCAGGGGTTGAAAATGCTGCAGTATTTTTGTACTTCGTTATTATGCTTAAGTATTATTTTGCCGTATTTATACTTTACTTGAGTAATATTGGAATTGAATACTTGTAACAAATTTCAAAGGTCCTTCCTTCCAGCCCATGACTCTACACTATACATGAATGGAATTGGAGATTTTCTTTACATTTCAGTTTTAAGCATCCAGTCAAGTTTATGAATGTAGCAGGAAGTATCAAGAATCACATCAATTCATCAACTCATGCTACACAATGTAGTTAGCTCTATAGCTATCTGTGTCTGAATATGGATAAGCCACTGGACTGCAGTGTTGAACTAGAGGATGAGCGCCCCGGCCCTACCTCAGTAAAAAGTTTCAATGTGCTGGCGTAAGCAAATACACGTATAAAATAACGTGTCTCCTTTCCCGCGCCGGAAGGCATGAACACCACCAAAAGTGAAAAAGAATGTTGCTAATTTGCCAACTTTAACTGGCCATATTTAACTAAATTAGCCTGGTTTCTTTGCTAATGCCAGGTTAGACTAGCATAGATTCCAGGTCCCAGTCAAATTCTAGCAAATTGTAAACTTTGGTTATTTACAGGATATTTTACTTGTAATTAATTCATTAGCAAACATAACGTTAGTCATGCATATTAGCAGCAAACTTGTTGATTGAATGAGATTGAATGAGGTTTTCAGGTAAAATGGCGTAGTTGTTTATAACCATTTTAGATAAGTAATAAGTTCTTTTTCACACGAAAACATGACAATTTTAACAGTTAAAAACATTAAATTTTTTAATACTTGAGTACATTTAAAAGTAGCAACTTTTTTACATTTCTGGCTGGATACTTCCACTTTTATCTGAGCAAGATTTTTTATTTTTTTTGACACATTTTTGTGAGCAAGGTTTTTTTTTGACACATTATCTGACACTTTTGATCTTGTGGGGACATTTAGCTGGTTCCCATGAGGAAAACCTCTTTCCTTTTTTTTTTAACTGCAGCTTTTATTTAATAAAACGAAAAGAGACAAATGGTTACTGAACGGTTAGGCATTAGCATTAATTAGCTGCATTAATAATTATATGCAATGCAAGGTCCTCACTAGGATAGTAAGACAAATCTGTGTGTGTGTGTGTGTGTGTGTGTGTGTGTGTGTGTGTGTGTGTGTGTGTGTGTGTGTGTGTGTAGATAAGCAGTTATAGAACTATACAATAGTACAATAATGAAGGCTAATTCAATATTAGGTAATATCACTCCACAAGTAATACAGACGAATTAAGGCTGTCATCAGTCACTCAGTAAAAACTCTTTAATGGTTTGTTTGTTTATGCACATAAGGCAGAATTTCCTGAATTTCGGGGCGGTGAATAGCAATTAGGAAGAAAAAAAGATGACAGTGAAAGCTAGGTAAACTATCCATTAAACTCAGATTGTAAGACAGACATTTTTATAGCTGTGCTTGACTTTGTGTTTAGATTTTTTTCCTACAACATTTCAGAATGAGAAATAATTATGTCTCAGTTATTACAAGCACATGGTTGAAAATGGATGAAATGTATCTGATGTGCTTTGGTTTGCAGTGTGGCACATCCATATTGCAGTTTGCGTGTGTGATGTGCGAGTGATGTGTCAAACCAGGATTGCCACCTCACAGCTCCAGGGTCTCTGGTCCAATCCTGAGTTCGGTGTTACTGTTTGTGTGGAGTTTCGTGTCCTCCTTGTGTCCACCCAGGTTTCCAGGTCCTCCGTTTTCTTTACGCCTCACGATAACATGCCTGTGGGTGGACTGGCGACTTGAAATTGCCCCTAGGTGTGTACGAGTGTATGAACATGTGTGCATGTGATGGACTGGCATCCCATTCAGGGTGTATTATGCTCTCCTTCTCGCTCCCGGTGTTCCCAGGGTAGACTAGAATGAACGATTGTCCTCTCATGAGTGTATCACAGTGTAGTGTGTATCAGCAAAACAGAAGATCCTGCATGTTCTATCAGAATAAGATTAATTCTACCCTTGCTTGGGGCTCAGAACTTCTAATTTACACTAAGCCATAATAGATCGTTTAATAGATCGACATCCTGTTTAGAATATTTAAGTCCTGAATGATTTATTGCCAAAACATTGCATTAATATTTATTGTTTTGGCATCTACCAACCATGTTAAGTCACAGACCGTAGTGATTGGACAAACCATCCAGTCATGATGAGTGATTTCATGTCACTTCTAAAATATTGACTACAGCACCACTTTTGGCAACTCTGATACAAAAAAGAATTGTACTCTGGATGTAATCTATGTTATTGGTCAGCGGATATAGTATTTATGGGCTGATATTCCGAGAGCAGTGAAGCTGATGAATTATAAAGTTACAGATACAGATAGGCAACTGTAATTAAAAAAGTGCACCGGGAACCGCATGCTAAAATGGTAAACCACAGGAGGTACATCGTATACTAGGTACATACGTACACAGTATACTACTGTGCTAAATAATATGTAAAATGGAAGCTACACATGAAACATTATTTCCCCCAGAGAATGCGTCCCAAAGTGCTTACTTACATACTAAATACTATGCTAATATACTACATCACAGGGGGTCTCAAATGGCATTCTTCATTATTAAGTAGTGTGTACGCTAGTACGCTAAAAAGCATCCTAAAAAGTGCACCAGTACAGGATACTTATGTACAATAACCGTCCACTTTATTATTAATCATCATCATTACCGAAGATGCTTTTCTGCTCACCACGGTTGTAAAGAGTGATTATTTTAGTTCCTATCAGCTCAAAGCCAGTCTGGCCATTCCCCTGCCACATCCTCCTGCCACATTCTGCTGACATGATATGATACGATTTAGCGTCATAAGGCAACAATTCGATATTTGACAATATCACTGAATCTGCTAAGATACAATTTTGATTCATAAGCCGGTATTCGATATTTGGCAGCTTCACTGAATCTGTTATGATATGATTTCGATCCTTAAGGCAATATTCGGTATTTGATGATGTCACCGAATCTTCTATGATGCAATATGATACAGTTTTGATCCATGAGGTTATGAATCTGCTATGATCTGATACAAATTCGATTCATAAGGCAATGAATCAATGTTTCACGATATCACTGAATCAATGAATTTGTTAGCTGACAGTATCGCTGAGTCTGCTATGATACTCTTTCGATTCATAAGGCAGCGATTAGATACTTGATATCACTGAATCTGCTACAATACGATACATTACATGGTTTCGATTCACAGGGTGGTGACTTGTTATCTGACAATATCACTGAATCTGCTACGATGTGATTTCGAATCATATTTCAGTAATTAGATATTTGGCGTTATCACTGAATCTGCTACAATACGATACGTTACACAGTTTTGATTCACAAGGCAATGATTTGTTATCTGACAATATCACTGAATCTGCTACGATGAGATTTCAATTCATATGGCACCGATTCGATATTTGGCGATATCACTGAATCAGCTACGATATGATAGTAGGATTTCGATTTAGTATTCTCAGATCGATCTGACCAACTTTGTTGCAGTTTAATTTGTGACTGATGACGTAGGAAAGGATTGTTTTTAGTATCAGAGGTAGGGGCAGATCAGCTTGCAAGTCTGTTTACACATCAGTTTAGAAATATGGGTGTGTTTTTAGTTTTACACACCAGTTCTCTGTCCTTCTGGGATAATAATCGATTTATAATCAATAATAATCTATGTATAAGAGGAGGGACTTTGCGTGTGTCAGTCAGACTGAGTGACTGACACACACGATGAGCTCAGCTCACCTACACACACACACACACGGACGCACGCGCACACACGCACGCACGCGCAACGTGCAGCCCCGCGTCAGCCTTCACTCGCCTTTCCCCTCATAAAGCGCGCGCTGCTCCTGCTCGTTCCTCTCAGCGCGGACAAGTCGAAGCTTCAACCTTGCGCGCGCTCGCACGCGCGCTCTCTCTCTCTTGTGTGTGTGTGTGTGTGTGTATGTAAAAAGAGAGCGAGTGTGTAAGTGAGTGCGTGTGTGTAAGAGAGAGAGAGTGGGAGAGAGAGAGAGAGAGAGACAGAAAGGAAACGCCCGGACGGAGAGATGCTATAGGAATGTGCAGTAGAGCTGAATGAGTAAAGAGCACACACACACACACACACCATGGAGAAACGGAAAGGTAAGCGCACCGGGTTGATCAGCGTTAGCGCGAGACAACAGGCTGAGCTTTAACTACAGTGTTCCTCTGTAACGCGCGCGCGAGAGAGAGATGGATAGATAGAGGCGGTGGTTACCTTTCATCATGTTTTGCTAAAAAAAAAAAAAAAAAAAAAGAGTCTTGCAGTATTACAGTATGATCGAATTTTCCATGCTTTAATTAAGAACTAATGCTGATGATTGATTGTGCATGCGCATTTTCCTTCCTGCAAAGTGCATCAGACATTCTAAGATCGGATTATTGCTCATAATACTGCGTCTGGTGTATGTGTGATAAATTCAGCTGTATGGTCATCTGTGATTTGTGAATCCTACATCATCTACAAGTTGAGCGTCCGGGTGTGTCTGAGGAGCAACCCTGAGCTGAGATTGTGTGATTGTGGCAGTAGAGCCTCCCAGATGTGAAGTTTACTTACTCCATCTTGATTGCAATCAAAGTTTTGAACGTTTCCAACTGTAATTAGACTCCACACCGCTGAGGCATAATGAACATGTTCTTCAGTTTACGCACAATATTTCTGGTACCTTCAAATTATACGGTGCTCTTTATTATCGCTGTTCTCTCATGCCAAATTAGGAAGAAAAGAAAAAAAGTGCGGCTCATTGTCTTTGTTTGTGCTGGCTGTTTTGTGATTTATTTATTTATTTTATTTATTTATTTATGGATCACTTTTTCAGAGATCATTCCGAGACGTGGTCATGAGGCTCGGTAATGGCTTTGTGATGTGTGGGGTATCCTTCATCTTTCAGGGACGCTCTCATCTTTCCCTTCTCTTCATCTCTCGCTCTCCATACCTCTCTCCCACCCCTGTCATCCTCGGTGCCGTCGATTGGAGGCGTGTGAGAGATGGCGCCCATTTGCCGCGTTACCCTTCCTCGCTCCTCCAGCTTAATGGCGCATGTCTCCCAGGCCCACTCCATCATCATTAATTGACAATGAGTTTAGGCTGACGTAAGTTCAGACACTCTCGGGCTCGCTGGCGGCATCGTGCGAGTTCTCGTCACCCGTCTTTCGGAGCTAAAGTCTGGTCCGTGAAGATTGGAGCTTGGAAGAAAACGTCAACTTTGGGTTTTGAGCCAGGAAATAGTGTGTTGACACGTTGAGTTTACTCCACGCACGTGCACAGAACGTCGTCCGTTATTTCTTTTTACAGTTGCGCTGTTTTGTATTGGTTCAATTTTTTTTACATTGCTCTACCTGCGTACCTGGGTTGGGGTCCCTCCTTTAACCACTCCTCTTTCTTTCCGGTCCTTATAGCGGATCTAAAGCCAGACAAGTGTTAAAGCCAATTCAGACATGCGTTATGTGATCTTTAGGGTCTAGGACATGTTATGACTATATTAAGCTTTCGCACAGACTCAAGAAATGTCCAAATTTGGCGTACACACTAAGGAATTAATTTCTGCTCCTAATTCCCAAGCTAGTCCTTATTAATTAAAGCAAAATGACATCAGCGCTATATTATAGTTTCCGTATTTTCCGTGCATGTATAGCTTGTAGCAAATGCACTTTCAAAAATAACACCAATGACAAATCTTTTTAGGATTTTTTTTATCTGCAGAACAAAACATTTAGTATGTGAGAATAAGTCCTCAGTTTGTCTTCTAAGCCACCTGATTCTCTGTGCCCATTCTTTCAGCATCTTACGTCAAACATTTTTTTCTTTTTCCTTTGCGTGCAACATTGGCGAGTTTTGTTTTGTTTTTGTTTTTTGCCAGAAAAGAAAACATTTGCATTTGAACTTGTTTATTTCATCTTAACATCTGAACAAGTGACTCGCATTTTACATCAGCGTATGAGAAGTGCCTGTGATATTATAGTGGAGTATGATTACATGCTGTTTGTTGTCCGGGAGAACAGTTCACATCACGGATGTGTTTGTGTGTTAATGTGTTAACGTGTGTATGCATGCGTGCTCCCCAGCTGAACAGGAGTTGCATCACTCACAGAGCTGCGGCTCTGCAGGGGGAGCTGTGCTGAACAACAGCGCTCTGAGTTCTCCTCGGGGTCAGATGATGCAAAGCCGTGGCACGTTTGCCTCAGTGCAGTGTTCCAGAGGGCCGAGCACGGGCCCGGTGTCAGCCGTCAGAGCCCCCGCGCAAGCCTCATGCTGCCCTAATGACCAGAGACACACTCTCCCCAGGGCTCCCACACACACTCCTGTCACACACGTCAGCTCTGACTGACATCTGCCTCCCAGCTCCGGCACCCAAACCTACCCGAATTCTGCTAAATTAGCCAGAGCTGATTTTAATAATTCATTTTTTAAGGCAGAGCTGGTTTGTTTGTGCGGTTCAGTGCAGGTGTGTGTGTGTGTGTGTGTGTGTGTGTGTGTGTGTTTCCACCTGTATTTCCACAATGTTATCATAGGGCACTCCTATATAATGTGTAATTCCTAAATTTTGCATTCTAGATACATTTATTATATTATATTATTATATTATTACACTTATTATATATTATTATATAGATACACATCTGTACAGTAACGCCCGGGGGAAAAAAAGACCAGGTGATGTTTTTCCAATCATCAGCTGTCCGGTTTCAGTGCGCCTGTGCCGACTGTAGCCTCAGATTCGCATTCTTGGCTGATAGGACAGGAACCCGGTGTGGTTTTCCGCAGTTGTAGTCCATCACCTCAGAGTCCGATGTTTTGTGCATTCTGAGGTGCATTTCTGCTCACCACGGTTTTAAAGAGTGATTATTTGAGTTCCCTGTCAGCTCGAAGCATTCTAGCCATTCTCTTCTGACCTCTCTCGTGAACAGGGTGTTTCCGTTTTTTGTTTTGGGTAGAGACTCGTGCGCGTAAAAATCCCAGGAGATGAGTCGTTTCTGAAATACTCTGGCACCAACAAACATGCCATGGTGGAAGTGACTGAGAAAGTGACTTGACCTGCATCTGTACGATTTTATGCCTTGTGCCGCTGCCACATGATTGGCTAATTAAACGTGCAGGTGTAAAGGTGTTCCTAATGAAGTGAACAGTGGGTGTATTAGGGCCCTAGATAGCCACTAGTAACACGAGGCGACTCGGCTGCGGTACCACTCTTCCTTCTCTGCGCTCTGTAAAATAAATAATTGTCTGTAACGTAAAGTAAACATAACCTTTAAAACATTTATGCATTTTTTAAAGCAAAGCACTGGGGTCAAATATTCTTCCATGCATTCTTTTACTGCTTGTGTGTCAGTGGCTGCTTCCTTATGTTTGCTAAAACCCAGGTTACGTTTTATTTGCACCCTTTTGGGCTGTAAGAGAATAGCCTAGCACTCTGGTGGACCTTTCTTTTTTTTTTTTTTACACGACTTTTGTGTCGGTTTATTTTATTTGTCCTCCGAACCGAATTTTGTCGGTAGGTTAATTTGAAGTGGTGGTTTTTGTTTCGTAGCGGTGCTTCACATTAGCGCTTTGAAAAGAAGAGAGGCCTCTGTGAACTTAAAACAGAGAATAAACGCATACGTCTGGGTTTTTTTTTTTTGGTATGTTTTTGACTAGATTTTTTTTTTTTAAATAAGCCATATTGTCACTTCATTAATCAGACCAGAAAGGGTAAAGTCAGACTCTGACTGAATGTCTCTAGCACTGGAGTAAACCTCTGGTCTGATAAAATATAAATCATTTACATAAATCTGCTACATAATCCGTGAATGTTTACGCTGAAGCTACAGCTACAGCTATTTTTTCATGTTTACTTTTTTTTTTTTTTTTTTTTTCAGTTACTTGGTTTGATCTGCTGAAATACTTTGCTGGGTTCGTATCTAGACTGAAGTCTGCCAGTTGATGACTCCGCCCTAAATCGTACGCCCTGCAGCACGCTCCGTTTTTTGGTGCTGAAACACTGATATGTCTTTAGCTGCGTAATCCGCTGCTGTTGTCGACATGCTACTTTTCAGCCTCTGCTGCCATTCGTGGCACGTTCATAGCTTTATAATACACAGCATCTATCAAATGGCATTGCTGACCAGAACTAAACGGAACAATTGTCGATTTTTGGCGCCATATAGTTGCCGCCTTTCCTCGCAGCCACGCCCTCTTTCATCTTATAACAACACTGTGATAAATGCTGACAACATACAAGATTCTCAGTTAGGGGATCTGTAATAAACCATAATTCGTTTTTCTTTCCATTTCCCTCATTGACTTGAGTGTTCTTAAATAGTCAGTTAATACCATGATACTGTGAAACTGTGATATTTTTAAACTAGGTTATCACATCATGAAAATTTCAAACCCCGAGAACGTAACAAATTGCTAATAATTATGTCCTGTGACTCGTAAACTCATTACCACTGGGACTTGAAGTACTGAAATACAACTCGGCGCAGTGTGATGCGTGTGTGCATGTGTGTGCATGTGTGTGTGTGTTCATGTGACCCATTTCAAAGCCTGTTAAATTTAGCAATTCAGACTTTCAGATTAGGAATGTCTGCCTGTGATATACCACAAAATGAACTGCTTTGGAGAAAAACAGCGTGATCCTGTTATCGCCTATAATAAGTGAAGAGAGGCTAATAAGTCGTCGAGTTGCACCGGTGATTTCGCTGAGAGAATACTGATTGGAGGAATCGAGTGTTGTTATGCAAAGGGTGTGTTCTCATTGGCTCGGAGACGGAGGAGGACGGGAGAATGCAAAAGAGAAAGAGAGAGAGAGAGCGAGAAAATGAGAGAGAAGGGAGGTTGGTTTTGAAGAAAAAAAGACATGAAAGAAAAAAAAGTAGGACACTTTCTTGACATAAAGATTGTGAATGTTCAGCGTATGAGGCTTCAAAGGCTCCGGCTGGAGGACGAGGTAATTCACATTCAGGCGTGTGTTAAGAGCTATCAGTTGATGACAGCAGCCATAAGTGGTGCTTTGTGTAATTGAGAGCAGAGTCAGCGATTCATAAGCAGCCGTTCTTTTTTTTTGGGGGGGGGGGGGGGTTACGCTGAACCTCTGCTGATTGACTGATAAGTCATGATATTGGTATTGAGTCAAACAGCGCTGATTTCATTTCGACCAAAAAAAAAAAGCAGACAATGCCGCTGATCTGGTTTGATCTCATATCTGAGTAGAGATTGGTATTTTTTCAGAAATTGAGGCCTGCATTCCCTTAGTCAAAGCCGTAACTCACTTTATATAATAATACCTATTCTGCTTTCGTTGCATAAGTACTGTTTGTGACTCAGTGGTATTCAGGCCCCAAAAGTGTTGTAGATTTTCCCAAAAATAGCAGGTTTCTTATGCAGTGAATTAGCCGCAGGGCCTATAAAACCAGGAGGTCAAATCTTTTCGATTCCAGTGGCATGCTATATTATGGCTGACGGCCACGTCATGCTGGAGCATATCATGTCAATTTTAAAAGCCAACCACTGAAAAAAAAAGTGTGTGGGTGTTTTTTAAAAGCCTGTGTACTCTCTGAGAGAAAAAAAACCAGCTTATTTTATACTGCTGGTTTATCACAGCGTTATTCTTTAGGAAAAATGGGTTTCTCAAGAGATCTTAGTATAATTAGAGGAATCAGCTGTTACATGGGGTTACCTTTGTTGTTCGCCTTTGTTGTAGGGATCTACATGCAAAAAGGAAGCCTTAAAGGTGCAAATATATATATATATATATGTATTATATAACACTTAATATACAATAACATATAACATTACAAAGAAAAACAGAACAGTGAATGAATTTTTGATCATTCTTATGAATCAGTATAAGCTAAATTTTCAGAAGTTTATAGTGTTATACCTTGGCTTTCAAGCAGCTGATTGGCCTATTGTGCATACGACAATGCTAACAGTGCTAACAATGCGAATAGCAGAGCTTAAAAGCTCAAAACCTCATTATAAACCGAAACAGGACAGCAAAACTATTGACCATTGCATAAAATAAATCAGTATGACGTGATCGGTATGAGACCGAGTGGCCGAGTGCACTTGAAAGTCATCTTGTGGCAGTGCTTGCTAGTGCTAACTCTAATTAGCATGCTAAGTCAGGTTGAACCATTCTATGTTCTGGGGCGAGGTTTTGTGTACATGAGCGGAAACAGCTCATTCAAATCATCAGCGCTAATCTTGACAGAGTTTGCCAAATCTTAGTGTACCGTTAATGATGCTGGATCGAGACTTGTTTATGCATGAAATAAAACACTGAAAAAATGAAATTCAGGACACACCAAAAGAGAAGGTGCATTAATGAAATGTAAAGGAGTAATCAGTGGTATTTGGCAGAAGTTAGCTAAAGCTAGGTGTTCCTCAGGGGTTCTTTGAGTAGTTCTTAGCTTCCTTAGGGAGGTTTACATGGAAACCATCTGCTGTAGTGTTCTACGCGGTATCCCCTGGGAACCGTTTAAGGCTTCTAGTTAGGCCTGAGCCTTGTGACAGTTAACAGAGTTATTACTGGAACAGCGCCAGGGACGGTAAAAACCTATTTACTGCCGGTTTTAAGAAAAACGTTCATTTATTGATTTATTTCATGTAAATCATAGCAAGACACATGTATTCCCACATGTCAACATAATAGAACTTTCTAACTTGTTCAGTGATTTGATATCCTATGTTACTGCCACACTGAATTTACCTAGCATAGCATGCTATAGGCAGACATCATGCCTAGCTTAAAAGAAACAGCCTCCTATGGTCTCAAGTAGCATAGGTTATGTGAACATTAAAAAAAGCCTTTGTCAGTTCTCAAAGCTCAGACTTGAGGGTTTAAACAGTAATAATAGAGGCTGCGAGGCGGCAGAACTGAGTGAGCAGAGCAGTATCAGAGAGCGCAGTCATTAAAAAGGAGCTGAGAATTGTGCACACAAAAGTATTAGCGAGCGTGGAGCAATTCAGTTCAGCGAGCACTGAGCACTAATGAGACACGTGCACTTCCTTTCTCCTCACTTGCCAGTCAAGGTATTTAAAGTCACAGAAGCATGGTTTAAAAAAATAATTTCTAATCTTTCTTTTATTAGTGTTCTGATTATTATTTTGATCACTAATATATTTTTATATATATGAGGTCTTTTAACTAGCAATTAGCAGATTTTTCCATTATTATTATTGTTATTATTATTATTTCACCCGCATGAAGTTCAAGTCAAACTCCCAGCTGCCACCCCCTGGTTTAAACGTATTACTGAAGTTATTTTCCACATAGTTGCTCGAATAAACTGATTTTTGTTACCAGCGTAGGTCTACGTGTAGGATTTCTCTATTGGATTTCTCAAAAAGATGTGCTGCCTTTTTTTGGTATTTTTTTTAATGGTTTGTTATGCATTTAGGCTTAAAATGTGTGACATTTTTAGTCTTTTGCACCTTTGAGAGTGTTTTGAATCTGAGAATCACAGAAATCTAAGAAATCCAAAAATCCAAAACCTAAATGTTCCCAGAGTCATAGGTCCTTGAAAATGACTGAACGAACGACGACTGTTAAAAGCCTGTTAGCTGCAGAGAAGAAATATTAATGAGTGAGTGAGGAGAGAGCTGAAGGAAATGGACAGAGAGAGAAGAAATGTGGAAAGGTGGGGCAGGACACACGGGCTGAGGCAGATGAAGAGATGAAAGGCGAAGAGATGAAACAGATTTCCATCCAAATTTTCTTGACGTGGCCTGCTGATGAATTTTCTATCACCGTGTGAGATTTTCAGGGCGGATCAGCCCTCGTTCATAGGCACTTGACATCATTTAAGTATCCGACGTGGATTGATTTGTGGTTTAGCTGTCAATCAATATCAAGCTAGCACGGTTTGTTTGATGAGTGGTTAAGGCCGCAGTGTGCTTTTGTTGATGGCTATTGATTATGTTAAAATGCTGCGTCTGTGTGTTTTTGGTGTAATAGATTTTGTTGATTTGAGTCTGGAAGCACAAAAATTGCCTCGTTTAATACGAGATATTTTCAGGGACAGATCTAATCCAAACGGTGTGACCTGGCTGAAATCGCATTCTGTGCATTATTTGGCTTGTGCAGTTCTGTCATAATTTAGTATGAAATGTAGATTTTAGTGGATGTCAGGGGTTTAATAATAAACTTTAATCCCTTGGCTGAATCTCTCGGTTCGTGACTGTCTGCTTTCAGGATCCTGCCAGAGTTCGTCTACGCCAAAGTCTCTCTCTCAGTCTCTCTTTTCTGCATTTTCTTGGTATTTTGGCAGACTTTGTCACGATAAATCTCTGCAAATGTCACAGTCCAAGCTGGCTGTGTGTACACAGGCGCAGCAGGACAAGGAGAGCGGAGAAAGAGCCGAGCGGTCATTGAGTAGCTGGTGGAATGAAGGAGGTGAGAAAAAAAAGCTGGTTAGAGGACACGTAAGTGCTGAGAGGTGATAGAGGGAGGAATGATTGATAGATTGAGCAGGAATGAGGAAGGAGGAGAGAAGAACAGGACTCAGAAGTGACAGTGATGGTCAATCCCGGCAACATAATGACAAATGCTGGCAACTTTTGTTTTCATGAATCATTTTTGGACGAAATTTGGAATCAGTAACATAAACACTAGGTCCTTCTATGAATGGAAATTGTCTATTTAAAGCTTAGTTATCAGATACAGTGGCATTATGGGTGGAAGTGAAGGGGTGGAGATTGTTTTAGGTTGAAGCTGTAGCACCACGTAGGCAACTAAAACTTCTTTAGAGATTCACTGAAGACACACAGCCGAGTAACTGCAAAAATGAAACCTTAGCAATTGGAAATATCTGGAATGCAGTCAAAGTGATCTAGTATTTCCCATTATAAGATTACAGTAAACCAAATATAAGATTTTGAAACCTATTTCCAGATATTTTCTCTCACTTTACTTATTTCAAACTTGAAATACTCTATTTTTTTATTCTAATTTTAAGCATTTATTTCTAGAAAGAAGCAAAATAAGAACTTGAAATATGTAAAAGCATCTAAAACCACATAATAATCTCATAATAAGAAATATTAGATCAGTTTGTCCATTTTTCACTTTTTTTTTTTGTAGAGCAGTCAGTCTGCCAAAAGCCTCGCTAGCTTAATGTGGTTTCCTTTCACATGTCACACTTGATCAAGTTGCTGGACTAGCGCCATAGCGAAATGGACGTAAGCCTAATTCAGGTTGTAATCAGATTTTCACCGACCGTGATGCTCCTATTTTTGTATTAAAATTTGAAATCAAATTTTGTAGTCTTACTTTGTGTTATTAATGAAGGAGATGTAGTATGAACGTAGTATTACAGTGTGGGCAAAGCGGAGGTCATTTAGTGTAACTGTGTTTCTGAGTTTCTGGGTTTTCACTCGGAAAAACCAGCTCCACCACAGAGACAGGAACAGTCATGTCTGCTTCTTGGTCTGTAAAATAAGACTGTGTTAGTATGCATGTACGAAGGAAGGAGAACTTGGAGGGTAAAAGCATTATGCTTATAAATAAGACTCACAGGCAGAGCTGGTATTAACTGTAAAGCATAAATATGTGGTGTGCCTGAAGTGCCTAATTAGAGTGAAGATTTGTTCTAGATTGTTCTAATAACATAGTCTTTTCTTAAAATTCTCCAAACATTTAATAATAAACATTTCTCAATTCACTTATAACTATTTCCTGATTTCATTAACTTTTCAAATATTTCAAATGAGGTTGTTTGTGTGTGCGTGTGAGTGTATGTGTGTGTGTAGTGTTACATGATTAGTAGTATGTAAAGTGTTTATGCAATTATAAATGCACAAAGCAGAGGTTATACACGTGCGCATATGAATTGAATGAATGGATTGGAAATATGACAAAGAATTTCACAATACCTGAACCCATTTCTACTATATGCAATATGTTTATACACAATATTAATATATATAGGTTTGCTAGCAAAAGGTTGCATTTATTTAAAAAATATTGAAAAACTATGAAAAATTAAAACCAAAAAATAAAAACAAACTGAAAAGGTAAAAAAAAAACATTCTCAATCAATTCTGATCATTTAAATATTGTAATAATTTAAAAAATAGATTTTACATTTGTAAAGGTTTGGTACAAACAACAACAACAAATCAGCTGCTTTGTAATGCAATTTTTTTTTAAATAAATGAAAAAGATATCATGATACTTAGAAAAGTGTATTGTATCAATATTAAATTATTTAAATCAATATTATTGTCATATTGCCCAGCTCTAGTATCCATCTATTTGTTTTTATACAGTTACATTATTCATGAATTCAATCTCTGTTTTTGATTTTTTTTTTTTAATATAGCAATTTAATGTAATTGAAAATGAACTATTCTACAATTTCTTTTCAACTGTGTTACAATTTCTATTTTGAGAAATGTCATCTGCATTTTTTTAACGTGGTTTTTAAAAATCACAGCACTCATAGGATCCTTGTAGTATTGGCACAATGTATAATAAGTGTGACAACTTATCTAAGCTTATGTGGTTGGTTGCCACAAGTGCGCAACATGTATTCAAACGCTAACGTGGTTATTCGGTTCAGCTCTTTTATCCGAATTCAGAAAATGTGAATAAAAACAAAACCCTGAATGGAAAAGCCTGAAATGAAAAAACAAAAAAAAATATATATATAAAAAGGCTAAAAATGAAAATGGAAAAGTTGGTCTATTGATAAAGATGAGATGCAAAAAAAAAAAAAAAAACGGGTTATGAAAACTGGATTTTCAAATCAGGGAGCACGTAAGGACCGTAAGCGCTATATCTAGATCTATTTAAACATAAATATACAACTCAGTCTCACAGTATAAATGTTTGCATGCAGCTTATCTGCAGCACCTTCTATACACTGAATTAACCTTCTGTCACAAGCAACTTTCATCAACGCAATTTAACCAAGACTGATATGTGATAAATAATTTTGCCTCTGTTTTTAAACATATTGAGCGTTTCCCACTTTGTGCTTTTCACGGCATATGATTAGACTTACCAGGCTCGTGAAACTTCTCCTCTTCTTTGCGTACGCATGTCACACAATTCAGACAGTAACGCAGTATGGTTACGCAGGTGTTTTCAATAGTCTCTGTAGTCTCTGTAAAGAATTTACAGCCTATAAACCTTCTGCATTCTGCATTGCATGTGCGCGTTTTTTTTCTGTGAGGCTAGGTTGTACAAATGACCGGGATGAAGCGGTTACGGAAGATGAACGAAAGAATGGATGCGTAACACTCGTTAAATCTTTCCATTATGCTGCTGATATTGTATGTCTCTTTTCTTTACACACACACACACACACACACACACACGCTAAAAACAGCTGCGCACTCGGGCTGTTGTAGTCCTTTCTCCTTAATCACTTTCACATCATCTTCAGGATTTTTGCATGATTGTGGTTGATTCAAGCACAGATTCGTTTAAATGTTCGTTCGCTGAATTTTAAGAAATCTGATCATATCATGAAACTTCCATGAAAGGATCCTCGGCCAATGTTTGGTTCATTTTGTGCACTTTGTGAGCTCTCATTACGTATACAATTGGCTATTATTAGTTATTTGGTTTAAGACTGAAAAGTGCGACAACCAGCCAGATCCTATCTAGTGTGAGTGCTGTTGTTTGAGTGTGTGTGTGTGTGTGTGTGTGTGTGTGTGTGTGTGTGTGTGTGTGCTTACGCAGTAGATGGGGCCTGGATCAGAGCTCAGTATTCAGCACGCTGCCTCTCTGCCAAACACTGATACAGGGTGCATTTACTCACACACACTCACACACACACTCACATATCTGCCTCTTAATTTATCTTTTTACTCCAAGGCAGTGAGATCATCTTTCTGAGTGACAAACGGAACGTATTCCGGATTGTGTGTGTGTGTGTGTGTGTGTGTGTGTGTGTGTGTGTGTGTGTGTGCCTCTGACGCCTCCACGCTCTCCTCTGGGCTGTTACAGGTGTCTCTTGCCGTAAAGGTTCTCTGTGTTAATGGCGGATAAAAGAGAAAGGAGGAGTGTGCCGAGTGATAAATTGCACTTGTTACAGCAAGCAGTGATTTGTCACTCTTGCTGCGTGTCTGACCGCATCTCAACACGTCTTTATCTCCCGTCTCTTCATCTTTCTGCGCAAAGGGAGGCTCGATGGCAGCCGCTAAAGTGACATTGCAGTAGTTTTTTTTTTTTTTCCCTCCTCCCCGCATTTGACTGAGAGGTGACGTGAAGTCAAAATCGCATCACATCCAGCACGAGTGTGTGGGTGTCCACGTATGCATGTCCGTGTGTGTGTCCGTGTGTGCGTGTCCAAGCTCCTAGACCACGGCGGGGTGAGACGGAGGTGGTGGAGTAGCTGCTGAGAGCAGGCTTGATTCAATTAGCAGCAGTGTTCACATTAACGGAGAGCACTTGTTGTTGTGTGCCGAGAGAGAAGCAAAGGGTCCAGATGACACAAGTCCATCAGAGCAGAACAGGGCCATTTCATACACACACAAAGCCGTGACTCTGAAAATCATGGTTATGATTGACAGCTTGACTCATGGGATGGGTTCTGTCCCAATAAATCATCAAAAAATACTTTTCTGAGTATCAAGGGTATCATGTTTACGTTTAAATAACTGATAAACTCCATTATTACACTTTCCTTTTCCTGGTTTCCTTTGAAATAGTTGGTCTGTAAAATAACAACTATAGGGGTCCAAGCACCACAATGTTCAAAATGTTCATTTTTCAGGTGTAGTTAAATTCAGTTGTAACATAAATCGATTTTCAAACATTCATAATATTGCAAAACGTAGTCCAAATATTTTATTAGCAATTCCCAATTAACAAGATCACTTATAGTTTTGTCATGTTACAAAATGTGTAACTCCACATATGAGGAATGTATTTTTTTCAAACACATATAGGGCAATACAGTACTATTCACTAGGGCAGGGAAATTTGGTGATATAATATTGATATTATAATTAAATTATCATCATAATACACTTTTTTTTGGAAAAAGAACTGTAAACTAAACTAGAAACTTAGAATTATAAACTCTAGAAGCAGATTTGCTGAAGTGTTCTACTGTTTTGGAATTTTTCTAAGTACAATTGAAAACAGCATTTTTTTTTTTTTTGTTGACATTAAAGACGCATTTTTAAAGGTTTCCCTTTAAATGCAGCCCCGTTATAGTGCTGGCAGTTTGTTAGGAAACCTTTATATCATGATCCATATTGTGTATCATAGAAATGTCTTGAAATATCATGATATGATTTTTTTTTTTTTTTGTCATATCGCCCACCCCTACTATTCACAGTTCCTTGTTTCTATAATGATTCTATTAATGTTCAAATTACTGAACATTTCTCCAAACTTTGTAGGTCTTACCTGGTGGGGGGAGGTAGGGGGGGTTCAGTGCGGCTGTAAAAAGGGAACGTTTGTACAATTGTAATTTTTATAATTAATTGTAGTTAATTTATCTTGGGAGAAGAAGGAAACGTAATTTCATTGAGATGAAATGGGTTCAAGAGCAAATTGGAACAAGTCTCGGTGAGAAAGGATTGTGTGAACCCAGTCCACAATCAGACCCCCACTCCGCCATCAGCTGCTCTTTGGTACATCTCCGGAAGCTGATGTTTCTCCGTCAGTCTCTCTAATATAACTGTATTTTGCAGTAAAATATCTAAAAGGAGGAATGGTGGACGTGTTCCTTATTCGGGTCTTCCTGTGGTGTCAGGAGAACTCTGTTACATTTGTTATTTTGTCAGATTACTTTATTATTTTTCTAGGATTTTGGTAGTGGTAGATCATTCACAGCAAAAGGATGGATACTGAAGAGATGAGGGCATAAGTGAAAAAAAAAAAAGAGATGAAGTACAGATGAGAAATGACCTAATTTCCCCCTTATACACCACATCTATTTTTTCCCCCTCATTTCCCCTGTCTAATTCATCCATTTTATTTCATTCATCTGCAAAGACAGACTTACAAACCTGACAATTTGGGAATTTTTCTTCAGCATATGGGAATTGAAACTATAATGCTGCAACTGGAAGCTTGTTGTTTAACCAGTTTAGCTCCAGGAAAGACCCCCCCCCCCCCAAAAAAAAAAAGATTCTCATGTTCAATGCTCGTACCCCTAAAAAGCAAACGCGAAAGGTCGATTGAGTTCCCTTTATATTAATTTATTCCTCATATTTTATAAAACTTGTGTATTAGTTGTATTTCAAATGTCATGTAACATATCATATATCATTAAAAACGTCTTCAAATACCAAGATATAGTAGTTTTACCATAGCGCTCACTCCTTCTTGCCCCCTGCCCCACCTAACCAGATGTAATAATTAGAAGAAAGATTTTAAAATGCATTACAGTGAAAAGCCTGTAGTGTGTGTCAGATAATCAGCCTTGCAAAGAATTTCTGTTTCTTTTTCATCCACTAACAAAGCAAGGTGATTAATTTTAAAAAAGCAGCATAGCATATCAAAGCTGCTGACCTGCTTTCAGTCCAGTGCCATCAACGTGCAAGGTTATCTGCACGACTGAAAGCGCTTCTTTTCTCCGTCTTCAATAAGCTGTTTTGACGTTAAGCTCCTAGCTTTTCCAAAGCCGGGCCTCTTTCTGTCGAGCCAGGGTCTGTCCTTTTCCACCAGTGCCTTCTTGTTTATGCTTCACGTTCAGCATGCGGTGGCGAAGAAAAAAAAACTGGCAAGTTTAAAAGCCAGGAGAATAACCACTAAAGATAAAGGCGGCCGTGTTCACCCATGAGGGTTAGACAGACTTATAATGCATGCATGTGTATGTTTTTTTTAAATGACTATTCAAGACTGAGTGTGTGTGTGTGTGTGTGTGTGTGTGTGAGTGTGTGGGGGTTAAATCTGCTCCATCTAGCAACAGAGGAACACTGTTGTGACCATCTTCATCTCAACATGCCTGCGTGTGCTTGCTCCTCAGGTCGTCCCCTCCCTCCTACGCCATCCTCCAGCCTGCTCCCTCCCGCCCCTCCTCCTCCTCCGTCAGGCCCTCATCCCTCCGCTGCTCCCTCCATCAGGGAGTGTCAGATGCCCCTGCTGGACAGCGGCTCACCTCACGCCATGCTGGAGCCACCTGCCGAGGACGAGTTCTCCCCCAACTCCTACCTGTTCCGAGCCCAGGTTTCCAACGCCGCCGCTGCCGCAGGTAAGAAGCTGTGTTAGCGTGTTAGCACCACCCGCATTCCTCCCTCCATCTCCTGTCTCTCTGTCTTCATCTCTCTCCACCTCTCTCACCTCAGTACTCTGAAACCTGTATCCCGAAATGAGTCTCATGCAATGGATTGAGCACTTTAGGAGAGTTGTGGATTGAATACATATGCTTATATTAAGCATGTGCCTTATAGTATGATGGGAGGTTGCACTGATTTTGGTGATAAAGTGTTGGTATTTATTTTAGGGCTTGCAAATGCAAATACGCCATTTATACTTTCATACTGTTTTTGATTTCACTTCAGTATATACTTTGCACCCATTCTGTTTCAGTAGAGTATGCTGTAATAAAAAAAAATCTCAGTTTACAAAGTACAGACGTACGTGTTGTAGTCATGAATTTGGAATATGATAATATGCTTTTTAGTAATTATGTTCCAAAATTGGAAATTTGTGGCCGAAACTGAAACCAAACGAAACTTCAAAAACTGAAATCAGAATGAATGTTGAAATGCATGAATCAAACAGATTAATAAATTCACTGGTTCATGCTTCATTGGAAAAAAGAATAAAATAAACAGTTTGTTAGTGAAAAGGAATTCCCTTCCAGAAGCCGCGTAAAACTCAGGTGATATTAAATTAAAAAAATCTGAAAATCTAAATTATTATTATTATTATTATTAAACAGTATAAAAGATTGTAATAGAATGGACAAGGATAAAATAAAAGATGAAGTATAATACACAATAAAGAGTAAAATTATGTATTATAAAAGTATTATATATATGGAAATGTAATAATTTTACACACACACACATGCACACACACACACACACACACACACATATATATGTTAACATTATTACATTTATTTTAGTATTTTTTTATTTTATTTATATTGTTCTGCTATTAAAAACGTTGATAATAATAAAATTAGGAATGCCATAACAGAGGAAGTACTTTACTTCAATTAAATGCCAAATTAAAAAAAACTTTTCTAACTAGAAAAGAAATCTAGAATTTTTTTTTTTTTACAAAATCATTTTAAAAAATCTGTACAAAACTGTGTGCTGTCAGTCAAGAGTTTTGCTATTTTTACTATTTTAAAATTTTCTGTAGCCACATTTTTTTATATAACAAAAAACAAAGATAATACGATACACCAATAAACATGGACATAAAGTTAAACACAAACTGTCTTTCGTTCCAAAAAGGTTTCATTTTTATTATTGAATTTTTTTTTCTCCAGTGGAGCCAGGATGAATACTGCATTTCCCCGTGTGTGATATTGGAAAAATGATCCCAGGATCATTTTCAGGTCACATGACTCTCCCGTAATGGTTCTCGTCTTATTGAAATATGAGTCGTGCATGTATGAGGCATCTCCGAGAAACACTGCTGATGTACTGGAGTATTTATTAGGATGGAAAAGGCAAACACATGTCGTTGAGGAGTTTGAAATAGCTTGCGTGAGAGGTGTGAGAGCTGACTTTGGCCCCGAGGGAGGCAGGTGAGAAGTGGACGGGATCTGAGATGATCGCAGCTCTGTTACACCGAGACATCACGCTGTTCCACTCTCTCTGTACCATAAATCCTTTTTGCACGGTGCATTTTTAACATTTTCTCGTTGTTTGCGATTAATTCAATTAACACCTTTAGTAATGTACAGAGAAATCCACTTTAGATGTCTTTATCTGTATATAAAGCCTTTTAAAGTGGCTCTATCTTTTATCTTTTTCCTAAATCATGTTGATTTGATTAGAAAGGGATTTAAACGGTATGTATGGTACTATACTCAGTACTACTGATATTATATCACCTCGTAAGCGTGATCACGTGTTCGCTAATGAGAAACTTGGATGCCTCAGTGCGTAACAGAGTGTGTCCTTTTGCACTGAGGGATTATGAATGGAAATCTGTTGTGCTGTGATCGCTTTGTCACTCTGTCCTCCTCTGTGTAGATGTCTCACCATCAGAGCTCCGAAACATACAAAATATTAAAACACCTATTTCTGTGTTAACTGCTTAATGTTGAACTATTCCCATTATTTGTATTCATATTTATAGGAATGCATATGAAATAGTCTTGAATTTATGACTAGACAAATTAAATGCAGTTAACACCTTCTCTTTTTAACTTTTTTTTTCCGGTGATGACCGAGTCCTAGTCAAACCTCACGCTCAATTCAAAATGACCTGTTTTATATTTTTTTTAGTGCAAACGGATGTAATCCATGTGAAGGACCTTTTTAAAATTATATTTAGAATACAAAGATAATTGAAATATTGAAATAAGGGGGTTATAAAATGGCAGGTGTTTGTAAATCTGAAAAACAATACAAACTGGTGTTCCTTCATGTCACATGGCCTCTCACGCGTGTTTTATTATTCATCCACTGTCACCGTCACCTGGTCTATTACCTAATTCTAATCATTGCGTTTAATTTAGATGTTTAATAGACTCTCAGCTTGTTCCGAATCCTGTCATAATTTCAAATTTGGTTCATGTATACACCCTTGATCTAATATATGACATGGTGAGAATCAGCTCATAGGCTGCTTCAGTAGGCAGTTTCAGACTGCTGAAAGCCGACTTCACAAATAAAGTTTTCCAAATATCATTTATAGAGCTGTCCGGTTTCGGTGACTCGGTGTCTGCTATAGTCTTTAGATTCCTGTTTGAGGAGTGGAACCTGATATGATCTTCTGCTCTTGTAGCCCATCCGACCTCAGGGTTCAATGTGTTGTGCCTTTTGAGATGCTTTTCTGCTCACTCCAGTTGTAAAGAGTGGTTATTTGAGTTATCATAGTCTTCCAGTCTGGCCATTCTCCTCTGATCTCTCTCAACAAGGTGTTTTCGCCTGTTGAACCGCCACTTCCCGGGTGTAATTTTGTTTCTCGCACCATTCCGTGTAAACTCTAGAGACTGTTTTGTATGAAAATCCCAGGAGATCAGCAGTTTCTGAAATATTCCATCCAGCCTGTCTGGCACTAACAGCCATGCCACGGTGAAAGTCACTGTCATCACATTTCCCCCCCAATTCAATGTTTGATATAAACAATATAAAATCTGCATGATTTTATGGATTCTGCTGCTGCCACATGATTGGCTGATTGGATACCTGCATGAATGAAAGAGGTGATCTTGGTCAGTGAGACAGAACATGTGAAGTAATAAACTAATAACACAAAAAATGGAAGACACTATTCAGATTGTTGGATTATTTGTTGTATATGAATAGTTTAATGTAATTCTCCACTCAGTTTTATTTTGCATATAATAAAAGTAAATAAAATACATAAGCTTGCACTAGCAACAGTAATAATTAGGTAATTAGGGCTGGGCAATATTACAATATAATATCAATATCATGATCAATAATGTCACAATACACTTTTCTGAGATATTGCAGGAATTGTGAGGTGACATTTTATTTTCTTTAATAGCAGTTACAAACCATGATTGAATTTTACATTTTCAAAATTTCTTAGACAATCTTTAAAAATGTAGATTGTAAAATGAAGAAAATGAAAGTATTGTTTTTTAAAGAAAATTAAAGTAGTATTAATCTACACTGTTTAGTGTTTTTATTTTTTTTTTTATATATATGTAACGCTAGTTTGTTAGCAAATCTATGAATATATCATAATATTATATAATTAATAATGTTTTGTTTGCGCTGGAACATTCACACGCAGATATTGCTCACAAGTGAATATAAGAAATGACAAAATTCTGGGAATCAGCAAGTGGTAAAGGAAAGGGAGGGGAAAAAATTGTGACGGACATGATTTTCATTGTAATTGTCATATTTTCAAAGTTGTGCCTGAATTACATTCGACGTTATTTTTCAAACGTACTGAAAGCTCAGTATTATATGAAAGCTGAGGGTGTGTGAGATCTGAGTGGTGAAGCAGTGTGTATGAATCTGTCCATCACTATAAACCATTTGATCAGGAGGCCTTTAAATTTAAAGAGCGTTTGAACCAAAGCCGTCCTCCTGCTTCTTCTTTGTATGACATAATTGAAAGCTATTTCTTTCACACACACTGTATATACTATGTATATATATATATATATATATATATGTGTGTGTGTGTGTGTGTGTGTGTGTCATATACTCCTCGCCTGTATGGTATCTGTATAGTATTCTGTAGCTCATAGATTTCAGAGTCAATATTTTCAATTTTCTATTTAAGTGAATATATACGTTGTAGATAAATCTAATTTTAATTGTAAGTAAATGGTTTTTTGCTGCAATGCCAGCAGTTAACAAGATCAGCTTCTTCAAGTATCTGCAGCTGAGCAGCGCTTTATTGGAATTGCTTTGGAAGTTCCAATTTTTAGCATAACAATCGTGTTTGCTCTCCTGTGGCATTGCATTCAGGCTGATTGCTTTTACAGTATAGAGCAGCAGCATCAATCATACAAAAGCAAACTAAGCGTGCCAGGAATTGGCCAGGCTCAGTTTCACAAACTGTGTGGCTCACTCACTGTGACGCAGTGACTTTATTCTGTTCCCTGTGTGTGTGTGTGTGTGTGTGTGTGTGTGTTTGTGAGAGAGAGAGAGAGAGAGACAGAGACAGAGAGAGAGAGAGAGAGCATCCTCTGTGAATCTATCAGTGGCCATCAACATCATTATGATCCTCCTGTTAGATTTTTAACTGTGAATATAATCAGTGTCGTAGTAAAAAGGTTGTAATGGAAGTGAAATACAATACAGCACCAATTGTACTCCTGCTCATTCATGCAATTATCCAGTCAGCCAATCACGTGGCGGCAGCAATGCAGTGCATAAAATCATGTTATAAAATTAGTTAATATTCACATCACACCTCGGAATGGGGAAATAATGTGATCTCAGTGACTTTGACCACGGCCTGGTTGTTAAGTTGAGTAGTATTTCAAAAACTGCATTTTTTTTTTTTACACACACAGCACTCAAAAACAAAAAAACATCTAGTTTGTAGAAGTCCTGTGAGCGGAAAAGGCTTGTTGATGAGAGAGGTCAGAGGAGAATAGCCAGATTCGTTCAAGCTGACAGTAACTCAGATAATCACTCGTTACAACCACGGTGAGCAGAAAAGCATCTCAGAACACACAAGACAATCAACCTTGAGGCACGTTAAGCACTCAGAGACGCTTTTCTGTGCTCAGAACTTTATTACTACGTATTATTATTCATTTTCTTTATTTTATTTTTTATTATTATTTTGCTTTTCAAGTATGAAAAACATGCAGATTTCTCAGTTTGTCGTTAGGTTATGTATCGTTAATGTGTTAAGACACTCTTTTAGCAGCCCTCATTCTCAGTTTTTGGCGTGTTTGTTTTTTATTAATTCTTATTCACTCATTTATTTTAGTTAGTTAGTTACTTACAAAGTGATCTATTATTTGGTGCGTTTCACTCGTAACAAAGCACAGCAATTCTACAAAAAAAGAGGTATCAGCCAGTATTAATTTGTATTTATGTAAAACATATTTTCTAAAGGGAGGAAGATTTCCATAAGGTAGTGGCATGTGTTTTACACATATTTATAAAACGTTTTATGAATAACAGGTCATTTTTGAAAATATTTTAATAATATAGGCTAAAGAATGTCAGAGTCAAAGAATAGTCAAAGAATGTTGAGTATCAAAGAATGATAATTGCACACAAAGAATGTGGCAGTTATTTACCGCCCATGGTAAAAACCTTCAAACTTCATAATACTGCTGGGGCTTTCAGAATAAACATATCACGTCTTAATGCAACACACACACACACACACACATACACACACACACTAAATGAATGTTTGACTAAACTGTACAGCGCTATTTAGCGCTAGAGTGCAGTGCATATTCAGAATACATGCCTAAATACAGAGTTCGTACACGTCAATAATTATATTTGGTGCATAATTTGCAATTAGGAAATGTAAATATATACTAGCTATAATGTTACAAAAATGTAGTATTTCTAAGCATTGCGTTCTGAAGTATATCTGGTGTATTTAACTTTAGCACTAAGTACTCTATATTTACATATTTAGCTTGCAAAGGATCTGTCAGTATCTATGTTTTCATATTAGATTCTGAGTAATTATTGCTTCATGTATTTCAAATACAGCTTTACAAACCTGGCATTTTTTACACAAATGACTTAAATTACTTAAATACATTTCAAAATCCAGTTGTATGTATGCATCAGAAATTATCTGTCCTTACCGCATACGTACATATTAAATACCAGGTACTTACTGAACTGAGAAATAAAGTTATACATGGATTTGTTTTGTTTTTTTAATTCCAAAATAAGATTTTACGTCAAAATGTTTGTAAATTTAAGAAAAATGTCCGTCGTATCCATATAAGGCAATAAACTTCAAATACATATTTAACATGCATGTATATAAGTATATATAAGTGTGGGTAAATTGTATATACCCAACAGCTTATTTGTATTTTTGTTGTAACTTATTTTGTTTTTTATGCTGCTTGTGTTACTGTTGTTCTGAACAACAAATTTTCACTTTAGGACATATTTCCCACTGTTTTGGCATTTATTGTGTAAAACTGAGAGGTCATTTTAAGATGAGTTTAAAAAATGATTTTTAAAATGTCCTCAATTTCCTCAGTACTTTTTATTTAGAACTAAGTTTGGCTGATATGACGATATGATATCGATAGCATGATAAATAATATCACAGGATGTTTTTCCGTGGTATTGTGGATATTACGATTTTTTAATAACTTTTCTTTAATAATTACAAACTGACTGGAAGCATTTTAATGTACTTGTAATTAGAAAAAAAAAGAGAAAAGAATTCTCCTTTTCAGTGTTGAATATTTTTTAGTTATTTTTATGAATGAAGATGTGCGTTTTTTCAGGTAAAAAATAAAAATACATTTTTTTTTTATGCAACACTGCTGTAGTGCTTTAGCAAACCTATTGTATATGTCACGATACATATCATGTATCATAGAAATGCCTTTGCGTATCATCATATGATGTTTTTCCTATTGCCTGACCTTATTTGGAACTTTTAGAAAATGTGCTCAGCAAATGTGGGAACGTCTTCAAGACTGATGTTCCCACCATTTTAAAGCTGCTTATGCTCCCGGACTCAGCAACTGCTTCCTCACCTGCTCATATATTTTTAAAATGGGGAGAAAAGCTTTGCATTACGCGGATGTGGGATGTTATGACTAATCACATGGCTGACGAAGCACCAGGACTGGAATATTTCTGGTGGTTAATGATGAGATTTCATTGCAGTAGGCTGAGAGTATGCCTAAGCATATGTCAGGGATGAGGAATAGATTCTTGCTTATGTAAAGGATTACTCCTGACTTAGCTGTAATCTTCTGAAATCAGATATTGCACATTATTTCAGCAGTGTGAACTGAGTACTGAATGATGAATCTTTAGTACTTGTGTAACGATAAGCCATATAATCTGCGAAGGGCTGATGGGAATTTATGCAGATTTCAGTTCTTTTTTTGTTTGTTTGTTTTAAAAGATTGAATGAGCAATAGGGGCTTTAAGTAAATGCATCACTTTCACAATAAAGATATCCTTGAATCCTGAGGCTATTTTAAACAATTATTTAGAACAATTAATAATTCAAATTTAATTTATATTTATAGTTTATTTGGATTTTATTATTTGGATTCTAGTTATTAAAAGGGCTTTTAAATAATTTTAATTTGTTTAATTAGATTAATTTAAAATGTTTATATTATTTATTATTTGAAATATTTAAAAATAAATAAATAATGCAGCCCAACATAAAGCAGAGTTACTGTTACCACCACAAAGTGGATTACTTTCCTATCTACAGCATCATGAAGTGCTTTACTCCTCGTATTCAGTGGCGGTTTTCTGGAGATTACAATTTTTTATTTATTTTTAAAACAACGGGTCGTCCTTTTTAACCATTTATAGTTATATTTAGTTTTTTAATGCCGTGGAATGTCCATGAGACAAGTTAGTTCCTGTTATCGCTTATGTTATAGCAGCTATAAACAGTCTTTCCATCACCGGTTTTGTTTGTTCTCTCTCTCTTGAAGTTAAAAAAAAAAGGCAGCTTGTCATGTTATTGAGAAAGCAGAATGTAGCGGAGGACTTTCCTGTGGAGGAAAACTTCCTGACACCGGAGACTCCTTCCATAAATGTTAAACAGACACTTACAGAATGCACCACCATATTTTTTGTTAAGTAAGAGCACATTTTTTAAAAATCAGTTTATTGTTAATCTTGCGTCGTAGAAGTCGCTGTGAGTTTGCTGTTACTATAGAAACGACAACATGACAGTGAGAACAAGTGCATTGAATTAAACCTGTGATTGGAATCACACCAATCAGAGTCGAGACTTCAGCAGAACTGTGGTTAACACTTTTTTATACGACCCTTTCAGAGATCTGTGCTAAAGCACTGCTGCAGTGATCCCACTTTTACAGCCTGTGTTAAACCACGAGCGTGACCTGATCTATCCAGTGCCCAGGCTCCCAGCAGGACGTGTAATTGGTATGCGCTGATGTTCTGCTGCGTGTCTTTGGCCGTGCTGCCGTATTACTGCGAGCAGATGATGGCTCCTGCTGAAGGTGTTTCAGGCAGCTACTCTCTCAGAGCAGGTCTCTCTGAATCGTGCCCTTCGCCAGCTCCTCTCTCTTTCTGCCGTGTTTTATTTCTCATCTCTTAGCATTGCAGTACTGATAATGTATTATTCATGTGTTGTTCGTGTTTCTCCTAGCTATTTCTGGTATCTTCATAGAAAAAAAAAAAAACTAGGAAATCACACAGGATCGTAAATATTTGATAATTCCTTTTATTATTCCTTTCTTATAATAAAAGGAATAATCCTTCCTTCTTTTTTATTTTTTTGGGTGAAATAAATACCCCAGACAAGGTCGGATAGACACATAGACATATAGACGTGTTATGTTACAGACAGAAATAATGGTAGTGGTGTAATGAGTGGTATTCTGGCACATTTTGTGGCTGCATTTAGGGCACATTTGCAGTCTGGTCTCAGGGTTGCATAAGAGGACCATTATTACGCTCTAATTACTGCAGATGAGTAGCCAAGGCCATGATCAGAAAATGATGTGAGAGGAATATGTAAAGTCTCATTCCACCTTGCCCTATTCCTCTTTCCTTCGGAGTTTCTCAGCTTCCGTACCCTTCATCCTTGTTAAAATGGTATAATCTATTTTCTTGCTTATTTTTTTTTTAATGAAAGATCAGTCCTAACCACAAAAGTCTTCAAAGATGGAGTCAGTGCAGTGTTTAGTCCTGGTTTTAGACTGAGTAGTAAAGAAATAGAGCATACAATCCCTAATGCTTTCCCCACTTTTTTTTTTTGTGGAAAGAAAAAAACAAAGCAGAAAGGGCTCGAGTGGAATTTTGCATGTTCGGGCATTTACCTGTGAGTTGTGTGATTTTTTTTTTTCTTTTTTTTTTTAATGTGTACAGATAATATTCTGGTGAAATAGTAAAATATTGCTGGTGTGCTAGAAAATAGCTTGGTCAGTTTTGCAGAGAATTAGACAGATGAAAGAAAGACAGAAAGCAGTTCTATGAAAACAATCTCTCGCTCTCTCTCTCTCTCTCTCTCTCTCACACACACACACACACATATACACATATACACATATACACACACATACACAGTAAACAGTATGAGTCAGGAGCGGAGCAGCTAGCTCCATTACCTCAGCTGTCTCCAGGCTCCTGCTGCCACATTTAGATTGTGTCTTTTATCATTCCAAATTGACATTTATGCTTTTACTCGTATTGTTTTTCCAAGGTTCCCACCGCTCTTGTCGAGCAATTTATTTTAATCCCTGTCACGGCAAGGCCCTCTAGCCTAGCGGAGCTTAGCCTAGCAACAGTAATTTCACTGTGGCCGTACGGCAGCGAGGCACCCCGCGAAGACCTCCTCCGACCTGCCTCTGCTTCACCCGCGCTAATTACTTTTAACATTTTCTGTCCCTCTTAGGCTTTCTCATCTCTCTCATATTGCTTCCTTGTTTCCTTTCTTTGACAGCTGAGAAGAAAGGCAAACACAAGTTTCCTAGATTTTTACCGACAATGCTATCCGTTTTCACGTCCTTACTCTCTGAGAGAATCTGGCGAGCTGTATATTTCTATTTTTTTTTTCATTATAACACGTTCACAATAACCCGCTTTTCAGTTATTGCCTCACGCTGTTGTAGCAAGTTTTTTTCCTTCTTTGCATTTCCTTCACATTTCTGCCATTTTCTATTGATTCTCCTTAAATGTAAACGTGTCTCTTTGTTATCACCACGATGAAAAGTGGCTTTCAGAGTCGGAAGTGACAGTCGGGGCGAAATGGGCCTCGCGTCGCGTCTCTCTCTCTTTCTCTCTCTCTCTCCTCATGTGACTCGCCGAGTATTTTGTCAGCTCCTGCCGTTTGCTCACTGAATCAAAACTCAATTATTCATAAACACTGTTAAATGGTGGGGAACGGAAAAGCTCGGGGAGAAAGAAACACGGGCTGGGGAGGAAAAAAAAAAGACAGAGCGAGAGGCTGGTGGAGATGAATGAAGCTTGGTGGCAGGAGACGGAATGGCTGCACAGCTGTTTCATGTTCCAGTAAAACGGATATCATAAAGCCTGTGATGCGAACGGAAATGTGAGAAAGGCAGCAGGCTTTGACTGCTATACAGTCTTATTTGCACTCGGTGTTTTGAAAGAGCAGAACAGGATGCAGATTGACGGCATTTCGGCGAGGAATGAACTGAAAACTTTCCTCCTAAAGTTCCTGGAGAGAAGCTCGCTTATATACAGTGCATTGAATTCAGTCTGAAAGAGCGTCAGAGAAATACTCCTCTTCTTTACGACTCCTTATTGTCTTAGAGCATTTGAATGTGAAGAATTACTCGGCACCTGTTTTACATTCAGCAGCATATTTTCTTAAATTGAACAATCGAAAGTGTTTAGCAATACACTCTCCTTTTTTTTTTTTTTTTGTATTATTTTGGTTCGTAGCATTGGCTATGCTTTATTATCGTTACCTCCACTTCTTTTTGTGTAAGATCGATGTTCTTGTAGAATTTGCTGAATTCTTCTAACATGTCAGTTAACATTATTGTTGTACTCAGGGCCATGACTAAAAGCAGACATCAGCATTCTGAACAACAGCTAGGTCTTTTAACACCTAGTGTCCTTGTAGGGGGGGAAAAACAAGACAAAACAAATGGTATTTCAAAGTGGCCTTGATTTCCGCTGATTGCCTGCATAGATGTAGGCTATAGGTTGATACGTGACTGAATATCAAGTTATAATCCATTAGAAACATTCTGACATTCCATACCATGCTCGGACTGAGTTTTTAATATAACAACATTACATTATAATTATATTATTATAACAACATATCACTGTTTTTCACAAATTAGATTTAATTTTAGTTATACTAACGTTGTCCTAAAATGAAAAGAGTTTGAGACTTTGAGAGTATTATAAGCATTTGTCTGATAATAATCAAAAGAGTGTATTTCTGTAGCAGCATGGCTCTGACTGTAGTTCCTGCTGTATCATAAATGATAGGTTTATATCAATGCATTTGCTCTAATATATTACCGTTTCTATAGAAGCAGCTCATACACGGGGACTTTCCAGTATCTGAGTAACATGAGACGCTGCCATTTGTTCTGCTAACTTCCTGAAAGAGAATAAAAAGAGAGGCTGGTGAGGGAACGACTGTTTGTTGCTGCTATGATGTAATTAGTAATATGAAGACAAAATTCAGCCTGGGCCGGATCACACCACCCTAGCGTGGATATTTTCGGATAACAGCATTGTCTGATGTGCATTATTCCTTAATTTTACCAGGTCTTTTTTGCACCCAAAAAAAATGTCAGGTAGAACAAGTTTGTGGGTGTTAACTGGCAAAATTCAAAACTGAAGCTGAAAAAACAAGTTCCGGTATTTAAACCTGGATATGAGACTTCAGCAGTGGTGTAATCTTCTATGGTATAGCCATAGCAAATATGTTTTTTTCCCCTCACTTTGGTGATACAGGAGGCACATGAAATCTATGCAACGAAATGCAAACCGAATGCAAATAAAATCAGTCAGACGGAAAAGGCAATTCAGTGAAGGTGAAAGGACGTGGGTTGTCAAAGACATTTGTTTCTGGTAGAGGTTACTTCTGCTTTTATCAAGCTGAACTGTGAATTCACAAGCCGCAGTGTCTATCATTAACAAAATAACATTATCAAAGTATCATAGTTACAAGTAACATTAACAAAATAACGTTAACAAAATAACATTAACAAAGTATCATAGTTATGAGTAACATTAACAAAATAACATTAACAAAGTCACGTTAACAAGGTATCATAGTTACAAAGTAACATTAACAAAGTAACATTAATGAAGTATCATAGTTACAAAATAATTAACAAAGTAACTTTAACAAAGTATAATAGTTACAAAGTAGCATTAACAAAGTATCATAGTTACAAAGTAACTTTAACAAAGCAACAAACTACAAAGTAAAATTAACACAGTATCATTAGCCAGGTACCATTAACAAAGTAGAAGTAACAAAGTAACAAAGTATCATTAACAAAGTAAATTAAAACTTAACTAATGTTTGTACCATCAATAAGTAAAATTATTTCCACAGCTGTCAACATGAACATGAAGATTGTGGGAATTAATTAGCAAAATTAAGAACTGAGGTTGAAATACAAGTTCCAGTATTTATACCTGGCTATGAGAGCTCGGTAAGTTCGTACCATTTAGCAGAGATGCTAAAGCATACAGTCATATCAAATGCAAATAAAATTAGCCAGGCAGAAAAGGCAATTCACTGAAGGGGAAAGGACATGGGCCGTGAAAGACACAGTTGTTCCTGGTAGAGGTTACTTCTGCTTTTATTAAGTTGACCTGTAAAAGTGAGCCAGGTGAAACAAAGGTTTGGCAGGACTGTGGGCTCTTTGATCGGAAAAATGCTTATTATTAAGTAGCCATCACATGGGACTTTTTATTCATGTTTATTAATGTTAGTTAGGGGGACATTAACCTTGTTCCTGGTAGTTCTCAATACACCACTATTTTAATTTTCAACTGGTATTTTAAAAAATGAAATCAAAAACGTTTTTTCATAATTTTACATATTTTTTTGTAAAAAAAAAAAAAAAAAAAACGTGTCATTTATTCAACAGATAATTTCTTCAGTAGTTCTGATTATGGTTATTGAATTAGCAGATGAATAGACCTGTTTTTACTTCCTTTAAAAAGCTTCATTTGTTTTCATTTTTCTTTCTGCTTCTTGGGTGTACGTGTGAAAAGCCTGGATGTGTTCACTCATCACTTAAGGTCACTCCAGCTAGCTGCATTTTCTACTTGCCTTTTGTGCTGCTGTATCCTCTGTTTGAAGGAGACGAAGCCTGCACCAGGCTTCTGTTCAACTCTCACGTCCGATTTCACTCGCTGGCTGGCCTTCATCCGTCCACTGGTTTGTCACCCAGCAGGAAGTGTACGTTACATTGTGTCTGAGCTCCACATGGTGCTGCACGATAATAACAGTAACTGCACCACCTCGTACTGTAATCTCTGCATTACTGTCCTGACCTCTGTGAGCCCAGTGGCGTGCGATGTAAAAGCATAAGAGTGGCCTTATTGTTCTCTCGGCTTCACACTGAGTTCCCTGGCGTGTTCTTCTCCTGGGTGGAAAAAAAACGACACTACCAGCTCTGCTCTCTCTTTATGTTCCCAAGCATTTCCATTGATGGTCACCGCTACAAAGCCAGCTCTCTTCAGCAGCTGTCGCTTCGATTTTTGGGCTCCAAGTTGGAAAAACAAAGGAGGACGCATTGGATTCAGGTTTGGCCAAGGATAACAGAGCGAGCTAGAAGCGCAAGTCCTGCGATGCTTTTGTACAGGCAGGCAGGGTGTTGTGAGCAGCCCAGGGTCAGCTTTGATGGACATGTCACCAGGCTGTAATCCATTGTTCCTGCTGCTATTGTTAGGAGTGCAGAGTTCTTCCAAGAGTTCCTCTCTCATCGGTGCAGCTTTGTGCTGCGCTGCGTTTGTTGAGGGCTGATTTCTGGCCTGCTCCAGCACGCCGCGCAGCGCCACATTACTCAGCCTGGACCCTCCGAGCGTAGCCGAGCTCCTCTCAGCCCTCAATCCTTCCTTTCATGTCTCCAGCACTTTCTTTTCACAGTACGGAACGGAACAGAGCTTTCAGGCGCTCACTTTTTTTGCCTTCTTCACAGAGCCGAGTGCTGCGTGCTGGGAAAATGGCCTCGGATGAATTTTAATTTCTGCGCTCAGCACTGAAGGAGACGGTTTATGTATTGAGCAATAGTTTTTTTTTTGTATGTGAACAGGAGCAGTGTAATCACATCCATTATGTTTTCTTTGAGAAGCCAGGCGTTGTATAGACGCACAATAAAGACAGCTGGAAAAAAAATTGAAAGACTACAGGAATATATTTTGGCCTTTGTTGCAGTCACTGTGGATAATTGAATTTAAATAGTAAACCTTATGGATTATAGAGGCTTCCACTGAACCTCTATTAAATGTGATAGTCGTATAGGTATTGTTGAGGAGCAAATATTTTCTTTTTGGTTGAATTGAATGTGAATGTATGGAACTGTATGAATGCAGTTTGATGAAATAAAAAAGGAAAAAAAGAAAAGAAGGGGAAAAATACTTGAATTAATAAAACATTCTGTAGAAAAATAGACAGTGTAATATTTATAAATGTATATATTTTTATAAATAAATATAAATACAATATGTTTTTCATATTATTTTTGATATTTATTTATTCATGGTATTTATCTGTTTATTAATTCATTTATGTATTTAGTCAATAGTTACTACTAATAGTAATAATAATAATAATAATAATAATAATACAGCAGTTATTGAAGAGAAATGAATGAATGAATTTTTAATGAATTTAGGAAATACATTTTAGGGGGAAAAAGGGATTTTTAGTTTCAGATTCATAAATTGTTTATTACAATTGTTTATTTAAGGCCAAAAAGGAACACTCACAGCTCTTTTTTCTGTATCTTTCTCAACCTATGGGCATTTTGCTTTCTTTTTTATTCACTCAGATCTTATTTCACAGCGATCAGCCTCCCTCTATTCCCCTCAACTCAAATTTCACATCCTCCTTCGTTCTGTTGCTCTGTTCTGAGTGTAGGAAAGGCAAAAAGAAGATGGAGAAATAAAATCCATGCATATGTATGCACTATTTCAAATAGCTGTGTGTGATAAGATGCTTTGAACATTAGAAGTGCTGTAATTTAACTCTCTCTCTCTCTCTCTCTCTCTCTCTCTCTTTATGTCTCTGTCTCTTTCTCTCTCTCTCTCTCTATGTCTCTGTCTCTTTCTCTCTCTCTGTGTCTCTCACTCTCTCTGTCTGTCTCTCTCAGGTCCATCCAGTCATCACAGCCAGACGGCCCCGCGTCCTCCTCTGCCCCCTACACACAACCACCACCAGACGTCGGCTAACTCTCTGAACTGCAGTGGTCATGGCAGTCGGCGCGCCCCGCAGAGCCACGTGCCCACCGCTGCGCCTGCTGATGGCCCGTCCACCCCGGAGTCAGTGCAGCTCCAGGAGAGCTGGGCTCTTAACAGCAGCGTGCCACTCGAGACACGGTCAGGTTCTGTCTCACACCTCAAAGTCATTATCACATGTCTATATTCACCTTCACATGTCACCTTCATAATCTGTTCATTGTTGCATGCAATCAGTGCTGCTAACTCAGTCAGTTTGTTTAGAATTTACAAAACTGAAACTGATTTTAAAACGCCCCAGTATGTTCTAGCTTTATAACAATTTTTTTGAAATTTTATCAATATTTAGGGAAATAAGCAAAGTGGACAATCCTCCCCAATTTCACCATGTTCAAAAACAACCTCAAATATTGGATAATATACTGCAAATGTTTTGGAAAAGAATGTTTTATGTTCATTGCAGGAACTCAGCCTAGTGTATACAGTTTCAAATTTAAACAATATTTAAGGAAATAAGAAAAGTCCTGAATTTCAATTGATTGTATAATACTCAGTATTAGCTTAGCTTCATCTCAATTTTTTTTATAAATGTAAACAATATTTAGGGAAATAAGCAAAGTAGAAAAAGCCCCTTGACATGTTTGGGTAATTTTCCCCAATTTCACCAGGTTACTCTCATAATAAAAAAGACCTATAATGGATAATATACTGCTAATATAATTTTGTAAAGGAAAAAAATATTATGTTCGTTACAGCAACTTTGCCAAGAGCATAAAGATACAAATTTAATTTAGGGAAATAAGCAAAGCAGACAAAGTCCCTTGACATGTTTGGGTAATGTTTCGTAATTTCACTACGTTACATAAAAAAGACCTAAAATAATGGCTAATATACTGCTAATATAATTTTGGAAAATAATATTTTATGTTCATTACAGGAACTGATGCAACTGAAGTGTATAAAGTTTCACACTGAAACACTATTTAGGGAAATCAGCAAAGTACAAATGTAAAAAAGTCCCTTTAACATATTTATGTAATCCTCCCAAATTTCACCACATTACCAAAAATAGATAGATAGATAGATAGATAGATAGATAGATAGATAGATAGATAGATAGATAAAACCAGACTTAAAATATACTGCTAATAAAATTATGGAAATAATTATTTATATTCATTACAGCAACATTAATACAGCTAAAGTGTCCAAAGTTTCAAATTTAAACAAAATATACAAAGTTTAATTCTGGAAGAAATAATTTAAATTTGTTGAACTTCATTCGTCTGTTCTACTAAAGAAAGAAACAACGATTCATCAACGAAGGATTGATTCATCACACCTCATGTAATTAATCATTCTTTTTCTTTACACAAACAGTAGAATAGTGAAAGGTCTTGCTAAATATACTGCAAGTTGAACAAGAAACAAGGAAAAGTTATATTTCTGACCTTCCACTTACCACGACAAAAATGCACAAGATTCCAAATTCGAATCCCAGCGATGCCACAGCAGTCCACAATTAGCCGTGCTCTCTGGGTGGGCGGGACGTTGACACGCTCTCCCCTGTCAATCCCAGCGACACTAGCCAATCACAGGAAGAGCAGAAGAGAGCAGTGTGTGTTTGTATGTGATGCAGCATGAGCAGCAGTTCAAAAAGATGCTGTAGCTGCTTTCATGTGTCTCAGAGGAAACACGTGGTAGCCCTCACACTCCCTGTCAAGCAACAAGGGAGAGCTGGCTAATAATAATAATAATAATAATAATAAACATAACCATGCATTACGTTACAAACATAAGCATTAAAAGAGGTCCTTTTTTTATATCAGGTGCAAATCATTAGTTGAGTAATCGTCAATAAAACAACTTTCACACGTTATTTTTCATCATACAATTAAGTCTACAGTTGTCTTCTTTATTTTAGTCCCAGCTGTGAACAGCAGCGCTGGATTTTTTGCACAAGCATACTAGGGGAGAGCGATATGACAAAAATATCATATCGCAGTTCTTAAGGACATTTCTACGTTACACAATATGTATCATGATATCTAGGTTTGTGAACAAACTGCCAGGAATAGGGTTGAATTACAAAAATAGTATTATTTATAGTGATTTATATTATATCTACAAAAATAAATATATTTTCTTATATTCAGAAAGATCACACAGACATATATATATATATATACATATATATATATATATATATATATATATATATATATATATATATATATATATATATATATATAT
>CM040989.1:4216036-4237075 GCA_022985145.1 Pangasius djambal | reverse complement strand
CAAATACTTATTTTCCTCAATAAAATGCAAATAAATTAATACAAATTCTTTAAAGTCGATTTCTTGATTTTCTTTGTGATATTCTGTCTCAGCATGTTAGACTACACCTACCATTAATATTACAGACTGATCGAGTCTTTATTAGTGGTCAAACCAACAAAATCAGCAAGGGATCAAATACTTGTTTTCCCCACTGTATGTTTTGGTTAAATTACATGTCTTGGAAATGATGGACTGAGGTTTGCTTCAACCGAACTGCAGCATGCCTCGCATCCGGTGTGGAAGCTATCCTTGCTCACCACCACATGCCAAGTAACGTGATTTGGTTCAATTTGTCATTTCCTGTTTCTACTTTTGTGATACCAGGAAAAGGGCCATTATGGGTATTGGTATTGAGTATTGGCTTTCATAAGACTGTAGCTTTGTGGTGTGAGTGTTTGTACTGAGAGCTTCATGAAAAATATGCATCCTTTACCGGCCTGCATGGCTTGAAATCTTCATATGCAGGATCAGCAATGGCATGCTATATATTTAAAAATTGCCATTCATTCAATGGAACATAATTTAAAAAAAAAAAAAAAAGCAAATGGATGAACCTAGTGCCTACCATTTTGCAAACCTGCATGCAAAACAAAAGCGATGTATGGAATTACGCAATCAATCTATGATTCAGAAGCAAACCTGCAATTATGATCTGTTCTTCCAGAGGAGCTCAGAATTAGCCCTGAGTGCAGACTTGAGTATTTGTACCAAGTGTGAAAATGCCCTTGGATTAAGTTGATGATCTACCATACAAGTCCCTATATGAGTTGTTACTATAGAAACAATAACATATTAATAACGGAAGAACGTAGGGTTGGTGTTATATAATATTCTGACCAATCAGATGCGAGAATTCAACAGTGCTGTTGTAAAAATGCATCATAGAAGTGGCTATACCAAAATGAACAGCAAACATGGTGTAACTAATGTAATAAACAACAGAGCCTTTTATAAAATTGAGTTAGAACGATTGTTGTTCAGGGATATTGATCAGGATTTTCTTTTCATGACTAATCATCAATCTCAAACCCCTGAATATATTACATAAGATTCACTGCTAAGTAGATTGAATATCTCTTTCTCTTTCGGAGAAATTTGAAGTCATATCTACTCTCATCACAAATCATTTACAAAATACAGCTTACAGATTTAAAACGTGATTGTTTGTTCTATTGTTGAATATGTCTTTATCTTAGCAGGAATGTGTTATGACTTCTATTTTCTTTTTTTTTCATGATTTGTTTTTTCAAAGAAACTGATGTACCGCCATGCAAAGAAGCCTGATTGCTTTTACAAAGAGATTGTTCTTCCAAAATAATTCTCGTGTTTTTTTTATATTTTCTTAATGTGAAATTAATTGTAATTTATTCAGAATTTCAAAACAACATTCATTTATCAGGTTTTACACATTGCTCATCTCAACCATTTGATAGAGACTTGTAAAAAAAAATAATAAAATCCAAAAGGTAGTTTGATAAAATGACTCTTAAAATGATCGCCCAATAGAAACTAAGAAATAAGAAATGCAAAGAAATGATACTCTTTTTTCCTTTTTGCTGATATTATTAAAAGTTAAATAGCTTGTTAATAATAATTAAGACATGAAGAATTCTTTTACTGCTAACATGAGGAGGCAGTAGTTGGTCAATATGCAGCAGTTCTAAATGCATTCCTTCACAGATTTATACTAATAAACACTCAAGAGCTGTTTGTGTTTGTGTTTCAGTGCGTTATCTGTTAAATCTCTTGTTTACTTGTTAATTGCTTTGGCCCCTTCTTTCGCTCCCACAGGAGAAAGGGAATGGTGTTTACTGTGAAAGCAAGACTTTTCACGTCTTTTTCACGTTGTTGTTAGCTGTGCGATGTTTTGCTCTGTTTGTGCTGGATGCTGAGGGCAGCTGCGTGGTGAGATCTCTCAGTGGACCACGGGCCTTCTCTGGTTGGCACACTGCGTCTCATTCACTACACAAATGTCAGAATTAGAAATGAACAACGAGATAAAGGTACAGTTTAGAAAAACTAAACTGTTCTTCGTATGGATGCAGAGCATGTGGTAAGTAGCTGAGCTCCAAATAAATCTATGCACTACACAGTTTAGAACAACGTAGTGCACTTTTTTTTCCCCGATAATACAGTTTAGAAATGTCCTTTTAAAAAAAAGATCTTATTCTGATTGATTTTTGGCACTGCTCTTGAGCTTTGGTGCCAGTTCGTATTTCAAGGACTATTTACTCATAATCACTTGAAAGGATGTGAAAAATTGCAAAGTCAACAGAGTAACAATGAATAAAATATGATTGAGTAATCAATTAATTTACCTCCTGCCTGCCACGCTGCAATTAGAGTCTGTCTAACACTGGCGGTTTATTGACTGAACGCTGATGGCTACAGCTTTAGTGCTGCCCATCACTGTCGGCCTTGTAATTAATCTGTGTATGGGTGGGCATGAGTTTAGCTCTTGGTGCAGACCAAATTTCCACATGATGAGAGAAATTCATGGTGGTTCAAATTGGGGACATTTTTTTTATATTTTAATATATGAAATCAAGCCATCTTGCCACAAAGGTGAAAATAATAAGCACAAGAAAGGCTGGGTGACGGAGCTAACCTCTGTACCCTTTTGGCTTTTAGTTATTTAAATACAAGCTGCAGTTGTTGATGATGTTGTTGTTGTTAAAAAATACCACTTTTCTTCTTCTTTACTTAAAAACTGTGCTTAACATACTTGTTTTTTCGTTCATTTGACTTTTATTGGATACATTTCAAAAGATACATTTCAAAATCTCTATTTTCCATCTACATTTTAAAACAGATCAGTTACTCTGCCATCTACGTATTTCTGTGAAGTTATAATGTGACATTTTTGCATCAGACATTAATTATTAAAATTCAGTATTATTAACAGTAATGGGTGTCATAACAAGGACATATTTGATGTTTCAGAATCCTCTGTCTATCTCTGTCTACTACCAGTTCCCTATTAGCATGAAAGCTAGTTTGTATCATCAGAAGTATTATCATGCTAGCTAACATTAGCGAGAGTAGGGCTACAGCTGTTGTTAAGTAGCTTTGGTTATGTGTGCTCACATAATATTTAGGAGTTTTTCTCTTTTACAGATTAGATTTCTCTCTTTTTTTTTAGATGAACATTTCCATCTTTGCTTCTCAGTTCACTGTCGTTTTAATATACATGTTGTTTTATTCATGTGAAGCTAGAGATATCAGGCTAACTAGCAAGCCGTAGTTTTTGAATTTGGACTAAGGATGCACGATATTGAAGAAAAATGCGATATGCGATAACTTGTTAAATAATGCGATATGCTGTACGATAATGCTATAAGTGTGTAAAATCAATTTAAATAATATTTATACATATATATTTATATATCTAAAAACTGACAATGACTTATCCAACATATGTTTCATGTTCTTTTGAGGAAAAGAAAGCATTCTCTGCTATCTGCGTCGCCCTAAAACTTTCTTTTGTAACTTTTTGAAGTATTAAAATCATTCAGTTATTGCAAGCCTATTTGATATGCATATCGTGATATTTACATTTGCGATATTTGGATAATTTCGATATATTGTTCAGCCCTAATTCGGACCATTTCTTTTTCCGTCAAACTGTATGAGAGAAAAAAGGTTAGTTTTCCTGCTGAAATTAATCAAACATCAATCTATCTTTGTTGCTGTATCAAGTGATAATTTGAACACACATTTTTTATTTCTTTTTATTCGTACCACAGCACTTCACAGTTTTATAGTGAAGTATGAATAATGCAGGTGTATTTGATCAGCTCTGGTACGAGCATTACACTTCACAAGTGAAGTGACTTGAGGTGACATGAGGACGTCTGGTTAGTTCTGTGTTAGTTCATGTAGTATAATAATTTATTGTAATCTTGTGGTTTAGCTAAAGTAATGCACAAGGCTATGGGAAAACTCCTCATATGTAGTAATAAAAGAGAATGTATGTGAAAGAGAGAGCGAGAGAGAGGGAAACAGACGGAGACAGAGAGACAGTTGGGACCTGACCACAGTATTTCTGTGAATTGGGGTTAACGACCGCAGTTGGGGTAGTGTGTGAATTTGTCTCTGCCGTAACACGTTTATTGGCCCCTCAGTCCTCCTTCTTCCTTTATCTGTCTCCTTCCATCCATCTCTTTTGTTCACATGTCCCTCTGGTTCTGTCCTTCCACAGCATTGACATATGATTTCAGCCTAGAGGCTGAGATTGCTCAAGCGTTCCCCTGTTACAGCGACTGTTCTAAAAGACAAAGAGAACATTCAATGTCTTTGGGTCTTTGGGCTCCCAGTACTGTAATCAGGCTCCTGCAGTCTGTGTTAATGGCTCATGTGATCAGATGTTTGTGGAGGTTTTATGGTTTATAAGGGAGCACAAGACAAGCTGCACAGAGAACCTTCTTCAGCTTCGTCCTATAAGAGAATCCTTTGCGCTCCCTGGCTTATCTGGTAAATTGTCATTGTGCAATTCTGATTAGCCTTGTGAGAGTGTGTGTAATATGCCATCGTCCTGTTATGCCCCCTATCTGTAATATGTGGCTCTGAGGGTGAGAAAAAGGGGGCATGGTCAGACATACGTAAAGTGTGTCATTACATCATTACTTTACGTCATTACATTGAAAAATACGGTGAAGTTGGCTGTAGCTGCATTCCCTAGCATTGGTGTTTAGGCAGTGGTTTTTTTTGGCTTAATTACCCATTAATAAGGTCAGGAATGCTGAAAAATACTTATTTCATTCTTGTATAGTGACGTGATCATCAAGACAAACAACACGCTCTTTCATTTTACTCATTTAAACCCCAGTTCCTCTATTGTGAGAGAAGATATTTATGGCTTTATCTGTTCGGGAAGCTAAGATACATCAGAGAAAGATGTTTTGTTTTTCTGCTCCGAAGTCAGAAAGCAGGTTATTAAGCTTTGTCTAGGATTCAAAACAGACGAAAAGGAAACAGATTACAAAATACAGCACACTTTATTTTTGTCTATCTTAAAGCCGCAGACACAACATCTTCCACCAGGCATTTAAATTGTCTGACTTAACTATCACGATGGCTGGCCCCAAGGCAGAAAAATGCAGAAATGCACATGCCATTCCCACCCACTAGCTAGTGCTCCCCAGTCACATGTACGATATCAGATGTAGCTTGGAGAGACTTTCCTAGTGTCTACATCTTAACTGAAATAGACGACCAGCAGGTTTTTATCCTCTCCAAAGTGCCTGATGTGTATGATACAACCCCGTATATATGTACACTACAGCTTCCGCCAGAACAGGCTTGACCATGCTGCTTGAACGCATCTGTACTTATCGTACAATGTCATATGTAGCTTGGAGAGACTCTAGTGTCTACATCTTAAATAAAACTGATGAGCAGCAGCATTTTCCCCAAAGCACCTGTCACATTTACACTTGTGGCTAAAATGCATCTCAGACCTCCTGAGTGGTTAGAGCAATCGGATTTCAAGTACAGAGTTAATAAAGTCTCATGCTGTACCAAGTTGGTGATTTACATGTGTGAATGATACAAAAGGTAGAGGGCCATGGGTAAATTGTCTAGAACTTTGTAGAAGATGTGTTTATTTGCTTGCGTTTCTTTGAATAAAAGGTTACCTAATTAGCCTTGACTGTCAAATTGACTACTGGAGGACCATTGCAGTCTTTCTTGACTATAATACTATGTAAGCATAATCTAGTGTAGCATATAGACTCTGACAGCAGGAAAATGAAGGATGGTTCCTTTTTATCGCTTTTTTAAATGAATTCAAGTGTGCATATACACGCATACACACATTGGTGCAACAGGGCAGGGAATGGAAGGATTTTCTTTCTGTCCAGTTGAGTGCCCTTATCCAGTCCTCTTCATACACTCTTAGCTCAGACTCACTCAGTACACTCTCACCCAAACTGACATACTCTGTCAGCCCTCAGTAGACTTCACTGAAGAGAGAATACCAGCTTAGGTATACAGATGGATTGTACTGGACTGAAGAACACCATTGTTTCCATAAGATATTCCCTTAACTGGTGTTTTGATGATGATGATGATGATGATGATGGTGGTGGTGGTGGTGGAGATGGCTGTATAACATGTCACTTCATCATCTCCTGTAATTATGTAGAGATCTGGTGAGTATGAAGGCCATAATTATATGATATGCATCATTTTCATGCTCATTAGACCATTCAGTGAGCCCTTGTGCCCTGTGGATGGGGGCGGAGTTATCCTGGAAGAAATCAGGATAGAAATGTTTCATAATAGGATAAAGGTGATCAGTCAGAAGAACTTTGTATTTATTCATAATGGACAGGTGGACATAAACTTGCCATCATAACCTTAATTTGCCAGCACAATGTAGTAACATAGCTCACACAATGCAGAACTGAGGTTCTGTGCCAGCGTGATTGAAAAAGTAGTAGTTTCACTTCAGCCTCACTTCAACCAGTGTGACGTGTATAAGCAGTTCTAGTCTGGCTTTCGAAGCTGTCACAGCACTGAAAGTTACCAGCGATAATGGCAGACTAACACTGTTGTTACTCCTGCACCTCACAGCAGCGTTTAATAATATTGAACACAACATCCTTCTACACACTTCGAGTCTTATTGGATGTTCTCACACTAAACTGCTATAGTTCAGGCTGTATACTACAAATACAAAAATACAAAAAAACCCACCACATTCTTCTTAAAGCCAGTTTCCTCAGGGATCCATTCTTGGACCAGTTCTTTTTTTTACATGCTTCCCCTGGGTATTGCCATCAGAAAACACCTTTTAGCTCTACACTGATGACACGCAAATGAAAATTCCTCAAACAATATAAACTACCATTTACCCAAACTACAAACTAACAGCACAACCTACAAACAACCTATAATGTTATGTGTTAGAAGTGTAATGCAGTGCCACTATCTGGATCTGTGTAATGCGCTGAATATTCGCATCTGTATTCAGATTTAAAACAAGTGGATGTGGTCTAAACTGTTTTTTTTAAACCACCATACGTTGATGTTAATGAGTGTGGTCTTTATTGGCCACATTAAAGTCGCGTCCTCTTCAGATGATGTTGGACAGTGAGGAAGAATGTACCTTTTCCTCAGAAGCAGATTGCAACTCAGACGGCGAACAGTTGCATTTTGATTGATCCAGCTGAGGATTTTCCTGCGAGTTGTTACGATGAGTAAATCCTGTATAATTCCTATTCTGATAATATGAAAGAGAAATTATTTTTCAGACTTTGTTTTGCCTAGATTTGGCTAGCTTTTGGCATTTCACATACCTGACTGAAAGGCTCATTATGCAGCTCATTAGGCGGGTCTTTGTCTTCTCAGGTGTGAATCACAGCATTATGCATGATCATTCACGCCTCCTCACATGTGAACTTTCTATATAAAAAGTGTCTTAGAAAATTTAAATCAATATATTGTTTTCTCTGAATAGGCGAGCATGTCATTTTGAAGCAAAAACTCTAGGCTACAAGATCCAGTTCTCAAAAGTCTTGTGGACAAATGTTTTGAATGAGTTTTCTGGCCTTATTTCAGTAACTTTTTTGTTGTTTTTTTTAATAACCACGCATAACTGTTATTTTCTCCAAAATACAATACAAACTTTTACATATATGCGGCTCACATATTATTGTAGCCCAGTTTGTGCTGATTACAGTTTAATCAGACTTTAGCCATTTATATTTTTATAAACAAATAAAAAATGCACAAACGTCAAGGCATGTCAGAACTTCTCCAGGGCCCCGAAACACCCTCAGACCCCAGAGGGTTAAAACATTGAGGTCCAGGACTAATAAATCTCCTGATTGATTGGTTGGCTGTGTAAAGCTTAGCTTTGGTCTAGGGCATTGGATGATGTGATGGAGGGAGTGTGTTAGCAGGTGGCTGAGGCAGAGTAGTGCTGGAGCTCTTTGGCATGCAGGGGTGTAGCTACGGGTTTGGGGATGAGGCACCAGTTGGAGACTCAGCAGGGGCTTGAGCCAAGGCCAGGTGGGGTCAGCCTGGACTTCCTGTTTTGAGCAGGACTGATGGAAACAGATCTGAGGCTAGTTTAACACCAAAGTGGTGCCTGAGCCAGGCCAAGCACTCATCAAAGCTGCTTGGTCAACTTCCCTCCATTTTCATCCCTCTCCCATCTGCCCTGCACACATACACACACAAACACACACATCAACTCACAGGGAAAATTTTCAGCCCACCTGTCACTCTTTGCTACAACAACCAAATCTGGCCCGCGTACGCACTGTACTGGCGTCGTCTCAAAGACAAAAGACTTCATGGCCACCATGATCTCGTGTTCTTATGTTCTCTTTGTGTGTATCTTCATGGACTGACGCTCTCCAAGTTGACTTTTGGACTACAGAGGATTCGTGAGGTCCAGACTAAACATGCTGAGAGCCATTGAACACGCTGAGCTTGGTGCAACACTGTGCTCTTGATGCAAAATCAGTGCAGATTCTTGGCCACTGGATTGGAAATGTGTATTATGGGCAACCTGTAAATCCTGGCTCACAGTGTACTGGGAGAGAGGAGTGAATTGGATGGGAATGTTTAAAACCAATTTATTTCACTGGTGAGTGTAGTTCTGGAGCAGTGCCACTCATACACACTGTGTAGGGTTTTCCTGTGCAGTATAACATCATGACTGGTATTATTTATTATTTATCTGTCTTAAAGGCCTAATATATTTCTAATGAGTACAGCAGACAGGGGTGCATCATGTTATCATAAATATGTAACAGCAGTATTCTTCTTCTTCTTCTTCTTCTTCTTCTTCTTCTTCTTATTATTATTATTATTATTATTATTATTATTATTATTATTATTATACATATTTTACTATATATTATACATATATTAAATCTCTCATATCAAACATTATTTTGACTCCCAGGAAATATTTGCCTTTAAAAAAAAAATACTACTACTACTACTACTACTACTACTACTAATAATAATAATAATGAAAAAGTTTAAAAGTATATAGTTTCACTTCCTAGTTGGTGCTAGCTGCGGAGGTTACTATTAGCATAGAAAATAAAATCTACCATAAGCTAACAGAACAACTACTGTACCTAAACAGTTAGCTAAACAGACTAGTATCAAGGAATTGGAAGCCAAATAAGGTAATTATCTGGATAACTAGCTAGCAAACAAAAGATGAGATACTACCTGTGGTTTCAGGTTTTATCATTTGTTAACTAGATAGCTATCAAGATTGGAAGCTGACGTTAAGTTAGCAGGTTACCTTGCTAGCTGTGTTACTGGTTAAACGAAAGACAGCAGACTGAGATGTGAGGAAAAGATTTATGTGTCTGTTACCATGATAGTGGATGTATGGGGGTATGGCGCATGTGGGTAAGGCGGCCCACAGAGTGAATTTTGCTGTGAGCCAACACTGATCTAGAGTTGTGTAAAACAGTGAATTAAGTGCTGGCAATGGAAGTGATTTTATTTAGATAATACCTGGTGCACTGTTCAGTTCTCCCCAAGGATGCAATTTACTCCCTTAAACAGACCATTTAACAGATCTCTTTAATGCATAGATTCTCAGTAGAACAATGCAAGCCTGACTCCATCGAAGCCAAGTCTGCTAACAGTCATTAGCTCTTAATAGCCACATGTTTCTGTTGCCTGTACTTGAGTGTGTAATCTAGACATTTGTTAGGAAGCTTTGCATTTAGCATCAGCTCTGTTCCCTCTTCATGCAGGCACTTCCTGTTTAAGACTCCGTCAGGAAGCACTCCTCTGTTCAGCAGTTCTTCTCCTGGTTACCCACTCACTGGGGGTTCCGTCTACTCGCCCCCACCACGCCTCCTGCCAAGGAACACCTTCTCCAGGAGCTCCTTCAAGCTCAAGAAACCTTCCAAGTATTGCAGCTGGAAATGTGCCGCCATGTCCGCCATCACAGCTGCCATACTCCTCGCCGTGCTGCTGTCCTACTTCATTGGTAAGCTCAAACCTGTTTGTCTTTGTTGCAGGGTAATTTCTAACTAGAAAAGGAAGAATGAAGGCCAATGTCAAGCCACGTTTGTGAAAAGCTGCCTTACTGTATCAGCAATCAGTTAAAGGTGTGATCAGTGATTTTAAGTCAGATATTTTTTTGTACTATTTGGCAACATTCTGGCAGCCCTCAATAAATAAAATAGCTGCTCACATAAAATATCCAGGTCTCTGTGGTGCCCTACGATCTCTAAACGGGGGGTATAGCAGCATGCTCAGCACCCCATTTAGCTCAATAGAGTAATTATTGCACCTAATGGTCAAAAATGGGAACTACAACAAACACTAATATAGGCAGATTGGGGCAGGAATCATACTGCCCCATTCTCTTTCTAGGAGCAGGAGAAGGAGCAGGAACAGGGTTGCCAGGGTTGCACTTTTTTTTTTTTACACCAGATTAGGCTAGTTTAAAATACTCTGCACTACCAAGATTTTATAGCAAATAAATTAGAATTCAATTTAATTAATTTCTGCAAACAAAGGCAAAGTGTAAGTTCAGACAGTGTGTCTATGGTATACAGAACCATTTCTATTGTATGATATATTGCAAAGTTTGAAAGAGGAAAAGAGGGGTTATGGAGTGAATAATGTCCATACGTCAGAAATGTGTGTGCACCATGTTGACATTGTTTCCGACACAAAGGCTGAGAAAAAGAAGAAAAACATGTCTCACTTTTCCAATGCCTGATTTTTTTTGGCCAGTTTCAGGTCTTTTGTCTGGTTCTTGAGATGTAATTGGGCTGGAAATTTTGCTGAATCCTGTCAACACGAGTTAATGATCATTAGTCTCATAATGCTCATAACAAGTTACTAGACTGTACGCTGGATGACTGTATGTTGTCAACTCTCAAGCTGTTGAGCATCTGCCATACAACGCCATATGAATTAGCTGTTACTATAGAAACAGTAACATATTAGAAGGAAGGTATTTATATAAACCTGTGATTTGCCTTGCAGTCAGAACTGCAGTTGTAGAACATTTATCAACACCATCTGAGCAATGACATTTGAAAATTCAACCACATGTGGTGTAATTGATGTTAATCAATACAAACGTCTCACTTTTGGCATTTTCAAACTACTCCAGCTAACACTATTACTAGTACAGGAAATACAATATACAGTCTTACCGAGGGCTGAGTCCTCCTAAGCTCTAATATAAACTTGTTGATTTAGGAGCACTGGTATGAGCGACACCTGATTACATCTGTTTTGTTTAAGACTTTACAATTTTTTAATAGTTAGGGCTTTAAAACTTTAATTGTACACAGTTCTGAAACAAACAAGTCAAAACAAGTCATTTTTAATAATAATAAAGCACACATTGCTTCACTATTTACCTTGACAGCGAGATTATTTATTAAGCTTCTCTGTTTTTATTAGTTGCTATTTTTGTGTTAAATTATGCTCAGAACCTTAGCATCAGATATGAAAACCCATGGATAAGTCGACAGTAAATGTATCCATGTGATTTGTTGCATGTGCCCGCATGCAATGGTGCGTTATATTACACGGCAGTACGTATGGAATTTATTCAGTCTGGGTCTTATGGAACAGCTCTATTCCTGAGCCATTTTGCAGTTACGGGTTTGTTCACTTGCCTTTTGTCTAACACAGTCTGTAGAAGAGAAAGTGCTAATTGTGTTGCTCCAGTATTCCCCTGTGAAAGCTTAACCGAAGAAACTGAAGACATTTTGATTTGAGTACAGCGAAAGAATCCGGCGCGACGGCGCACGGCTCCACCGTGATCATCTTTTTTCTGAACAAGAACACCAGAGTGGAACTCCACGCTTCCTTCCATTTTAATGTACACAATCTCATTTAATCCATAGTGCTCATAACTGAATCAGGAACACTTTGTTTTAAAGCCTATCTTCATCATAGCACTTCTACTTTAGAGCACATACTATATAAACATATTTAAAATAATGCACGTGTATGTACAGAAAGCTTTTTCAAGACAATGTTAGATGTAATGTAAAGTAAATTGACTTAACTATGTACTTCAGAAAGCATATGCACTAAATGGCCAAAAGTATGTGGACACTTGACTATTCCACCCATATGTGGTTCTTCCCCAAACTGTCGCCACAAAATAGGAAGCCCACAATTGTATAGAATGTCTTTGTTTGCTGTAGCATTACAGTTTCTTTTTACTGGAACTTAGAGGCTCAAACCTGTTCCAGCATGACAATGCCCCTGTGCACAAAGCGAGCTCCATGAGGACATGGTTTGCCAAGGTTGGAGTGGAAGAAATCTTGAGCCCTGACCTCAATCCCACTGACCACCTTTGGGATGAACTGGAACGCCGACTGCACCCCAAGCGTTCTCGCCCAGCGTCAGTCCCTGACCTCATTAACGCTCTTGTAGTTGAATGGACACAAACCCCTACAGCCACGCTCCAAAATCTAGTGGAAATCCTTCCTGGAAGAGTGGAGATGATTATAACAACAAAGGGGGAATATATCTGGTATGGGATGTTCAAAATTATGGTGTGATGGTCAGGTGGCCACATACTTTTGGCCATTTAATACATTACAAAAAATACTTATATAATGTTTGTTCTGCCTCTTAACTGACACCTATCATGTTAGTATTTGTTTTGTTAACGTTGCCATAGTTTAGTGATGTATCATTTCCTGAGATAAAGATTTCAGAGACAAAGAGTTTTTATACAGCAATTATATAGTGTTGAGTGCTTGTGATAACTGCTGGAGTAGCACACCTACAGTAAAAACACTAACAAAGTGGCATATTGTAATTAGGCTAAGAAGATTCTGCTGCACCACCTGCTAAAAGACAATAACATTTAATATTCTGGGAAAAAAGTGATTTTTATATAAAACATAGAATTAAATCTATGTTCATATACTAGCATGAACTTGCTTCCTGTATATTTTCAGTGTTGTCAAGCTTTCAGTAGAGTTTCCAAGTATTGTGGGTTTTCTTTATTTGAGCTATGCCTGTTTCCCCGGTTATAAATTATGGACTATGTTTAACCATTCCTACTTGTGTATTGATTCCTGCGATGGCTCAAATAAGCAGCAAGATTGAAAAAAGACTAGGCGATATATTTCAGATCTTTAACTGTCCGGTTTCAGCCTGTGCCCATTGTAGCCTCAGATTTTTGTTCTTGGCTTACAGTAGTGCAGTTGTAGTCCGTCTGCTTCAAGGTTCAAAATTTTGTGCTTACTGAGATGCTTTTCTTCTCATCATGGTTGTAAAGAGTGGTTATTTGAGTTACTGTAGCCTTCCTTGACCTCTCTCATGGCATTTACTGACTGAATGTTTTTTTGGTTTTTGTGTGTGAAAATCCCAGGAGATATATATCATGAATTAGCAAACTGATAGTCAAACCTTATTCAAATAAAAATATGGTCAGTTAAAAAAATTATAGACTCATGTAAAAGTTGTCATACAAGGAACTACTTAATTCATTTTGTCATAGTATGTAGCGAAAAAAGTACACAGGTAGTATGTTACTCACTACATAGGGTCAGATTTACATTTCAGAACATGAGACTGATGAAGTCAACCCTGTTAAACTGAGACAAAACTATTATACGCTTACGAATGAATGTATGTATTATATCATACAGTATACTGTAGGTGACGTTTTAGCTAATGTTAGTAGCTAGCGTTGTAATACACCAGGGCTGTGAAAGTCCTTTAAATTTGTCTTTTAATTGTAATTACTCAGTATTTAAATGCATTTAGACATTGATTAGCCTATAGGTTTAGATTGCCACAGACAGAGTTAACATTAGCACTGTGTGTTAGTGTTGCATAAACCATAGAAGGTGGACATTGTGAAAGAAAATTATTTATTTATTTATTTATTTACCAACACATGAATACTTTTGACTATGTTTGCGCTGTACATAGGGTAGAGAATGTAGGCTAATTGTAGAACCTACGTCGTGCTACGTAAAAGAACATCGTTTGGGATTGAGCCAGAGGGAAAAAAAGCGTAGGGTAGTTAAATGTAGTTAGATGTAGTGAAGTAAAAGTACATTTTTGTCATTTCCGTTTTACTCAACTAATGGTCCTCCTCATTAAACCTCCTACCACAAGTACAATTTGCTACTTAGTAGTGGTGCGTGAGTTGCCATGGTTGTACGTACATGCCATGCTTTGGCCATTAAGAACACACTTACGTGACTCACTCAAAAGACTGACATTTACTGCTGAGAGTCAAAGGCTTCAAAGGGTCTTTGATAGAGCGCTGATGTGTTTCATTGTTGTGCTCCAGGCACAGCCATGTGCTGAGAGGCGCAAGCAGAACGGAGTTCATCTGCTGGTTTATACAGTGGGGTCCAAAAATTTGAGATGATTAGTTAAAAAAGGCTTCCATTGTGCATTCTTTTCTAATTTAATATGAAAAGAAAATTAGATTATCAGCGTAATACCTTTAGCAAAACATAGAATTAACATGTTAACATTACGTGAACAGACGTAGCATTAACATTAACATTTCAGAATTTATTAGTACGCTTTAATGACTTGAGCTGGCATGGACTTAACAAGTTTGTGTGAAAAAGTCCTGATGATGTTAGATTAAATCAGTCAGAGTTTCATCTGAACACATGCTTCGATAAAGAATAAGACTTCAAAAATCTGATCTTATGTACAACATGAAGAAATAGCTTAAATTTAAGTAGTGACCTACAAATAGCGCAGAATCTTGAACACTAAATATTCAAGATATTGATGTCTGGTCTTACCAACATTTGCTTCTCTGGGTAATGCGTGTTAGTTTTAGTGATGATACTAACTAAATATTTTGGAGCGTATGTAGTGTGTGTGCTGCTACTTATAATGAGATCGAAGCAAAGTACTTTAAGTCATAAATAAGTCTGTGATGTATTAAGCTAAAAACCACCCAGGATGAGACAGACGCGAAGGATTAAGAAATGCCCTTTATTTGCGAGTGTGTGTGAGTGTGTGTTGTTTCTGCTGGTTTTAAGAATGGCACTGAGACACAGAAAGGGAGGATGTGTCTAGTTAAATGTATGTGTAGTTAATTAAAAGTGGAACAATGGCTCATTTCCAACAGTGAAATGGACGGTAAATGTCACCGAGCACCGAGCCAACCAGAAAGAGCGTCACACAGTTACAGGAGCAGAAGCAAAAAAAACCTTTTCATAGTTCTGCTCGAGCGTCCCTCAAGTTCACAGGTTTACCGTCTCTTCATTGTTGTGCTTTTTCAATTAGTTGTATTTAGCTTTGGTATTTATCCTGCTGTAAAAATAAGAGACTGCATTCCTGCAATGCAGTTAAACACACACTCATGATGTAAAGTTATGCACGTGCGTGAAGTGAGGTTCAGCCTGAACGGTTCCATGACAACAAGAAGCGTAAGAGTCCGGTCTGAGCTTTCCAGTCTCAGCTATGTTCAGCTTTTTAATCACGCTGCTTGCGTTGTTAACGAGTTTTAAATTATTTCCATCTCGGAAAATTGTCATCCCAGTTTGATTATCAAACAGACAGTGAAAAGAAGAGTTAGTGAGTGGGGAAAAAAAAGCTCACCATTTCATATTTGTCTGAGGTTCAGCAACAAGGATGATCTGCTTGTTGAAAATTGCATAAAGTGCACACGTTATCTATTAGTCTAAGAGATATATCATGCCTTATCTTCTAATGTTACTAGTAATAAAGGCTATTATTGGAAAAAAAACAAAACAAATAAAATTTGCTGTGTAAAATTTCTGCATCCTCACTGAATTTCTGGCCAATTTTAAACTCTGAACTTTCTTGAGGTCCAGCATCCGCCTCAGAATGTTAGTTTAATGCCCTGCGCATCACTAACCCAACCTTAAAATGATTTTAAATAGAATAAAGATCTGTAGCATTAGTTATGTTTTCAAACAGGAGCATTTTATGGCACATTATGACACAAACACACATGCTCCGAACACAAAAGTGCTGATTCTAACAGACGCACAGCTTTTACACAGCTGTGTACATCGCTCAATCAAATGAAACTTTCATTCAGACTCGCCTCAATCAGGTTACGCTATTCTGATTGAGGTGTATTCGTGACCAAGCTCTCAGTCGGGTTATTAACAGATTATTAAACTGCACGGAAACATAGCCACTGATGTGCGTGTGTGTGCATGTGTGTTTGTGTGCCCATGCAGTGGTGTGTGAAGCACAGTGTGGGAGCTACAGCATACCTGTGGGAGTGTGTAAAGGCAGCAAGGCTCGGAGGAAGAAAGACGACAGCTCATCCACCCACAGGGTAGTTCAAAATTAATGGCGCCCCGTCGTCCTGGGGACTATCAAAAAAAGAGCCATGGACTATGCAATGTTTTTTGCTTGGGGCGATCACGGGACAATAAAAAAATACAATTTCTCTCTCCCCATGGACTGGCTTTTCAGTCTTGGTGAAGACTCTAAATGAGGATAGCTATATAAATAAAAAATGTAATTAAAAATATCATGGTGTGTATATATATATATATATATATATATATATATATATATATATATATATATTTTTTTTTTTTTTTTTTTTTTTTTTTTTTTTTTTTTTTTTTTTTTTTTTTTTTTTTTTTTTTTTTTTTTTTTTTTTTTTTTTTTTTTTTTTTTTTTTTTTTTTTTTTTTTTTTACCATGATATTTTTTATAATATTTTTTATTTCTATATTTTTTATTTCTTTGTATGTCTTATCCAATGACATACTTTTTGTGGTAAAATTCTTTTTTTTTTTTATCTCTGCCTTCTAGGAATTTCTTATTATCAGTGTTATCACTACTACCTCTTTTTCCCTGCTTGATATATCTTTCATACACCTTCTCTCTATTCTCTTTCCTTTATTCCCCATTTTTCTCAGTTTTGCAGTCTCTGTCTCTCCTTTCTTTTTATCTTACTCATTCGTTCTCTCCCACTCTCCCTCTCTCTCCCACTCTCCCTCTCTCTCTTTCTCTCAAATCCTCTCTTTTTGCCTCCACACTTGTACAATTAAGTTCAGAGAACAAAGTCACAGCAGTCAGCCAAGCTGTGTTTTTCTTCTCTCTGTAAGTATTTCAGCTCAGTTGAATTAATTTCTTTATCACCACCTTAGAAGAGTGTCGGAAAATAATATGGAAGTGAAATATGGTTCGATATTTAGGCTAGCAGAGCAGTGTTACTACCTCGGAGTTCTTAGCCTTGCTTATAAAAAATGATTATTGTTTCCTTCTGCTTTTTACTAGTATCAGCAGAAGCTGGTCATTGCAGTAGATCTAGACACAGCGCTCGGTTCTGCCTGAACAAAACAGCGCAGAGCTCACACTGGCGTTTCCTTTCACGTTTCCTTCATCGCTCTCCACCACATACATTTTTCATCCTGAACATCTTCCTCTTGTCATTCTGCTGGCATTTGAGAACGAAGCCTCAGCAGCGGTGTCCTCTGTAGCTGATGGCACTGGATGCAGGTTGCTAGGAGACAGGATGTTGCGGTGCTGATGCGAGGGAGAAGCGGGATTCGGGACACGGGGTGGTCGGGGGGGTGAGAGCTGCAGCGAGGGGAGGAGGAGGAGGGGGGTTGCTCTTCACTGGCAGCATGAAGGCCATACTGATTAATCGTAGCTAATTGGTGAATAAGATGAATGAGGATGAAAGGGGAGAGATAAATGATCCGTATCTACAGGGCTAAAGCGCATCACCACCCACTCGCTCCTTCCACGCACCGATAGAGATTATTGGGCTGTTAGATTGGAAGGGAAAGTTGGCTAGAGTGAGAGATCAGAAGCCGGACAATTTCACATTGATTGTACTGAGAGAGTGTGTGTGGTAGGAATGTTAGGGCACTAGTTTCACTGCAAATAATTAAATGGACCTAAAAATAGAGAAACTTTGGATGAGGGGCATGTAGAGTTGAAAACGTACATTTAAAACTTCTTCATTCATTGGTCAGAAATATGTTTAAATATGTTTTGTTTATCGTATCCACCATTTATTTTGGTTGTCGGTCCATATCTCCAGAACACATCGTATTTCCGCAGCACTTCAATTTATCAGCTCACATAAAAAATTCACTCACGACCCAAAAAACACGGCATGTTTGGTTCACTTCCTGATGTTGGGTCAGTGCAGGGTCGACTAGCTTTCTCACTGCAATCAAACTAGAAACGGACTAAGAACACCTCGCTCAGATGGTCTTAGACTGGTTGTGTTCGTCTGCACCCAAGTGTGAGTTGTGTGTTCTGTGTAAAGAACCTCACCAGAAAGGAAAACACACCAGGGTTCCGTTCAAACAGACTACACGCTGCAAGTGTGAAAGCACCCTTATATTCACATTGACTTATTTAGCAAAATATGCTTTCTTCCAAAGTGACTTATAAGTGAGCCAGAAGGCAAATCCAAGTTGCTGAGGGTTAGGGATATTGTTCAAGGTCACTACTAAGTCAGGAACATAACCACTAAGCTGTGACTGCAAATGTGCTGTAATTAGAAAATGCTTACGTCAGGTGTTCAAACCCATCATACAGTGATAAGAGGTGAGACACTGCGTCAGCCTGAAGGCTGTAAGTGCGGTAGTGACATGTGTGAAACAGCTGGCAAACACACAATGAGCATATGCCCAAACTTCTGGAAACATCACAGACAATTTGCGGCCATGCTGGATTGAAATAGGAACAAGTTGCAATTTAATTTTGCCTTTTTGTCTTTGGAAGTACTGGATTTGTACGAAGGTGCCAACATGTAATGAATATAATAAATATATAGGTGTAATATTTGTTCTTTTTGAATTTTATATATAATATCAAGTTATGTTTTAAATTTACATAAAATGTGAGCCACTTAAACCATACAGTATTTACTGACTATTTACTAGCTCGAGTTGTTTTCCTGTGACTGCACTTGTGGGCGGAGCTAATTTACCAAGTCATTTACCCTGCATTCACACTAGCAAGTAACTTGTGCTGCTTATTGTCTTTTGTGAGTGTGTAGTGACCGATATTGTCATTGCTTGTTGGTGTGCACTGTACTGCATTTTTTTTTTTGGTATTTTGTACTAGCTACTACGTACACTGACCTGAATCACCAACCATCTCTTCTGCTTCCTCCCGAACTTTATGGTTTTTCGTTATGTCCCAATACAAATTTAGTGAGACTTTGTAAATGACAGTATAATAAGAAACCACGTTTTTTTCCTTTTTTGCTGCTCAAACAGTAAGTGGAAGCTAAAGTTATGAGAGGGGAACTGAAGGAACGTCTGCCAAAACGTGTCATAGGATTATTCCAAGGAATCACTCGTGCCAATCGTTTGGATTTGTCACTGTACCTAATTTGCGTAGAACGGAATAGAATATAATCTCAAATCAAATGTCGTTTGTCGTGCTGTCGCTTTGTCACCTTCCACGTGTGCTGAAATTGCTGCTCTGTCACACTGTTGCTTTCTAGAGGTGAGCGTAGACGTACTATGAGCATGAATGCAAATAAAGGCACTGGTTCCAGGGTTCCAGAATTGCAGAACTCCAGGAGCATATGTGCTTTATTATGTGAGTTTGGAAACCATTCAGTGCTGAAAAAGCCACGCTTATTTTCGGTGAGTGTGTGCCAGTCATTTGGAAACTGTGTGTGGGTTTCTGAACCTGTCACACAAGTGACCTAAGAGCTCCTCTTAGAGGACCGAATAACATTCCAGCCAGTGTTTGCTGAAAAAACCCCGAGGCCAAAGAATGAAAGGTGACCAAGAGCCTTTTTTTGGTTTGAGGCTCCAATCATTTTTTATTTCTTCCAGTAAATTAATAATAATGGCACTTAATGTACACGATATGTTCACAAAATGCTGTCACTGGTCACTGCATATAATTGAATAAAAATGCATGCATGTCTGAAAGCTCTCTCTCTTGTTGAACACACTGTCTCAGTAGACGTCAGAGTTTTAGCCTGATTGTGCTGAAAGTGACACCAGACTTCCACTGGTTTTGAATACACAGTGTAGTCATGAAGTCATTAATGACTAGCCTTGATAAATGAAATAGATGGTTTATTAAATGAATCTCCGCCTAGTATTTTACAATTTAGAAATGAAATTTCTTTAAACGTTTATGCGGTAATTATAACATTAAATATTGATTATAATGATTATTGATCATTTAACTCTTTATGCACTGGTGAATAAAAACGAACATCAAACATCGTCATCAGAATCAATAGAAAAGGTCAGAACATGTAATCATGAACGAAAAAGCAGGCAGAGCTCAGAAATCAGGCACGTACATAAAAAAAGAATGAAACTTTGCGACAAAACCATGGAACAGGAGGATATAATCAAACTAATCAAAGGCTCAGCTGAGAATAGGTGCACACGTTAGGAAACAGACCGATGAGGGAATGGGAGTGGAGACAGGAAATCTAAACAAAAGGCACATGCAGCTCTCACACTGGTGGGAATACACCCTGGATGGGACGCCAGACTATCACAGGACACCGTTCACACACATTCACACATTTGCTGTATGTTAACAGCAAAATGGTTGACTCGTTTGTACATGAACTCTCGTAAACTACGGTAAATTCTTTATGAGAAAGACAGCAGCAGCAATCATTGCATGATTTTCTGCGATATTTGTAAGCCGCTTTAACATACAGATCAGTCGCCGATCACGCCCACATGATTAAGTTTATTTATGACAGTGTCACAAAAAATTTTAAATCACGTTTTTTTAAAGAAAAAAAATAATGAGAAGATTGTTGTGAACAGGAATGAATTCTAATTGGTATGTAAGATGTAATAACCATCAGATCATAAACAATGCCAGGACACCGTAACAAGCCAAATAGTAACCCAACCAAGCACTGATGTAAAAAAAAAAAAAAAAAAAAAAAAAAAAAAAAAAAAAAAAAAAAAAAAAAAAAAAAAAAAAAAAAAAAAAAAAAAAAAAAAAAAAAAAAAAAAAAAAAAAAAAAAAAAAAAAAAAAAAAAAAAAAAAAAAAAAAAAAAAAAAAAAAAAAAAAAAAAAAAAAAAAAAAAAA
>CM040989.1:4142626-4212705 GCA_022985145.1 Pangasius djambal | reverse complement strand
TTGATGTTGTGAAGGAGTTTTTCTTCACCAAGGAAAGGATTCTGCGATCATCCACTTTAGTTGTCTTCCGTGGTCTTCCAGGCATTTCGATGTTGTTGAGCTCACCAGTACTCACCAGTGGAAGTACTTTACTTAAAATGGCTGTAATTCCTAAATGGTAAATGCTATATTTTTGTGGAACCTCTTAAAATAAAGCTGAAAGTCTGATTGTTTTATTTCAAATCCATTGTGGTGGTGTATAAAGGCACAATCACAAAAACTCTGTCATTGTCCAAATACTTCCAGCCCTAACTGTACATGTGATGTGTTTCAGGGTCGAGGTTTCCATTAAGTTTTCCTCCTTGTTGTGGTGTATGTTGATGAGTGTTCATTCTGCAACTTTTCCAAAGAAACCTGTGGGTTTAATCGTCCGGTGGTTAACTTTACACCTCAGCAGATCATGGAAATATAGCAGATCATGTTTATTTAGGGAGAAGTGTTCATCTAATGGCTGTTTATTCATATTATTGTTATTATGTGTCTGACTGCTTTTATTAGCTAAAATAGGGTGTTTATCTCCATTTCTGAAAGAGAAATGGTGAACACCTACATGAAGTTTGGAGTACAGTTAGCTAACAATGCCAAAAGCAACATGCTGAAAGCACTCCAGGCTTACGCTATGCTCATGTGGAATTATTACTGGAACGGGTTCTCCTTTTGGTCATAACTGTTCAGTCCTACAGGGGCTACACACACTTGGCAAAAGTTTGTTTACCATTTTCCTTCACCATGTTTCTGGCCAGTGAATGACAGAGTTTTATGAGCATGTTTTCTGTCTTTTTTTTTTTTTTTTTTTGCTTTATGGTTTGTTTAATTATGTGCAGTGTGAAAACAAACCAATTCAAATAGCAAATGAAACAAAAAGTGTCAATTTCGCTCTGATATGGACTAATAGGTGTGAAGTAAGTTGGAGCAGGAACGGCAGACAGGTTTGGAGAGCCTGATGCAATCAGATTGAACGAGTCCTCAAGGGATCCTTGCTGCTGTATCACAGTGTAGCCTCCGATTTGTATTCACGGCTGTGGAAGCGAGCCCACCTGTAAACCTCAATCAAACACATATCAGAGACACACACGAGGAGATGAGCAAGACTGCAAACAACATTCTCACCATAAAGTAGTTGTGTGTGTGTGTGTGTGTGTGTGTGTGTGTGTGTGTGTGTGTGTGTGTGTGTTGAAAACGGAAAAAAAGAACCACTAACGGTGCAATCTCAAATATTTGTCTGTTTGTCCAGTCTGAATCAGTGAAATTGATACTTTTGGTTGGTTTGGTTTGGTTCAGTTCAGTTTCACCGGAAACGTGTTTTTAATCAAGCCTGGGAAATGTGGTGGTTTTGCTCAGAAATTTGATTCTTCAAATGCACCTGAGAACTTGACCAGAAGAGACGTATTGAGTTGTCTGAGATAATTGTGCATTGATTAGAAGGGCTATATATATCTAGGCTTGAAACCACGATCAATTGTAAGATAATGAGCATAGTAAAGAGCCTTGGAGGAATTTCTCCTTCCCCAGAATGTAGTAAAATGCTCATACAATTTAATTTAATGTGTTACCAAGTTACCAAATCTTATACTTGCTATTTTGGGTACTGGAATTCATAAAATTGTGCCCAAGATTTAATCTATGTGCCCAAAGTTTAATCTATGCTCCTTCTGAATGTTTTAATGGAGAAACTGGAGTTTAAGTAAGTGTAGGACAGTCTATATGAAGAATATATTGTAATTAGAGTGCAATGAAAGGCATCAAACTACATCAGTGACATGGAGATTGATGGCTGTTTGATATTCCCATCTCAAACACCTTAATTAAAAATCTCTATATAGCAAAGAGTGTATGTCTGTATAGCAGAGATTCCACCTGCTTAAACTGAACTGTAACTTGTGTTCAGTTTATTATTCATTGAATTTTCTTTTAGAACTCACAATAGTAAGAAAACAAAAACAAACAAACAAAAAAGGGCATGAAAACGATATTTTGTGCAAGCGTTACACATTTGCAACCTCTGTATTGTATCTTTTGGCAATGTCAAACTTAATTATGCACACATTTTACAGCATGGTGCACACAAAACCACATCTAAATGCATGATCATATCTTGTTAAACTGAATAACCTGAGCAGGTTTGAGCTTCATTGGTGTGAATAACAGGACCCAGGCGGCTTAGACTGCTTGTATTTATACACACTTAGTGTAAGTGCGATTGCTTCATGCTTGCTCACAAGTCTGTAGATGATTCAAGCTAAATGTTAAATATATGAAGGTGCCCTTAGAGTATGGGTGTTTACCTCTTACCTGTGTTTATCTCTTATGTTCTCTTTCTCATAGACTCACATGCACACTTTCTAAAGGGTATGTGTGGTTGGTGACAGTAGAGGAGGTGTAAGAGGCTCCTGTAAGGTCAGCCAGATATTGCTCTGAAGTGGAGCTGAGTTGCGTCAGCGCGGTTGAGGTTGTGTGTATGTGTGTGCGCCTGTGTGTGTGATCCTCAGGGACATCCTCCAATCCCTGTTTTCCTTAGAACAGCATACAGTGCTAGCTTCCTTCCCTAAGGGAAAGATGGAGATGACAAGTTAGAGGTGTTAAATGTATCAGTATTGGTGTTTTAACTGCTATTATTATTAGTATTATTTGCATTATCATCAAGAGCTGAGGTTTCAGAGCTGCACTAACATACACATGGATATACTGAAGACTCTCAGTCTGTCTGTCTTTCTTGCCCAGTCCTCCTCCCCAGGAGATATCATCTCTCTGTGTTCTTTCCTGACTCTGGGCTGTTTCTTCATTCCTGGCTCTTCTGCTCTTTGTAGTCACACTTCAAAGCTTTGTTAGGTTGGGCCTACTGAAGGTTTGACAGTATATACGCAGCAAAAAAGGACCTGTGAATAATTTAGTAGCTATTGATAATCGATTGCTGTGCTTAAGAGCATCTGTGGTGGTGACAGTGGCTGTAGGTGCAAAGACGGGATAAACGTCAGGAGCTGGCGGGACAATTGACCCTCACTCGTGGCATAGCTTTTGTATTCTCTGGATTACAAAATCTTGTTTTTGTCTTACTCATCTTCTACAGAGAGGTGTTAATGTTATATAGAAATCCTCAGGGTGTCCCACAGTCAGAGGTTGAGTTACAGTAAATTATTGTACCAATTCCATCGTAATCTATTTTTTTCTATTTCCCTTCATTTTCTTTTTCATTAGCTGATTGAACAATTAGAATTAGTCTGTTGAGTTGTGCAGATCCACCACTGGTGCAAAATGAGTGCTTGCAGAAGGATTTTCTGACGGTAAAGCGCTGCTAGAAAGGTTTTGATGTGCCATGTCTATGGCACATGAATACTGTGAACGCCTCATTTTGTCTCCGTCAGAATGCCGGATGGCCTTCAGAATTTTTATCAATGCTTTTAAAATTTGGTAAATGACAGAAAATTCTGGCTTAACACAACTCCACCCACCAGGCACATTAAAAAGTTGATGGTCACTGATTGAGTTGATAAAAGAATCAGATAGCACAGATCAGTTTGGGATTATGTTTGAGTGAATGAATGAGTGACATTTGCCAGCCATCATAAGCTACATCACATTGATAAATGAGTTCCCTGCTTGAATGAATGTGATTTAAACTGTGATCACAGTCTAGGCTCATTCAGGCTACACTAGATCTTCCTTTTCAATCGATGTCTTCTCTTGAGTTTGGATAAATGTGCATACGTGTCTTTTTAGCGTCCTTCGAAAAACTTCTAGCTCTATAATTCCAAGGTCTTTTATTATAAAGGTAAGGGACAGTGTCTGAGTCAAATTGCACTTTAAAAAGAGTAGAAATGCATGGTCAAAAACAGACAGCAATGCAGGGATTTCAGAATCAAAATGAAGGGCACAAGCAAAAATGTAACAAACCAGGAATAATGGCTAGTGCTCAGAAATACACATTGCAGTGGCAAGACCTTGCAAACGTAGGTAGCGAATAAACTGGTAAAAATACACAGATATAAATGGGGCTTAACAGCAATAGGCAGGTGAGCGAAGGTGAGAAAATATCTGGAATGGATTTGATTGTGGATTCGTGGTGGGTTTGGATGTATTATACAAGATATCCTACTCCAGTGGTTCCCAAATCCTGATTGAAGACATCTTATCCAAGTTCATATGATTAGTTGGATCAGAAGCTGAATTATGCAGGAAGGTCGAGCTCCAAGACCAGGGTTGCTGACTCAAAAAAAAAAAAAAAAAAAAACTATTCCACTCCAGAAAATGGCGTAGACCACCGAGCTTGTGACTCTGTCTGGAACTAGAGTGTCTCTGCATCCCCAGATCCCAGTAATCCAAGCATTGCTTAATTATAAAAAGCCTGTTTGTTATGTAACGGTTTCTTCATAAGGACATAGACATATTTCCAGGAGGATTAAGAGAATGACTTAGCTGAATACTGGGATGGCTGACGTAAATATTGCTGGATGAGAGAATTGAAAACTATCCTTGTTGTATGTTGCAGTGAAAGTGAACCAGTACAAACGAAATTTCAAAACAGTTGTTTATACAGTACATTCTTGACATTTCTGTGTGTGAATCCTAGACCTTGGGATCATGAGTGCAGTAAATCATTGTGAACTATGCTTGTGTGACAGATTCAGAAGTGATTTAGCATATTGAACGCAAACGGCTGGATGGGAATACTGCTCTGCATGAATATTACCAATACTATTTTAAAAAACATGTATTAATAATGAGGTCCTGTTGGTGGAAGTTCATGTTAATGAACGTGGTCTTTGTTTATCCCTACACAAAAGTAAAAAAAAAACCTTCCTCCTGCACAAAATTTTTTGTTGAATCCCACAGGATCCCAGTCTCGATGCACACATCTAGTCTCAACCAGATGCCCTGTGAACCATTCTGGCAAGGTTTCTAATAAAAAAAAAAAAGAAACGAAAAAATAAAACTCTGTATTTGTATTCATTTAGAACAGATCTGTCATTCTGAATTATATCGTATTTGGTTACATCCTTAGAATGCATAAGTGTGTACGTGTGTGTGTGTGTGTGTGTGTGTGTGTGTGTGTGTGCATATGTGCGTGTCTTTGGCAGGTTGTGAACCAGAATCTTTTTGCCTTAAGAGATGAACTAGCCTCCTCAACACACACACACACACACACACACACACACATACACACACACATACTGGTTTAGTGTACAAACAGCTCCTCACTATCTGATTCATCCTCTTAGTCATTTACTGGCACGACATGTCTGTCTTTTGCCTGGTGCTCAAAAACGACTCGTCATTGCATGTACCCACACACTGACCCGAGAAATAAGTTCATCCGAGAAATCGGCAGTCCAGCCCACAGTCGCTTACAACGGACCTCATTATGAGTTTGTGCTGATTGGATTTGTGTTGATCCTAAATCTTTGTCTCTCTGTGCCGGGCTTGAAGCACGCCTGTCAATCATGTCTCCTTTTAAACATTAATTTGCACATTTAAATGCCAATTTATATTTCACGCTTTAAGTGGTGGCATGTTACAAGCCTTTTTCACACTGAACGGAAACAGATGTGCGACGCCGTGTGAATGTGTTGTCATCATCTAATACAAATGCACTGTAAAACACATGGTTAAGAAAAGCAGTGAAAGAGGATTGTGTAGCGTTAGGCAAATCCTGAGCGAAAGCAGTTGCCGCTTACGGAGTCAAAAAACTCAAGAAGATTGTGAGCTTGTAAAACGATATTCACACATCATACTAAAACGTGTAGACAAGTTTGAAGACTTTCATATATGTAATAAAAAAAAAAAAAGCACAAATGATTTGGAAGGTGCAAATGTTCAAATGCATTCAAGCTTACAAATGTGTTTTTTTTTTCATATGGAGAATATAATAGCATCTGTAAATGGAATGTGATTGTGTAAATCAATTTTTGCACAAATTTATGCTTTCGGTGTGTGTGTGTGTGTGTGTGTGTGTGTGTGTGTGTGTGTGTGTGTGTGTGTGTGAAAGGGTAGGAAAAGTTCTGAGTTTTGCTCCACCTCTCCAACTTTTGCTTCTCTGAACTCTTTTCTTGCTGCTATGAAGTTTTGACCCTACTTTCCAGGTCGAAATGATCGACCAAAGATCGCCATGGTAGCAAATTTGATTGATCCAATCAGGAAAGAAGGATAAAAAGCTGGTGATCCTGCATTTCCTGATCAGTGTGATCACACGTCAGTACATCTGTCAAAATTCACTGTTGGAGTATTATTGTATTCTCCACCGACACTCGTTGTTTCTATAGGGCCAAAGAGAGCACCTCAGTCCTTCGCTCATTCCCATCACTCTACATGTGAGCTAAGTAAATGGACTTGGATGTAATTCTCCTGGAATTGCTGTCTCTGTCTCTGTCTCTGTGTCTCTCACTCACTTTCCTAGCAGGTAATATTATACGTCTCTTTCACAAAGTGAATTATACATAGAGATTACATGAAGTGTTATGCGCCATCTCATTAATTTCTCATTTAACACGTTTCCTCTTCATAATTCATGATTATTGTGAAGGGCTTAAACTGAGTTTGTCGAAGATTTTCCCGCAGATCTGATTAGCCCGGCTAAGGGCAATGAAGTTTAGCATCAGCACAGAGAGCTAGCATATACCTCCAGTGTGCATTTGTTTCTAAGGTTTTAGAGTGTCTTGTTTTTATTGTTAAAAGGTTAAATGTATGTGTGTTTGAATGTGTGGAGGCACAACTGTGAGGCTCCCAAAAGACACCAGACAAGGCCTATTTAATAATTGCAGGCACCATGTATGAACTTTATAGACAGGGATGGTGGGTATAGCACAGGAATAGGTATATAGAGATCTAGAAAGTATCTAGAATGCTTACACAAGTATACACGCACTAGGGCTTTTACTGTTTCACGGTTATTCGCAGTGTATGATCGGATGGTTAGCTTGTCACCTTAATACAGTCGTTCTCTTCCATTTTGCATCCAGCTACAACTGTGGACTTGCCCTAAATCACACTGCAGCAGCCTCCGTTTTTCGGCACAGGGGTGTCTCTCCACTGAAAACCTGCTACTGCTGTAAACATTACATTGCTAGCATGTTCCTAACTTTATCATGCACACACAGAAAAACATGGTACTGCTGACCAGAGTTAAACCCAACAACTGTCTATTTTGGCTAAGCTGATCTGGACAGTGTCACGCTAGTTAGACTGCATTGCTCTTAGCCACTCTCTCTTTCAGCTAATAACAAAGTGATAAATACTGACAATTTAAGAAATTTAATGGAAAACTCATACTCAGTAGAATCTTTCAAAGAAATCATGCTAGCCAGCATTTGAGAAATTAGCAGTAATGCTGTTGCTGGTTAGCCTCAGCTAACATTTTCTCACATTCCTTGGTGAAAAAAGCACTAATTTGCCAACTGTAGCTAAAATCAGACAGCTGTCCTCTTGTTTAAAATCTTTCTTGTACAGTAATTTCATACTTTATGTATCTGTAAGAACTTTAACTTGAGTAGATTGAGTTGAAGCTGTTCTTCAACTTTTACCAGAGCATTTATTTAGATGATAAATTGCACTTTTACTTGAGTAAAGAATTTCAGTACTTTTACCACCTCTGTTTTTAATGTTAGATGTTAAAGTGAGATAAAGAAAAATGCTATTATTAAACTGTACACTGAGCTTTGCTAGGAATATTTCTCTATGTCAGTAAAGTAATGAGTTGCTGAAAATGTCAGCATCTTTTATTGGAACTTTATTAGAATTATAATAGAATTTAGAATGTAATAGATTTCATTAATTCATTCATTCACCTTCGGTAACCACTTTATCCTGATCAGGGTCACTGTGGATCCGGAGACTATCTTGGGAATACTGTTCTGTTCGAGTGCACCAAGCCAGAAAGTCCTCACTGCAGAAGCAAAAGTCCAGGGGGTGGAGCTGGACCTGATCTATCGCCTCCTATAACCCTAAACCCACAACATGCACCACACTGCTTTGTTTCCACCCCCTGGACTTTTGGTTTGACTCCACTCAGGTGGGAGGTACTAGAACAGGTCTATCTCCACCCCCTGGACTTTTGGTTTGACTCCACTCAGGTGGGAGGTACTAGAACAGGTCTATCTCCACCCCCTGGACTTTTGGTTTGACTCCACCCAGGTGGGAGGTACTGGAACAGGTCTATCTCCACCCCCATGGACTTTTGGTTTGACTCCACCCAGGTGGAAGGAGCAGGATCAGGTCTGTCTCCACCCCCTGGACTTTTGGTTCTGCAGCAAGGGATACTTGCACCAAGCACATGCACATTTAAACACTCATTCATTTAATAGAATTTTATGTATAATTTTTATAGAATTTTATTTATTGCTCCATCGGTTCAAGGGCCTGCCAGTAAGAAAGTTGCTAAAGTAAAAATGGCTAAATTCTGCCTGTTGAGTAAGATGGGCGTTATTTTTAATAAGTAAACTTGAGCATAAGCAAGTATACTCATGACTATATTCGTAATGAGAATAAGAGCTTAATTAAACTTTCAGCGTGCTTATGTAATAAAATGATCTCTCACTTGCTAAATTCACTTATCGCTATAACATCAGCACTTTCAGGCTGAGATGTTCCTCTATCTTTCTGTGTGTAGAGATGCAGAAGTGTTCTCTGCCCCAACACACACTGCACACTGACCCCTACAGGCCACTGGTGCACACACACTTATATGAGAGTGTATCACAGCAGAAATGAACTAGGCCAAGTTTTCCCGCTGTCTATAGCAGCATTAGAAGCTCTGATGTCCAGAGATAGCGCTAAGCGGGAATCGTTTTGGGGATGAGCGTGTTTCAACTCTGTTATTTTCTTCTGGTGAAGGTGATAAGCACACATGCGTGACGGGGAAGGATTTACTGAGGCTTATGGTGAGCTCCACAGCGAAATTACGCCACATCCAAAATCCCATATGATGTAATTTCACCATCATACTGAGAAATTTTGGCCACCTACAATGGAGACATAGACATAAGGTCATGAGTGATATTGTTATTTTACTATTAAGCTAAGCTTAGTGCATGCTTAATAATTTTCTAAAGAGAACAACATAAACCAAAAATTCAAAGCGTAATAACAATATTAGTATTTTATTTTCCTACATCATCCGTATTAGCGTTAGACAGACTTATGGCATCCAGATTGCACTATCAGTCAGGTGCAGTCAGGAGAAACGAAAGAAAAACAACCTGAGAGTGAGGAGAGAGAATACGATTTTTGGCTCATGTTTCTACCTCTTGCTTACACCACAATTATGTCAAAATCTTCTAATGTTACAAAAAAAAACAAAAACACTTGCATTCACTTAAAGCTGCAGCTAGCTACCTCATTTAGCAACAGTGAGAGCTAATTTTAGCTTGTTAGTCACCTAGGGTAGCTAGCTGTCTAAACAGATTACAACCACAGAAATATCCTAAGGTGGCTAGATAATATGAGCATACATAATCTTAGCTAGCTAATATTAATTTTAATCTATTAATCTAGCTAATCTTAGCTAGCTATTTGAGCAGGTTAACTTTCAGTGGGAAGTTTCTGAAAGTTAGCTAGATAACTAGCAAGCTAGTGAATCCTGTGCCAATGGGGTAGTTTCATCTCAACTACACAGCACAAAGGTGTGGAAAAGGTCCATTACTAGGATATTACAGTATATTTAGCTGACTTTTTAGCTAAATACTGGTTTGTGCCTTTTTACTTCTACTAAAGAAATAATTGCATATTATCCTGAAGCCTTTTAATAAGAGTGAGGACATCAGGTTTTGGTTCTTTTCATTAAGATATGGACTTGTTTTTGCATTTAGAACTCATTGTCTTGTTGCAAAACCCAAGTACATCTCAGTGTTAGCTCACGTCCAGATAACTGGACATTTTTTAAAGCATTTTCAGAATAGAATTCAATAATGGCTAGTTGTCCAGTTCCCGAGGCAGCAAAGTATCCCCATACCATTATGCTACCACTACCATGTTGGTACCTTGTGAAATGCTGCATTTTCTTCACACCAGACATAACAGGACCTGTGTTGTCCACAAGTTACCATTATCCTTAAAAGCTTTGGAATTATCCAGGTGCTGGTTTGCAAATACGAGGAGAGCATTGATGGTTCTTTTAGTTAGCAGTCCTTTCTGCCTCGCTACTCTCCCATGAATCTCATCTTGTCTCTTAGTTACTGTACAGTATTGAACACCAGCATAAGCTGAAGCTAGAAAGCTCTGCAGTTCTTTTGATGACTTTCTGGATGAGTTGTCATTGTATGCTTAGATGCCATACTTGGGAACATTTACCACTGGTTCATGGTACTCCATTTAGCAGTAGGGGCTCTTGTGGAGTCCATAAGACTTCAGCATGACTTTGTAACCCTTTTTGCACTGTATGCGAACAACTTTTTTTTCACGCTTGTGAAAGTTTCTATGATCATGCCGTAATGAGCTTGTGGAAAGTTTGTACTTAACACTGAGAGTTCATATAAGTAAGTTTTAGATTCAACAGTGCTGCAATCAGGTCTGACTATGTTCCATCAGCTAAATCTAATTATCCGTTAATTTGGTTAATTTGTTGATCAAGTATCTAGGGGACAATTACCTTTCCACGTTGGAAATACCAGTGCTATGTAACTTTGTTTCTTAGATAAACTTAAACAAATGTTATTGGTATTCAGTTACACTGAACTGAATTTGGCTGAAAGATTGTGGACATCTGACCTTCAAAACCGTATGTCACTTTTTTGAAATCCGATTCCAAAAAAATTCGGCTGATAATGGTCTAACACTGCGGAGAAAGAGAAAAAAGGATGAAAATTTTGATTCAAAAAGATCAAAAAGGCCGACAACTTAGTGTCAAATCTAACCCTTTACAAATAATGTTCACTGTGATGATCATTAGAAAGTGATTAAAAATGCTTTTTTTTTCACTTGGAGACCAGAAAAGTAAAAAAAAAAAAAAGGTGGCCATGTGGACATTAGACAACCAATTTGGATTATGTAGAAAAAAGCACTATTTTTTGCTTTGTATTAGATTAGATTAGATTAGATTCAACTTTATTGTCAATGAGCAGAGTACAAGTACAAAGCCAATGAAATGCAGTTTATTGCGTATTACTGCAGAATCACTTAGAAACTCCTTCATCCAGCAGAGTTTTAGCGATCGCCACTGCCGGTAAGCAGTTCCCGACTGCACAGCTGATAATATTATTACACCCTCCTCTCCTCTTCTTAAACCTGAAACGGTGGAAACGCTCATTTTTGTAACCTAGCTCCCGGACAATTAAATCTTTTATCTTTATTTTTTTTAAATGGAAAATCGCAAGCAGGGAACAATCAGTATCACCAAGCCTAGCACAGACTGATCATCTGCTTCTCCCAGGCACTGATTTGTCCAGCCTGGTAGCGTATGCTGTGTTTCCCTGTTTACCATTTATGTGAGGGAGGTAGAAAGAACGAGAGAGGAAAATTGAAGAGGTGGAAATCCAAAGAGAACCAAACGCATATAAAACATCTTCCACCAGACAGTGTGATGCAGCATGATTGACCTTTTGCTCCATTTGGTTTTATGGGAAGAGATGTAAAGCAGCTGACTACATGGAACTTTCTAGGTTTTACTTTGTACTCGTAGCGGGAATATTACCAGCCACTAATAAGTGAAGATTTGTGTGATTTAAAAAAAGCAGTTCTAGTTAGATATCCTAAACCACAATCCAAATAGTGTGCTACTATATGAAGTAAAAAAAAATTAAAGCAGCCTGGTTTCACACACTCTTCACTACAGTATGATGTGATTTGAGATGCAGCACCGGTGTTCATCTGATGAGTCAGTAATGACTGCAGGTTGATCAACCAATGATCTGCTCAATTCTACTTCCACCCATATGCACTTGTCCAGTACTCCTGGTACCATAGTAACCAAATTCTTTGTACTTTGTTACGGTACGTGTCACATGGCAAAATATGAACTCATGGATTTGCTACCAGACTGGACCAAGATGGGCTGATAAGTACTGAGAAGAAGAAGAAGAAGAAGAAGAAGTTTGTGTGTGTATGTGTGTGTGTGTGTGTGTGTGTCAGTGTGCGTGTATGTGTGTGTGTGTGCATGCACGCCCAAGTGAGTGACAATAGAGTAGCTGACAGCAGAGCAGCAGATGGGCTGGAGGAGTCAGCACTTTCTTTTGGCCAGAGCAGTCACTTCACACAGGAATGATAAGAGGGCCTGCTGCATTCAGTCTGGAGTGAGAGAGAGCCTGTGTGTGTGATGGAGCGCGAGCGTGTGAGTGTGAGGGACGAGTAGGAAGGCATTGATTTTGCGGGGATGAGATTTAGGGGTGATGGAGGACTGAGCACAGAGGTGAGTCATTATCACTGAGACTGCAGACATCGGCATCTTCTCTCGGGGTGGGAGTGTGTGAACGAGTGTGTGTGTGTGTGTGGGCATGTTTTTATATCTTGGTGGGGACCAAATGTCCCCACAAGGACAGGAATATCTGATAGGTTTGACCACGTGGTTGGTTGCCATTACAAAAAGTGCAGCTTTTATTAAAGAAAAAAAAGGGGGGGCTGAAAGGTTTCCATTTTGTTACTGAGGTTAGGGTTAGATTTCGATGTATAGCATTAATGAGCTGCATTAATATGGATAGTAACACAAATATATGTGTGTGTGTGAGGTTTTGTGTTGGCATTTGTGTTTGTAGCCATATCCATATTCTACACTTTTTAAAAAATGTTGTAAATAGTGCTGCATGTCATGGTGCCTTTAATATACATGTCTATTAGAAAAAAAGAAAATTGGAAAATTGTGCCAGCACATCATACCTCAGCCAAAAAAAAAAAAAAACTTAAAGAAACCAGGGTGAACAATTCCTCTGTCTGACTCCGACTTAAAAACTAATTTCATCTTTTCCGAAGCAATTTTCCTGTCCCTTGCGTTGCCCGTGTATGTCGAGATAAGCGCTGTGCCTTTTGTGACATCTCGTCATGTGGCACTCGACATCAGCCTGCCGTGTGCTTGACTGAGTCATCAGGGACAGGCGATTTGACGTTTTTGGTGTCTGTGCTGAAGCCTGTTTCTTGCGGAGTTGCTCAGGTAAAGTGTAGCTTCGCTATGCCTGAGTGGAGCCAGTGCCGAACTGCATCAGTGTGTATAATGAGCGGATGTGTGCGTTCCAGGCAGGCAGCGGGTATTGTAGCTAGGTTCCTTGCTGTCATGTTGGGTTAGCGATGCATACGTGCTGTGGTGTCGATGTTGAGGTACTCTGTCATGTTCTGTTTAAGAAATCCCTCTCTTTTTCTCTCTCTTCTCCCAGCTCTCAATCTGCTTGGACTGAACTGGCGTCTGAAGCCTACCAACGGGCATCTTGTCAGCACCGGCCTCAGCACAGGCATCCCCAGCACCGGCGATGTGGCAACGGTGCCCTCCGGAGGCAGAGGTAAGAACGATTCACACTCTGACCCGGCCATGCTTCCGGAGATGAGTAAGGGGTGAGAGTGGATGACTCGGCAGCGATGGAGGTTGCACACACATCTCAGGCCCTGTCCACATGTGTATGAAAATATTTTTTTTTCTCTGTAGTTTGGCTTCCTGTCCACATGTATTGGGTTTCTGAAATTTTTCCAAAAAAGGTAGAGAAAGTGTTTTTGTGCAGACAGGATTGCGCTTGACCATGGCGTTTTTGCCTGTGAATCCACCACTCACTACAGAGTGATCACTACAGAGACTTGGATTTTGTTGATGTCGTATTCAAGTGGAACTTTGAACAGTAGTTATCAATCCACGTGTTTTTTTATTTTGTTTTTTTGGTTTTTTTTTAACTAATGACCATTTTGTTGTTTTTACTCTTTTTCCGTTTCATCTTCTCTACCTGTCAATAAGCAGATCTTAACGTTATTCTTGAGGCGTTTTTGACGACAGTTTATGACGTACTCTGACTGGACTAGTGTGCTGACGTGACCGCTTTTCAAATCGTTTTTGCGTTTTCATGAAAACATTGTTCATCTGGATGGGACTATGTTGCGTTCATTCATTTTTCGCTTTGAAGATGTGATACAAATTAGATCAACATATGCAGAAATACGTTTTGAGTCGTTAATATATACATAACTTGCAGCACCTGGAAAACAGCAGATTTTTTTAGCCGACATGTCGTTCTCTTTTACCGTCACACTCTTGCTATTTTTGCACACATAGTGAGCCATATTAGCAGTACATCAAAGATAATGGCCATCTTTAATCTAATATCTTCTTGCTAGTAGCTACTTAGTAATTGCTGATAAACATCATTCATTAATTGTTCATTAATTCTATCCACAAAATACATCAGAAATGATAAAAAAAAGCAAAAAAAAAAAAGAGCTCTTTGTGATATTTATTATTTTAAAGCCAAAAACAGTTTTGAACATCTCATTTGCATATAAATATTCATCTGTTTATTTATTTATTTAAAATGAAAAATTAACACAACATACACAGACCCTATTCCCTTCGTTCTTTTTTTTACATAATTTATTTTATCTGGTTTATTTCCTAAATCTGTTTTTGAAATATCTTGGTTTTTAGTCTTATTCTTAGTTTAAAGTGATGTTAGACTATAGTCTACATTAAAATTAGCAAATGGGCATATATTAATATATTAATTAATTAATTAATATATTAATATATTAATATAAAATAAATTATGTCACAATAAAAAACGTTTTTACTTGTTAAAAAATTCAATAACAATTATGAATTTTGAAAGCAGAAGCAGCTGATGATAAAATTTCATACATATATGTTTTAAATTTTTTAAAAAATGCAATGATTTATTTTTCTCAACATTTAAAAAACAAGTATTACTAAATGCATCTTTTCACAGATTTTATATTTTTCCTGAATTATTCATTGTATTTAGAAACCTTTTATACCATGTTGTATATCGTGTATTGTAGAAATGTCTTCAATTATTGTGATATTTTTGTCACATCACCCACCACTGACTCACATTCGCTCCTATATTCGCATTTGTTGTTATAGCAACAATGCATGTTTGACATAAAAACAATGGTATACATGACAACAGTGGCAAAGTGTGGCATATATTTGTTGCGCCTGTGATTCAATAATAATCCAAGCCTTTGTGGTAAAAATGACCTTTTAAGATCGAATGCAGCACAAAAGTGAGATGAGTCTGTGTGGCACCTTTTAATTATTCCTTGCTCTGAATGATTTTTGATGGACAAATAAAGCTGTTAAAGCTTATGTTCAAATCACAGGTTTGGTTTTTGTCTACTAGGGTTTTGTTGTTCCACGCGTTGGACTAACACGGGTTCTCCCACACACACGAACGGGCTCTTTTAGCTGAAATGATTTCGTGTCGTCAAATTAATGTCATCGCAACTCCTACTGACCATCAACATGGACTGATATTGATCACCGCATACGCATTTACGCACATACACATCTTCCTTTTCTCACTCTAATCTCCAAAACGGAATCCACCCACAGAGAAAGAAACACTGGTGCGAGTGTGAATGAGCACATGGACAGGAAGAATCCGTGCAGGATTGGTGGAACGTGGGCGTAATGTGGGCAGGAAGATGGCGGGTGAAATGGGTTTAGAGTGTAAGGAAGCTGTCTCTCTCTCTCTCTCTCTCTCTCTCTCTCTCATTCTCTCTCTTCCCAAAGTGTTTTCCCCTGCAGGTTTGATGGAGAGATTTTTTGTGGACTGCACACTATTAGCACAAGTCCATCTCAGTTTTAGGAAGGCTGCGATATTTGCGTGCGCTAGTTTGCGTGTGGATGAAAGTTACACTTTTCGTGGAAAAGCCTACATTTTGTGAGTTCTGCCTTTCTTTCACCACATGTAGGTCATTTCTGTGCTTCTAAAAGTCTTGATGCACTGCATAGTTAACAAAATGGTCACATTGGAGTAATAATGACAGGAATGACTCCATTTTGGTATCTAACTCGTCAAGCACAAACAGTAAAACAGTAGTCTTGGGACAGTGTTAATATTAGTCATATATAGTTGTATCGCTTCGCCCTAAACACCACAAGTAATCTCAGACGTGTCCATCGGGCATCTGTCCCTTTAATACTGACTGTAGTTGTTTCTCAATAAGTGTTCAGATTGATGATACAAATGACTGCCGTGAGTGTGCTACCCCGCATGGCGTTAACTTTATTTCTATTTATAGATTTTTTTTTTTTGATATAGCCACAATGTAGATGCACTTATTGTTTATTTTTCGAGTCATTCATTTTTAGTAAGTGCTTAATACTGGCAAGAATACATCTTGGATGAGATGCAAGTCCATAGCAGGGCACCTCACACACGTTCACACCTAGAGGTGATTTAGCAAAGCCAGTCCACCGAAATGTTTTTGGGAGGTAGGAGGAAATCAGGGAACCCGGAGGAAACTCACACAGACAGGGAGAACCTGCACAGATACTCCACACAGACCGTAACCCGAGGTCAGTGCAGTCCGTGCCGGATGTATGAAGTTGTGTAATCTGAAGCCATCTTGACCTTGTCTCAAGGAAGAAGTGAAAAGTGAAAAAGAAAGAAGGGAGGAAGAGGAAGGGACAGGCCCTAGTTTTATTTGCAACTGATGGGAGCAGTTCTGCTCGGCTGAGCTCATTTCAGGAGTGTAAACCCTCAGCCTACGCCGGCCAGCCTCTTCTCCTTATGTCGACTTTCTCTATTTCACTGTGTCTCTGAGGTCTCACTGCATCTCTCTCCATCCATGTGCAGTGTTAATGAGAAGGGTTGGAGCAGGCTCCCACTGGTTTGGAGGCAGTGCAACTTTTAACAGGCCTGTCACTCAGATCTGTATGTCTGAGTATGTGTGTGTGTGTGTGTGTCTGTGTGTGTGTGGTGAGGCCAGATGAGGGCTGATTAGTATAGTGATAGAACCCCTGGTGTTTCTCTTACACTCGTCCCTTCTCTCTCTCTCCTCTGTTTCTCCATCCCTCCCTGTTAAAATGGAGTTGGAGGGTTTTTTTTTTACACAAATAGTAGTTGTGTTTTTTTTACACAAATATTAAGTGTCCTGATCAGGGTCCATCAAACTCTGGGAACAGCATGCAGCATGTCATGTGCGGTAACACTCACTAGCCTCAGACACACAAGTGTGTGTACTTGCATTTGTTACATCTCTGTTGAACATGTTCATGTGGGTTTCCTCTGAGTTTTCCGGTTTCCTCCCACCTCCCAAAAACATGCCAGTAGGTGGATTGGCTATGCTAAAATGCCCCTAAGTGTGCATGTGTGTATGTGGTGCCCTGTGTCTCATCTAGGGTGTATTCCGGGACAGGCTCCGGATCCACCACGGCCTTGACTGGGATAAATCCTTACTGAAGAGGAATTTAATGAATGGATGATTATTTTTGTATGAAACATGAGGGTAAATGACACATTAATCATTATGATTAATAATAATAATATTATATATATATATATATATATATATATATATATATATATATAAATATTCTAAGTTCAGTATTCAATGGCGTACTTGTTATCCAGGATGTTAGATTTGTCAATGCAGTTATTCTTAGAGGCTCAGCGTCATTCAGCCACTCCATCTGTTAATGTTTCACTGTCATGCTACCTCACATCGTTTCCTAGTTAGCCAAGTTGGAGCTGATATTTAATACTGCAGTAATTTGTGCTGGCTGTTGTTTGCTATATTTAGTGAAATACCGGGATTAGTAATAGATTTTACTCACTGTTATGCTCAGATGGTCAAAATGCACTTTAACTCAAGTGCTTCATTTTTAAAAATGTAGCTTTGTTTTGCTATTCATACAAAAGCAAAAAGAAAGACAGGAAGGAACAAAGCTGGACATGGAAGGAAGGAAAGGGAGGGAAAGAAGGAAGTGAGTAAGGGAAGGAAAGAATGGGAAGAAGGAAGGAAATGGTGAAGGAAAGGGAAGAAGAAAGGGAGTAAGGACAGGAAAGAAAGGGAAGAAGGAAGGGTATAGGGAAGGAAAGAAATGTAAAGATAAAGGGGGTAAAGGAAGGAATGAAAGGAGTAAGGGAAAGGAAGAAGGGTGGGAGTAAAGGAAGGAAAGAAAGGGAAGGATAAAGGGAGTAAAAGAAGGAAAGAAGGAGGGGGGAACAAAAGATAAAAGAAACAAAAGTATAGACTGGAGTGGTGTGGGGGTGTCCATTTTATTTCTTCACTTTTTCTTTTCTACCACTGCAGCTCTGAGATCTGAGATATATATACATACACACACATACTGTGTGTTGTGTGTGTGTGTTGTGTGTGTGGCTCAGTAACTGTGCTGTAGTCTCTCATGGGAGAAGGCAGAGTTGGAGTTTAAGTTGATGGCTTTGGCAACCCACTCTGCAGACTCATTAGTACAGACCGCAGTCTCAGTGGGATAAAACGTGTTGATCTTCCTTCATAGGCTCTCAGCAAGTGTTTGTATATGGAGCAGAAAATTATTTCTCTCTCTCTCTCTCTCTCTCTCTCTCTCTGTCTCGCTCTCGCCCTCTCTCTCTGACAGGCTGCCGTCCTCACTTATCTTCTTCTTGTCTTTGTCTGCATCCAGCAGATCCAGTATCACAGATTTCTTTACTCTCTCCCTCTCTCTCCCTCTCCCTCCCTCTCCCTCTCTCTCTCTCTCTCTCTCTCTCAGGGCCCTGGCTGTTGAGGAACAGCAGTATCAACAGTGGGGAGCTGGAGGTGGGACGGCGAGTGAGTCAGGAGGTTCCTCCGGGTGTCTTTTGGAGGTCTTTGCTCCACCTGCGCCAGGCCCACTTCCTAAAGTTTAACATCTCCCTGGGGAAGGATGCTCTGTTTGGGGTGTACATGCGTAAAGGCCTGCCTCCATCTCACGCCCAGGTCTGCAGAACAGCCTCTCTCTCACACCGACACACACACACACACACACACACATTTCACACCTCCTACTGTGTTCTCTACTTAGACTCTCCCAGTGTGTGTCCTGGTTTAACCTCACTAAAGCCCACAGCGTTTTATTTTGCTCTGCTCTAAATTTATTCAGGCATCAGATCCACAAACTTTACTTTCCAGTTTTTATTCTCATGTCGAGCGTTCTCTACCGTGGCCTTAGCATTAATGATTATTCGAACACGGTAGAGTGGCTGTCATGACCGTGTCTAGCTGTTTACATCATTACACTACACGTCTGCACAACAATCACCACAATCATGTCTGCTCTGATCACTTAACACATGGAACAGATCACCGTTCACTCTTTTCTTAAAGAAATATTTTAGTGTTTTAAACCTAATCGCTATTTACCACATCTGTAGCATATATTCTTTTTTCTCTTCTCTTTTTCCTTCTATCCTTTGTTCCTTTGTTTTTCTTTCTTTCTCCATTTTTTTCTTATTATTACGTTCCTTCCTTTTGCTTGTTTCTTTCTTTACCCTTTTAATTTTCTTTCTTTCCCTTATTTTTTTTATTTTTTCCTTCCTTCCTTCCTTCCTTCCTTTTTCTTCTGTTTTCTTCATTTTAATTTCCTTCCTTCCTTCCTTTGTTTCTTTCTTTCTTTTTCTTGTTTTCTTAATTTTAATTTCCTTCCTTCCTTCCTTCCTTCCTTTGTTTTCTTTCTTTCTTTCTTTCTTTCTTTCTTTCTTTCTTCTGTTTGCTTCCTTTTAACTTCCTCTGTATCAGGTGCTACAGATACAGTGAGCCATGATTAGGTTGAAAATGCTGGAGTATTCCTTTAAAACAGCATACATTATGACACATTTTACTTAGGTTTGTTAATTAAATTTTAGTTCTAGTCCACTGAAACCTGCTCTACTCTCTCTCTCTCTCTCTCTCTCTCCTCAGTATGACTATATGGAGCGTTTGGATGGGAAGGAGAAGTGGAGTGTGGTGGAGTCTCCGCGGGAGAGGCGCAGTATTCAGACGGTGGTGCAGAACGAGGCTATCTTTGTGCAGTATCTGGACCCCGGCACATGGCATCTTGCTTTCTATAATGACGGCAAGGAGAAAGAGCCTGTCTCCTTCAGTACGGTGGCTCTGGGTACGTGTCTATACACACTCTCATTACCATATCACTCGTACACTTTAGCATCTCAGTGGAGGATTTTGGCTAAAAGAGCAGGCTACATTCCAAGGAGTAAAACCGGAATACAGATAAGAGGGTTAGGTAGGTACTTTAGAGAGTGTCATAGCCTGAAAGAGTAGCGTGTGATCGACTGGAGCTAGAGCAGGCTTGTGAGTTGTATACTCCTTTGAGAAGTCACATGGAGAGGAGGCATTTTACTGCAAACAAAGTTAAAAAAGAAAATGCTGAGTCTCTCACTTTGCTTCGTCAGCCAGAGAAGGCCTCAGCTCTCACATTCCCACTGAAGGCTTCGATGCCAATAGACTGAATGCAGAGTGATGCAAAAAAGGAACATTTACCATGTGCTTTCTGCTATAATGTTTTTATTTTGAAATGGTGAGTAAACAGGGAACTTTTAAAGGACTGATAATAAAAGAGGAGATATTAATAAAAAGAGTTATCAATGATTAATAATTAGGAGTTTCTCAGTGAACAGCAAGTGTTTAGAGACAGAGAAATTATATCTTACTGAATTTACTTTCTTACTTTTGAAATTTCTTTCTTACTGCCCTTAAATCTGGGATTTAAATATGTGTATTTAACTCGAGTTGTTAAATAATACTAGTCTAATCTTGAAAAGTAGATGTAAGTAGATGCAAGAATGAGACTGTAATCTATATTCTGCTAAATACACTTTGTATTTATCAAGGGAATTTGTATTGTGACAGCTCAGTGTTAGCGTTCAGATAGTTTGCGGCATCTGAGTTATCTAGCTAATATTTTAGATAATATTTTCCCATGTTTCTTGGTTCTGTACCATGTGGAACTAAGATTTGTGATTTGAAGTCTTTTTCTTTTGTGAATCTTTCTTGTCCTTTTGCATTCATACTTTAAGTAAATTTATACTTTTCAACTTTATCTTGAGTGCAGAATTTGAAGCTGTTACCAGAGTATTTATGTAGATAAGTATTTGTGTCAATAGTGTAATGGTGATAATTCTAATGTTTATGAAGGACGATATTCGACTTTAAATATACAGTTTGTATTTTTTTTTTTTTCATATTACAATTGTGCTGATGTTTAATGCCTTTAAGACAATGCTTTAACTGAGCTGTGTTGCCACTCATAAAATTTACAGAGGTTTACAGGGAGCCTGTGTAATTGCAATTGAATTCCAATTGCATATTGTACCTACTCTCAATGCCAAATGATGATGAGAATTGTGCTGAAGATGAGTGAATGGTAGCTCTGTGGTGGTCTCTTTCAACTCAAGGGGTAAAGATAAAAAAAAATAGTGCATAGCAACAGAGAGGTCTATGGTCAGTAATGTATAATAAACTGGCACCTCAGTGTATAATCTTCAGTGCAGACATGTCTGAATATTGCTATTGATAATGGCATCACTGGCATATGCCATAATGTAAATATTGATTGTCAGTACAAGAGCAGTATACTCCTTACACAAAAACCTCTTCCAAGGCAACATTGTGGTAGATAGCTTGAATAATAGTATGGGTATTATTATCCTGATGGTTATTAATCCAAGACCACCACCTCCTGTCTGTTCTGCTTTAAAAGATTTATGCTGAGACTTTATGGCTTATTAGAGTAATAAAATTCCTCTTGTTTCAAGTACAGCCAAGGAAATTTAAACATCAGGGCCTTGCCCACTTCTTTGCCATTATTAATCACTGTGTGTCATTAACACACTTCTGTTCCAACATCACCCAGATTCTGTGCAAGAGTGTCCGCAGAACTGCCATGGCAACGGAGAGTGCACATCAGGAGTGTGTCACTGCTTCCCTGGTTTCCATGGCATGGACTGCTCCAAAGGTACTACACAAAGAGCATCTGCTTGTTTTATTACTTGCTTGTTGACGTTTGAACTGTCGACTATGCCGAATTGACATTGTAAATAATCGTAATTAACATATACTGGATATAATTATGAAATTATGTAAAAACTTTTAAACTTTAGCTTGGACTAGTCATCAACATGACCAGCACAAGCAACGATCAAGCAGTCTTGCCTCCTTGTCATTAAGATCTCTCCTAGCAGGAGAGATCTTAATGACAAATCTAACAGAACTTGTCACATAGCAACTGTCCTGCACTCAATACAGCTATCCAGCTCGCCTAAGAAAATAATCCCAGGGTCTGCAAATGAAAGATTACAGACAATTGAAAAAAAAAATTCCATATAAAAATAATTTTTAAAAAAAATTGGTAAAAATACTGGTAAAAATATTGTCTCTCACTCACATATGTAAAAACACATAAAATAAAAGGCTGATGGTTGTTAAAACACCAGAGACAAAATAATTAGTTTGGTAATCACATCAAGGAGCGGCTGCCAACATGCACCACGTTCCCTCAACCATCATTAATTTTAATCTGAATTTCTCAAATTAACACCACTTTCTCATATATTTACAAGTAATAAAAGCTAGGCATTCCATCTTTAATGTGTATAATTTCCTGACTAATTATTACCACTGCTTTATTTTGTCTGCTTCTTGATAGAAATTATAGTATTTTTTAAAATGCTATATGAGCAAAGACTTCTTCTTTCTAGGACATCATAATCTATTCTGATAAAATTCTAGTCTATTCTAAGTGTCTTCAGGAAATTAACACATTTTGGTATGCAAATGATCATGACAAAACCATGAATATGCAAATTAGTCTATGGCATCATCTGGAAGCTTCTAGCAACCTTTTAAGGATTAGCTAGTTTCCCCCCGAAATGAGATGGCAACACTGCCAGCATGACCATGCTAGTCACGCAGCGTTTTGCTAGTCAACCAGTATGACGCTGGTGCTATAAAAAAGCTATATAAAATCATTCTGTTTGAAGACGTAGTTTGGTTAACAATGTACCATATGAAATGTACACAATTTCTTTGTGATGTGTAATATGTTTGGTGTCTGAAGTTTGCAGTGGAGCTTCAGGGCTAATGTTGCTAACAAGTAAAGTTAGCTTGCAGTTGATCATCGTGCTCAGTGCATGGCGAAATGATCAAACTCCCTGGCCTCAGCCTGCATCAAGTTGTCCCTTACTTTTACTTTTATGGCATTTAGCAGATTACAGACATACAAAAGTACTTTGTAGTCTCAATCAGAAACATATCAGAAACATGCTAGCACAAATGCTAAAACTCTGTTGGTACAATGAGTTGGTACAGCAACAAAAAGCGTACATGCTGAGGGTTTTTAGTGCTCAGTTAAATGCTTAGTGAAGAAGTAAGTCTGTAGATTTAGTTTGAAAACAGCCAGTGACTCAGCGAAACTTGCTTATGTGGATTCTGACACTGTGTGATTTAATGTTGTTTATGTAATGAACAAAAGCATAGCTGACAACATAAAAAGTAGCAGCCATCTTGATGACAAAATCATTTTCACTCCAAAGAAACAGGGAGTGTTATGAGGCACACTTGTTATAGATAGATAGATAGATAGATAGATAGATAGATAGATAGATAGATAGATAGATAGATAGATAGAACGGCCAAGTTTGTGGTGATTAAGATATATGTGCCGGGTGCTAAACTGCTAGCTATAATCCTACTCGTAAGCCTCATAGCTCTGTTAAAAAGCTAATCAAAGCTAATCTTAAAAAGTCTTTACTGATGAACTATATTTGCGTTAGGTGGAAAATTCTGTACATTTCATTTTTGTAGAAAAACCTTTAGCTCAAAAAAAAAAAGTCTCAATAATATTTCAGTAGGCAGAGGTTGATACTAAATACTGCATTATTAGAGAGAAAAAAGGCACAGAGAGAAAGAGAGAGAGAGAGAGAGAGAGAGAGTAACTGCAGCCTTGTGTCCTTTATCTATGAGAATCCACTACTGCAGATATTTCTCTGTCTCCTTGGTTTAATAATATATGAGTGTGTATGAGTTGTGTTTCCTTCGTGCCGTATCTGTAGGAGTTGCTGAGTGTTTGTTTGTGTGGGGTGTGTTTATCGTAGCAGACACACAGTCTCTTACTGATTCTCCCCCAGTGCTTTTTTATCATTTTCTTATCCGCAGTCACAAACATTGATATTACGATATGAATAATGAATAACTACCCGCCACCAGATGTTTGTTTAACCAAGGACTGTTCATGAATGAGCAGTAACTCTTTAAATCTTTGATTCCATGTTTCTCACCACTCTGGATTAATTAAGCTGTTTCTTCTCTTTCACTTCCTCTCTGCCCATTTTTTTGGCTCGCTCTCTGCTGTGTGTGTTGCAGCGGCGTGTCCCGTGCTGTGCAGCGGTAATGGCCAGTACAGTAAGGGAGTGTGTGTGTGCTACAGCGGCTGGAAGGGGCTGGAGTGTGACGTCCCGGCGGCGCAGTGTATCGACCCCGAGTGCGGCGGCCGCGGCATCTGCAGCCACGGCACGTGCACCTGCGCAGCCGGATACCGTGGGGAGAACTGCGAGGAAGGTGAGAGTCTGCACATGGTTTATTCCCTGTAATAAACATCTGTGCTGTCCTGACAGTCATTTTCCTCTACTTCCTCTTCACTTGACTTCTCGTTTCTTCTTCTTTCTCTTCCTGTTTTGTCTCCTTTGTTTATCCTCTTCTTCCTCTTGTCATTCTCTTCTTTTCCTCTTCTCTTCCTATTGCTCTTTCTCTTAATTTCTTCTCAACTTCTTTTCCTCATCCCTTACCTCGGTCTCCTCTTTTCCATTCACTTCCTATTTCTTCTCTCTTCTTTCCCGTCTCTTCATTCTCTTCTACATTTCCTCTTCAACTTCCTCCTCTCATCCTCTTTCTCTTTCTCTTCTCTCATCTTTTGTGTGCTCTTTCTCTTGTTATTCTTCCTTTTCTCTTCCTATTCCTCCTATTTTCTCCTCTCTTTTGCTCATCCCCTTCCTCTTTCCATTCATGTCGTCCTTCTTCTGTCTTCTCCCCCTTATTTTCATTCTCGTCTCCATTGTCTCTTCTACTTCCTCTTTCTCCTCTCTTTCTATTGACTTCCTCTTTCTTCTCTCTTCTTTTGCTCTTCTCCATTTCCTCTTCTGCTTTTCTGCCTTTTCTCCTCTCCTCTCTTCATCCTCTTCTTTTTCTCTTCCTGTTCCTCTTCCACCTACTTTCTCCTCTCTTCCTTTTCCTCATCCCCTTCCTCTTTGTCCTTTCTTTCCATTCATTCCCTTTTTCTTCTCTCTTCATTTGCTCTTCTCCATTTCCTCTTCTACGTCCTCCACTGTTCCTCATCCTCTTTCTCCACTCTTTTCTTTCTTGATCTCATCCTGTTACTCTTCTCCACTGTTCTCCCTTGGGGTCGGTTGTAACGACAGGCTTATGACAAGATGCCAGTAATGTTCTGAGTGTAAATTTAAAAGCGTTGCACCAACAGTTTGTGAACTCATTTTTCCCTGGGCGTAAAATCTACACCTAGCTGAAAGAGCAGGTGTAAAATCAAAACTAGACCTTTTCGTGCTAATAGCTTCATATTAAGCTGCTTAGCACATTTCTTTTTATCACATATTGTTTTTTATGGACAGCTAAGAACAGTAATTGATCAAATTATATAAAATAAAATCTTACTTAAATCCTGATAGCATTCTACTCGTTATTTTTCACCTTTGTCTCATTTTCTGTAGCTAGCTAGCTTTGTTTCTATAACACAATGGTTTGTGCAGATATTTAAATGCGCTTTGAGACACAGGATTGCAGGTATGTGGCGTTATCTCCTTTCATGTAGCTGCAGAACGCAGGTACATGTCAGACATCAGCTGTAATTTTTGCGTTGTGTTTCACAGACGACAGAGGCGATCATTAATCAGCCTTGGTTAACTCCAGTTTAACAACCTCAGCTTGGTGTGTGTTTTATGTTTCCGAGGAACTCTGGAGCCACACACTCCCAGTAATCTGCATTCACGGTTATCGCATTCTAACCACAAAAACAAAAGAAACTCTTTTTCTGGCGAGATTCAGTATGAATTTCCGTATCTGTGTTGTATTAATAGCTCCACCAGCAGGGTACATATATCATAAGAAGTACGAAGGGGATTAAATTGGCCTTATTGATCAGGCTTTTAAAAAAATTGGCCTGAAACACTCTCGCTTACTGCACTGCTCATATAAGATCTCACTCTCTTCTGGCACTGGAAAGATTCCAGAAGTCAGTTTGAAAGAGCTAAATGAAAACGAGTTCCACACAAAAAAAAAGGAAGAAAAGTTTTAAGGAATGTGTGCACGTGCAGAGCAAAGATGGAAATTTATCGTCAGTGCTTTTCCAGTCATCTGGAATGACTTTTTTTTTTTACATGACTGTGATTACGCCTCACTCTTATTTCCCCCTCTTTTCCCGCTCTTAGTGGATTGTCTGGATCCGACGTGTTCCGGTCATGGGACCTGCATATCAGGTCAGTGTCTGTGTAAGCCGGGCTGGACGGGGCCGCTGTGTGACGTCCCCAGATCTCAGTGTCCAGAGCAGTGCCACGGCCACGGAGTGTACAGCGCCGACACGGGCCTCTGCACCTGCGAGCCCAACTGGATGGGTCCTGACTGCTCCACGGGTCAGTGCTCACTTCTGCTTCATTTATCTTTCACTTTCTTAGTCATCATTAATCCTTTAATCCTCTTCTGTTCCCATCCCTTCCTTATTGCCCTCCTTCTTAATGTCTTCTTTTCCTCTTCTGTCCCCGGTCTAACCCTCTTTGTCTTGCTGTTTCCTTCCTCTTCTTTCTAACTCTCTTATTTTTCTTTCTTATTTTCTTAATCTTTCTTCCTTTTCTTCTTATTTCCCCTTTTTCTTCCTAACCCTCTTCTTCTTTCTCCTATTTGCTCTATTTCTTCCTCTCTTCCTCTGGCCTTTGCTCTCATCATTTTTACCTTCTCCTGTTTTTATTCCTCTTCTTTCTCTTGTTTCTTTTTTCTTGCCATTTCCTTCTTCTTCTTTTCCCCTTTTCCTCTTTCTCATCTCTTTTCCATCTCCATTTTCTCTTTTTTTTTTACTCTTTTTTACTCTACTTACTCTCTTCTCTTACTTGTACTCCACCTCTTCTTTTGCTCTGCTTTTCCTCTTCTCTTGCTTCTTCCTCCTCCTCATCCCCAATTCCTTCTCCTCTTTTCCTGTTTCACCTTCTCTTCTTCTCTTTTCTTCTCTTCCCATTCCCTTCCCTCCTTATCTTTTCCTCTTCTTCTTTCTCCTATTTTCTGTCATGTCCTCTTCCTGTCTTTTGCTCTCATCTTTTTTATTTTCTCCCATTTTCTCCCTCTTTGTCATTTTTTCTCTTCCCTTCTTTTCTACATCCTCTGTCGTCGTCTTATTTTTTTCTTTCATATTTTCTTCCTCTTTCTACTTTCTCTTATTTCTCTTCACTTGCTGTTTCCTTCCTCTTTCTTATCTCTCTTTTCCATCTCCTTTCATATTCTCTTCTCCTCTCCTCTCCTCTCTTCTTTTTTCTTCCCTTCCTTTCCTTTTCTGCTTTTTTTTGTGTTTCGGTGTTATGGCCATTTTTTTTCTAATTCTCTTCTTCCTCTCTTCTCTTACTTGTACACCCCCTCTTCTCTTACACTGTTTTTCCTCTTCCCCTTCTTCTTCCTCTTCCTTCTTCCACTTTCTACTCTTTTCTTCCTCCTTTTCTTCTCTCCTTTTTTATCTTTTCTATTTGTCTTTTCTTTCTATTAATCTATTTCCTCTCTTCTCTTCACTTTTCTTCACTCTTCTTTTTGTCATTGTCTTTCTCTTCCTCCTTACTTCCTCTTCTGTTCTGTTCTGTTCTCTTCTCTTACCTTGCTCCATCTATTATCCATCCATCCTCATTTCTTCTGAAATATACTTTTTTCCCTTTGTCTCTCTCTCTCTCTCTCTCTCTCTCTCTCTCTCCGTGTGCAGAGGTATGTTCTGCAGACTGTGGGAGCCACGGTGTGTGTGTGGGTGGTGTGTGTCACTGTGAGGAGGGCTGGGCAGGTGCTGGATGTGATCAGAGGCTCTGTAACCCGCTGTGTGTGAAACATGGCACCTGTAGAGATGGCAAGTGCCAGTGCGAGCAGGGCTGGAACGGCGAGCACTGCACCATCGGTAAATACACACTCACACACACATGCACACAAACACACACAAAACACACAGGCGCCACATGTATACACAGTGAGAGCAGCACAGAGTCACTAACGGCAGTCATATAATGTAGGCAGCTGTTACGTTATGTATCAACCTACAGTTTATACTTATCACTCAGAGGATTTAATGTTACAGTCATTTACATCTGTAATGTTGTCAGCTGCCACAGGTTGATATAAATGTACAAAGAGCTTTTACATAAAATACGAATGTATGAAGATTACAAGCAGACTACAAGTAGTTTGTCTTTTTTAAAGGGAATGGCCAAGCGACTGAATTCTTTTTGTTGTTGGTCAAATTAGTTGTTTATTAGTGCACTTTTGTGATACAGCCATTAAAGCTTTGCTACAATTTTGTTTAGTTTTTTTTTTTTTTTGCTGTGGCTGTTAATTAAGGTTTAAGGTATGTTATGTTTAACAGAGATCAGAACTACTGAGAGTAACTCATTATCAGGGCCAAAATCTATAAGCACCCAGAGGCCACGCCTCCTTCACTGGAACTCACAGGGAATGACAGACACTGAGGCCACGCCTCCTTAATTGCATCTGACAGTCACAGAGGCCACACCTAGTTTACTAGGACTGACAGACACATAGGCGACCCCCCTCCGTCGCTGGGACTGATAGAGAGAGGCCACACCTCATTCACAGGGACTGACAGTGGCAGTGGCCACGCCTCTTTTACTGGGACTGACAGACACAGAGACCACACCTCATTCACTGGAACTGACAGATACCGAGGCCACGCCTCCTTCACCTTATCACTAATTTGAATTAGACAGAGGTCATTATACCTTTGTTTAAATCATATCTGAAGATTTGATGCCATCTGGGGTGAGAAATCATTTCAGTTTTCAGTCTTTTGCTAATTACTTATTAAAATTTTGTTCAATAATGATGGAATAATTAAAAATTTATAAAGGTCTACCGTTACACTACACCATATGTCACAGAATTAGGGCAGATTTGTGTAGATAGCTCCTCTTGTGTACTGCATAAGTGTGTGTGTTTTTGTGTGTGTGTGTGCGTGTACAAGGAGAATGAACACACCTTGTGCTAGTCTAGTTGAGATTCTGCAGTATGACTATGGTGTAAATTAGCTGGAATACTAATAACAGCGCAGCATAGGTAGAATACTAATTGGCCACTCTGTGGTTCAACACTGTGTGTGTTTGTTTGTGTGTGTGCTATTCTCATGTTGCTTAAAGACAGTAAATGCACAAGCAGCTCTGGTGGAACACAACCCTGCTGAGCAATCTTCAGTCTTTAACAAGCTTTCTCTACAAGTGCATTACTCTATTACATGCACAATAAGGGGCTATTACAGAAGTACATGCAGGAAAGGGCAGAAAACTACAGTATTTCAGGACTTACTGAATTGCCACAAATTGTGAAATATGAGGGCATTACCTATTATTATCTATATCTATATCTATAGTATTATCTATAGATCATATAGCTTCTTACTATTATACAGATACACTGTTTAGCCAAAAGTTTGTGGACACCTAACCATCACACCCATATGAGGGTCTTCCCCAAACTGTTGCCACACAATTGGAAGAATACAACTGTATAGGAGGTCTTTGTATTGCTGTAGAATTATAATTTCCTTTCACTGGAACCAAGAGGCCCAAACCTGCTCCATCATGACAGTGCCCCTGTGCACAAAACGAGCTCCATGAAGACATGGCTTGCCAAGGTTGGAGTGGAAGAACTCAAGTAGCCTGCACAGATCCCTGACCTCAACCCCTCTGAACACCTTTAGGATGAACCGAGTGTGAATGCCGAGTACGCACCATGCCTTCTCACCCAACATCAGCGTGTGACCTCACTAATGCTCTTGTGGCTGAATGAACACAAATCCCCACAGCCACGCTCCAAAATCTAGTGGAAAATCTAGTATCTGGAATATGATTTACAGCAAGCACATAACGGTGTGACTGTCAGGTGTCCAAATACTTTTGGCCATATGGTGTATACAGTAGCATTGCAGCATCTCTTGGAATACAGTCTTGAGCTAATCTGTATAGCTATTTAACCAGCTAAAAGCTATATAAAGCTATATAAAAGCTATACAGAAACAATAAATGAATAGTACTTCATTTTTGCAGCTTGCTGCAAACACCATGCCCTTAAAATGTGTTTAATGTGCTTAAAAACAAAAGGGTTGAAGAAATATTGTGCTTTTTTTTTATAATGACACCATTGCCAGTAATTATGGGATGTAACACAAAGAGTTCTGATCAGGAGGAAAAATTTCATTTTTATAGCATTTATCTTGAATCATAGTTAAGGATATAGTATAATATTGTATTATAGTGTAGTAGTTCCTGAATCTACCCTTCATAAATGACAGATCTTTCATATTACACAGAATTTTACATTCGTCAGTAGTCAGGAATTAATTTCCAGAGGGAAAATGAGGAAATATATTAAATAAAATCACTGTGTGATCTGTACAATTAAATTGAGAAATGCAACACGCACATACATTTTGGGTGGATGCCAAACAGCAGTTGGAGCTGTGATGGCACAGATTTGTTATTTTAATTATTTTAACCAATCTTGCAATATTAATAAGGTTGCCATATAATACCTTTTTGACAGTTACACAGAACATGTTAGTAATGGGGGAAAAGGCATTTTATCTCTTTAATTCTTTTTCTCCTCCTGCAGTAAACCTTCAGTACTTCACTGGTTGTCACGGTAATATCCCTGAGCTCAGAGGGTAGCTAAGATGCCTAGTAGCTTTCAAACAGAAATGGGGAGAATGCATGAATCTGATTGGTTAATCCTGTTTCTCACCAAAGCAGCTGCAGTAAATGTTATTAAAGCTTACTATTAAAGCTTATTAAATTATAAACGTTAAAGCTTACAAACTGTGTTAAGCTTTTGTTTCATTTGCAGTGCTTAAACACAGAGGAATTAATTATGATTTTATTGACCTTTGATGATCAAACAACATTATAACGCAGTTACTGTGTAAAACAATGTTGACACATCTGCGCATTTATATTGATTCATGTATATATTTATGTGTGTTATGTTAACCACCCATGAATATGTCAGAAAATATGTCATGAACCATGAATTCTGAACCATGTTGCCAAGTTTTAAGCAAGTTTATGTTCTGTACAATTTGTGCGTTTGCCTCGTAGTATCTGGGGTGCCAGATGTAGTCTGTTACAATTCATAATCAAATTTAAAAACTGATCAATATCTCTCTCCTTGTCTCCCACAGATGGGTGTCCAGGCCTGTGCAACGGTAACGGCCAGTGCATTATGGGTCAGAACAGCTGGCACTGTGAATGCCACACTGGCTGGAGGGGGACAGGCTGCAGCGTTGCCATGGAGATCTCCTGCAACGACAATAAAGACAACGAAGGAGGTGAGAATCAATTTCAGCCCACAATTAAGACGGAACCCGGAGAAACACTCAAATCATGCAGCAAGACACGTTTCTGTGGAGGAATTCAATGAGGTTTTATTGCATACGCATTCAGCCATGAGATAGATCCCTAAAGTGAAATTGAAAACCTATTCCATGGAAATGATGTGTGTAATATATAGTAATGTGAATCAATGAAATCAATACAGGTACTCCTCATAAAATTCTCCTTCTAATGCACACTGTTGAAAATCTCCATTATGAATGTGTTAGAATGTTGCGATCAAGAAGAGCACTGGAGCACACCACTGTGTCTTCAGACAAGATGAAATCTGTGTGATTGCATGGCCACAGCTCACATTTCCTAAGAACCCATATTACACGGTCCATCTCTATTCCACCTCCAGTGCACTGCCATCCTAGTGAGGACAAATCAATGTCCCTTCCTCCTTCCCCCTTAGACTGTAACATTAGGAATAAAACACACCAGGGCATGCTATTATAGGGGGAAAAAAATCAATAATGTAGTTGTACCTCCCAAAGTGTTTTATTCCTCTTATACCATAGCAGTTTGCCAACAATTACAATTTTTCATGTATTAATTTATTGAAGAATTAATATATGAAATTTATTTTTAAAAATGACACATAATACTTTTTATCCATTTATAGTTCAGTTTAATGTTATGGAACATCCATGAAATGTTTCTGTTATCTCTATGTTACATTATAGCAGCCATAAACAGTAGTTCCCTCACTTGCTCTCGAAGTTAATAAGACAAATGCACCTTGTTACAGACAAACCCTCTGTCCTGAAGACTTTTCCTTAAAGTTCCAGCATTACCCCTTGACTGTTACAAAGTGCTGACACTGGAGACTCCTTACATCAATGTTACTTGTTAAAAAGTAAAGTATATACAGGTACATACAGCTACAAAACTAATGTTTTCTTTTTTTTTAATCTATTTAGTATTAGGTTTAAATTATATGAGCACCTGCCATACAGGCATTTGTGAACAAGTTGTTACTATAGCAATGATACCGTGTTAGAATGAGCGCATTAATATAAACTTATGGCAGCACCGTTGTCAGAGCTACAAGAGTTCTAAAAAGAAAAATAATATTCTGAAAACATTGCGCTAACCTAAGCTGGTTCTAATCGGAAGTATGTATTCACTCGTCTTCAGTAAGAGCTTTATTCTGGTCAGGCTTGCAGTGGATTTGGAGCCAATCCCAGGGAGCACATTCACCCCTAGGCGAATTGAACATAGCTGGTCCACTTACTGGCGTAATTTTTGAGGTCGGGAAGAAACCGGACAACTTTTGAGTTTTCCCATGGTAATGGATAATATTATAATGTTTTATATACGTGTACATATGTCATATTTATACCCGAGGGAAACATGACATGCTTAAAGGCAACTACAGAGTTCCAGGGAGACTGTATAGAGTTCCGAAGATTATATAATAATATAATGTTTTCTAAAATTACAATTTGTTTCCATCTATTTAAAATAATTCTTGGGGTTTCAATAATGTTGGCACATGTATATGTAGAGAGATACTATTATTTTTTTTAAAATTCTAATAAAAACGATGCTTTGTTAGAACAAATACAAATATTTTCTCCTATCGGTTTCACCTAATTTTCAATTATTGTGTACAATCATGTTTACTAATAATTCTGGAGGGCACTGTGTGTCATAGTGTAAAATTTGTAACATTGATATCATGGAAATGGGATTAAAACCAGTATTTGATATATTCTGTTTCTGTCTTAAGGGCTTAATTTTACTATTATTTGGTGTCCACACCTTAATATTTCAGTTTGTCAGTTTTGGCATGTATTACATCATCGTCATTATTATTACCACCATTATGCTGTGCTATGATTTACATTTCCATCAAATTATACTAGTAGAACTCAACTGTAATTGGCGTTCACATAAACCAAAGCTCCTTTGAGCATACCTCCAGTTTAGCCCCTGGGTTGCACTAAGAGATTAAACTGTTTGTCCTTCACTACAATTCTCCTTTCTCCTCTCTCTCACACTTTCTCTATCTCTCTTTTTCTCTCTCTCTCTCTGTCTGTCACAAGCACATGTATTTCCTTTTCTTCTCACCCTCTGTTTTCTTTTTCCTGCTACAGGGGAGTTACTTCAGAGAAACCACGCAGATCAGAGGCAGTTGAGTCAGAAAGTACAAAGGCCAGTAAAGTTGTTGGCAGTGAGTGTTTGTAGCATGTTACAGACAGATGGGACTGGTGTATTTGGGGAATAGTGCTTAAAAAGGAAAGGGTATGTACAGAGAGAAAGAGAGAGAGAGAGAGAGAGAGAGAAAGAGAGAGAGAGAGAGAGAGAGAGAGAGAAAGGATATAAAAGAAGAAAAGCCCCTCTGGATTGTGCATGATGTTCTCCATGACTTTGATGTAAATTTGATAGAAATGATTAAAAAAGGCAGGCAGGGAAAGAGTGTGTGAAAGAGAGGCTGAGCCTGAGACAGACAGAAAGAGAAAATCTGAACTAGAACATCATTAAGCATAGGCGTCTTCTCATTACTGTCTGCTGATCTAATTACAGCCATATAAGCAAGCATTCTCATTTGTGTTATGTTTTATTTAGCAGACTTTTTATCATGTTATTTGGTTGTCTTAGTTCCCATCTAAGCAGTGCAGTCTCTAAAATCAAGAGATGTTTAACACAGTGTCAGCTTTAAGAATAAGATAGCAGTCGGAGTTTAAAGCCACTCCCCAGCCTCTTGGATAGGAACACTTGTAACACTTGCTCATTCATTCATCCAGTATCCAATCAGCCAATCATGTGGCAGCAGCACAATGCATAAAATCATGCAGATACAGATCAAGAGCTTCAGGGGAAAAAATGTGGTCTCAGTGACTTTGACAATGGCATGGCTGTTGGTGACAGATGGGCTGGATTGAGTATTTTAGAAACTGCTGATCTCCTGGGATTTTCATGCACAACACTCACTAGACTTTACACAGTATGGTGCGGAAAACAAAAAACATCCAGTGACTTGTTGATGGTAGAGAAGTCAGAAGGCATTGGCCAGACTGATTCCAGCTGACAAACAGGCTACGGCAACTTAAATAACCACTCTTTGTAACCATGTTGAGCAGAAAAGCATCTCAGAACTCGCAACACATCATACCATGAGCTGACAGAAGACCAATATTGGGTTCCACTCATGTCAGCCAAGAACAGGAATCTGAGGCTACAGTGGGCACAGGTTCAGCCAAACTAGACAGTTAAAAATTGGAAAAAGACATCATCTGGTCTTTTTCCAATGCCTGCATACATTTTGTGCATGTAGATGGTTAAAGGCAGAACATCCCTGGCTGGCGAGTTTCCATGTCAACTATTCCAGGGCTCATGTTTGTCGCTTTAGAGCAGCATGAAGATGTAATGCCAGTGCTGACAAGACTATTAGCTTCTACTTAAGACTTTCCACCATTGTCATGATTGTTGTCTCATATAAAAACTTATTTTCAGTTGAAGGTTAGATTTCTTCCATATGTTCAGTGGTGTGAGATTACACAAAGACATAACCAAAAAGACGTTCTTCATAACCATTGTTTGCCTCATCTTTGCCAAGGGTGCCAATAATTCTGGAGCTGACTGCATAATATTTTTTGCAATATACCATTAAGATAAGTTGTTTTTCCTCCTTTAAGATGGCCTGGTTGACTGCATGGATCCAGACTGCTGCACTCAGAGCCCTTGCCTGAGCAATCCGCTGTGTCGTGGATCACGTGATCCACTCCAGATCATTCAGCAAAGCCAATCAGCCGGCAAGCAAGTCAGCTCTTTCTACAACAGAATCAAGGTCCTGGTGGGAAGAGAGAGTACTCATATCATACTAGGAAGTAATCCCTTCAATGCCAGGTAACTTATCATTCTTATTACCTGACAAACACACTATAGATTAAGGGGAGAAGTGAATGTGGTATTGGTCTTGGACAGGTTATGCGTTACAGGTCAAGTGCATTTTGCTAGGAAAGTAATTTTCAATCAGCTAGAGTGTCTGGACCTGATGTATTAAAGTGTCTTAAAGCACAGCTACCTTGAAATTAAAAAAAAAAACAGGATACTGTCTTTCATCAACCGCCCACAAATAGTCAGACACTAATGACAAGAATTTAACAAGACCATGAAAAAAATCAAGGTCAGCCGGTGAACCTAAAACATCACATAGCAAACCAGATGACAGCTTCTCAGAGGCTAATTAAAAGGTCTGGAATTGATTAGCCACTAAAGTAAAGGTGTAAATGCTATGTTGGAATTTAAAAAAAAAAAAAACAAAAAAACACTTGCTGGATATTCGCCAACACACTGCCGTGTCATGTTATCTCCCTTTTTTCCTCCTTCAGCAGCAAATCCATGACCAAATCCTGCCATCATCTTCATGCCACTGCATTTCACTCCATCACTGCAACAGATTTCAATCATATTAATATTACAGAGCTTGTTACACATTCTTGCAAATATATTTTCATAATAATCTAGCTTTCATGTATGTTGCAGAAACTTTATGGCTGCTTTTTCACACACATTTCCATTGCTATGTGTGGCACAGACATGTTTTAGCGATGTGAAATGGAATTTGACAGGTCCACACACCACACACACAGAATAGTAGGAGAAGAGTTGGCATGCTTTTATTGCTTCAGCAAAGCACATGAAAGCACATTGAAGCAACAGAGCCAGTGCTTTGGCACAGGTTAAGTTAAATAATATCATTTCATATTTCTTAGCATTTGCTTTCCATATCTTCTAGTGTGATGGGGAAAAAGACACACAAACACACACACACACACACACACACACACACACACACACACATATATATATATATATATATATATGTGTGTGTGTGTGTGTGTGTGTGTGTGTATTTGTTAAAATCTTGTGTATATATTTACATATACACACACACACGTGTGTGTGTGTGTATTTGTTAAAAATGTACATGTACAATGTAATTTTTTTTTAAACTTTTTCTTTAATCCCCTTATAGCTAATTTTCTCGACATACAGTGGATTTGATCATAAATTCACCTATGTACAAATAAAGCAATTGGCTGCTGAGTATTACAGTCTAAAATCTTCTTCCCATTCACTCAAATTACAGAAGGATTCACTCAAAATTCTGAAGGCCCCAAGGGATTCACACTACCCTTAGAAAAAGTGGAGAGTAAAATTTGACTGGCAAATTCTCTTCTCTAATTTTTCTATTTCTACTTGTAATTTCTTTTTGTTGTCTGCTGAAGTCTACAGGAGCTTAATAGGGTGTGAAAAGCCCTCAGGAAAATCATGAGGTCTTATCAGTGGCATAATAAGAATGAGAGACAAACTATTACACACACTCTTAAAGACAGATAGGCTACTGCATTCGTGATTTTGGATTTTTTTAAGCAATTCAAGTCCATAATTCTCTATGTGTTGTAACAATTTCGTTCAAACCAATAAACAACAAACTTACTTTTCTTTCATCTGTCCTTTTGTGTAATTTGATGTTTCTTAGTCTATCTACTTCGATTTGTCCTCCAAATGCATTTTTGGAAAAAAAAAAAAGGATGATAGTGTAAATAGTCCATTTTGTCTTCACCTCCGACTATATTTTATATGCATGTTACAGATATTGCAGCAACGAGTTGAAAAATGTTAATGGAGATCATATCTGTGTAATCACCTGACACTGTCACTGAACTGTCACTGAGAGCCTGCATGAATCTACAGACTGGGCTAGAATGAAATCAGCTCCAGCCTTGCTTCTTCATATCATTCTGTGTGTTTTTATCCTGACCACTCGTGGTGCTGTTGCTCTTGATTCCATAAAAGTCCAAAAAAGGTCCACCTTAAGACATTTGGTAACAGCAAATGTGATAAAAACTTATATTGATGCCTTTTTATCTTTGAAAGACATGGGAGCTTAGCCATGCTAGGCCATTTATACCCGAGGCTTTTATCCAATGCATCTTACAGTTATGTGACAGCAGTGGCTTTCTAGTTCCAGGACTTGAACTCTCAGAACTTAAACTACTGGCCCACGACTGAATATGAGAGCTCACGAGTGGTATATGTAGCTAATACATATTACTCTTTCTCTTCTGTCCATCTGTTTGTTTTTGTCTCTGTACTTGTATTGGTGATGGTGTGTGTAGCCTGGCGTCTCTGATTCGTGGCCAGGTCCTGACATCTGATGGGACTCCTCTGGTGGGTGTCAACGTGAGTTTTGTGAACTACCCACATTACGGTTACACCATGACTCGTCAGGATGGCATGTGAGTGTCCACACTTATCAGTCTCATCATTCAGCCTGTTTCGATATATAACCACTGCCTTTCATTTGAGTGGATACGGTTAACGTCACGCAGAATATTTTTGTTCATGTGTGAATGAGGAAATGTAGATTTAGATTTCTCTCTGTGCATTCAGGTTTGACCTGGTGGCTAACGGCGGCGCATCTCTGACCCTGCGCTTTGAGCGAGCTCCGTTTCTGAAGCAGGAGCGCACCGTGTGGCTGCCGTGGAACCGCTTCTACGCCATGGACACTCTGGTCATGAAGACGCAGGACATCGTCATCCCAGGCTGTGACCTGAGCGGCTTTGTCAGACCTGATCCTGTGCTTGTGCCCTCCCCTTTATCTTCCTTCTTTAGCTCCAACCCCACAGACAAGCACATTATACCCGAAAGCCAGGTACATACGCATACTTGCTTCACAAAAAATGTTAATACTAGCAGTAAAGGAACGCTATTAAGGAACAGCATGATCATGGTGTGCAATGCAAGCTGACTACTACAAGATATTATTATTTATTATGTGGATTTGGAGTTTGAGTTCTTCAACTTACAACACAGATACAGTATACTGTAGCTAAACATCTATAACTTTACACATCTTTAGATGTTTTATGGATACAGATGTAGATATAACTGCAAAATATGTAAATTGAAATACATATACTACAACAAAAATTATTACATAAATTCCATTTTTGATTTTTCAGAAAAAATCATTGTATGTAGATAAACCATAACATCTTAGAAAATGGTTATTTCTTATACATTAAATATGTTTTGCCTGTTCCACAGAAAAGCTCTACTTTTCTCAGTCAGTCCATAACGAAACCAGATGAGAAATCTAACCAAATCTAAACTGAATTTCAAATGAAAACTGAAAATAAAATAATGAGTGGCTCCTGGGGCTTTAAAATAGTTTGCCTGAAGGGGAATAATATGCAGTAGCTCGGTAAAACTAAGAAAACAATGACTCATAGCAGTGTAAAAGAGCATCAGTTCCCTGGAGTGTCTCTCTAATCACCTGTAACCTTCTCTGCCTTTGTGTAATATTGTCATCATTGAAATTATTTTTGCTGCTTTGAAGAGCTGCACAATATGCAGGTGATACATGCTTTATTTCTTTACCACATTTAAGGGCTAAATTAATGTAGGGTATGCTTTGTATTTGGAAAAAAAAAAAACAAGAAACCATCATTCACCATTTATTAATGCTTCTTTATTTAACTAATCTCTCCCTCTTTCCTCAGGTTCTTCATGAACAGTTGGAGATCCCAGGCACCAGTCTGAACCTGTGCTATCTGAGCTCGAGGACCTCAGGATATCATGCCCTGCTTAAGGTGACCATGACCACGGCCCAGGTGCCTGTGAGCCTGGCCAAAGTGCATCTGATGGTGGCCATGGAGGGTCAACTGTTTCAGAAGTGGTTCCACGCCTCACCCAACTTGGCCTACACGTACATCTGGGACAAGACGGATGCCTACAGGCAGAGGGTGTACGGCCTGGCTGAGGCTGTAGGTGAGAACTCTTAGGGTACAGTCACACCCTTCCAAATCTGAGAGCATTTGCACTGAGCACTTGGTACGCAAACTGGAATCTGTATGTAAGTTAATAAACCTGTGGAACAGCCCAAACAGTGAACACTTCCTTGTATACGTGTGAATTGATGTAGACTGTCAGCCAGTTTGCACTACAGTTACCGGTTCTGTAAAATAGTGACTCAGTGCTATTCCCTCAACCACACATCATTTAATATGGAGACTCCCTTTCACTCAGCTAATAAGGCCTACTGGACCTATGTTGTTCTCTTCAAATTAGTTGAAGCAATAAGTTGTCTAGTCCCTGGTCAGCAATTAAATGAAATTAAGCTCATAAAGTGTGTGTGTCTATGTGTGAACTTATTTCTTTCTCTGTATGTCTCCTCTGCTCTTGCTCTCTCTCTCTCTCATTCACTCTAGTCTCTGTTGGATATGAGTATGAGACATGTCCCACTCAGATCCTATGGGAGAAGAGAACAGCAGTGCTGCAGGGCTATGAGCTCACACCCTCGAACCTGGGGGGCTGGTCACTGGACAAACACCACACACTCAATATTCGCCATGGTGAGCCAATACACACACGTGCATTTGTGCCTATAAGATACCCGACCCCTGAACAAAGATCCCCGAACAAAAGATTCATCACATCCAGCAGTAGAAGTGTTTTACTGTACAATGTCACTAGGTTGTGTAGCTGGACAAATGGAGCTTAGTTAGGTTTTGTGCTTCAGGTTTAAGCAGAGCACAACATTTACAATCCCGTGTTCCAGGATGGTAACTGTAGATCTGAAGGGAAAGGCCAAATCTGTGTGTGACTTGTTCAGTGAGCATGATGGAGCTCTGGGACAGGTTTGTCTGGCTTCCAAAATCACCCAGGAACGGCAGGTGAAACACAACAATAGGCAGCACAAAACTTGATCTAAATTGCAATTCTAAATTTAAATTTCTTTCTATTGCAATTGTGGGATAAATTTGACAGGATCGCAAGACACTGGTTGAATTTTTTTTATTTGAAAGCATTGCTGCTGTTATTAAGGTGAGTGGAGGTGTAACAGAGTATTAGGGAAGAAAGGACACGTGCCAATAATTTTTTTTTTTGCTGTTTTTTTCTCCCTCATTTTCTCCCTGATTTGGTCACCTGCCAATTCCCACCCACCAGCCAGCTCTCCCTATCATACGACAGCTACCAACCTGGGAGGGTGAAGGCTTACAAGTGCTTCCTCCTAGACATTTGAAGCCAGCCATGTTTTTGAACTGCTGCTCATGCTGCGTCACAGGGCAGCATAACGCTATCTGCCGTCTTCCTCATACATGAGCTCACAATTGCCCATGACTGACAAGGGTTGCTGTGATTGACAGGAGAGAGAGAGAGAGAATATGTCATCCCTCCCATACAGAGAGCACAGCCTGTTTTGCTCCCTTGGCTCCTGGCCATGGATGGATGTAGCATCATCGGGATTCAACTTCACAATCTCCTGACAATAGGGCGAACATATCATGCTCTCTTACATAAACCTTTGTACAAGTCTGCTTGGCATTTAATCTTGTAGAAATGACACATCACTAAGTAACCAACTGTACATACTGATGACTCTATTGATGCACCCACTTAAGGTATTGCTAACAGTATGTTCAAAATGCATTTCTAAATAGCACTTACAATGTGTCAGGATAAAAGGACATGCATGTATCACTGTCCTGCTTATTTTCTTTCACACATTCAGTCCTCGGAGTGGTTTATCTTCGTGATGAGTAATTAAAATTGCATAACCTAAGCCTCTCATGCAGATGCAACAGTGTGTGACGTACATGATATTTACATCGAAAATCTGAGAGCACAAAGTCACAAACTGAGAACTGTTACAAATTAATGCTGAATACTAAAAGGATAAAAATTAAAGCTAAATGTTTCTGAACATAGTAATGATCTGAGACACAATCTCTTCGTGTATCACCTGCTAAATATAAAATGGTGGTTGTAAAATGCAAGTATGCAGATCTGCAGATTAGTGAGCACAAGGTTTTATTATACACCTGGTGTCTAAAGATGTACCGCAAACCCTTTATACCACAGCACTGTTGAATTTGCAATTCTGGGCAGAAGGTGTTGATTAATTTACTGTAACAGCAGCTCTGACAGTAGTTACAGCTGTGAGGTTTATATTAATGTGCTCAGTCTAATTGTAACAATTACACAGGGACTTGCGTTGCAGACGCTCCAAACATAATTAAAAAAGGTGTGTAATTATTGATATGGTGAAGTGTTCTGTGAGGAGATGGTTATTTAGAATTTATGGAAGGAGTCTCCAGTGTCAGAGGTAAAGCTGTAACTTTAAGTTTTCATGTAAGAATAAGAACATGGGAAAGTCTTTAGGACGGAGGGCTTTGTGCTTTGGGGTTTTACGGTAACTTGACAAGCTGCGTTTTGTTTTATCTTATTGACGAGTAAGTGGTTGGTGAGAGGTTTATAGTTGCTATAACGTAAGTATTAACAGGAATGTTCCATGCCATTAAATGTAACTATAAATGAATAAAACATATAACATATCTTTCTTTAAATAGTTGAAAAAAAATAAATAAATAATAATAATAATAAATTCCAATCCTTGGCAAAATGAAACACTCTGGGGTGGGAACCACACTGTCACACCACACCACACTGTTTTATTCCTTACTTAATCACCAAATATATAAAATATATTTTCTGATCATTATTTGTGCATAGTTTTTTTTTTTTTTATGTGAAAAGGATGTCGACAAAGAAGACTGGTGAATTTGTATATTTTAACATCATTATAAATAGGAGCTGATGAAATGCATCTTTCAGTAATGCCGCTGCTAATGTCAGAATTTCCACTTGGCATTTGTGTGTAAAAAAAGAATCCTGTATTATTGCAAATGCTAATGAATGCATGCTGTTCTCTTTATTTGTGTCTCTCAGGTATCCTTCATAAGGGCTCTGGGGAGAACGTGTTCATATCTGAGCAGCAGCCTCCAGTCATCAGCAGCATCATGGGAAATGGGCGGCGGCGCAGCATCTCCTGCCCCAGCTGCAGCGGCCTGGCTGAGGGCAACAAGCTGCTGGCACCCGTGGCCCTGGCGTGTGATGGAGAGGGCAACCTGTATGTGGGCGACCTCAACTTTGTCAGGAGGGTGTACCCTTCCCTCAACACCACGGCCATTCTGGAGCTGCGGTAAGATGTGTTATATTGCTTTTTTAAGAAAAAAAATTATTAACAGTTTCTGTTGGATTTTTGAGTTTTAATGTCTCTCTTATTTTTTTCTCTTCTTTGTGTTTGTGACGTGACATTGAAGAAATAAAGATCTGAGACACAGGTAAGTGACATATGCCTCACACACTGATTAGTTTAGTTTTAAAGTCTGTAGCAGTCTGTAAGACTGTGAGACCCAGAGATTATAATAAAACACTGGCCCTTTTTCTGGGCCAGAAAAAGAGTAAACAGAAGCCTGAAACGAAGCAACTAATCAGATGCATTGCATAGCAATGTTCCAGATTACAGTATTTAGGGTATTTATGGAATTACTTGTTCATTATACTAAACTATACCAAGTCTAAACCAGTTTTAATAATCATGAATTGTACCTTTAATACTGAGAAGCTTCCAGTAGCAGGCATTTTCACATTCTTTTTTCTCTATTAATCCCCTGTATTTCATCCGCTTTCTTTCCATTTTGCGTTCCTATCAAAGTGATGTCTTTTTTATAGCTTATTTTAGAAGTCTCATTACTCTGCTCAGATGAGCTTTTAACATTTTATCATGCTCACCAAGGTGACGGTGCTCTTGGCCCAAGACTATTAAGACAAATTCCTTCCGTTTCCCGTATTTCCATAGCAACAGCCCGAGCCATAAGTACTACCTGGCAGTGGATCCAGTCTCAGGAGCTCTGTTCCTGTCAGACACCAACTCCAGACAGATCTACCGTGTGCGCTCACTGAGTGGTGTCCGCCCACTCGTGGATAACGCTCAGGTGGTGGCAGGCACAGGCGAGCAGTGTGTGCCCTTTGACGAGGCACGATGTGGCGATGGGGGCAAAGCCGTGGAGGCCACGTTGATGAGCCCCAGAGGTGAGCTCCACACTCTATCCTACTCACTGAAAATCATTGCAAATGGGGACAGAGAGAAAAAGGTATAGACATCAAAAATCTGCCTCTAATATAATTTAATTTCATAACCTCTGTTACAAAATAATCTCTAGTTTAAGAAAATGTAAAAATATTTTTAAAAAATATCATTTACTTGGGTTACTTTCGAGTGGAATTGCAGTAAAATCTTTAAATGCAGTTTTCTCCCTTTTTTACTTTTGGAGGCAGCCGGATATTAAAACGCTACAGTTTCATAAAATGCTAAATTTAATATCGAAACACTGTTTTAGTTTCTGTTTTATTTCGATACATTTGCATTTGTATTACGTATAAAAATTCATTTTCATGTATTTTTTTTGGCAGTCTTATCACAAAGATGATATGGTGTGTACCATTACAGACAGACCAGCATTTCTTTCTATAATGTTAGCTAGTTATTATTTTTTAGTAGTACCTTCGAGAGGTACATGGCATTGGTAGACACAGATATTTATTTCTTCACTTTGTCTGTCTTTAGACACATTTTTCCTTTGATTTTGTGTTTTGGTTGTGCAGTATATATTCAGTGCACAGATTTTGCTCTGCAAGGGGGATCAGATATGTTTCTAATCAGTCTTGCTACTCTTTGGAGGACAGCTCATCAGCATGTTTAGACATCATGAGACAGGCTGAGAATGCTAATCTGTATTTCAACAGAGCTGTCAGCTCAGGTGTTTAACTTATGAAGACTGTCAGCAATGTTTGGCTGAACCTTCCTTCACAGTAAATAGAACATGAATTTGTTTGCAAGCCTGTTAGCGGCAAATGTTGTGAAAGGCATATCAGCAAATCTTTTCTTATTATCTGTGATGCTCACCTACAGGCATTGCTGTGGATAAGAACGGGCACATGTACTTTGTGGACGCCACCATGATCCGTAAGGTGGATCAGAATGGCATCATCTCCACTCTGATAAAAACCAACGATTTGACCGCAGTCAGGCCTCTCAGCTGTGACACCAGTATGGACGTCAGCCAGGTCGGTGCATGCTCCTCTCTGCTTTTCTGCTCTATCTCTTTATTTCTGAGCACTTTACCCCTGCAATTCCAAAAAAAGACTATCCCAAACTGGAAATAACCATACCTGAGGTTTCTTGTTAGAGATTATTTCCCACCAACATGAAAGATGACTGCAGATGACAGTTAAAGCGATGGAAACATCATTAAGGTTTAATATGGAGGAAGTGCTTGGACTGATATCTGCTATTTGGCTTATATTAGCTGCCACCAAAGCATGAATACTTTGTCAACGATAAGAGCAAGAGATAAAATCAGCATCATAATGATATTAAAATGACATACTATGGTATTGATTTAATCAATGCAATAGGAACACATACGAAAACAAAACCATTTTTGTTCTTTGTGCCTTAAAAACCTTTTTTTTGCTGGTATAGAAATGAAATATCACATCAGAACTAAGGATTTGTTTTATTACTATTCTGGGATTTTATTATTTGCCATTTGTGTTTATGGTATGCAGAGCCAATCAGCAATTAACAGTGCTTCCAGCACTACCTCTGAAAACCATTTGTGCCAAAGGACATAAAAGTGGAACATTTGGTACTGAATTGGTGCCCAATCGAAAACATTCTGGTAGTTTATGGTGTGGAAAATGGCCTATATCTTTCTTCTCTCTCTCTCTCTCAACCTTGCTGTCTCTCAAATCTCTGCCCCTCACTGTCTCCATCATCTTTTGCATCCCTGTCTGACTAGTCCCTTCTCCATCTTTCCTGTGTGACACACAAAAGGCACATTACTCATGGCCCAGATGCTTGCATTGTTTGTTTGACAACCACTCTTGCAAAGAAAAGAACCAGGCCATCAGTCTGTAGCTAGCTCTAGAATTGACCCTTCAAACTGATAGACAGATCTCCTGTGTGTGTGTGTGTGTGTGTGTGTATGTGCAGGTGCGTCTGGAGTGGCCCACTGACCTGGCCGTGAACCCCATGGACAACTCACTGTACGTTCTAGAGAACAACGTTGTCCTGCGAATCACTGAGAACCAGCAGGTAAGCATCGTGGCTGGTCGGCCCATGCACTGCCAGGTTCCCGGTATCGACTACTCCCTCAGCAGGCTGGCCATCCACTCGGCACTGGAGAGTGCCACAGCCATTGCTGTCTCCCATTCGGGTGTGCTCTACATCGCGGAGAGTGATGAGAAAAAAATCAACCGCGTGCGGCAGGTCAGCGCTGACGGCGAGATCTCACTGCTGGCTGGTGCTACATCCGAGTGTGACTGTAAGAATGACGTCAACTGCAACTGCTATTCTGGGGATGAGAGCTATGCGGCTGATGCCAGCCTCAATGCGCCCGCCTCGCTGGCAGTCTCACCGGATGGCACGCTCTACATTGCTGACCTTAACAACATCCGTGTGCGATCGGTGCGTGTCAACCGGCCGGGCCTGAATGCCGCAGGTCAGTACGAGCTGGGATCAGCGTTGGAGCAGGAGCTGTACGTGTTCAGTGAGGACGGTTTGCACAGGCAAACGCTCAGTCTCGTCACAGGCCTTGCGCTATATAACTTCAGCTACGGAGTGGATGGAGAACTTGTCTCGATCACTGATAGCTCCAACAACACTCTGAAGATCAGGAGAGAGGCAGGTGGAGTGGTGCGGCTGTTACTGCTGCCTGAGAACCAGGTGGTGACATTGGGAATGGATGCAACTGGAAACCTGCGCTCTGTTTCTGCCCTCAACCAGGAGGTCGCGCTGCTCACTTACACCACCAACACCGAGCTGCTCGCCTCAAAAGCTGACGAATCTGGATGGACCAGCTTCTACGAGTGAGTAACAATTTGCAATTGGTTTTAAATTACTTACGAGACTTAGTATTCAAATACAAACGAATATTAATATAACTGTAATAACATTCTGCCACAGACGGAACATATATAAGCTGTAGTGCTATCCTGTGTGTTTACATCCTATAAACCACTTTATGACCCAATACTGTAATTTAAATTTAGACCTATTTGTATTCATTTATTTACTTACCCACAATTATGTTTTTGTTTTGCTGATATTTCGCTAAATAGCTAAAGTTGACATTTCTTCAACTTATCATCACAGGACTTTTTTTTTTTTTTTTTTTTTTTTTTTTTTTTTTTTTTTTTTTTTTTTTTTTACTATAAAGCCCCCTCCAAGTTACACAGTTAGGCTGAATCCCAAATGGCTTCATATTTACTATATGTGCTTACTACATAGGGTATTAGGGAATGCATTTTAGAATGCACAGACTATACGCAGTATATCTTCATCTGAAATTCATCCAGAGAAAAATTATTCCAATAAGTACCTATTGGAAACTGACTACTTACATGTAATCACTTCTATACATATACTTTGTGGATTACAATCTTTTTTTTTTTAAATGTGGATTTAATTATGCCATAATTAATAAACATTTATGCAAAAAAAAAAAAGTTTTCTACATCAAGGACAATTTTTTTTATTGCAACAAAAAAAAAAAATAAATACATGCATCAGCTGCCATGTTTTAGTTGTCTAAGAGTAAAACATGTGATCTTACACATTGGTAAATGCTATGAATATTCTAAAAGTATTCGAACAGTGGCGGTCTTATATAGTAATGAAGGATAATGATAGTAATAAGGACATTAATGATCTCAAACACTATTTTTCAAATGACCCATATTGTTTTGTGTTTTGATAAATGTTATATATTCCCACATCTTTTATTATTATTATTATTATTATTATTATTATTATTATGGCAACAGAAGCAGCAGAATGAGTTCTTTCATTTGGAATGAGCTTCTTTCATTCGTACAGTGTAAATTGCTCCTTCTAAACAGTTTTAGTGCCATCTAGTGTCAGGAGTACAGTACTGTGCTCTTAGATGTCCCAAGTAATTTTACTGAAAATACATTTAACATTCAAAGAACAAGATCTGATAATAAAAAGTTACATTTACAGTAACATCAAAGTGATCTGTGATAATATTTCTGTATAATAATAATATCTTTTTGATCCATTTGAGAGTGAACAACAATGAAACATTGTAACCTGCGTATTTCTAAAATATGTACTGATGTGTTCGATGATCTTTTTCTGTTTGCAGCTATGACAGCGAGGGACGTTTAACGAATGTCTCTTACCCCACCGGTATGGTGACCAGTCTGCACCGTGAGATGGAACAGTCCATCAACATTGATATGGAGAGCTCGAACAGGGATGATGATGTCACTATTATCACCAACCTCTCCTCAGTGGAGGCATCTTATACTGTGCTTCAAGGTAAGAAGAGTATAGAGTAGTATACAACTTAACAGCACACAAGCACTTACACAAATTTTATGTTGTAGCACATTACTAAAGCAACAGGTAGTGTGGTATCTCCTCTTGACGAACTACAATGAAACCACTCATGTGTATGTGTCCAGCAGAGCTGGGAAAACACTTATTTTTTCTAAAGCTACGTTTAAAGCTCGGATGTTCCGCTATATTTCTCTTGAACCACTGATCGCTTACAGTAATATCCCCACTAGCTATGCCATACTTCCTATTAAAGCCAACATCTGCAGCTGTTGTTTACTCAAGATAAATGAGTTTGAAGGCTTTTCTGAGCTGCCTTTGGATACCAAGTGCCCGTTATCTATGTTCTGGAGTGTACTTAAAAGTTTCTGATGACTTTTCAATGTGTAAATGATTGCATTTTGAGTGTGCATGTCTGTAGAGAGTGCTGGCTGATGCAATTACAGTGTGTAAATGGAACCAAAGGCATTTGTGCTGCTTTTAGCCCAAACCAAAGCTCTTTATTTCCAGCAATAACATCAGCCCACTTTTCCTCTTGCACACACAACCTGGCCAGAATAATACAATGTGTAGAGTCAGATCAACTCTAAAGCCTTAACGCAGCTTGGTTTCTTATTCCTCACTGAATTCTCTAATATCTCCCTGTTGTCTTCTCACAGATCAAGTTCGGAATAGCTATCAGATGTACTACAACGGCACCCTGAGGGTTTCCTATGCGAACGGCATGGGACTCAGCTTCCACACTGAACCTCACATCCTGGCAGGCTCAGTCACACCAACCATCGGGAGGCGCAACATTTCTCTACCAACAGACAGTGGCCTCAACTCTATTGAGTGGAGAATGAGGAAAGAGCTGACCAAAGGCAAAATCACTGTGTTTGGAAGAAAGCTGCGTGTAAGCATTTTTTTTTTTTAAATATAGCAATGATCAAAATTTGATGTATGCCTTTGCTGTAAATATAATATATGTAATATGTATATGTAATACTATATGTTCATGAATACTGACATAATATTTAATGATGTACTGGTTTTGTTATTAGGTTTTGTTATCAAGCCTGATACTTGATACATTAAACACTTTGCCATATTTTCTAATGCGATCAATCCACTGACATGTCAGGTTGACTGATAGTACACATATCTTGCAGTTAGACAACTTGGCAACAGAAGCTTGCAGAGAATTCCTTGGTTATTGTGAAAATGTCTGCATCAGATTAGTTTTGGGTATCAGCCGGTAATCAGGGCTCTGATATTGGTATTATAACAAAAATGAAAAATGTAGAAACAGTGCATCTGTAATAATAATCACACTAAATTTGTGCAATTCTTTAAAAATTCCCCAGGCTCATGGCAGAAATCTGCTTTCCATTGATTATGACCGCAACACGAGAACCGAGAAGGTGTATGACGATCACCGTAAGTTTACACTGCGCATCATTTACGACGCTCAGGGCCGACCTGCCACCTGGCTCCCCAGCAGCAGTCTGGCATTGGTCAACGTGTCCTACTCACCCACGGGCCGTCTGGTGGGTTTGCAGAGGGGCAGCATGAGCGAGAAGAGCGAGTTCGACACTTTTGGCCGCATCCTATCCCGCACCTTTGTTGATGGGAAAGTGTGGAGCTTCAGCTATCTTGATAAGGTGATTTACATTTGGACTAAATTGGTCTGGTTATAGATACTGTATTTGTATACCATTGGAGTAGAAACCTACTAAGGAGTAACAGAAAGTAACTCATTGTTTACATAAAATGCACTGATATGGTGGCCTTCAACATCAAATGTTAATTAGAGTGCCGTTTCTTGCTCTGTTTCTCTGTGCACAGTCCATGGTTCTGCTGCTGCAGCAGAGTCAGAAGCAGTATGTGTTTGATTTCGATAGCTCTGGTCGGCTTACAGCGGTCACAATGCCCAGCATGGCCAGACACACCATGTCCACCCATGTCTCTGTGGGCTACATCCGCAACACCTACAACCCTCCCGAAAGCAACGCCACCATTATCCATGACTTTAGTGAGGACGGCCGCCCCCGGGCAACTTTCTACCTGGGAACAGGTCGTCGTGTACTCTACAAGTATGGAAAGCTGGCCAAGCTCTCCGAAGTACTATATGACTCGACTGCAGTTACCTTTGGCTACGACGAAACAGCTGGGGTGCTCAAGATGGTGAATTTGCAAAGTGGTGGCTTCTCCTGTACCATCCGCTACCGTAAGCTCGGCCCCCTGGTTGACAAGCAGATGTACCGCTTCTCAGAGGAGGGGATGGTCAATGCCCGCTTCGATTACACCTACCACGACAACAGCTTCCGTGTGGCCAGCATAAAGCCAGTGATCGGAGAGACTCCCCTTCCTGTGGATCTTTACCGCTATGATGAGATCTCTGGCAAGGTGGAGCACTTTGGCAAATTTGGCATCATCTACTACGATATTAACCAAATCATCACCACAGCCGTAATGACACTCAGCAAACACTTTGATGCTCATGGGCGCATAAAAGAGGTCCAGTACGAGATCTTTCGCTCTCTTATGTACTGGATGACGGTGCAGTATGACAGCATGGGTCGTGTGATCAAGCGCGAGCTTAAAATTGGGCCCTACGCCAACACTACTCAGTACCGTTATGAGTATGACGGCGATGGCCAGCTTGTTGGCGTCAAGGTCAATGATTGGTCCATGTGGCGCTATAGCTATGACCTGAATGGAAACTTGCACTTGCTGAACCCTGGAAACAGTGCCCGGCTGCTACCACTGCGCTACGACCTTCGCGACCGCATCACACGCCTTGGGGACATGCAGTACAAGCTGGATGAAGACGGTTTCCTCAGCCAGAGGGGCTCAGACTTCTTTGAGTACAACTCCAAAGGCCTGCTAGAGCGGGCTTACAGCCGCACAGCGGATGGTTGGAGCGTGCAGTATCGCTATGATGGCCTTGGGCGCCGTGTGTCGCGTCGCACATCTAGTGGCGAGCACCAACAATACTTCTACGCTGACCTCAATCACCCAAGCCGGGTGAGCCACATCTATAACCATTCCAGGGCTGAGATCACTTCCTTTTACTACGACCTCCAGGGCCACCTGTTCGCCATGGAGGTGAATGGTGGTGAGGAGTACTATATTGCTTCGGACAACACAGGTACTCCGCTGGCTGTGTTTAGCAGCAATGGGCAAATGGTGAAGCAGTTGCAGTACACAGCATACGGCGAAATATACCATGACTCCAACCCAGACTTCCAGCTTGCGCTTGGCTTCCATGGAGGGCTGTATGACCCTCTCACTAAGCTGGTGCACTTTACTCAAAGAGACTACGACGTACTAGCAGGCCGCTGGAACTCACCTGACCACACACTCTGGGCAAGGATAGGCAAAGAGCCAGCACCATTCAACCTGTACATGTTCAAGAACAATAATCCTCTCAGCGACATGATTGATGTTAAAAACTATGTGACAGGTAAGAGTTTCCCAAAATACCAAACAAACTAGGGCAGTGTTGTGATATTGATTTTATGATAAATTACATCAAATTATGCTGAGAGATTTGCCAGTATCATCAGTACTTTCATAACATTTAACACTTCATTGTCACTCACATAATTAGCACAGTATTAGCTGCCACATGGTAAGCACAATTATGATTGTGATGTATTGTGGAAATTCTGCCATATTACATTCTATAAATATGCTGACATCAGATAAATAGGATGTCGCAAAACAGCTAAGATTATTTGTTCTCTTCCTGTGTTCTCTTTCTAGATGTGAAGAGCTGGCTGGTCATGTTTGGTTTCCAGCTCAGCAACATCATACCTGGGTTTCCTAGGCATCCATTATATTTTGTTGACCCTCCGTATGAATTGCTTGCCAGTCAGGACTGTGACAATGCCCAGGTATGTTTACTTTACCAGTCCTGTTTAAATACCATGTGCTTCAGTTGATTCTGCAGAAAAGAATTGAATATTGAGGTGAGTCTATTTTCTCTGTAACGTATGCCCTTTGGCGTTCACAGCTGTTCACAGGAGTACAGCATTCAGTGGAGCGACACAACAAGGCCTTCATGGCTCTGGAGGGAAGGCAGCTCAGCAAACAGTGGCGTGTCAAACGAGACAAGCCTGGCTACTGGTTCGGCACCAGCACATCTGTTGTGGGAAAAGGCATGATGCTGGCTATCAGGGAGGGCCACGTTTTGGCGTCTGTTACAAGTGCAGCCAGTGAGGGCAGTCGCAAGATTGCACAGGTGCTCACTGGCGCCATCTACCTTGAAGGCATGCACTACACAATAGACAGGCGTGACTGGCACTTCTTTGTGAAGCTTGGGCTACCCGATGGCGACCTCTTGGCCCTGGGTATCACTGGTGGGCACAGGATACTGGAAGGCGACGTCAACGTGACAGTAAGCGGCCGATCACGCCGTGGGGTCACTGTGGAGATTCACACGGTAGCATTAGTGTTTAGTGTGCGTTACGGGCTTGGCACTGAGCTTCTGGAAAAGGAGCGAGCTCGTGTGCTGGAGCAAGCTCAGCAGAGGGCGGTGTCTCGAGCCTGGGCCATGGAGCAGCAGCAGGTACAGGAGGGCAGAGATGTGAGCCGAGCATGGAGCGAGAGCGAGAAGCAGCAGCTCCTAGCAGTGGGGAAAGTCCCAGGCTATGAGGGCTACTACGTACTCCCTGTGGAGCAGTATCCTGAACTGGCAGACAGCAGGGCTAACATCCAGTTCCTCAAACAGAATGAGATGGGAAAGAGGTAACAGAGCCAGGCTGCTGCAGCCATCATTTCCTCATCTCCCACGGACAGAGGAACCAAATCCAGAAAGAGCTGCCAGCAGTTTCACAAAGACTTCATCCACCTTGAAGAAGCTACAGCATGCAGCCAAAACAACCTGGATTGGATAAAAACTTGTAACTACACAAACTTTTTTGTAAGAAAATGTTAGACTTTTTAAGAGATGTCACAGGTTTTTAGACCATTTTGGGCTTAGTGATGGCAGGACTGACATCCATATCAAGGCACCTTTCAAAAACAGGAAGCAAATAACAAACATGCTGAAAGTTGGTCACTGTCTCAGGCCTCAAAATATGATTGTCACTTAAGCCATCACTTGCCAGTATATGTATTAAATCTGTGGATGATAAACCCCACAGGATCCATTTTAAAGATTTCTGCAAAAGGAACTATGAAGTGTCTCATTTCAGTCTCTTGTCCCCCACAACTTTCCCACAGGATTTGACTTATACTAGAAGGGAGTTGTGGTGAAGGGCACTTCATTGGAGTACACATCAAGCGTGGCTCTCGAGATCTCTGTCCTTTTACATTTGCACTATAAGACAATCACAAGGAGATTTTCGCTACTGAGCATTAATCTCCATAACGATTGATCTTTTTATTTACCCTTTGTATAATATGTAAAACTTCATTAAGATTTTTCTTTTATTTTAATTTGCAGCCAAGCAAAGAAGTTATAGAAAGGTAATATATTGTGTCTTTTGTTTATACTTTAAATTATGTCTTTGAAACTGTGAAATACATATTAATCTTATACTATATGTAAAATTGTCAGTAAGTAGGAGGACTGGATGAAAACTCAGTGTGTACATTTATTTAATGAAGTGACTTTATGTTATCCATGTCAAGGAAAATCCATGATAAACAGTTCATGTGACATTGTAGGGTTTTTTCCTTTTTCTAATTGAGTTCTGTTATTGTTGCTGTACCAGAATCTCTTCTCTCTGCCTGTGAAACACCACAGTGGATGTCAAGATGTACAGCTAGTGTAAAAACACACTCGGACAGTATGGGACAGAGAGTCTTTGAGAATTTGAAAATAAACCATTCAATTTTTACACTTTAATTGTGCTTTTTCCTCACATCAGAGCCAAATAAATGTATTTTGTAAGTTTGTGTTCTTAATTACATCCAATTAAAGAACCAGTTATTCACAGCTGAGAATGTGTATGTGCAGCATTAGGTGTGTGATCGTACGTAATGTATTAGCTGTGTGTGTTATACTGTAAATGCATACATTTATTGTAAATACAATTTTATACGTGTCTAAGGCCTGAAAAAAGGAGGAAAATGAATCAAAGAAGGGGTTGTGGGCAACAAACTCCTAAGGGATGCCAACCATGTTGGAAAAAAACAGCAGAAACCATCACAAAAATTATAATGGTTTCTACTACAAACACCATTACAAACCATCAGCAAACCATTAAAACTATTACCATTATTGGTCCTTAATGATATCCACTAGACGTAACATGCCACCAATACAAGGCAACAAATTACCAGTAGAAACCCACAGGGACCATTACAGTTTCCATTAAAACCATTAGAAATTCTATGAGGGTTTCTGTTGGGTTTTTTTTCAGCAGGGAAGCAACAGTGTATGGATAAAATGAGGGAGAATGGCACAGTAAGTCGACACTCCATTGTAGTTCTTTAGAAGGTCTGTCATGGTGTTGCTGTGGCAGTTAATAACACAACAGTGGCTTCTACCAAACACCAAACACCAGAACACTCTGTGTATGAAAACTCGGCTAGCTGGCTAGCTGACTAGCTAACTGAGTAAACCTGGCAAAATGGCGGCTCACCCATAAGACACTGCGTCATGGCGTCACGGCATCACATTCCCAAGTCTATGTATCAGGTAAAATTTCAACTTAAACTTAATAGATAATGCTTCAGTTGTCTTTTAACTGTTTTTGTACAGAGCGAAGCCAAAGGTGGGAGAGAGCCAGAGAGAGAGAGAGAGAGAGAGAGAGACGTTAATGGATGATTTCATTTTGTCTCTTGAGTACAGATACAACGTTTATTTATTTGCATTTTAAATTACAGACTTCATATTTCCCACATAACAGCGTGCTCCTTTTAAAAAGTACAAGTTTTCCCATATCGTCAACAAGTATTGTACATTTTCACTGAAATCAAGAGTTAAAACTGTACCAGCATTTGTAACACCACTCAAATAAATAAATAAACGCTGTAAACTTAATCTTTAAACACCAGAATTAACCGTTATGCTTTCATTACTCTGTGAGATATACCTTTAAGGGTAGCTTGTGAAATATGAAGTAATTACAATAGATGTAGAGATCCGTCACGCACATGCGCAGAACAATCACCAATGTGAATACAGGTTTAATAAACAATTAAACGTGCGCATGCGCACTTCAGTTTGGCACACCCATAGAGTCATACTTCTACATGTTTTAATGCTGGAGACTTTTTTTTTTTTAAGTAATAAAATAGACTATCAGAATATGCTAATATGCTGTAGTTTACGTCAGTAATAAAGTAGACAAAATAGCACTAAATCTTTGTGGGGGTTTTTTTTTTTTTTTTTTTAAATAAAGAAAGTCCTATAAATGCGCGCTACAGTATTACAGGGCTTTGAAAGCTGTAAGAAATACCTGGCAGATGAATAGCACACAGCATATTTCTATGGCTGATCCATGTCAGCTGATCTCTTCTCTGTGCAGCGGCTGGTGACCTAGAAGATGTTTGAACACTTCAGAAGTTCACACTAAACATTAAAACAGGTCAGCACAATCTTCCCTGCAGAATCACTCTTAACTGCAGAATGTCTGGCGAATATCAAGCCCTGAGCCAAATTTCACTCTGCTGCACAAACGTGGCTGCTGCTTTCCATCTACTGGTTATGTCTATTCAAGTACCCAAGCTACTTTTCTATCTTTTCCCCTCTGCTTTTGACATCTGTCACAAGTGGACAGCACTAAATACAGATGTGCACAGGGTCAAATTTGTCTTGACCACTTAGACTACATTAGGAGGTTGTCTGGGATGCAGTACAATGTGTCCTGATGCGTCCCAGGAAACATCAAAACACCGCCTAGTCACCAGTGTTGCCAGATTCGCAGGTTTCACACAGAATTAAACTACATTTGAACAGCTACACTGTGCCTGTACATGAGACGTAGGCGTTTTGCATGCACTATGTTTTAAACCTACACTATGGTCAAAAGTATGCGAACACCTGACCGTCACAGCCATATTCTTGAATATCTCATTCCAAAACCATGAGCATTAATATGGAGTTGGTCCTCCCTTTGCTGCTGTAACACACTTCAAGGAAGGCTTCCCACTAGAGTTTACAGCAAGTCTGTTGGAATTTGTGCAGGCAGAAGAGCATTAGTGAGGTTGGGCACTGATGTCGGACAAGAAGGCCTGGCACACATTTGGTGTTCAGTTTATCCCTAAGGTGTTCAGTGGGGTTGAGGTCAGGGTTCTGTGCGGGACACTCCAGTTCTTCCACTCCATCCTTGGCAAACCATGTCTTTATCGACCTCGCTTTGTGCACAGGGGCATCGTCATGCTGGAACAGGGTTGGGCTGCTTAGTTCCAGTTAAGGAACATCTTAATGTTAAAGCAGACAAAGACATTCTAAACAATTGTGTGCTTCCAACTATGAGACAGCGGTGTGGGGAAGACCCACATATGCATGTGATGGTCAGGTGTCCACATACATTTGGCCATATAGTGTATATTAAAATATTCATACAAGCTACATGAGATGGTCACTTCTCCCACACACTTTTTGTTATCAGTCTTAACATGAACTTATTAGTGCTTATTAGTGAGTGGTGAAGGATTTTTGTGTCAGTGAATTGGTCCACTCATTCTCACAGCTGTCGTTTATTTATGATAATATCTGTAATAATACAAGAAAATTTTAGCACTTTAGTGAAATAACTGGCCTATTTAAGGAAACAAATTGTTTTAATAATTCTTCATTAAGAGATACATTTAAATATCAGACTTATACTCATTTTGCGGGTGTGGTGCTGCCACAGTGGGTAGTGTCCCTGTAACAGCTCCAGGGTCCTGGTCTGACTCCTGAGCTCACGTTACACACTATGTGGAGGTTCACATGTTCTCTCCGTGTTCGTATGGGTTTCGTCTCAGTTCTCAAGTTGACTAGGCTAAATTTCCCCTAGGTGTGAATGAGTGTGTGAATGTGTGTGTGCTTGGTGCCCTGCAACTGTTTGGCGTCCCATCCGGTGTGATTTATCCTGCCTTGTACCCAGTGTTACTGGGATTATAGTGTGACATTATTTTCGGCTTCAAATGACTCTTGTATTATACAAAGCTGTTTTAACAAGCCTCGCAAGATCTGTTAACACAGGAAAGGGATGTGGCACCATGTTTACTGAGTGGGCTCATACTATGTTGGTGTCACTTCAGCGGTGTATGTTTTGTGGCTCTTGGCTTAAGGTCTAAAATAGCTGTAGTCCAACAATTGCACGTTGCAGTGAATATTTTTATATCAAGAAAATGGTAGGCTACAGAATATGGAGAAAATTCCATGCCAGAGTGAAAAAGAATTTCACCAGCGAAATAATATGCAACATGCAGATGGTATTGCTGTTTCCTGGTGACATGCAGAAAATGTACCACACTAAAAAAGCAAACCTTCATTGCGTTGCTTTTACATAACTTGTGCTCTTCAGCAGGGGTTTGATTTTTTTCTTTTAACAATTGAATGCTGACTAAATGCTGATGTATCAGAAGAGAAAGTACTTCCCCCCTGCATTGCATTTCACTTTCATCAGTGTGTGGGAATTGTGTGGGAATAGAATTACCGTCCAATCACAGCCCTAAACCGTACAGGGTGTGGCAGTAATCAGAGAAGAGGAGAAGGGCCTGAAAGTCTCATTTTCCAGGAGGTGTTACTGTCAATATAAAAGAACATCTTTATAATTTCTTATTGGCTCATTGTTTCTTCATTTCTACTGCATTGATCGTTGAACCCTTTAGGTTGTCAGAATTATTATTAATACATGATAATAAAAAAAAAAAGTGTTAATATGGCTCACAGCAAGACTGAGGACTTACATTCAGCTAGGAGCAAGATTAACATTTATTGATGAAATTCCTGCCGTGTTTTAGGACAGCATCATGCTGTCATTTGAGCAGTTACACCATACTAATCTGCTGTTTCTGAAAGAGTTGGCTCTTTAGGTGCACACAGAGATGTGTTTTTGTCGATGTTACTCTTGCAGTGTAACTTCATTAAAATGCTTCCATGGAAACCCCATTTTAGTGTCTGTTCTACTCTCAGATGTGTGCTGTTTGAGAGACAACATGATGGAGTCCACTACACTGCTGCCTGTTGAAGATACTGAGTACTGTATATACTCAAGTTTATCCTGTATATTAGGGGAGGCTATCATCATCTTATCAAAGCATTGACACAGGAGGAATAATTAACATAATTACCCAATGTTCCTGTATTTGTAAAAGCACGCTTACAGAGGCTTTCTGATTTACAAGCTATTGAGATTTTACAAAATGCAGTGTACAGCAATGATATTTTGCTAATTAGACCATAGATGAAGATTTCTTTAAACAATTTCAGCCATAGTTAGCAAAAGAACAGCAATTGCTCATCAAATTATTGTAAACCTTTCCTGGTTTTAGAGAAAATGGCATTGAAAAAAATAACCACTCTTTACAACCATGGTGAGCAGAAAAGCATCACAGAATGCACAACACATCAAACCTTAAAGCAGATATTCTGCAACAGCAGAAGACCACATCAGGTTCCACTTATGTCAGACAATAAAAGGACTCTGGGTCTACAGTAGGCACAAGCTCCATGAAAATGGATAGTTGAAGTTTGAAAAAAGACCAGGTGATGGCAGTTGTGATCAAAAGCATGGTTATTTGAGTTACTGTAGCCATCCTGTCAGCTCGAACCATTTTCCTTGGACTTCTCTCATCATCATGGTGTTCCCACCCACACAATGTTTGTTTTTTGTTTTTCAGACCATTTTGTTTAAACTCTTAGACACTGTTGTGTGTGAAAATCCCAGATGATCAGCAGTCTCTGAAATACTCAAATCAGCTCAACTGGTACCATCAAACATGCCACATTTTCTTCTCACTTTGATGTTTGATGTTTAATGTCAACATTAACTGAAGCTCAATCTTTATATGCATGATATTCTGAATTGTGCTGCTTGCCGAAATTGATAATTACATGAATGAACATGGGTACAGGTATTCCTATTCGTATATGGGTGTATATTGCTACCACAGTGTATATATTTGCAGCTGATCACATTATGCAAGCTCCGAGAAGCAATCACCTCCATGGCCGAATACTGTCTACATGAGGCAAGACAAACAAAACAACCATAATTGCAGATTTACCAGTAAACACTACTGTTGATGTGGTAAAGACTGACATTCTGCTAGCTACTAAAAACAGCCAAAGATAAACAAATATCAGGAGAGGCTGCATGTGTTTCGCATTGTGCACGCTCAATTGCTCATGAACTTCCATTTCATGTAACCTGCATGAAAGTCCTTCTGTAAGCAAATGGACAGGTTTCCAGAGGCTCCTGTTTGATTTGTGTTATGGCTTTAAATAGCATGAAGCAGCAGAGGGTAAGTTTACACATAGGAACTATTTAGTGAGCTGAGTGTTACACCATTGGGGAGGGGGACTGACACGAGAGTACTGTGCCCTTTAATCACTCTAGGGACGATGGTGTTTTCTTTAACGCGGCTTATGCAAGAGCATACACAACACAACACAGCACATGGCTGAAGACGCCAAGTGCATTTTGCACGAATGCAACTCAGAGAGAAATATGTTCAATTACATTATGTTAGAAAATTTTGTTTAGTGTTGTTAAATTATCCTCTAAGAAATTTAGCTCAGCTGTAACAATATTTAACATAGCTACAACCATCAATATTTACTTTGATTAAAGATTAGTTTGATTATGCGTTAAATTCCAATAATAATTTATTGCATCTATCGCTTTAACTCAGTGAGACTAGAAGACGCTTGGGGTTATTTGGACATTGAGTGTTTAATTACATTGTGAGGTCAGACATCTCTACAGACCTCCAGTGTGCACTTGTGAAGGTCCAAACTACACTATGATTCATATATTCAACATTCAAACATTACAGGGAACATGATTTAGATTGGAAAAGGTTAAATTATATCCATTAAACACTCTAAAAAGCTCAAAAACTGTGGCTTTTATTTAGTATACATTAATAAGTAGAAATTCTCATTCTGACAGTATTTTCCTCAACAGTTCCCCCCCCCTTCCCTTAAACACTTGGCTTTAAACTGAACAAAAACATGCATTCATCAACCACGTTCATCATCCTTCATTTCTATACCTGTAGACAGTTTGAATTCTAGCAATGCATTTTCTTTGTGGCTACATAAAATAGAAAATAAAAAACAGCTCAGTTTACATATGTCTAGAACTAGGATTGCATTTCTAGAAATGTCTCAGTGCATAGCATTGAATTTATTGAAGTTGTGAAAAGAAGTAATCTAAACTGGAACATGTAAAATCCCTGAAACAAACACACACCACTCTTTCTTTCATTGGATCATTGTTTTTGCAGTAGTCATACATAAATACAGAGGGAAAAGGTCTTTATATGTGAGAGCTTGGCTGAAGACAGATTAGGTCAACATGTCCCAGAGACAGCAGCAGCACAGAGCCGTCCAGCACGCGGTCAGACACGCCTGCTCTCCCGAATCGTCTCGCCGACCTTGTTCCACGACGTACACTGTAGAAATGGGGAGGGTTAACACAATTATCGTTAAATATTCACAACAACGATGCACAATACTTCCATTGCTGAAATGTCAGATATTTTTAAAAAAATACTATAATATATAGCAATGGTTGTCAAATTGGGGACTGCATTTTTTTTAAAAAAAAATTTAATTTAGATACCACAGTGGAAATCTCAATCCACCTGCTCACTTGAATCGAGTGAACTTTAAAAAAAAAAAAAAAAAAAAAAAAAAAAAAAAAAAAAAAAAAAAAAAAAAAAAAAAAAAAAAAAAAAAAAAAAAAAAAAAAAAAAAAAAATCAAGGAGGCTTATAAATAATGTCAACTTGGCCCTGTGAATGGAAAGTTCTGGAATAAAAAACTCTATAGCTCCAATAAATCTGTCCTGAGGGGGTCTGTGGAATTTATTTCACAGTTAAAGAAGTCCCTGGCTACAAAAAGTTTGAGAACCTCTACTATATAAAAAAATAAGGAAATTTAGCACGTGACAAAATGGAAGTATCAGTGCCATTTCACAATGAGTGAGTATAACTATTACAAGTTACAAATTTCAAAACAGAACCATACTGCTCCCTATTCAGTCACAAAGTACTAGTTTTACTTGTGTGTGTGTCTGTGTGTGTATGTATGTGTGTGTATATATACACACACACACACACACACACACACACACACACACATAATATGTATGTAATTCAAACAAACGTAATTCCTAAATGGTAAATGCCATATTTTGTGGAACCTTTTAAAATAAAGCTAAAAGTCTACACTTCGATCACATCTTGATTGTTTTTATTTCAAATCCATTGTTGTGGAGTATAAAGGCAAAATCACAAAAACTCCGGCATTGTCCAAATACTTCCGGACCTGACTGTGTATGATTATATATATATATATATATATATATATACACATACATACACATACATACACACACACACAGTACTGTGCAAAAGTCTTACGCACCCTATTTTTTTAGTACAAACTTTGTTATAGATGTTTATTTTATGACTTCTACATTATTGATTCAGTAGAAAAACTTTTTAGATTTCCAAACACTAGTTTTCCAGCACAAAATTAAAGAAATGTTTGTATATCAGTAAAGAAAGCAGCATCTTACATAAGAGACCACTTTTCAGACAAAAAACATAATGAAGGCTGCTGGGTTTTGCTGCAAAAATAAGAAGCAAGTGTGACAGTCAAAGTCTCCAGAAGAACTGTGGCTGGTTCTGCAATGTGCTCAGTTAAACCTACAGCTCATTTCCTTATACAACTGCACTAACTGTACCTGAGGCTACTATTTTTTTTTTAAAGCGAAGGATCGTCACACCAAATATTGACTTTGTTTCATTTATTACTGTTTACTGCTCTTTAGAGTATTTTTTAAATGTAGAAACATTTAATTTCATTAATTTTCTATATATAGGTATGTATGTATGTGTTTGTTCAAATTAACACCACAGCAAGTGCATTGTCCTCTCTGTGATACTCAGTCAAATGAAACCTGGTAGTTTTCAGCATACTGTAGATAAAAAGATTATACCACAAGCCTAAGAAGCTTTCTCATGCCATTTTAAAACTACAAGCAGATGTATTTTATGCTCTGCATGAAGGAGCAAAGCCACATTTAACACTCTCTATTTTGGCACAAGAGGATTATAATACAACCTGTGCATGGAGTTCAGAAAATAATACTTTTTTTTTTCTTTTATTTGTGATTTTTCTCTAAAAGGTTAGTCAGAATTCACTTACATGCTTCAGATCACTAGCATAAAACCCTAACTTCTTCACAGTAGCTCTGTGCTCAGAAATGCCACAAATTCCAGTGAATTATGTCTGTGCCTTGTAACCCATCACTGGTCAGCTCAATGCCTGTTTTCAGCCTCACTCGTATATCACTACCAAAGATAATACCAAAGGAATAACATAACGGGCATACCATTATAGGAAAATAATCAACAAAGCAGAAAGCAGAGCAGTTAGCACTTCAGGGATTTTTTTTTTTTTTTTAATGTAACAGCACATTTTCTGTGGAACCCTGCCAACAATCACACATTTTTATTTATTAAAGAACAAAATGTAATTTTTTTACGCAGTCCCTGCTATCACTCAAGTTACAGCATCTGTAAACGGCAGTTTCTCTCTCTTTTCTTTCTCTCTCTTACTTTAATTCATTAAGACAAACAAATATACAGCTTGTCCCATTACTGAGAAACTGCAAAGCAAAAAATCCACTGCTCTGACAACTTTCCTACCACCGGAAAACTTACATGCTGACACTGGAGACTCCTTCCATAAATATTCTTCTGACAGAAACCTTCTCTCTAGCAACCATTATGCATTTTATTCCCCTAATTGGTCTACTATGTTATCACTTTTTATAGCAACACCTAACTTACAAAAAAACACAACACTTTGTGTATTTAAAAATGTTCTTAAAAAACAAAGAAAACTGAGTCAGTTGTTGCTATATAAATGATAACATATGAGAACAAGCATGTACATATATACCTGTGATTTGCCTTGCAGTTGGTAATACTGCAAGAACTGTGCTGTTATAGAAAATCAATCAACATCTTTTGATCAATCAGAATTCGAAAGCGCTGAAAAAAGGACCAACAGAGCTGATGTGAGGCAGAAGAGGCTCACCTGTGTTTTTGGGAGCCTCCCCATACACTGGTCCTCCATACCCTGGTTGAGGTGGTACTGGATATCCCTGATAGCCAGGTTGGACAGGGTACGACCCTGGAGGTGCAGCAGGGTAGTTAGGGTATGGTCCTTGCTCAGGGCCGGGTGGATAGCCCTGAGTGGGGTAGCCCTGAGGCGGGTAACCCTGAGGCGGGTAACCCTGAGGCGGGTATCCAGGAGCGTTGGCAGGAGGGTAACCTGGAGCAGGAGCACCCGGGCCTGTGTATGGTGGAGGATTATCGTAGCTCATCGTCACGTAGGAGTGCTCACCTGGAGAAAAGAAAAAGTCAATAGTTCACTTTTATTTGATACAAATACACAATAATTCAGAACCCAAAGGTCACTGTCTGCAGTTGACATCAAGTGTTCTATAGCCTCTCCCTCTTGACTAAGCCTGTCAGCCTTGCATTATGCCTAGCACAGCCTAGTGCTAGTTGATAAAGCTCAGAGAGAGAAAACAGAAACCTAGAAATGACTCATTTGTAGCAAACATTCATATGTTTCTGATAACATTGTCATACAGTCATTGCCACACAGAAGAATTTCAACGTTACCCTGTACTGAGAACAAATGAGTAACTGACTCATAACAAGGTTAAGGGTTGTTGGGGCGTCAATGGACAATTAAAAGTAATGTAAAAAATAGAATGTGAATTAAAACTGTTAATCTCTAAAAATGAAGTTTTTTTTTTTAGAATGAGACAGACATGAGACAAAGTGAGACAATGTCATACCAAATCTGTGCTTCTGTATGCTTATCCAACTTTCAAACACTGGAGCAATACGGTAAAAAGACATTTCAGATCATTTTCTATTAAGGATGCATCGATACTGAAACTGGTATTAGGTATCAGTTCAATATAGTGCTAATTTACCCATACTTGTACAAGATACCAACATCCGATATGATGTGATACTTTGTGACATAAGCATAGGCTACACTGGCATGCTAATGAACAGACGACACAAACTGACAGCGATCTGGATGTATTTCACGAGTAATAATGGCAATCAAAGCAAAGAAGACTGTACTCTGTGAAAATATCAAGAGGAGGTTCTACAGCATTTTCCTACAATACACATAACCTGATAAAACATCTTGTACACAAAACTCAGCATGAGGAGTTAATTGCTAGCAGCACATGGCAGAAAACACTAGCTAGGCGAGAATGTCTACAGTCAACGCTAGGTCATTGAAAATAACAGTGCTTATCGAGTATGTTGTTCTTGATGATCAGTCGCTATCGGTCACTGACAACGAGGGCTTTCGATGCAGTAAGAGTGGCCACCCAGGCTCGTGAGCAATTGTTGACTGAATAAAATATTTACTTGAGCACTGGCGGCTCAGTGGTTAGCATTGTTGCCTCGCATCTTCTGGGTTGGGGGTTTGATTCCTGCCTCTGTACTGTGTACGTGGAGCTTGCATGTTCTCTCTGTGCTTCGGGGGTTTTCTACAGGTACTCTGGTTTCCTCCCCTGGTCCAAAGACGTGTTGTAGGTTGATTAGCATTTCTAAATTGTCTTTAGTGTGTGATTATGCCCTGTACTCCATCCAGGGTGTCCCCCACCTCATGCCCGAGTTCCAGGCTACCCTGTGTAGGCTAAGTGGTATGGATGGATTTACTTGGGCACATTCAAGTGTTGGTAGTGATTTCTTATTCTGCAGGTGAATTTCCACCACAAAGACAGTAAAATATACTTTACATACAGCTGTACAGAAGCACTTTTCCCAAGTGGCACAAAACTTCTCTTCTTCACTGCAACCCTACTCAATCCAAGCCTGCTAATGCACGTCATTTAAAATCTTTATAACTAACGTTATAAAAGAACAAGCCTAGTAGCCTAAGTGCATGACCAAGAAAAAACAAACAGAGCTAAATAAAATTTTCCATGACACGTCTGACTGCTTAATAGAAAGTAGGTTATTACTCAAAGGCATTGTGAAGTACCAAAAAATACGTGCTGGTACTCAGACTGCCGGTACTAGTCTGAAGAAATGGTATCGATACATGATCAAGTGGAAATGGAGGCTCCTCCGTGTTTTCTGTGGTTTTAACACAAAACGTCTTTTCTTTAACTTAATTTTCAAATAGGGGTACCTTCGAATGGGGTATTTATGAAAGCATTACACAGAAATGTGTTTCGCATAAATGTTTACTAACTGTCCAAACATTACCACCAAAAGTAAACAGGTTTTCCATTCTTTTCTCAGTCTTGAAATTCTTGTCTGCTTAATCTTACTACATGCTACAGTACATAGAGATTAGCTGAAAATGTAAACACTGCTGAAACATTTCTACAAAGCCACATTCTTTCTAGGAGGAAGTGCACCATGAACCACTTGGATCACATTACTGAACAACCTTTCATCTGTATTAATTGTACATCATATATTAATAAACATTAACAACAGGGCACAGGTCAAAACTCTCAATGATACCTGTACATTTGGGTTTGATTTTTAATGATTGGTTTGGACTGTCTGATCGAAGAGTCTGTAGAGTCTAGAAGCTGACAGCAGTATATGAATATGAATATTTGTGTTTTTTAATTATATACACACATGACAATGTATACAATTCTTTTTTTTATTATTATTATTTTTAAATAAATATACATATTGCCAGTGTTCTTTTTCTTTGTTTTTAAATTGCTAAGAGTAACATTTGCCATTAAAACATATAATTCAAAATTATAGGTTATGGTTTTGAGATTAAAAAAAGAAAAAAATCATAACCATAAATACATATCTCAAAAATACAGATTTTATGTAAATTAGGCCAAAGATGAGAAGAATCCAGGATTCCCAGGGAAAAGTAGAGATTTTCAAAGTGTGTCTCAGCATCTAGCCAGTCACAGTCGTCTGCCATGCTTGCATCCATGAAGTGAAGTGAAGCGACATGGAGTACATTCAAGAGTCAAAATGGAAGACATGAACCATATAATTACCGTATATTTACTGTATACTTATCGTACTGAACCGTATGTTTAGATAAGTGCATCCAAATTGCTATTAAGCAAATAAGTTTGGCAGTTAGCTGTTAATAACTGACAAAAAGCTAACATTAGTGTGGCCTAACTAGCGAGAATGTTACATAAATATACTAAATATCAAGTGTTTAACATAGTGTTTGTTAAAAAAAAAAAAAAAGCTATTTAAGTAGAACATAAAAACTCTTTTTATTTGTTTGACCATTTGTCTGAAAGCTTGTACTTTTCCCTAGAAATCCCACGTTCTTTACCTTTACATCTGAAATTTGTATTTAGGGCTCTGTTTGTTTGTTTGTGTTTGTTTGTTTGTTTGTTTTTTAAAATCTCAAAACTGTAACTTGTAATTTCAAATTGTGTTTGAAAATCTTACCTCTAACAATTTCAAATCAAAGAAAAAAAAAAAAACAGGCAAAATGTAATTTTTTAAAAATGCACCACAGAATGAAAAGAATGTTATTTGATGTGGCGTGTACATAATTGAAATGTACAAAATTCATGTTTAAATACTTGTGTCAGCTTCCAAGCTCCATAAATCACCATTAAAAATTCAGTCTTGACATTTTATTTATTTAAAGACTACACAGATTCTCACATTTTTGTGCAAAATGACCATGATAAAGATGATAATGCCAGGTATTTTGCTTCACATAATGGTGATGTAACCACTTCTATACATGCCATGTCCCATGAGAAACACATGCCTTTCCCAGTGGTAAACTCATTCAGTGTCAAAAGTATAAATCCTTATGAACAAGAATCATTGTATTGTGTGTCCCAAGCCTGGACAGGATGTCAGTATGTACTGTTAACAATATGATAGAATAATATGGCTTTCACTCTGCAAATCCAATTCAGTGCAATATCTAGTCTAGATAAAAATCACACCGAGCAGTTCCATAATGGTGGTGAATTATTAACTAGAGGGCCACTTAATGGTGTGCACACACTACACACAAACAACAATGGAGGGCTTGTATAGCCTAACTAATATCCATATAACACAAATTAACACAAGAATCTCATTCACACATGAAATAGAAGTATTCTGTTTATGAATGAAAGGTATTAGAATGCTTTTGTTCAAATGTGTATGACATTAAAGATGATTTAAGTTTCATACTTTAAGATAGCAATGGCTGCCCTGGTTACTTGAGTATCATTATTGTTCAAACATTAGTGGAACCACATCAACTTCGTGTGCCAGTGAACGCGCCATGTTCAGGCCAACGGAAGACTGTGTTTTCACCCACAACAAGAAGGTGTTTTCGTGAGGTCACACAGTCCTAGCAAATAAATGAGCGACACGAAATTTATACTCTGTCTTCTTTCACACTTGAAAAAATAAATACAATACTAGTAGTAGCTTGCTTTTTTTTTTTTTTTTTTTTTAGGGACAGTGTACTTAACGGATTACTGGTATGTGGGCGAACATAGGACCCTGGGGATTCTCTATGAGGCTGTACAAAGCATCGGGAATATGTGAGGCGTGAAGAAGGGATGAGAGTTAAATTACAGGGACACAGACGGATAAAAAAGGATAAAATTACGTAGGCAGAGCTTTTCTAATGAAGGAGATTTTTAAAGCTATGTCACTTTAAAAAAATATTTATTTACCTTTGGTTTAGCGGAAGGTAGCGGTATCAAATGTCGTCGATGAAGCTCGCGTTCCTGCGTGCAGCGTTCACTTGATCCCAGATACGTTGTTTTATTGCTATTACAAGTCAGACTGTCGGAGTCCGTATGCTGAGTCAAACACTTACTGTTCCTCTCGAGCAACGTAATAATGACGCCGCGGTTACGGCAGTGCGCACGACCTTATTGGAAAGTTCTGACAGCACTTTATCAGCTGACCCTCGACCGTGTTGCCAGATTGTGTGTCGATCCGCCCGACTGCGCTGTTTTAAAGTCATACTGGGTTGGGGGGAAAAATTGTCTCAGTATCCTGTCATAGATAAAATAAGATTACAGTTCCATCTGGTTTATAATTTAAATCGTAACTAAAAATGTCCAACTCAAACTGGCAACCCTGACAGCGCGCACACACACACACACACACACACCCCTCTCTCATTCGATACTACGTCACTTCACCAAAATGAGGCTGATTGTGTAACACCTAAGTGGGCTGTGATGGGTAAAGAGAGAGGGTGTAGCCTTTCATTCACTGTTTACTGGGAAACTAATGAAGAATGAAAAAATAATTTAGGAATGAGATCTAAAAATCTAAAAGAAAAAGATGGTGTTTATTATTTTGATTATATATATATATATATATATATATATATATATATAAAGTTCATTTGAACTTTGACACTCATCATGATGCCACTCTGAACTTATTTGACAATACACTATATGGTCAAAACTATGTGGACACCTGATCATCACATGCATATGTTGCCTTCTCCAAACTGTTGCCGCAAAGTTGCAAGCACACAATTTTATACAATGTCCTTGCATGCTGTAGCATTACAGTTTTCCTTCACTGGAACTTAGAGCCCCAACCTTGTACACAAAGCAAGCTTCATAAAGACATGGTTTGCCAAAGTTGGAGTGGAAGAACTCAAGTGTCCTGGACGAAGCCCTGACCTCAACCCCACTGAACACCTCTGGGATGAACTGGGATGTCGAATGCACGCCTGACCTCACTAATGATTCCCCACAGCCACACACCAAAATCTAGTGAAAAGCCTTCCCAGAGGTTATTATTAATTTGGAGGTTATTATATCAGGAAATGGGGGCTAAATCTGGAATGAGATGTTCAAAAAGTACATATGGAGGTGATGGTTATGTGTCCACAATCTTTTGGCTATATAGTGAATATCTGAAGCTGTATTTATGTTACCAGATAGTGGTGAGGGGTGGGTATACCATGTGTGTACATGGTGCCCTGTGATGGACTGGCATCCCTTCCAGCATGTATTCCTTCTTCACACCCAGTGTTCCCAGGATAGGCTCTGGATCCACCACAACCTTGACCAGGCTCCCAAGTGGTGCAACAGAAAAGCCTTCACTCTATAATCTGGAGATCACGGGTTTGTATCCTGATGACCAGGAGTCAAAGAGAGCAAACTCAATCACAGCGACAGTAGCCAATCATGGGTGTCTATGAGCTCGTGTATGCCGAAGAGTCGGCACTTCCTTTGAGAATGTTATGCTTCCCCATGATTCAGCGTGAACAGCAGTTTGAAAAGATGCAGCTAGCTGGATGTCTTGTGACAGCCTCCACCCTCCCCACTTGGCACCTGCCCTATAATACGGGAGACCTACCTAGTAGGTGGGAATTGGCCATGATTAAATTACAGAGAAAATCAGGCAAAAATGTATATATATATATAAAAAGAGAAAAACCAGTAGAGAATTTTCTGATTTGCTTTTATTGTTTTGCTAATTATGGCTTACATCTTGATTTTGACTATTACGGGCTTACCATTTGTCAATCATCAAAACAAATGCTTAATCACAAGTGCCTTTCTATGGTTGACCCACCCTGAGATTACAACACAACATCCAGCGACCAGTAACACAAAAGGAGTTTGTTGAAATTTGAAAGACATTTGACTAGGTCACACTTCCCAATAACCTGGGAAAAAATATGGGAAGCACAGTGGCACAGTGAGCATTGTTGCCATCTCACAGTTTGATCCTGAGCTCAGGTTATTGTCTATGTGGAGTTCCTCCAAGGTCTCCAATTTCTTCCCATCTCACAAGAACAATCCAGTGGAATAGCTAAACCAAATCACCCCCAGGCATGAATGTTTGTGTGTGAATGGTGCCTTGCACTGGCCCAGTGTTCCCATGATGTGCTTTGGATCCACCTGAGCAGGATAAAGCTGTTACTGAAGATGGATGAATGAATGATAATACACACATCTCTCTATTAGGGATACATCATATTTATTTCATAAAGATCGTTACAGTTGCATTGTGCTGCAAAAACCTGAACTAAAAGTTCTATAAATCTTGATCAGCGCTGTGCCTCAGTGCATGTTCTAAGCAATGATTTAATGAATTTTAGTGCATTCATCTGCAATTGTTCAATCTGAAAAGATCAGATATTTTAAAGCTAAATGTTTT
>CM040989.1:4131397-4142526 GCA_022985145.1 Pangasius djambal | reverse complement strand
TATATATATATATATATATATATATATATATATATATATATATATATATATATATATATATATATATATATGATACTGGCATCCTGGGTACACTTAAACAATCTCACAGACAGACAGCTTTTTACTACATTCATGATAGAATGTGGTTAAAGAGCATACACAAATTATCCTCAACTGTCTTGAGCAACAATACTATTACCTAGAGTGCAATATAAAATCAAGAACAAAATAATACATTATTCGCTGTGTGTTCATTAATATAACTTGTATCAGCTAAAGCTGTTTCGCTTGTCAACAGATTGGCCCTATTTACTGGTGAAATCAGGAATGTATGCTTTGTCGCTCAGTGAAAGACGGTCTGTCTCCAGCGTTTATCATGGAGGAATGGCCAGAGACACTTTCTAATCGCTGTTTTAAAGGGAGTCGTTTCCACGCTCAGCCCAAGAAGCTCCAGACGAGAACATTCTAACTGCGCATTCTGCGGCCTCTGAGCGCCAGCTCCAGCAGGCTGCTCTGTCAACTGCACACAAAAACAAACAGACACACAAACACAGATTGTTTGCATATAGTGAAATAAAAAAAATAAAAAAATGAACCAAGTGATTAAGGCAACAAATTTATGTACAAGCTCCTGAGAGAAACAGTCACCTATATTATATAGTACTGTGCAAAAGTCTTAAGGACATGCAAAGAAATGCTGTAAAGCAAAGATGCCTTCAGAAATAATGAAATTAAACATTTCTACATTTAAAAAATACTATAAAGAACAGTAAATAGTAATAAAATAAACAAAACCAATACTTGGTGCAACAACCCTTTGCCTTTTAAAAAAATTAGTAATCTCAGGTACAATTTGTTTGTTTTATAAGGAAATTAGCTGATAAGTTTTACTGAGTGTCTTGGAGAATCGGCCCCGGTTCCTCTGGAAACTCTGACTGTCACACTTCCTTCTTTTTTTTTGCCTGTTACGTAATATGTTGCTTTCGTTATGGATACACATTTTTTTCTCCCATATCATTTAATTTTTTCGTTGGCAAAGTAATCTTTGGAAATATTTAATGTTTTTGTACTGACTGATAATGCAAAAGTCATAAAATAAACATCTACAAAAACAAAAAAAGTTTGTACAAAAAATAGGGAGCCTAAAACCTTTGCACAGTACTGTATAGTATAATTATATTACAATAAACTTATTTGCTGTTTTTTATGTTTAAATACTTCCAAACATTCCCTAAAAAATCAGAATGTAGTAGGCTAACTGTCTACATTTACAAGATACAACAAGCAGAAAGTTATGGTAGTTTAACATGAATAAAACCCCAGTAATAATGCATGCAGTGTGCATGTGACTGCAGACGTACTGGTATCAGATGACTCTTGGGCAGGTTAAACGCATCTGCAATAGCACAGGCTATCTCATATTTAGTCATCCTCTCTTTTCCAGAATAATGGAAGATCCCGCGCAAGGATGAGTCCTAGAATGTCACATTAACATAAAGACATGAGTAGAGATCAGCACAAGTGTCTTTCAGTTGAAAATATGTGAACTGTTCACAAATCATCCATCTCAAATACTCTTTCCTGATAGTTTTTTTTTTTTTTTGTAGACACTATTTCAAACACTGCTACTTTTTCCAGACGATCTTCTTAAACTTTTTTCACAGAGCTCTTATGTGGTAAATTTCTGACATCTTCCAACATTGAAAGGAAAAGGATTTTCCTCTCCCAAGGAAAAGAGTTTAACCCTAAATGCTAAATACTCTGCTTTGCACAGAGAGCTGGACTCAGCATGCCAAAATTAAAATAGCATGCAAGTAAACAAATTAGCTGAAGAATGAACAGGTTGTGCCCAGACAGTGTTGTGTGTTCACTAGTTGGAAGAGAAACAGAACAGATATTTAGGCCTGCCACAAAATTGTGGCAGCCATGGTGACATTTTGACGTTTTCTACTAATGCAGTTAGTGAGTGCTTTTTGAACATCCCATTCCAGACTTATTCCCCCTTTGCTGTTATAATAACCTCCACTCTTCTGGGGAGGCTTTCCACTAAATTTTGAAGCGTGGCTGTGAGGACTTGTGTTCATTCAGCTACAAGAGCTTTAGTGAAGTCAGGCACAAGGAGGTCTGGGGTGCAGTCGGCGTTCCAGTTCATCCCAAAAGTGTTCAGTGGGGTTGAGGTCACGGCTCTGTGCAGGACACTCGAGTTCTTCCAGTCCAACCTTAACACACCATGTCTTCATGGAGCTTGCTTTGTGCACAGGGGCATTGTCATGCTGGAACAGGTTTGAGCCTCCAAGTTCCAGTAAAAAGAAATTGTAATGCTACAGCAAACAAAGACATTCTATACAGATATGTGCTTTTAACTTTGTGGCAACAGTGTGGGAAGAACCACATGTGAGTGTGATGGTCATGTGCCTAAAACTTTTTGTCGTATAGTGCATGTATCTCATGTATTTTTTAAAAGTTTAAAAAAGGAGAAAATTACATTTAAAGATTTAATTCTGACTGCAGCACAGGAGCATCAGGGACATTTTGAGCCAATATCTGAATACAAACTGAATTGATTAGACTTGTGTATGTTTCAATAAGGCATGTAGCTATCCAACAACTTGAACAAAGCGTGATGGGTGTGAGAAAGTCAGCTAGCATGGTTTTAGGCATTTTAAAACAGACTAGCTGTTTTTATCTGTTAAACTGGCTCCTTATCCAACATGGTCTTTGCATATAGGATAGCCATCATGAGGATAGCTTAAGCAAGATTAGAAAGTAAATAATTTTCACATACTTTTCATGAAACATATTTTTGCTTTCTTAAAGTATGGACAAAACCTGATTTATTTTTTATTTTTGGCTGTTTGCCAGAATTCAGCCACAGCGACAAATTTTAGTAAGCTCCTAGTCTGGTTGTTTATCTGTCTAAACCTACAATTCAACCTGGACGCAACATGTAGACATAGGCTGTACACTATTCACACTGCATCCATTCCATAGCTGCTACCAGCACAAAAGAGTGTTTCATTTAATCAGTGCCTATACTGTACATGCAACACTGTTAATGAAACATGAAGTCAAGTCAAGTGGGTTTTAATTGTCATTCCTCTATATAGCTTGTATACATTGGAACAAAATGTTGTTTCTATAGGACCATAGATCAACACATAAGAGTATGCAAGACTACATAAAGTGCAAATATACAACAGTGTGAGATGAGTGCAGGACAGTAAATACACAAGAAAATAAGTACACAGAACAATAAATACACAGGACAATAAATACACAAGACATGGGCCATGACTGTAAACTATTGAGTAATGTAGCATCAGTAAGTATAGCAGCAATATGGGCAGCAAAACGTGTTCCATAAATTTAAAGTGACTGATGCAGCTTTGTAAAGTGCAGGTGTGCAATGTTTTTGAGTCATACCTGAAGGCTGGGGCATTGAAAGTTGACCCAGCCATGTTCAGCCATACTAACATTACAACCGGTGTTGCTGAACCTTTGACCCCTACTGGTTAGTTGGATAGATTTGCCTTTCCAGCTTAGTTATAAAGACACTCAGAAAGGCTTAAGAAACACTGATTACCTGAAGACCTCGCTCAGCCATGTTCCTGCAGACACGTGCCACATCGCTGGTATAGGTCGGGTAACGCTGCTGGCAGTGATCTACAGTTGAGCTCTCAGCTCTGTCCTGAATGCGATCCCACAGCACAGTGACGGCACTCTCCTCCACCTTCTCCACCTCTCCATACAGAATGGGCACCCTGAGTATTGCAGCACCTGAAGTACCAAAAAAAATATATTTTAGGAAGTAGGTTTCCATGACATTTCCAGTATGTTTTCCACAATGTACATGCATGATAGCTGTTGCTGATGGAAGCCTGGCATATAGTTCCTCATATCTGCCAAGATCGCTAGCATTAGGGTAAACCATCTTCTTATAAGTGACTGTGAAGCCACCAAAAGACCAAGATTATCTCTCAACATGATGCTACCACCACCTTGCTTTACTGTGAGGTGTTCTCTGGGTGCTGAGGGTTAGGTTTCTGCCAAACATAAGTACTCTGTGCCCAGGCCAAAAAGTTGAATTTTGGTCTAATCAGACCAGAGGACCATTTTTTTTTTTAGTCACCAACATCTCTTTTGGCAAACTCCAAATGAGATTTCTTACGGCTCACCACTATTCCGTAAAGCCGAGCTTTGTGGAGTGTCTGGGCTCTGGTTGTAATGTGAACAGCTTCTCCCATCTGAGCTGTGGATCTCTCCAGCTTGCTCAGACTTACCCTTGGCCTCTTGGTTGCTTCTCTGAATAAATTCCCTTAATTGTTTCACTGAATTTTGGTGGACAGCCTCTTCTAAGCAGTATTGTGGTTGTGCCATATTCTTTTCATTTTTTAATAACAGATTTAATACAGAGTACACATAAACTCATTTGACTTCCTTATCATTCAGAGAATGGAGATTGGTATATACTTAGATGTTGTGTGGTGGCCTTTATTCAATGTGGTTAATATAGTGGAAAAGAGGAAATACATGAAGAGAGCTAAATCTAAAGGGAAAGAAATTTCCATACCTGGACAGTGTCTGAGTATCTCCCCTTCCCCCCTAAGCTTTGATTTCCCGTACATGTTTAACGGGTTGGGGGTGTCGTTTTCTCCATATGGGGGATTGCGTCCATCAAACACATAATCAGTGCTAATGTAGATCAGAAAGATGCCAGCTGCATGAATTAGAAACAGACAAACCATAAATTAACCAGAGCCAGGAAACTAATCCTTTTTCCAAAAGATGCAGACAAATATCCTTGGTTTGTTTCCGTTACTCCTCAATCAATTCAGTGTCAATACTGTCTGATGAAAAACAGCTAAGGGTATCTAGCTGAATACAAATTAAATAAAGTACTAATCAGTATCAAAACTGATTGTTCGATTTACATGTTACGTACTTGGCTTTGTACTAGCTTTGTGGACAGATTAGCAAAGCATGCCAACTGTACTAGCTTCGTACACTCATCAGAGCAGAGTTGCCAGGAATTTCCAGAAATTTCCAGCCCAAAGTCTGTTGAAAACCCTGTGCATTCTGTTGTCTAGACTAATCCCTTTTTTGGATATTTCTTCCATTACCTATCCCAAATAATGAACAGATAAAATGCTTACATAGCAAGCAACACGAGAAGCCAACTGCCACTCTGGCTGCACTGGAACACACAATCTATTAAATGAACTTCCTGTGTGAAATAAAGGTCACTGTGCTAAGCTCTTATTTCACATTTGCAATATTTGCAAAATGTTTTTTCCTCATTATCTGGGACACTTTTTATCCAGTCCATCAGCCCCTTTTCTCACTCCCAGTCTACAATACTGTCTCCTGTATTTCCCTCATTTACCTGGCTTATGAGCTGTTTAAACATCTAGGTATCCAGCCAGCCAGCCAACTTTCTCCTCAGCTTCTGTTTATCTATCTCTCTCTCTCTTGCTCGCTCTTCTGATTTTTTTCCCCGTCTCACTTCTCTCATTTGTCAACTCGTGTTATACTCTCCTTTTAAAATTATTTGAAATGGTTTTGCCAATCTCAACTTGCACATGTTCTCCCGCTCTCCAAATTTACAAATCTACGGTCAGGACATGGAGGTAAGCCATCAACCAATGACGTGATATCAAACACGCCACCCACATCCTCTCCTCTCCCTCCATCTCTCAATTGTAGCCTACTGAATGTGCATGTCTGTTTTTATGTAGCCAGGTATTTAAATTCCAAATCAAAATAAACTTATTGGCAATTTAAAATAAAAGGCGATTTTTTTGGAGAGTTTTTGGTGGCCGTGGTATATTTTGAAAGTTGAAGTTTCAAAATATATTTAAAAAAACGCAACCCATGATCTTATAATTTTCACCCACAGCTGGATTTCAAACTAGTCCAATATGTCGGAAAAACCTTGGACCTGGCAACCCTGCACCAGAGGCCCTATCCCTGCTACTTCCTTCCAAGCTTTATTTTTATTCATAATGTCTTTACACATTTAATAAGAACCATGGTTTAAATTATTCTTCCATTTTTGCTTGTCAAATAGTAAATGGGAAGTAACTGAAAGTAGTTGTGTACAGGTGTGAGTGAGGAACTGAAGAAACCACATTCACCATAGGATTGGTCCAAGGTATCAATAAAGCAAATCTTTTGATCTGTCCCTGTACTACATCATAACTGAGAAATTGTGGCTCCATGTACACAGTAAATGAATGGTTTCCTATAGCTTATAGTGTGAATGTAGGGCGACTGATCACTTGACTAACCTGCTTCTTTTGCCAGCGTAGCACAGGCATGTACATTCAGGTTCAAGGCTGCTTCTGTGTGATGGTCCACCACGTCCGGCCTTCTCTCAGCAGCACAGTGTACGATCACATGGGGCTGCATGCACAACACACAGCAGCTAGATAAGAAGCTGCTTGGCATTAGAAAACTTAAACACCATGCAGCAGGAGGCACTGATACCAGAGGAAAACACTGCAAATTTATGTTCTGAGTGCAGTGAGCTTGTAAGCACCTGGAAGTTGTGAATAACCGCCCGCACAGCGTCCTCATCCAGCAGGTTGCAGCTGTGGAAGCGAGGCCGGGCGCGAGTGAATCCACACCCCAGCGTTTCCCAGTCATTGTTCTGAAACTCCTTGTAGACTGCACGTCCAAGAAGACCAGTGGCTCCGGTCACCAGTACACGCCGGTATGGACTGCACAAGTCCTCCTGAAACAGGCAGAGAATGGGAATAACTTCTCAATCTTCACTTACAAGCAATGTGCGACACAAAACAAGTGTATAGGAAGAACATTTTCCTCTTATATTCTAGTTCATTTGGAGGAAATCTGTTCAAAGCTTAAAATTCAATTCAATACAATTTTATTTGTATAGCGCTTTTAACAAGTGCAAGGAAAAACTCCCTGAGACAATATAAGGAAGAAACCTTGAGAGGAACCAGGCTCATCTGGGTGACACCAGATAGTGTGATTATACATAAATCCCTTCTATTATTGTGTACTATATGAACAAATAGTACAAATGTGCAACCAGTAAATTCATCACAGTTTTCGCAAGAAGTCCGGTTGGTTAAAATCTATCCACCATCCACTGATGGAGTCCTGAGTACGAAGGTGCTCATGGCAACCGCAGCCCCAAAGCCACCACAGCAATTTCAGTCCCAAGCCATTACAGTACAGCTCCCCATATGTGATTCCCAAGCCATCTCCACAGCCCCCACGTGGCACCATCCCCAGCAATCCAAACGGTTCTTCAGGCCGTCCATATGGGGCCACCCCCAGCAGCAGCGAGCGAACTCAACCGATGAGAACTCCAACCAGAAGTAGGGCATCAGGATGGGTCAGGCAGGTCCGGGGAGCAGAAGGGGTCAGGATCACTGGCATCTCAGAAGTAGCATGCGTAGTTCGACAAAGAGTGAACAAACAGATTTTCCATTTATTCAACAGCAAAAGTTAAAAAGGATTTTCCGTTTTTCGAACAGCCAAAATGTTAACTCTGCTTTGTTTGAATATCACAGCTTAAAATCGACATATAACCAGCTGAGATCTACGCAACATACTAACTCCCAAAATCACACAGTCATGACGTGACACAGTGATGACGTTAATTTTCACAACCATGTCCTTCCATCTAAAAACATATACTGTAGACAGTCAGGTAGAATCTAACCACAAGGGCTTCATCAATATAATCAGTGGCATGTACAGGCTTTTAGACATGGAGTGGCAAAGACCAAGACAAAGTTCCTTTTACAGAATATCTGATTTCTTCCTTGTTACATGATTTACTATAATATTACTGCTTGACAATTGTTTGAGTATAGTCCCTGATACTCAAGAGACTTGGTCAACAGTCATGATGTAATTCAACATGAGCTAGATGTAATTTCTTTAGTTTGTATGAATGGCACAGGACGAATAGACCTCACAGAGATGTCATTTGAGATTAGAGATGAAGTGTCAAGTGTGATTCAATTCAATTTTAATTGTACAGCGCTTTTAACAATGGACACTGTCACAAAGCAGCTTTACAGAAATAAATCATGGCAAGATTCCTTTAATCCTGTGACATCCACATCCAGTGTTGCCAACTTTCTGACTTTTTTGCTAGATTGAGTGACTTTTTAGACCAACAACTTTAATTTAAAAAAATAAATAAATAAACTAGCAACAAAGCTATTTTTTAATGACTTTATGAGCATACATTTGTGAATTATCTATTATTTACCCTGATTTTTATCTATTATCTATTCTGATAAATCTCTATGCTATTCCATGTGTCTTCAGAAAATTTTCCGTCTTCATGTTTTGATATGTAAATGATATGCAAAATAACCCATGGTGTCATCTGGTGACTTCTAGCGACTTTGCCCTTTTGAAATCTATAGTTCCTATTACTCAAGGGTTTGGTCAGAATTTCAGCAGTACTGCAGTGATGATTTAAATCAACAGGAGGTACATATGATTAGTCTGCAGAAATGGGACAGGACTAAAATACTAACAGGAATCAGAGTTAAGGTGGCAAGACTTGTTTAACCCTTTGACAGCCACATCTGTTTCAGACTGAAATCAGTGCACCTGAGTTTATAACTAACTAGATGTCAATAAAGCCTGCTACAGAACATCCTAATGCATTATCTGCACTGAAGCACATGCATCTGCTTTGTTACATTGCACACAGTGCACTTTATACATGCGATCATTTTTGTCTCTTGCATTTTTGCACTATTAGTAATTTTGTAATTGTGAATTTGTAATTTACGTCTTGTGTATTATCTTCTTATGTCCTTAATTTATGTCATAGGCTGCAGGAGGATTCACAGAGTAAGAATTTCATTGTATGGTGTAACAGACGTTTTCCTGGACATGTGACAATAAACTATATTGAACTGTATTCCAAGTAACAATTCACAACTGCATCCTGTAAATCAGATACCTTGAGACATAGCTATAAGGTAAATGCATTTCCAACAACTTTAGCTGGCAGGTAGAGTAAAGCAGAGGGTGCGGTTTCATTATTGACCTTACCTGCACGAGCTCTACATGACCTGGGCTAAAACGGATCTTTAGCTCCTTATCCCTGAGGCTCATGTCACTTAATAATTTACAAAGTGCTACTGCCTAAATTCAGCATATAAAAACAGCCAGAATAGTAAACACAGGTGACATGGTCTCGACAGAAGCGCTAGCTAAACTTTAATCATCATACGCAATGTGTTGTAAATAATCAGGAAGCCTACAGGGAATTTGCACGAATTGCGCATGCGCAAATTAGGGAACCTTCCTGTGCGTCAATACCACACCGAAATGACGCAGTTTGGCATTATCCCGTTATCTGTCGCTGCACAAAAGTTATAAACTAACAACTGAAAAAGGAGTAGTTTGATGTTATGCACACACACAGCGATAAAGAAAAAAAAAACAATTTACTGCATTATCTGAACATATGATAATCAGTACTGCTGACACTTGGCTTACGTTACCTTTAAAGTTCCTGTATAGAAATATGCTATTTGCAATTGCTAGGATCTTTTGTGTTTCCCTTTACTCCGTGTCCAAGTGAACACATTCTATAAGTGCTCTGATATAGCCTGAGTAAAATACATATCATGGAACAATGTGACAAAAATCAGTTGCTACATTCATCAGTGGTTTTAACGCACTTCATATCACAGCTGCAGACTGAAGCTTCACTGAAGCCATTACACACTTTCTAACGTCTGGGTTTTTACCTCCGAATCGCCATATCCAAGTCTCAGCATAGTTTAATAGCGTTTTATATCTAAAGTATAAATCGATTCTGCAAAATTTTCCCGGAAGAGTTTTTTGTTCGGGTAGTTTAACCTGCTGTCATTTCATTTCAAAATAAGAGTCCCGTTTCAAGATCTTCTCTTGCGACCATCTTTGCCTGAGCAGTTAAGGTTGGGTGGGTAAAGATGACTATATGTCCAAAGGTATGTGGACCTTCCCCAAATTGTTGCCACAAAGTCTTTATATACTGTAGCATTACAATTTTCCTTCACTGGAATGGAGAGGTTCAACCCTGTTCTAGCATGACGATGCCCCTGTGCACAAAGTGAGGTCCATGAAGACATGGTGTGCTAAGGTTGGAGTGAAAGAACTCAGGTGTCCTGCACAGAGGCCTGACTTCAACCCACTGAACACCTTTGGGATAAACTGGAACACTCACTGCATCCCAGACATCAGTCCCTGACCTCACTAATGCTCTTATGGCTGAATGAACACAAATCCCCACAGCCACGCTCCAAAATCTAGTGGAAAGCCTTCCCAGAAGAGTGGAGGTTATTATAACAGCAATGGAGTAATTAAATATGGAATGGGATGTTCAAAAAACTTCTGTGTTTGGGTAGATTGGAGTCTGGTTCATGTAAATGATGTGAGGTCAACCCAGTATGCATTTCTGTACCTCAGCCTTCTGTACTTGAGATACAGTCAAATTTAGTTCAGTTTCAGTGTTCTAGTACAGTAGTTCTCAAACTTTTACGCCAGCTTCATGCTGTGAGCCCATCTCATTGCAAAGGGTGGCTAGCAGTCTGCTGTTTAGCAGATGAGATTTTATGTGATTTACTATTTTGATTGCACATTTGAGAACACTGTTAAGCTTTGCTAGCAAAAGACTCACAGAAGATATGATACAGCGTGTTAACTTAACATGAGGAGCCACTTCTAAAACCTTTGCCTTGAGTCCCTTGTTTTTACCTACCACTGCACCTGCACTGCTAGTACATGCACCAACACAATTATCCTGTGAAAGTCCCATCTCTCTTATTTTGGTGTTCAGCTTGGTGAAAATGTCATTGCCTGTACAAGTTCCCTCCAGCACTGAGCAGAAGAGCATATCTTCATGTAGTTTTCAGTCAAATGTGTATCTGATGAATGCCAGCAGCTGAGAAGAATTAAACACATTACTAGATTTGTTGACCTGTAATGCATATCTCCTTCCATTTATCCCATCAGTCAATTGACTCTTAATGTCTTTTACCATATTATGTATACGGCAAGCTATTGTGTCATTTGACAATGGGGCACCATGCATGGGCCACAGCAGCTGGTTTTATCAGGGTTTCCCCAACTGTGTGTTGCTT
>CM040989.1:4114705-4131297 GCA_022985145.1 Pangasius djambal | reverse complement strand
ACTATACAACCATACTTTAACATAACTACCTATATTTGTTCATGCCAACCTATAGGACCATCTTTAAATCTTTTTAGTATTTGTAATCTTGTTAATGACCTAAAATCTTACTTGATATTTCATTACGATCCAAGCCTGAGGCTACAGTGGTGACTAAACTTAAGAGGAACCAGACTCAGAGAACCCTTTATCTTCTGGATGACACCGGGCTGTAGGACTACTCTGCTACAACTGTTAGTACTGTTTGACTTTACAGCATCGTGTGTGATCTTTACTGTTGCATCCTTAGGATTTTCATGAAATTACAACAGTCAAGGCTCTTGTTCCATGCTCCACACTCCTTGCATGAACTCTACAAGGTGATGTGACCCAGAATACTTCTTACAAAATACACCAATTATAAAATGTTAACTGTGGGAAGTTAGAAAACTACAGTATTAAATATTTGCACATACTGTCAGATTCAGGATCATCATCTTTCACTATTTACATCTCACTATTTTCAGAATCCAAGCATCTACATTTCAGGTCTCTCCAACTTCCACTGATTTTAAATATGTGACAAGGTGGAAGTTGCATCTAGACTCAAGAAGCTTGGACAAATGTTCATGAATAAGTCACAGAATTCCCCACCTGGACATAAACACTGCCCTATGCAACAGTGGGCTCAGTGTCCATAAAAGCAATAATAAGAAAACAAAATTACCTAAAACCCCACAACATTTAAAACATTAGAATTAAAAAAAAAAAAAAAATATATATATATATATATATATATATATAGGACAAAAAGATGGACAAATATTAAACAAAAGGTTTATTTCTAACAATTTATCAATTACACTATAGGAATGAGAGCTCAATAAAGGCAGAAAAGCCACCTTGTTACAGGCATTAAGCTTAATCTTACTGATAACTACCATTTAAAGGCTTACCAATTTAAAAACCCAAAAGTCAAAATGAATCAAAACTGCCAGCTGTGGAAAGCATGATCCAGATGCTGATATTTTACTAGGCAACTCTAAACCAATCACTCCCTTGTTTCCCCCTCCCTTACCCTGTTCATGTGAACTGAAGCAACAAAAGAAATGGTAAATCTTGGAAACACTGGAAAAAAATTACTCAAACATTTTATTTCAAAAGCTCTGGCAGCTCACGATCCTCATACGCTGTAAATTCAGTTGACATGTAAAATACAACCATACAATACATTAGATTCAAAAAAGGTACCAAAAAGTACAGTAAAAATTACACTTCCACAACTGGAAATGTGGACAAAGAAAATAAAATAAGAAATAAAAAGTGTGGAACGAGACACAGCGTCCCCATTCATCCGTTGTCCTGTACAAATGGAGCACGAGTCCCATCATACCAAAAAAAGGAGAGAGTCCCATCTTGTATGACCTCTTGCTGCTGTTATGGGTTCTTGGATTGAAAATACTTATGGCCTGAAGAGAGGAAAAGGTGCAGGAATTTTTGAGTGCCAAACAAGGTAGGAAGTAAAAGAGAAAGGACATGCTCCTAAAGAATAAGCAGTAAAGAGCTGAATAAGAGTTCTTTTATTCCAACAGAAAAAGGCATCAAGCATTAAGCAAAGCAGAATATTCTACCGCATTTAATTGTAGAAGAATATGTCAATCTCCAACATGCAAACTGAGCAGTCCACCACCACCACCTCAACCCTTATTGATCAAGTAGTGTAGTTCAGATGCACATTTTAGAAACACTAGTAAGATTCAGTGGCTTCCCATAGCCCTTCTAATCTATGGCGGTTAGAATAGTTTTAAACTTTTATAATCCAGCGAATAAAATCGAGTTGTGGGGCATTTTAATGAATTCCAAATAAAGCTAAAAAACTGCCTACGCTTAATCACAGAAAATTAAAAAACGCATACCTGCACTACACGTGATCAGTATGGCTTGTAGCTACTCTGGTGGCCTCCACGTCTTGGAGTTTTCCCATAGCTCGTATTGCCCTGGTCTGAAAGACGAGAGAGAGGATCTGAGCACCTCTGTGCAAAGATAAGTGAACCATGGTGATCAGGCAAGCGGAAGCAGACAGCCTGTGCACTTACTGTAGTCATATCCACCACCATAGCCATAGTAGCCAGAAGAATAGTCATAGTTGCCATAACCCCCGTAGTTGCCGTAGCCTTGTTGGCCGCCATAGCCATAGCCCTGATTGCCATAGCCCTGGTTCCAGTAATTGCTGTATCCCTGGTTCCAATTCTGGTGTTGGCCTGAGAAGGAAATTATCCACAAGGCCAAGTTAACTTTTAAAAGGTCATCTTGGTTAAGCATGTTTATACAGTGCACCAAGAAGCACTCAGATTGCACAACCCTTAGTCATACTGCACACAGCAAACATCTATAAGTCCATGCTGAAAACTGTGACTAATCTCTGCAGTACAACTCCTTCAGACTTCTTAAGTCGTCAAGGTAAAAACTAACTTAAATTACAGCTAACTCTTAAAAATCTACATTTTAGAATAACCGCATGCCAAATAATTCCACACTAATAACAGGATTTGACTTACCACCACGACCCCCCCTGCCACGACCTCCGTAGCCACCACCACGGCCACCATACTGCTGTTGCTGGTAGACCTCCTTAGGCTGGGCAACTTTGATTTCACACTGAAATGGAAAAGAATAATTAATAATAGTCAAGCAGCTCCATTAACCCAGGGCAGCTCGGGCCAACTGAAACTGCATTCAGACATTCTGTAGATGCTCGTAACCAGCAAAACATCAACCACACACGCACACACACACCTCGATACACAAGTGGTTACCCTCTACAAACCCTGAGCAGTACAAGGTTTAACATGCCATTTCAACATCCACACACACACTTAAAAGGCACTTCCTTTTCTTACCTTGCTTCCGTTAACAGTATGGTATTTCTTTTCTAGGACTTTCTTGACAGGTGACTCCTCCTTATAAGTAATAAAGACGAAACCCCTTCTCTTGCTTGTTTTGGGATCCATGGGAAGTTCAATAGATTCAATCTTTTAAAATAAAAAAAAATAAATAAAAATAAAAAAATGTTCAATAAAGTATTCAGTATTCAAGCACTTGTAGTTGAAATATGCAGATAAAATTCACTTGGTAAGTATTCACCTCGCCAAAGGCCCCAAAGTATTCCCGAATCTTTTCTTCTGTAGTTTCAGGGTTGAGTCCGCCAACAAATATTTTCTTAACAGGGTCCTTCTTCATCGCCATTGCTTTCTTGGGATCAATTTGTCTTCCATCTAGCCGGTGTTCTTTTTGCTGCAACACCTGCAACACCAAAAAACATTTACAATCTTGGAAGGTACATCATATGGCTAAGAAATAAGGCTACTGACACTGCAGTGTAATTTCTCTCTATATAACGCTTTCCTGAGTCACCATAGATAATGTCAATACAGTTCCAAAATTGATGGACTGCAACAAGCAACTGGTATTATAATTTATTTTGGTACCACAACTTATTTCCCCAAATCGTTAATTTTCATACACAATTGTTGGCATCGACAAATTAGCAGCAAGCCTAAATACCGAGGTAGACACCATGAAAAGCCCCCAGTATGGCTACCTCTCAGCCACAACTGCCAGGACCTATCCCTAGTAAAAGAATACCCAATTACAGATGTAATAAAATACCTTTTCCACGCTTGCTGCCTCTTTGAAGAGGATGAACCCGAAACCACGTGATCGGCCCGTGTTAGAGTCCATTTTGATGGTACAGTCTGTCACCTCACCGAACTTTGAGAAGTAATCCTTAAGATCTTTTTTGCTTGTGTCCCAGCTAAGCCCGCCAACAAACATTTTGCTGCAATTAAAAAAAAATAAATTTGATTATATTAAATTTACTAGGACATGAACAAAATGCACAGCTTTTATAAAGTAAGCACTTAATACAGTGCAATACAGATAATCTTCATATATTAAAAAAAAGGATAGTGTTTCCTTCCAGATTGTTTTCTCAACCTCCCAAATTGGTTTTGATTTCCTGCTTTTAAAAAAAATTACCATCAAAACTGATAAGATACGAGAGGCTGGTCTAAACATGACAGATGCACAACTTTAGTGTCTCAAGTTATCAGAACATCCATATGATTTCCAAAAACACTGAGTTTCCAGGCCTGGAAATCAGTTTCCTTAAATTAAAAGCTTTTCCGGACCTGCACAAGACAAGTGCAATAAGCTGTAACAAGTTGTACCCTGAAAAACCATACAACAGAGAGATGCAACAAACTACAGCAGTGATTGTAGCTACTGGCTAAAGGCAGCACAAGCAGTGTTCATAAAATTAATATATTTCAGCCTTATATCCTGGATTTATACATTTCTGTAAAGCTTCTTTGTGACAAAGCACTATACAAATAAAATTGAATTGTTGCAGAACGTAGAAATTTTGTCGGAACATTTTAGACCCCTTCAGCAACTTATATATATATATATATATATATATATATAAATAAATTTAAAAAAAAAAAGCCTAGCAAGAAATCTATTGACTTTTTAAATCAGACATTAGTGACTGTATTGAACTTGGTACAGATCTCCAGCTCACATCACTGCTGCTGATATACGAGAGCAGGTTCACTCCACTCATCAGCAGTGTGTAATGCCTGACTGTTGTTCTTGTGACCAATCACTGATCACCACTGTTTGTCCCACTCTTGCACATCTTCCTTCTTCATTTTAAACGCTCTTCTTGGAGATTGTTACTATTAAAAGCAAGTAACTAGTTCCTTCTTGATTACTCACCTGTTTTAACTACTCACTTATCACTGCCTCTTTGTCTGCGGTCTTCATAGCACATGTAGTGTTTTGTAAATGTAAAAAAGTTTAGTTGGTGCATGGTGCCATGACCAAAAATGACTTTTTATAAAAAATTATAATCTATATTCTACTATGCTGAAAACTATTCTACTGTATTATATTCCGAGAGAAAATCTTTCATGCATCGTAATTTGTTATGCCAATGATCCTGATGAATACATTAAAATGCAAATCAGTCTTCGAGTGAGTTCTAGCACGTGCTCTAGCGACATTCTTCTTAAGAGTTTTAAGACTTTTGACCCCTCCAGCGACTTTTTGAGCAGACATTAATGACTGCCTTGAACTCGATACGGCTCTTTGGCTCAAATCACAGCTGCTGTTATACGAGCTGAGAGAACAGGTCCACTCGACTCACCGTCAGCGTGTAAATGTCTGACTGTTGCGCTTACGCCCAATCACTGACCACCGCCGTGTCCCAACGCCCAATCACTGACCACTATTTGTCCCACTTATTCGTTCTCTGTTTAAACTCTTTTATCGGGGATAGCAGCTACAAAAAGCAAGCAGCCGTTTCCTTCTTGACTGCTCACCTCTCTCAACTACTCACCATCACTGCTTCTTTTTGTCTGCGTTCTTGATCGAACATGTAGTTTTGTAAATGCATAAAAGTTCAGATGAATTTTTCCCAGACCACAGACGTATTCTTTCTACCCAAATAAACTTCTATTCTAGTCTATAGTGAAAAATCTTCCTTCTTCAGTTACCCCAATTTGTAATTTGATATGCCAATGATCATTATGGGGGGGGGGGGGATATGCAAATTAGTGCATGACGTCTAGAGCGCGCTTTAGGTGCATTCCTGTTGAGAGAGTGAGCAGCACTGAGCGCTCGGCTCGCTGCAAACCTCCACAGCATCAGGAGCAGCGATGCTCTGCCGGGCCCATCCCCTATACACACGCATACACATGTCGCTAACAAAGAGCGTCTGAACAAAAGCCGTCAATAAACCAACAGATTATAGCAGCAGCGTGAGTGCCTCGTCTCACCCGGCGTCCTCCTCTCCCTTGCTGGCTTCAATCTGCCCTCCATCCGCCGCTCCGTTCTGAGCCTCGGCCTGAGCGGCGTCTCCTTCCGCCTCGAGCTGTGTGTCCGCGCCCGCCGCTCCGTTCAGCGCCTCTTCTCCGTTTCCGTTCTCCGACGTCTCCATGAACTGCTGCTCGCTGTCGTCAGCCATCGCGACTTATTTTTTTAAGCCTCCTTTCAAAAGCAGGTTGCATATAAACATACAAAAAAAAGTACAATGTAGTCAGCACGCGCGTCTCTGATCTACAATGATAACATTAGCGGCTAACAATTTAAACGACAATACACTTTCACTGAATGATCGCATAAAGATACATATTCCTAACTAAATGAAGCAGATTAACTTAGAAACATTTTCATACATCAAACGTAGCAGTATTTCGTTACAAATTAATCCGTACAGCTAATGCATACCACCCGGCTTTACACATTCACAATGGCGCACGTAACTAGCATACGCGGCTAATTAGCTCAGCTGAGATGCTACATCTGCGGCCTACACGCTTGCTATAGCAACGCTTTAGAAATACCCGGAAGTCTGTTTCAAAATCATGCTTTTTTTTTTTTTTCAAGTATGTTTGTGCAACATGACAAAGTAAACTGTGAGTGACCATAAATAAACCCCCCCAAAAAAAACTGCCGGCTTACTGTTACAGCTCCGTGAGCCTGCGACTACTGTTCAAGATGGACTCTCGCTAACATCGCCGACTCGTGGCAGCTTTTATATTGCCGGATGGAGACTCGCTGAATAAAACACGTTTCAATTGGACAACCAAAGCAAACAGTGCGTTGACGGCGTCCTCTCATTGGTCAGTGCCGCTGTCGCGTCATCTGTTACACTCTTCATGCGCAATGTTTACGCCAGTTCAAACTAGCACACTGCACAAAATGTTCCAGTCTGAGTCAGGCGCAATCACGTTCAACTAAGGTATTTACAATAAATGTAAGGAAATTAGCTAATGTATTTACAATAAATCAACTAATGTACTTACAAATAATTTTCACAAGCATCATGATTACTTTTTTATGCCGTGGTATATCAAATATTACAATCACACATCAACATTAAAGAAACAAATGATCAGTAAGTAAACAAAAACAAATTATCATAAGTGAGTAAAATTTGAAACTTTTAAACATACAGTCACATCCTTAAACTTTATATCAACATTGTATCCAGTTTTGAAAGAAAAATAAACATCATACTTTCCTAAACTGGGCAGTTCTGTTTCACATCAACATATTTACAAAAATAAATATTATGCAAAAACTGGTATGTATTTTATTATATATTAGATAATAAAATATATTTTTATATTAGATATACCAACAGTGTAAAGGAAACAAATACTTTTCATGATTTAATACATGTTAGTTAGCCGTGTCATGAGAGCTCTTTCTTGTTGAATCTGCCAGATCCAGATCCAGTGTTTCTTGAAGAATGGGGGTTGGGCTATATATCTGGTTTAGTTTTATAATACAAAGTTATAATTTAGAATAAAAATGAATGCAAATTAAATTTTACATCCTTAATTCAAACATGCATAAGACTAAAATTAACCAAAGAGTAAATGAACATTCAGTTTGTAGTAATTTTTTGTTGTTGCATTTTGATTAGAGTTAAAATGTTTAACCATTTGAGAAGTGATCAGTAAATACATCTGAAGTACAAATACCTCAATAACTCATATCATTAATTCTCCATCTATAACTATAGATCTATAACTATATCTGTACATACATACATACATACATACATACACACACACACACACATATATATATGTATACATATATATATAAAAGAGAGAAACAAAGAGAAACAATGTAAACTTACAAACCCTCTGCACACATCGTCTTTTAACTATAACAAAAAATACAAACGAATCATACTGAGGTATAATTAAAGTGTATAAAAATAATTATAGGTATAATGAGTATTAAAAAAAAACAACAAAAAAACAAACACACATAACATTAACATATTCAGCCTGATCTTTGTATAATTTTAGGATGCATTCATCCTTTCATCTTTAGGTCAAGACTGTCCGATACACTGTGTGTGTGTGTGCGCGTGTACACGTGCGTGTATGCGATGACATACAGTTCTCTGTTAGCATTTGCTGGCACAGTCGCACCTGAAAGTAACTGAGAACATACATGGTGTGTTCTGTCTACAAGAAAAAGATCAGACGACATGGAAAGGGTAAATAATCAACCTTAATCATCTGTAAACACTGTGCTGCAGCAATAGTAGGAGATTTTGATGAAGTTTTAAGTGTCCAACACATTTTTAAGACAGATAGCTAGTCTTATTATTGCCTTATCTATTAGTATGCTTCACTTTGCCAAAGATGAGTTTCTAATCTTTCAACCAAAACCAGATCCTTTTAATTCAAGTCGCTGAAGTATTATAAATTACATGCAAACTGATGGGATTAAAAAAAAAAGTTACCATTTTAACTATAGTAAAGTCATCCCTAAATTTTCCAGTGCTAAAAAATCAGTTAGTACTAACCCTGTGACAGGCAGGAGTTATTGCATCATAAAATAAATCAGTCGTCCTACAATATGCAGTTTACCAGTGGAAAGAGGGTGTTTAAAGTTGGGGTATTTACATATTCATAGAATCTCAATTTTTTGTTTTTTGATGGGGGAAACAAGGCATGGATCAATATCTTTTTTGTTGTTGTTGCCTTATGATATTTTTGTGAAACTGTGATGTTCATCAGTTTATTATTAAACATGTACGGAATAAAACAAGACACAGGAAAGTAATCATTATGTGTGGGGTGGGATACTGTTACCATACCGAAGTTGATATATTTAACAGCACGCCCAGAAGCATTTTATTTCTCTTATTATAAGAAAGCAATTTGCCAGCACTAAATTTATTTCAGTCTCCCAAAAATGTTGCTAGATTTTAGGCACATGCCATGATAAACATGGAAACATGTATTTGATTTGACAAGCTATCAAAACAATTGTGCCAGCTCAGTTAAAATAAATAAATAAATAAATAAATAAATAAACAAACAAACAAACAATAAAAATGTCCGCCCCCTCTCCAAAGAGTCTGCATTATGAGAAATTTGCAACCATAAAAATTCGAAAATATAACTGCCGGAAAACTGAAGAGCAGATTCCTTAGCCAGTAAACTTGAAGCAATTGTCCTTCCATGCAACAAAATGAACTACATAATTTGTAGTGTATTAAAAATCTACAATGTGTGGTGCTTTAAACACAGGATGAATGAATAATGAGTGAAACAATGCAGCACCTATCACCACCACATTACTTCTACAGCTTTTATGGCATCTTATATATCCACTTTGCGTTGGGTGATTCTTTGCCTCCACGCCATGCATTAAAATCATGTAAAGCACAGCCGTGGATTATCTTACAGCTTATTTTACATATATAATTTTTATTCAGTTGATGGAATAATTGCCAAAATCTTATTTTCCCCTTTAGTTATATTGTGTTTACATAAAATACACTTATCGTCACTAAACGTTATCGTTTGCTGTACTCATTCCTCGTTCAGAGAATCTCTTTCCATCATACAGGCCATGATGATCTCCAGTAGTCAATGCCAAAACAGATGTGTCAGCAGGATGTGTGGTTGCTGTTGCTTTTTACGACAAAAAAAAATATATTTAAACAGTTACTGCTGTTGTATTTTTACCTTGTCACTGCAAAACTGTATTTCAGCTGTCTCACAAACCTCAGCCATACCCTAACACATCGATCAGATAAAATCAATCAAATAAACAATCAAATAAACAGCGCCAAGTCACTAGAGACAGCCAGCGTGTGTAAGCAGTCAGATACAAACGAGATGACAGTTAACTTTACCCACATAACATTAAACATTAACATTAAGACAACAGAATAAAAAAAAATAAAAAAACACTAAAGATACCAAATGATCCGATTTTTTATTACTTTATTCGTTTTTATCCAAGTTCCATTCTTAGCATTTTGTTCTTGGAATTAAGGTGTCTATCGGGTTCCAATGGTAACCTGCCACACTCTGATGAGGTTGTCAGTGTAGCCAGCAAACAGAGTCTGAGAAAGAACAAATATGAAACATTATGCTTAATACAGGTGCTCAAGAGCTCACCCGGCTGCTGCATTTACACTTCACATCCAACAGTCCACTGACTGAAAAGACAAGTGTCTTACACACAGGCTCTCTCTCTCTCTCTCTCTCTCTCCCCACAGTCACACACACACACACACACACACACACACACACACACACACACACTCACAGCAAACCCAATGCAGAGTCTGCTCTCTTACCTGTCCATCAGCAGACCAGGCCAGGGAAGTGCACTGGGGCGGCTCGGCCTTGCTGCTGTTGCTGATCACCTCCTGCCTCAGCTCATCAACGATGATTTTGCCCTCCAGATCCTGCAGACAAAGCAGCAACACCAACACGGGTCAGAGAGGGAGAGAGACACTTATGAACAGATAAAGAGCTGGTGATAGCAACAGCTGAGCTCATGGAGCATCCAGTACAACGCTGGGTGCATGTCTTCTACATTATGAAGAAGACAGAAGAAGAAAATCATGATGCAAGCAAACCGTGATTATAGCACACCGCACGTCATTTCAGTATACTTGATTGGTCAAAGTGTGAAAATAGTCACTGCAGTGGTTTTGTTGCATTTGTTTAAGAAACAGGGCTGAAAATATTTTTGAAAAAGTTGAAAATCTGAGTTAGTACAATATGAAAACAGACCATGTACATTACAGGAATGTTTATGAAACCTTGCTAGGACACCAGTTTTATATGGAGAGTGAGAACAAGTAGGTTTGGGATATTAATGGTAAAAATGTGCCTTTTCTGCTATTTGAGCTTTTTCATGGAATTGTCACATCAGTCAACTTATTATTCAATATAGAAAAATACCTTCTAAAGTCCAAAAGTGCAGTCGATTCACTGTGAAGTGTTAAATCAAACAGTACCTACACAAACTGATGAAGTTCGACTCTTAACTTACTAAGCACTAAACAGGCTCGGTCCGCAAAACGTTACTGCCCACTGCATCTACTTCAATCACAAAGCTCCAGCCATCTATCAGTAAGTGACAGTAAATAAAAACCGTCACACATCTCCTTCGTCTTAGACCCAGAAGTGAGTCAGTCTTATTATTTAGGTCTAGGTTACTACTCATTTCACTACATGTAAAAATGCAAGACTTTGGAGCATTGAGCCTACTGTAATTATTTCTGTCTCCTTTTTATCTAATTCCTAGATTAGTTCTGTCTCCTTTCCGTTCACACCCAATCGCTCTAGTTTGCCCCCAGTCTGTTGGAGAAGTGCTGGCGTCTAAAGGCCACTTCCCACCTTCTCCAGCTAAGCCTGTAAGATTTTTCTGTTGGGTTAAAATGCAACTCAATCAGGACCATTACATCTAAATGCTTCTAATTTTGCAGTTCTTCACAAATCAAGCCATGAGTGCTAGGACCAGGGAAGCCCTAATACTGTCCAGATTAGTGAGGCCCTCAGCCTGGAACTGTGAAACCTTAGTTTCAGACTATTCTTGTTGACTCACTGGGTTTCCTCCATGGTCATGAGCTTTCTCCTGTTTCTTCATATCATACGACGCCACTAAATTTGCATATGTCCATTTCTTTTCTGATGTTTCGATCTCCGTATGACATGTCCAGTCTACCTAGACAGGGGTCTCCTCCCAGAGGTACTGTTTTTACATTAAGAACCATGAATGCATGAAGGTGATTTTGCATGTAAAATGCATAATTGCTGTCCAATATAAATCTAAGTTCAAGATGTTTTGATTAAAAACAAGAGAAATACATGCCATGACTTTTCCTTAGCAGCAGTAGAGAAAAAGAACTGAAGTAAGGATAAGGTCAACTGAGGACAGATGTTTCAAATGTGACTTTAATCACCGGCCTGTGCGAGTGCACTCTCTCAAACTCCAACAGCCAAATGAATAGAGACCCTCAACATCTGACAAAAGCTATGTTTCAGTTTAACTGAAAATAACTGTCCACCTGCATTAGCATTAGACTCTTCCTGCGATACATCAGCACACTGCACTGCTCAAAGCACCAAGTATGGGAAACTTAGTGCTAAGTAAATGTTAAAGTACTTTGTATAAAATTCTCAGAACAACCATTAAGTGAAAAAGTAGAAAAGTGGCAATACCCAGATCTTGATGGAGGGGCCGGTGGCTGCGCAGAGCCAGTATCTGTTGGGGCTGAAGCAGAGAGCGTTGATGGTGTCGCCACCATCCAGAGTGTACAGGTGCTTCCCTTCATTCAGATCCCACAGCATGGCCTGCCCGTCCTGTACAACGAGAACGAGACAAGGGCACAAACGATCAGCGCAAATACGACATACAAGAGCGTATTATTCTGAATCAATATCACCAAATAGCGGGATTGCAAAGCTGACTGCTTTCAACCACCTTCATAATCATATGACAAATCAAACTCGGTGCTGATAACTTACATTCCTTTAACACAAGTCAGTTCTTATCTGTGGTTAAATGGTGGCGTTACCTTTCCACCAGAAGCGCAAAGGGACCCATCAGGGGAGACCGTGACCGTATTCAGGAAGCCAGTGTGACCAATGTGGTTGGTCTTCAGCTTGCAGTTGGCCAGATTCCACACCTGAGGACCATTACAAAGTCACAAAGAAAAAAAAAAAAAAAATAAGATGCCAGAAATACTTCCACTTAAATGCATTTCATAACAAGCAGCCAATAAGAGGCCTGTTGTCCTTTCTCAAAATCTACCACGGCTGCATGGATGGTCAATTACTTTCCAATCAGTGACGGAAACCTGATCTGGAACCACTAATTGGAATGAAACCAAATTAACAGTGGTTTGTTAGAGAGCTCATTAGCGTACATGAGTGATAAAGGTCAACAATGTAATGAGGATTGACAAGCGATGCATTGTGTAATCTTGAGTGTTATACAACCATCTTACATGAAAAATACATGAAGTTCAAAGTTGCCATAATACAGTACGTGAGCTCACCTTAACCAGCTTGTCCCAACCGCAGGAGACAATGATGGGGTTGCTGCTGTTGGGTGAGAAGCGCACGCAGGACACCCACTCAGTGTGGCCCTCATCCTGTGAACACACACACACTTTTAGAGTGCTGATCGATCAGTCAGAGTACACTTCAGGCATGTCCTGTCCTCTCCATAACACTCCACACCTAATAACCAACCAAAATATTACTAGGGCAAAAATGGTGGAAGGGGCGGGGCTTGAAGGGCATGTCATTTAATATCTGAGTATTCAAAACGCCTACACAGTGGTCAGTCTTTCCAGATTCACGTTGGTTGGATTATCTGCTGTTTTCATAAAAGGGTCAAAGGAGACGACTGCATTTTTGGAGTATTTTTGAGAGATAATTCAGAATACCAGCGTACTCCAATATTAAAAAGCAGAGCTGCTATGCAAAATGTATGAAGCTTGGCAACTTCAGCAGGAATAGTCATTCAAAGACAAAAATAAAAATCCACACCTCTGATGTAATCGTTCAGATTTTACAGGTTATAGAGATGCGCAGGGAGGGCAGGGGTAGCTCAGTGGTTACGATGTTGGACTACTGATCGCAAGGCCCTTAACCCTCGACTGCTCAGTTGTATAAATGAGATAAATGTAAGTTGCTCTGGATAAGGGCGTCTGCCAAATGCTATAATTGTAAATGAGCGAGTCTCACCTGGATGGTGTATTTGCAGACACCCAGAGTGTTCCACAGCTTGATGGTCTTGTCCCGGGAGCCAGACACGATCTGGCGGTTATCAGCAGAGAAGGCGACGCTCAGCACGTCCTTGGTGTGTCCAACAAAGCGGCGGGTTGTGCTTCCCCTAGAAAAGGGGATACAGGAGTATAATCGGGGCAAATCCTAAATCACTAACAGATCAAAGCTTAGGAATGCTATAGCAGAGTTATCTGCTCAGCCAACAACCACACTGACTTAAAGCAACTTTAAAGATCAGCAATCATTACATTTACTTAAAGAAGCTTATAGCCACCTGTTACACATTGTACTAACTGCACCTGCCTCACACCATTATAGATGTAATCAATTTTTACAAAACTGTTCATGTGGACAGGCAAGTGTGCGATGATTTATGCCTGAAGATGCTAAACTGGAGCCTACAAGATTCCTTTACATTAATGTTATAACTCCAGTGGCAAACTAAAGAAGCTTAGTCACCAAACATGACATTCTGATCAGAAGTGAAAGACGAGAGTTCAAACTCCAGCACTGCCAAGCTGCCACTGTTGGGCCCTTGAGCAAGGCCCTTAACCCTCAACCGCTCAGAGATTTAAATGAGATAAACGTAATTCTCTCTGGATAAGGGCGTCTGCCAAATGCCACAAATTTAACATAAATGTCTTGGGTAACTGACTACATCTGGGGTAAAATAACTGGTGGGGAGCTGTTAAGTCAGAGAGGGACTGAAAGCTGTCAGACTTTGTGTCGAGTGTTTTCTCACGTGGTGAGATCCCAGAGACGAAGAGTGCCGTCCCACGACCCAGACAGAGCAAACTGGCCGTCCGAGGAGATGACCACATCGCTGACGAAGTGTGAGTGGCCACGCAGAGCGCGCTGCGGGACGCCGTAGTTAGTCTCGTCACGGGTCAGCTTCCACATGATGATGGTCTTATCTGCAGGAAAAAGCGCAAAAAAGAATCTGCCTAAGTATTATTTACCTAAGTGCAAACCATTTTAGACATTGCAGTCATATGGAGGTGCAACAGTGCTCACTAAATTACAAACAAATGAATGAAACAGAGGTTTGTGCTTGTAGTAAGGTTGTAAGATAAGGTTCATTTTAATGATTCAGAAAGATTTTAAGGAACATAAAATTCTGAACTGTGAGCCTGACATGCTTAACATTATACTCAAAAAAAAAAAAAACTGGACAATGAAGAGAGCTTGAAGTTTATATCGTTTTATATGGACAATGCTAAACTCGTTAGCTTAAAAACCCACCTAGATATTTTTCTGGCAATAATAAATTAAATATAATAAACATTTACAGGTCTTAAGGTTTGTGTTTCCACCGTTATTTGTGTAAGTTATTAATCAGAGCACTGAGAGAGAGCTGAGAGAGCACCGAGCTGTGCCACATAGGCTAGCCGGCACACAGTGAGCAGCAATGGCGCAGGCCCTCACCTCTGGACGCCGACAGAATCATGTCGGGAAACTGAGGAGTTGTGGCGATTTGGGTCACCCATCCACTGTGGCCCTTCAGGGTCCCTCTCAGAGTCATCTGCTCGGTCATTCTGGCAAACCTGTATCGCGCCTTTCGGGGTCGATGGCTTTAGATTGAGTCGGAGGGCTAAACTAGCCTAACTCCTCAGTCTTTTTAGGCACAGGAAAAGGACCGTCAAACACCCGGAAGCAATTCTTCAGCATGCAGGTTCGTGCTGTTGCATTATGGGATTTGTAGTCTATCAGAAGTCGATTAAAAAAAAAAAACATTTTCCGTCTTAAAAACACACAGACTGCTTTATAATCGCAGCACGTTCATTTTATAAATATAATCTAATTGTCAAACTATCATATTTATTTTTGATTCCAGAATGTTCCACCCACAGAGCACAGTTAATACACACAGCTTTCCCACGGTCACTATTCACTCATAAGATTTAAGTTGCCAAAACCTAAACTCATTTTTAAGTTACTGAGTTTTGTATTATGAAACAAAACTCGTTAATGTGAGTAGCATCATTTTAACCATACTCAATTCAATTAGTTACTGCGTATAATAAATAATAGCACCCAGGGGACTGGACAACACTTTGCTGTTTATATCCACACTGTTTACACTCACTGCACTACCACATCACCCTTCTCTTCTTACTTTATTTCATTTATAAACTTAATTCACCTTTAGCATACTTCTAACTCTCTGTGCTGCTGTAACAGGTGAATCTATCTATCTATCTATCTGTCTATCTGTCTGTTTATCTATCTATCTATCTATCTATCTATCTATCTATCTATCTATCTATCTAGTGATTTAACTCATGCCTGAATCTCTGAAAGACTCCATTTTGATGTTTTTGTAAACATTAAGCTCCAGACCCACAGACTGCCAAAGTGATCTGCAGGATATTCTGGGATTTCTGGCTGAAGTGGTAGAAATACTGAAAACTAGATAAAACTATTAACAGAGCAAACACAGAACGCTTCCCTAACGTTAACATTTAGTTCCTCTTTAGAAACCATTTCACAGCCTTTTGGTTAACAAAGTCAGTGCTGTTCCTGACACGATAAAACAGCTGCAGGGAACTTTCCTGTAACCTGCTGCTATCTTCTCATGACAGGAAGTTCACCAGGTGTATTATTTCTGTAACTACAGCCTAACATTCTCTTTAACATGTAACATCCTCTTATGGGAAGTTCTCAAAACTCGCTTTTAGGGTTTGTTTTAATACAAAGTAAGGTTTCGGGTTTATAGAAATGTAAATAGATAGGTCACTGCTTAAAACATTTGTGATCAAAATGGAATTTGGATGAATACATTTGCTGTATTACAGAAATATATTATTTACCAAATATTATTATTTCAGTTGGCACATTTAGGTTATTATGTGTTTGCTTGTTACATGCCTTGTACGAATCTATTAGTATCCATAAAAACTGAGCTGCATCAGTTCCCCACGTTTAGGGCAATAATGAAAGTGTGTAACCATAGAAACTGCAGGTGGAACGCGGAAG